>JANHMN010000014.1:66059629-66114916 GCA_030674055.1 Rhabdomys pumilio
GAAGCCTTTGTCACCCAGACATTCTCCTTCAGGTATTTCATCATGGCCAAATGAAAAGTAGCTGACAGGAGGGGTTAAAGGGCATCGTGTTCATAAATGACTTGTAAACAGCTTAAGTTGTGTGTGTAGCTGCGACACACACAAAGCGAAGAAATGAAACAGCAAGTCTGGTAGCTCATTATTGAGGAAATTGGGATCAATATCATGGATACTCTTAACATTTCTTGACTTTATATCATAATAAATGCAGAAAGCTCCAGCATGCGACTCCTGTTAAGCTGTGAGTAGGAATGTTGTCAGGGCAAGGAGACACTAATTGCCTTTCCAGCCATCGCTTTGTTTTGCCAGGACTACCTCTGACAAGGTCACACGTCGGGCACTGACAGCAGTGAACACCCTTACTGAAAAAGTGAACTATGTCAGTTTGGCTGCCTAGTGCATCTCAGTCTGCTCACAGACTGAGGAAGATAGTGACATCCAAATGGCGGTTTTCAATACAGCTGATAACAGGATCCAAACATCCTCCTCGCCCCTGACCCTGACTGCCCATGCTGAGCCATGCAACTCTCATGTTTTGTGTCTGTAGGACTGTAGCTCCTTGTTTACTTAGTGTTACAAGAGATAAAGCTAAATTCTTTTCAACACTATTTGTTTCTCATGTGTCCCTAGGAAACAGGTCTTGTTGATTTCTATGAATATTTTATTTTTATTTAAATTACTTCTTCCAAGGGTGAAAAAATAATAATGGCACCAGTAAGCAAAAAACTGCATTGTTCTTATAAATGGGTCATGTGAGAGGCCTGAAGACAATACAGGCCTTAAAGACACTCACTGCTGAATCCAATACCCAATGCTTAGTCTTGGGATCACATGGTAAGCACATATACTTGCACACCGCGCACGCGCGCACACACACACACACACACACACACACACACGGACACACGGACACACGGACACAAGGACACACACACACGGACACATGGACACACACCACACACACTTATATACAAATACACACACGCAGAGAGAGAGAGAAGAGAGACTGAGAGAGAAACAGAGACACACACAGACACATACATACATACAGAGATGCACACACGTGGTCATACAAATGCACAGACATGTACACACAAAGACAAATAGAGACAGACAGACACACACAGACAAACACACAACAGACATACACATACACAGTTTCATACACACAGACACACATACCCAGAAACACACACAGACATACATGGACACACACACATACTCACACACACTCATACTCAGATGTATGCACACAAATACACTCATACACACACTAACACACATGCTCACACACACAGATACAGTCTCAAACACACACAGACACAGTCACATACATACATACACTCATACACACACATATACAAACTCACATACAAAGACACATACACACAGAGATACACACTCACAAATAGACACACACCTACACAGACACACTCAGACACACACATACATACACGCACACACATAGGGGAGCAAGAAAGAAAGAGAGGGAGAATAAAATGACATATTTAGTCTTAGATAATTCTATATTATCTGCTATTCTCAATGGACAAAAAATAAGGATCTATGGGAAAAAGAGGTTCATCTTACTACAGCCTAATACTGCCGATCTAACATGGGATCATTACTTGTCTGAATTCCTTACGTATCAAGGCTTGTATATTTTGTGTCTCTAGCCTGCTTTGACTCAACCACCATGCTCAGATACTCAGCGCTGCTGCTGGACAGAGAAGTAGTGATGAGAAGTAGGATGTTTACTAACTTCTGTTACTTTATGCAAAGTCTGCTTTCTACTAAAGACTTGTAGACCTGAGGTTAACAGTATTTCCTCCCCTCTCTAAAGACAAAAAACAGCAAACAAACAAACAAACAAACAAACAAACCCAAAAAACAGAAACAAAAAAACAACACAAGAACAGACATCAACTTTGAAAGGAAGGAAGGAAGAAAAATAAGTGGATGCAAATGAAGTTGACTCCTGTGCAACCATTATATGTTGTCTTGCTCCTCCACTCCTGCTAGACGCCAGGGCTCCTTCATGTGGCTGGTGTCTAACTCATCTCTTCCATCACCTTGAACACAGGGTGTCCGACCTTCAGCGTCAAGCTGTTTCTTGGGCCCACAATCACTGACTGTTTCCCACAGTCAAGTACCTTCTCCTGCAGCCTCTCCCTTGACCTCACCTTCTTCATCTACAAAACTAATTGGAACTTCAACCTTCACTTCAAGCATTTTGCTTTGGATCCAGTCAAGGAAGGTTGGCATGTGGCACTGAGGGGGTTTCTCAGCAGTATAGCTTTGGAGCTGAGTAGTGCTCACTCCTCAGGAGGTAATCACCCTGTGCTTTATTTCTCTGTGTGCTGATTCACTGCCATAAATGTTCTAATCCCTTGACATACGGTATGTTCCACTCCTCCTTTATCTTGACTTCAATTACATTTATTTACTGTGGGAGGGGAGGCTATTTGTGCACATAACATGGCCTGTAGGGAGGTCAGAAGACAATTCCTGAAATCAGTTGTTTTTCTCCTGTGTCATTTGGGCCCTAGGGATAGAAGCCATGCCCTCATGCTTGGTGGCAAGCACCTTTATCTACTGAACCATATTGCCACTTCCTACTTTGTCTTTTTAAAGTTCAGGTTAAAGGGTATGAGATAGTCTTCTCAGAAAGGCTTTGAAAGAGAGTTGAAAATGTCCCGTCTTGCTCTGTGGAAATCTCAGTCCTAGAGTCAACAGGCAATTCCTGACTCTGAAATGTTCTCGCGTATCCATTGGCTCCGGTATTCTCTGTGCTCTCCACGCTTCTGTACAGTTACTCTGCCTTCAGGTCCTAACTGTGGATGAGCATCAGTGCTGAGCCAGCACATGTGGAATGACGCTCCTTTCCTCTTTAGTGATTTTCACAGAGTTTAAGAAACTCCAGCTGGGGCAGAGTGTTCTGCACTGCACTGTTGTCTGTTAAACACTGTTATCAGTGGTGATATAGTTTTGTGGATCCCTGGTGCAATTTTAAGGATTCTGTGAGATTGTTACACAATGAGGAAAAAAAAACCCTCATTATGAGGTCATGATTCCTGAGAGTCCTGATGCAAACAGCTGGAACAGAGTAAACAAATTCTTCCAATCTGAGTGTGCTTCTGCCCGTGTGAACCTCATTGCACTAGTCAACAGAGGCATCAGAAATGAAGTCTTGGAAAGCCTTGAGCAGAGACTAGGATACAGCCACTCTTGTACTTTCTCTGAGTAAATGATGTATTTGACACAAATCTCCATCATCACCAGAGGAATAGTCACATATATGTATGCCATGAAGAGGCTACGTGTGGTTGTTCCCCGGGAGTTCCAGCTGGCAAACTTCAATATGTAAGGGGCAACACCCAAGAGCTGCTTTTAATCGCAGAAAGAAAAGGTGTTTTTCATCAGTGACTTGAGAATCCAGCATTAGTGTTGGCTCACTTACAGACCGTCTTTCCACCTGGGGATGGAGGCAGATGTCCTGGCATGCTGTTATTCAGCCATGCCCACTGAAGACCAGTCATTTCCAGGCAGAGTAAGAGTCTACCATTATATGTCTGCGTCTCTTCTGTTTTGTGTTGTAATAACAGCTTCAAAGCTCTGTCATCACGTCTGTTCTTGCCTCAGTGATGACATTTGTTCTAGAAGAAAAACACTTTCAGAAAAATATAAGAGCACAGAGCATTGATAACCACATTTGCCAACCCGGAAGCTTGCCACTGCAGTCTCTGCTCAGGTTCCCACTGATCTGATCCCACTGGACAGGTACGAAAGAGTAGGAAGAGAAAGCTTAGCTTACCCCTCAGTATCTTTGGGGAAATTGCACAGAGTCTCCTTTTTCCCCCCTCCTTTCCAAAAGAAAGGAATTCACTGTTTCTCACGACAGCAAGAACAAGGAGAAAAATAGAGATCTGTGATAGAAACCAACTCACCACTGGTTTCCCTATAACTTCTAAACTTGGAATGTTTTGTCTCTCACTTCATTGTCTTTATTGTAGAAAACATTGTCAGAAGCTAAGACAGGTGTTAGTTTCTCTCTCTGTGTATCTGTGATTGGGAATTGACTTTTAACTTGTCTCCATACTTAAGCTATTACCAGGCAGGGCAGTTTTTTTTCTCCTGAGGTATTTGACAGCATCTAGGGACACTTTTCATGGCCATGGTTGTATGTATACTGCACTACAAAGAGCAGTGCCTCCCCACCCAGAAAAGCATCTCATTCTGCGTGATTTACTCCTTTGCCAGTTGGTTTGTACCTCACTTATCACATATTTCAAATAAGTCATATAAGGACCCAGGAACTGAGGATTAATGCTTGATTGCGTCTAGAAGATTTGTAATATTCTAGAAAATTCATCTTTTTAGATTTTCTTAATATATACAATCCTAAACATATTTAAACCATTGATGACCATGTCTAAAAAATATGCTGTGATTCTTGGGTTTAAATTGCCTTTTTTTATTAATATGAGATTAAATTTAAAAATGAATTAAGTCAATTTATAATATACATTCTAATGGGTCATAACACTCTGATATAACTACCCTCGGCTGGAAAGCTCTAGAATCTAAAGAATGATTAACTAATTAATAATTTAGAATAATTATTCCAATGAGATAGTCACATTGATTAATTTTTTAAATTATGTTTTGTATTTATTGAGTTGGGAGGGCCTGGTCTCCCCTGTGGCTCTAAGAAATCATGGGTCCAAAGCATCACCACCCATTTGTCTTTCTTTATCACGTGCTCTTAAAATCTTAGTTTGCTGGAGGCAGAAAGATTTGATTACATCCTTTTAAGGGTCAGAGAACTAAGGCCTGTCAATCATAAAGTTGTAAAACGCATAAGTATGCCTGCTCATTTGCATGCCATCAGCATGCAATCATGGCTGTCTGTGGCTGCTAATCAGAGGACTTGAGCAGTTCCAGCACAGATAATCAGAGCCTGAACTATTTATGTTTTAAATCTTTTAAGAAAATGTGTTTTATTCTCCTATCTGAGTGATAGGAAGTGTTCAATGTGTGTTTTCTGGCAGACCGAAGAGCTGAATGAATACAGTGTGAGACAGGGTTAGATGTTTTTGTTGTTACGGTTTTTTAAACTTTCTCACACAGTGTTTGGTTGATGAGATTCTCTGTGTTCTCTTGTATGATACTCAAAGAGTCTGATGAAGACTAATAGCCTGGAACCCACATAGCCCCTCCTCCGTCATCTGCTTCTAGTGTCTTATGTCTTACTCCCCGGTCAGGATTCCTGTCAAGCACTGTTGTATCTAACAGTTTGTTCAAACCCTTTCATCCACCCCCTTCATAACTTCTTGGAGGGTTTGCCATTGAGAATAAATAGATATGCTGTACACAGAGCCTGGCTGAGTTTTCACTGGTTTCGGTTGGGTAGTCTCTCTCCCTCATTGAATACACATAAGAGACTCATTTCTCATGTCCGACAGTCCAGGGCAGGCTTTGAGGGGCTCTGTCTCATGTTGCCATTTGGGAGTAAGTTTTAGTTGATACCATCTCCATCTTCACTCTGCCTATCTCAGAGTAGCCTAGAAGCGTGATTAGAGATCTCCTTGAGCACCAATTCTCAGTCAAATTCCACTGTCATAGCATTGCGCCACATTACACATGACCAGGAAACAGTGACCAGCTAGGAAGGAGAACAAGATGGGCCGCAAGGATGTGCTTTGCTGGTCTCATTCTTTACCCTACTTCCTTATTTTAATTTCTCCTGTACACAAACAGATTTATTCATGCCTCTGACATTTTTGTGAATAGTAAGCATGGTAGCCTGAACAAGCCACTTAACCTATCCAGACCTCAATTTTCTCCACAGTACATTTTGGAGAGGAGATTGAATCCATGGGGATTATTCCTGAAGTCTTTGTCAGTAGTGGAATTTTAATCATCACCCTGCTTACGTTCCCTTCAGTCATTGTTTGAATGATTCTTATTTCTGTGTCCTTAAGGAAAGCTGTCTCTATTAACTTGCTATGATGTTTATTTGGTGTACTTTTAATGTGATTCATGGTGAAGTAGTGCTGTCAATCGCAGCAAAAGAATGACCACACATTTATTGAGTCCCTGCCCTGCGTTCAGCTATTAGAACACAGCATCTCATTGGTAGAGTGTCACTGAGATTTGGGTGGCATCCTAGTCTTACAGAGTAGTTCAGGCTCAGGGCCCATGTGATTCCATCAAGGTAATGACTTCATATGTAGCTGAGCTCAGTTTTGGCTGATGTGTGGAAGACTGGAGAGGACAGGTGGCTGCTTCATCTCTACTCGTATTGTACTCATTTGTCCTGTTTGTGATGTGACCTATTGTTAGCCCTTGGTTTATAATGACTACATATGTTAGCTTGTAATTGTAATTTACACTGGAGTTTAACGTCAGGCTCCATGGAGCCCTCTCTGACACATGAACTCATACTGCGTGATCTATTGAGGTAAGGTTTCAGGAGATGGGAAATGGAGAATACTGCTAAGAAAGAGAACAGGCCAAGATGCTCTCAGAGTTGGAGTGCACCCTCAGCCAGATCACATGGGGAAGTAAGGATCATGAATAGGTCCATGGCTCATGACCTTAAGGCAAAGAGGACACCCATTCACATAAATTCCTCATGCCCTTCAATTAACCCTACTTCCTGCTGTTTGGAGACATAGTGGCATAGCTTTCCAATGCAGTGACTTTTATCATCAAGAGAGTAATTCCCCAGAGGAGGGGACTGGTCTCAGCCAATGCTGAGGCATCCAAAGACAGGGAGCCATGCTCTAAACACAGTCTTAGGCAAGGTGCCAGTTTCTCCACTATGATGGACACTGCTCAGGAGTTTCAGGAATATTATTTAGGTTTGTTCAGTGAACTGGACCCTGACTTCACAGACAGTCGCTTCTACTCAAAACCAACCAATCAACAAACCAACAATCTAACAAACAAAAACAGAAACAAAAACCAAACCACCATCATCAAAACAAATGAAGTAAATGAAGTATTTTTGTTTTTGTTGCTGACTTTATTTTGAATTTCTTCTTTTCAAGCAATCTCAAAAAAAAAAAAAATGAAAATCGAAAATACGTGCATATTTTTCTCAGCTGTCTCTATTATTTAGTTTAATAAAATGAGGTCAAGAAATGTCATGAAAGAAAAGCCAATGGTAGACACTGTCTGATGATCACCAATCACCAGGCACTAGATAAATGGGGGGTTCATTCAGCTATCTGAATGTGTTTCTACGTTCTTCATAAAAATGACCTGGTACCTGATATAACTGTAGAAGAATGTACAGGCTTAGAGTTCTCTGCCCTGTTTTCATTTCCTTTACCTTTCCTGCCCCTTCCCAAATGTTGACACTGATGGATGAGCTGGCACATCAGGAAACCCCATTGTTTCTAACTTAAATAATACGCTTCTTATTTGGGTAAGAGATTACAAACTGTGGAAGCTGGAGGCTCGCAGTTACCTAGAAGGTAAGTAAGAAGTGAAAGGGAAGCTCCCGAGAAAAATAAATGAGAAAATATGGGTCACATAGCCTGAACATTCTTTAGACTGAATGGATTGAAACTTCTCATGAGAGGGCTTAGTCATTTGTCATCCTGAATTTATTCAGAACCATGACAGAATTGGACAGAGCAAGTGTAGCTACAGCTGTAGTGGGCACAATTCTTATTTAGCATGTCTGTCAAAGACAAGTTCTGCCTTGCTCCATGTTGAAGCTTTAAGAGTGTATGTTACTTCTTTATTAGATAAAAATGCTCTCTCTGTTTACATCAATTCTCATTAACTTTGGTGTTATCAGCCTCTTACTAAGCGTTTTGGCAAATTTGATGTCAACTTGGCACAAACCAGAGTCATCTGAAAGTATGGAGCCTCAGTAGAAAAAAAAATGCCTCCATAAGATACAGCCATAAGGCATTTTCTTAATTAGTGATTGATATGTGAGGGCTCAGTGGCCATTGTGGGTGTAGCCATCCTTAAACTGATGGTCCTGGGTTCTATAAGAAAGCAGACTGAGCAAGTCATGATTCGCAAACCAGGACGCAGCACCCCTCCATGGCCTCTGCATTCGCTCCTGCCTATAGGCTGCTGCCCTTCTTATGTTTCAACCCTCACTGCTCTTGATGATGAATAGAACCGTGAGTGAAATAAACTCCTCACTAAGTCGTTTTTGGTTGTGGTATGTCATTACAATAGTAATCCTAACTAGATCACCGGGTGTCACCACATTATATTATATGGGTTGACTGAACACTAGTTTATCCATATTTTCAAATTTTAGGAGTATTCAAATTTTACGTAAATATGTTCTAGAGCACACACAGTGACATTTGCTTGAGGACATTCCTCACTATGTGCAGTGTATTCTCTCCAAACACTCACAGAAACGAGATTATGTTAATATTTTCCATAGAGTACTTACACATCCCTTTGCCAAAATAAAATTCAATCACCATTTAAATAAATGGGCAAAATTAAAATATATCTGATTTTCAAGAAAACATACCTATGATTGAAGATAGTGGAGGAAAAACTATCAGATCACCTCTTTGTCAATAAATAATTTAATTCTAAAACTTTTAAATAACGATGGAAACTTCTAGGAACATATGAAAGGGAAAACATGTATATATGTTTATATTTATACATATATGAATATATATATCCTTTAAGAAGTCTTCATATTTTGAGTGCATACACACATTTATATATATTTATACATTATATATATTTATACATACACTATATATATGTATATATATACATATACATACATATATATATACATATACATACATACATATATATATATATATATATATAGTGTGTGTGTGTGTTTAAAGAGAGAGAGCATGTTTGCAATAGAGGTGGTAGCTAACCAGCTAGAGAGATGATAGACAGACAGATGATAGATGTGAACATTTTCAAGAACAGAAAGCATCGTTTTGTTGGAAATGAAATGGGGAAAACTGTAAACTAAAATACACTGAAAAGGCTTGAAAACACCCAGAGTGATTACTTCAGAAGAAAGAGAAACACTGGAAAGAATATACAATGACACAAATTAAGAGCCCCACGTTGCATGGCATTCAGCTAAGGGCTTCAGTTATTCAGTGCAAAATGGAAGACGGAATGTCGGTGAGCACCATGGCTCTCACCAGTCATGTCATGTTGGAGCAATAGAAAAGATTTAAAGGTCATTATCGTGCAGGAGAAACTAAAGCAGGATAAAAGTACATTGGGCTCTTTTTTATAGAAGCTAAGCCTTGATGAGACAGTGGCTTCTGATGAAGAGGAACCATATATTGACAAAGGCAGAGTGCTGACAGTACGAGCTGAAGTCTCAATGCCTTGTGAACACATGGTATTTCTTTCTTATAAGAGGTTCTAAACTTTGAAACTATATTGGTCCAGGGGTAGAATTTCTAGCCTAAAACAGGGTAGAATTAGTTCGCCATGTTCCCAGAATTCTGAAGATGTAAATTCTTGACTGAAAACTGAAAAGCCAGATCATAGGAACTAGGGTGACTGAGGAGCACTGGCAAGACCCTTTATCCTATGAAATTTATTCCAAGTCACCCAGTGGGTGCCTGACCTGGGTGTACCAAACTCTACAAGTAGCAGGTTTTTCCATATGTACATAATTATAGTAAAGTTGATTCATACATTAGGCATCAAGACTGATTAGCAAAAGCACTAGGGAAGTAGGACAGTTGACTAGAGACATGGCCCAACTGCTAAAGTACATGCTGTACAAGTGTTAAGACCTGGTTTTGGATCCCCAGGCTCCATGTAAAAGATTGGCTTGTGTGTGAGCGCATGATCCCAAACAACATTTGGTGTAGAGACAGAAGGATCCCATGTCCACCAAGTTCAGAACAACAACAACAAAAATACAATATGCTAGAAAGTAATAGAACAAGGCATTTGATATTATGGCACTTCTGGCCATAATAGTTGCATAACCCCCCCACATACATATACACAGCATGCCTCTATACTTATAGCCAGATGAGAATTATACAATCATAAGGATAGGTTGTGACAAATATATATGAAACATGTGAATACTGTCTCTACCTTTCCAAGGTAATAGGTAATACGTACCCCCAAACCACCTGTCTATCTCATAACTGAGACAAATAGTAAGTACCTCACAGTATGAGAAAATACTCCCATACATGTAGGACAAACATGTCATCCAGAGAAAAAGCATGAATTTCATAGTAATGATAATTTAGTGTGCTTGTCCTTGGGGAAGTCTAATACTTCCTCCATGAGCATTTGTTAATTGCCTGTATGTGAAGACCAACTATAGGCTAGGCTGATGCAATTCTTTCTGTCCATGCTGGGATGTCAGCATTGGAATTGTTCAGGCCTTGTTTAAGTAGTCATATTCTTGAGATTTTGTGGGTATATCTACCCTGTCATATACAGAAGACACAGTCTTGCAGCAGACTTTCTAATCCTAAAATAAACATAAAAGCAACATTAAATGGCTTCAGCAGGTGTGTGAATATATATATATATTCATGGCCATTAATTCTTGTTACACTATACATATATATATATATATATATATATATATATATATATATATATATATATATATTTGTGTGTGTGTGTGTGTGTGCGTGTGTGTATATATATATATATATATAGTGTAACAAGAATTAATGGCCATGAATCTAAAAAGAGCAAGAGGAAGAGACATGGGGGGACTGCAGGGGGGAAGGGGGCATGATGTAATCATATTTTAACTTAAAAATTCTTTTAAAAACTCATTTATTTTGTATTTCTGGAAGCTTTCCATTTAATATTTTCAAACCACAGGCACTTTCATGTAACCAAAATCCTGGGAGGTGAAACAACAGAAAAGGGTCCATGAATATCAAATCCCCAGATTAAATCTGTCTGGGATTCATTCATTCCACACTTGACTTGGGGGACCATGCTGTGCACAGTCTTCAGCTCACCCGTACCCAGCATCATCAACCGAACCAAAACAAGAACCACTCTTGAGGTTTTTCATTTATCCTGTGTCAGGGCAGGAAGGCAGAGTGGATGCGAGAGGACACAGAACTGCAGGAAAGATGTGAGCAAACAACAGAGCGAAGCTTGTAGTTAACCTGACCAGCTAAGTTAGCAGGAATGACTTCGAAGAACACTGTTCAACACATCCAAGGACACAGAGGAAATTTTAGACAAAACTGATTTTAAAATGGAGAATTTCACCAGAAAATTATCACACAAATGTACCACTACCACCACCACCACCCCCAGAAGGCACGCATTCATGCATGTATGCATGCATGCATGCATGCAAGCACTCAGTTTATTTGAAAAGTCTTCAGGCACCAATACCAATGGCAAGTTTGGAAAATAAATTTAGTAAAATCTCCAAAGAGTAACACAAAGTGTTCAATGAAACATGAAGGTACCCCACTCTAGCTAGGGAGGTGATCAGTGCCCTCCTCAGCCATCATCAGAGAAAGCTTCATCTTGGAACAGAAGGGAACAAATACAGAGACCCACAGCCAGACAATATGCAGAGCATGAGAGACCTTGAAACACTGAGTTGTCACACTAAGGAAACAAAGTACTTTTACGGGTAGGCAGCATGCCAAGAAGTGCATGACCAACAAAAAATAAACTCAAGGGCATCTTGGAAGTTCCTTGTCTCATAATGGGGTATTAAGGCTTTTCCATTTTTTTTGTAAATTCTGCCATATTTTTATTATATATACATATATTTCTCTTTTATTCTACATGTCCTTTGTGTATATGTCATAGATTCAAGTTTAGTATTGTTAGGGAATTCCTGAATGTGTGAATCTATCTGTTTTTATGCCTTTTCTTGGACTCTTCTGTTGGTTTATTATGTTCTATTCAGACTGTTCGTTTTGGTTTTTTTTTTTTCATTATATTATTTCCTTTTTGGGGGTCTTCTTTGAGACAAGGTTTCTATATTATATTTAGTATAGTATTGCTGGCATATATTTTTCACAGACTACTTTAATAAGTGTTCAACCTCCCCTCTAGCTCAGCACTGAATATAGGTAGTGAAAAAAAGGTTGTTGGAATACAGAGGAAGTGGACCTGTTTAGAAAGAGTTCTTTGGGCAGATGAAAATCTTTGTTGGTCTCAGTCCACTAGCAAACACCAAACACTAATCAGCAGCTGCAGTCCAGTATACTTGGCAGACACAACACACAAATCAGCAAGGGCAGTTCATTCCAGTAGAAACTACAAGGCTCACCAACCGGCCAAAGTCCACAGAAGTGTAAATAAAGCCCCAGGAATCCTACAAGAATTTCTTTGGTGATTTTTCTGTCTGTGATGTCACCACAAGTGAAGCTCAACAATACAATACAAGGCAAACAATACAGTGTGCATGTCGTCAGTGTAGACAAGCGAGGCTGAGCAAGCCAAAGCAATGCTCTAGCTCCTACACCCTGCAGGGTCATATTTATATTCTTTCTTAACATCGTGGGTTCTTTCAGGTGTTTGCTGTAGCAGAACATCCTTTCACCTGTATCTGCTTTAGCAAAACATTCTTTCATGTGTCTACTTTATCAAAGCATCCTTTCACCTGTGTACCTCAGCAAATGTCATTTGATATAATTGACTTTCCAAAGAAACCAGAAATTTCCAGTTCATAGTATAGTATAGTATAGTATAGTATAGTATAGTATAGTATAGTATAAATTATTCCTTGGAAGCCTGGTTGTTTTGTAATGAGAAACAGAAACCATGTGGATTCTGATAGTCTGGGAGGTTGAGAGGAACAGGGAGGAGGAGAGGGAGAGGAAAGCCACAATGGAAATTATTATGTGAGAAAAAAATCCATTTTCAATAAAATGGAAAAAGAAAAGAAAATGAAAGTACACATGGGAACAGGGTATGGTTAACACATTGTTAAGTCCTGGAAATAGAGACTCACTCCATTGCAAATGAAAGGAGATACTTGGGTTACAGACAGGATGGAATCAGAGGGGTGCACTCAGGCCCCAGGACAAGATGCAGTTAGAGCTACCAAGAACTTCTCTGTAGGAAACAATGATAGTCAGTACCAGGAGTATTACCATGCGTTTGAGGAAAACCCAACTTGCCAGTGGGCTTGGTGAAACATATCAGAAGTGACTACATATGCAGCATTGGCTTTAACTCTAGGAAGAGCATTCATTTTGAGGAAGATGTTTCCAAGACCATCTGTGTGTAACATTTACATAGATAGTTGCAGGTGGGTAAACACAGTAGTTCTAAACAGCATCAAGACAGATCAGCATTGAGAATTTGGGAAGTGGGGTGTGTGGTAACGAGGAAATGAAGTCGATTTCAAAGGAGTTAAAGTAGTATTTCCAACTTATATAGAGCCACACCATTTTGTTAATAATGGCAACATTATCGTGTAGATTTCAAGTAAAAGGTTAAAGTAACCAGTAAAAGATTCAGAGTTCTTACTGTTCATCTCATAATAAATGAGATGACTTGGGTTCATCTCAATAATAGATGACCTGCAGTTTACACTCTTCTTTTATATATCATATAGATTTAATTTAAATTAAGTACAGGGTTTGCATTAGCAAAAGCAATAATATGAAGAAGATATTCTCTCAGTAAGATGTGCAGAGGCTGTGATGGAATGATACAAACACGTGCAGGAGATAAAGTATACTCTGTGCAGACGATTTCCCAAGAAAGTTAAAGGAAATGAGGTAATTTCTGAGACTGACTTGATGAAGAAAGTATAAGCTTTTACCCATGTCACAGGCTCAGAATGGGACAGCGGCAAATTATGTAGATTATTTTTGTCGATACAAAACACTGAAATGCAATTACACATTATCCTTGGGAAATGGAGATGAAAAACTCTTATCGGAAAAGGAGCTACACCGGAAAAGTGTGTCCCAAATGCAAATTTCACAGGTGATAATGTTCAGCGTTTGTTTGGATATAAACAACAAGAGCAAATTTGTGCAGAATATAAAGATTCTGGTATTTATCTCTGTGTGGCTTCTCGGGTTTTATTATAGTTTGTGATACTTTATTTTCTGCTTTATTTTCCCCCAACATGTGATTTCTATCTTGTGAATGGGATGTTTTGCCTCTGCCAGGCTCAGCCTTCCTCTGAGTCTCTTTGAAAATCATGCTAAAAGCAAGCAGGCTTCCACGCCTCTTCTTGAAAGTCTCCAGTGTTTGCTAAATGTAGTTGTCAAAGTTTGATTTTGGTTTCTTTCAACTCTGACTAAATATCAACCATGAATGTATTCTATAAAGAATCGTGATTAAAAAGTAATTCGCATCTTCAATGACTTGACATCCTATTTTTCAGATTCGTTTTGTTTACTGGGCACTGTAAAACATTTTAGGACTTGAGATGTATGACTAGAAGTGCAAAACGCAACCCATCTTGTCAACTTGACTCTATATTGTCTTTCTTCCTCTCTCTTTCTGTCCCTCCAGCCCTCATTTCTTCCCTCCCTGCCTTTCTCTCTCTCTCTTTGTCTCTCTCTCCTTCTCTATTTTCTAAGCTGAATTCTTTGTCAATATGTAGGTTGTGAACCCCACAAGAATCACATATCAGATATTTACATTGCAATTCATAATAGCAGTGATATTATAGTTATGAAGTTGCAAGAACTAATTTTACTGGTTGGGGGTCACCATAACACAAGGAACTGTATTAAAGGGTTGCAGAGTTAGGAAGGTTGAGAACAATTGTGAACTAAAGGAGATGTTAAGTGGCCATGTCCATTTCTTTCATGGTTTGGAATTTCTTTTTATACTTCATTATGACGTCCCTAATGACAGACGTTATCATGTTGTTATATATGCACATGTATGCATAATTTAAAAGTTAATAAAGCTGCACAAATGTAGTGTGTCAATAGCTCATGTCTTCCCATGCAAGTCTAGGGAAAGACAATGAATGAATATATGTCTTTTCTCTCACTTGCCATCTGAATATATCCCCCTCTATGCTGGCAAGTGAACTTGAGACTTCTAATCTTTATAGCAACTGATTCTGTATTAGTTTATGAAGGTTTTTCTTTGTCTAAGTGTTTCCAGTATCAATAGTTTTTCTGCTTCTGCTCTGAGACCCACATCTCGATGGTCTACAACATGTGCTCTAGGCACTACTGTGGGTGAGCTAGGTTCATGAACCAAACAGATATGTGTATAGAAATGAATGGAGAGTGAGATGTGTTGTCTTAGTCACTAGCCTTTTGTCCATACTGAAAAAGAAAGGCAGATGCTGGATTCAATGTGGACTGCTGCTGGGTCACATCTACAGGGATATCTCTGCATCCAGAAAACAGCATCAGGGCTAAGTGAGAAATCTCATAAGCTACAACTTGTATGGGTAGGGTCCATCTATTCTTGTCTCTCATCTTCTCAGGATGTGCAGGGTCCTGAGATGCTGGCAGGATTACCGAAGACACACTAACACAGACAGGAAAACGTCCCTCGAACAGATACTGTGTCAGATCCCTGGAACCTAGAATGCGTCTGTGTGTGGTCCAGATGGGACCCCGTTAAGGAGCTTGAGTTGCAAAGGGCGTCTTGGGGTACTTCTGAATCCCCTAAGCACATTTCAATAGTCTTTCTGAAAACTATGCTGGGGTGAATTACACATTAATGCAAGGGGAAGATGCAGCAGGGACTTGAAGAGACATTGCATGAATTGGAATGATAGGCCTACAGTAACATTACAACAGCAGCTAGAGCCTAAAAGGGCAAGGCAAGGAAAGGTTTCTTACTCAAGCATCCTGACAGAGTACAGATCTCCAAGTGCCTTAAGTACGACCCTGTAATACTGATTTCTCCTCCCTAGAGCCATGGTAGAATATAATTACATTCACTTACACCACCATGATAATAGTAATTTATCACGGAAACCAATATCAACTCATATACATGTTTTTCAGTCAGAGAAAAGATAATATGGCCTGAATTCTCTTAGTCTGGCTTGCTATAAACAACCTAAAGTTGCCTAACTACTTGTTAACAACACTGCAATATGGCCTTAAAAACGACTGCTCTCTTCATTGTGCAGACCTGAGCTGAAAGTATGAGACCGGCTGTAGACACTTCGCAGCCTTCCTGTCACCATGTGGAGTTTGTTCAGCAATCAGACTCAACAAGGTCATTGTTTCTAGGAATTGGCAGCCTAGAATCCTTGTGGGATACTTCGAATTTTATGGGTCTGTCTGGGCTTGAGTCTTGTTTTCTCAACTTTTCAGTTACACAATTTTAATTTTTTCCCCTCATGCTGGTTTTCATTTGAAGTTTGAAACACCTGCCAGAAAGGGAAGCTGAAGGGCTTGGATAATATGTTTTTTTTCTTCTGGAAGACATTCATATTAAACCTTTCTAAGGTGGTTTTACTGGCACTGTTCACATTACTTAGAAACATTAAGTTTATTCCCTGTAATTTGTCAACTCTGAAATCAGACTCTTGTCTTTAGTGCTGGGTCTAATCTATGTTCCATGTGTAAATTTCTTCTGCTGGGATTCATCATTGGTTAATGGAGTCATTCAGCTCATAAGCAACACATTTAGCTTGTAAATATGGCTTATTTGGAAGTCATATCAAAGCCAGTTTTGATCTTAAGAAAGAATGCAAAGTAGATCTGAATACATAGTTCATTAGGGAATAATATTTTCCTAAGGTTGCCATAACAAAGTATCACAAATTCTGGGGCTAGCAACTACGCAGACCTGTGCTCTCACAGTTCCAGACACCAGAAGGCTGAAATCAGGATGGAGGCCATTGAGTTGTTTACCCACTCCAGCTCCAGATAGTCCTTGGCCTGCAGTTTAATTTATTATACCATCTCCCCCCATTGTCTTCCTAGGAGCTTGTCCATGTCAGAGTATCTCAAACCTTCCTTTCCTTTTAGAACACGTCACACTTGAAGTAGATCCAGCAAACCAACTCATGGTGATCTTACGTTTGTGTCTTTTATATGTCTACCATGCAACAGTTCTATTTCACAGAAATAGGCTCACGTTGACAGGTTCCAAATGAGTGTGTCTTTGCGAGATTTTCACACTGGTGCAGATAATAGGGGAGAATCCTTGGGAGGACTCTCTTGCCCCATGTTTGATTGTTTGGAAAAGACCCTACCAACTTCTAGTGACATGAGACTTCTCTTTAAATCAGGCTTAGAAGAATACACAAAAAAAGTTTTTCCTCTTTGTATGCCTGTCTCCACACCAATGTGGACATGAATGCCGACTCGATATGTGTTGGTGACTCTATGCTGTATATGATGATTCTTTTCATCACTGTCAGATGTAAGATAATGAACAAAACATCCTTGATGGCACTGTTACATAAAACAATCTTTCCAGATATAGCCAGTGTTTCTTTAGAGAAACCTAGAGATGAAGTGTGGGCATTTCATCACTAAAACAGTACATGTTTACTGGGAGAAAGTAAAAAAGATAAGAACGGCGGGGAGTTGGAGGGCACTGGGACCAATTCGAATTCTGCCTTCTTCAGATTTGAAGTAGGAGGAATGAATTCTCTGGATAAACAAGACAGCTGTGGAATGTGAGTGTAATTGCAGCCCACCCAGAATCTTTCCTTGGGTGCACTCTCCTCCAACTAATGATGCCTCAGAGCTTATTAGTCTCAGATATCCTAGAGTAGGATTCTGAAGGTCCTCACGGGGAGACAGGATTGGGCTCACTGTGCTGTGTAGAGGCCACTGCAGGGTTTCTGAGTCTCTGAGATAGGTGTGGTGCTGTATTAACTCTCTTGGGCAGTGGCAAATTTCCCTTTTATTTCTGAATATCACTTCCATACTGTGACAGTGTTGGGGACCTCAGGTTGTCACCCTATCTGAACCCGTGATGAGTCTCAAGAGCATTCCAGAGACATTTCACCTGCCTTTGAGCAACTGCAGTTAATCCCCATAAGGGAAGAAGCAGGCAGTCGGTGCTGTTCCTGTCTGTCACCTTCTCAGTGAACATCGCTGTGTCTTCCTTGTGAATCATCTCTGACTTGTTACACTTGGAGCCAAGAGGGCAGAGAGAGGAATCGCACATCAATGGCTTCCGTCCCCAAATCTGTTCCAGTGACAAGTGTCTGCAAATAATGAAATTCGGCCACAGTCTATACATAAAATGATGCCCATTGTTGATATTGGATTCTGGCCCCTGCCAAGGTTAAGCTGGAACACTGGTAGAGGTCTCCTGCCAACTCCCCTTTGAGTGGTTCCCTCCCTACTTCCTGCTCAGCATCCACACAGGGTAGGAGGCTGGTAAAAAAAAAATTGTCTCTGACAGCATTCCTCAGGGCAAGGTTGCTGTGTTAGTTGCTATGATAAACTCCCATGAGGGGAAGCCAGTTAAATAGGAAAAGGTTTAACTTATGGCTCTCACCTGATAGAGTTCACCGTGGCGGGGAAGGCATGTTGTAGTAGCAGGTGCAGGAAACTCGTTGATCACATTTGTATCCAGGCAAAGGATGCAGAGAGAGAGTGGAATAAAGCTATAAACCCTTACGTCCCACCCCGTAATGATTCTCTTCCTCCTGCAAGAATCTACCTCCTGAAGGTTTCATAACCTTCCACAAGCACCGGCATCAATGGGACAAGTGTTCGAATACAGAAGCCCATGGGGGACAATTTTCACTGAAGATGCCGCTCTTCCTTCTAAATTCAAACTTCCCAACAGTTTTCCCGTTTCCTGTTCTAATCAGCATTCTCTGCCCCAACAGGGCTAACCAGATGATGCCCAAGGCTCCATTTTGTTCTAAAATGTTGAAGTATAGTATATTGATAGTCCAGCTACTATCAATGTGTCCACTACCTTTACCAGGTCACCATGAGTGTTTAGTTAATACTGACGTTCGGACGAGTCTAACTCACTGTGTGCTTTTAATGCCCTGTTGCCTGTGGCTTGATTTGTCTAAATGACTCTTTAAATGTATTCTGCACTCCCAGAAGCTCCAGGAGGGGAGAATTTTCCTAGACTGGTAGCTTAGTTTCAGTACTGGGCAGACCAGAAGTTCATTACTAAAGTGGTAACGATAATGACATTTGAAGACCGTATATTGGGGCCATTTTAAACTGTTTGGCTTTTATCACCTCTCTTTAAAGCTCCTGCACTGTGTGCACATTTTAGTTCCCATCCCAGAGGTCTCAAGCATGAGAGTGAAGTTTAATCTGCAGATATTTTTATTCAAATCCTGTTCAAAATCCATACCAATTATAACAGAACTCATTTATTATTCACCATTACCAAAATAACGTGCACTATAGAAGATTTTATATTTTTATTTGGGGAACAGCTGATAAAAATTAAAGTAGGAGAATAACTGGGATTAGGATTCTTCTATTCTGCCCATCCCTATTCCATTGCCAGGCAAGCTGTAATAAAGGAACAAATACTAGGTCACTTAGCTGAGAGTCACTGGCTCATCACTAAGGAGGTCAGAATCAGAAGGCTGGGTCTTACTAGGAATGCATCCTCCAAGGGGCATCCAGACGGTCCTCCTGCCCCTGCACCTTCCAGTGGCTGTTAGCTTTGGTTTTAAGTAAAGCTTACAGACCCAGAACTCCAGTCACTTGGCCATCTCCCCCCAGAGCCTCTTTCCTTCATCCCTGTGTGCATCTGCCTCAGGGTCCACTTTACTTTTTACAAGAGGAAGCTGGTTATGGTGGCCTAGCTGTACTCTAACAAGATGTTGTGGCTGTGACACTTCAGCAAGAGGAAATTGTTCACAATTTGCTGAGGTGATGTGTGAAGGCAGGTAGTGCACTGAGGGCTCACTCTTGCTTTAATAGATGGCTTTTCTGTCTTTCTTTCTGTCTTTCGTTTTATTATTTATTATTTTTTATCTTTTGAGAATTTGAGTACTTATAATTTTTGAAATATATCTTTTTAGAAAGAACAGCTTTTAATAGAACATAAGGAATTGCCCATTTCCATAGGAACTCTGAACACAATACTCTGAGCTTTGTCACACACACATTCAGTCCATAAATATGTGGCATTTAACTGTTTTCAAGTAACTAGAATTTTACCAGTTGCTGTCTCATCTATTTGATACAGATGGCTATATGTTATAGCTAATATGTTTGAGAGTAAATTAGACAGTACCAAAGACATTAATAGCTTCCCTATAACCATAGAGATTAGAAATTGACTGTATTCTATGTGCTGGTATTTTTATAATGTTTAGAAACATTTGATGTTTGTAGACTACATTTCCTTGGTTGTTTACTTTTCTGTTTTCTTGACCCAGCAATATCCCTGTTTCAAATAGCATGGTGGTATTTGTAGGTTTAAATACTTAGCCATTATGCTTCTCATTAAAATTTGCTTTAGTAGAGGTTAGTTATGTGTTTCAAGGTTGATACAGATTGTTATCTAGCAAGTGGACAACTATTATCTTTTCTACTGGCTCTATTTAGAATCATGGGAGCCATGGAGTGATATTTTAATTTAACAAATGGTTTCCACTTAAATCTTCTGAATATGTATAGTGGGATTCTCTGGTGATATTTTACAATAAAACTAGAAAAGCATCTTTTAATCTTATAGCTGCAATATGTGCTTTAGCCAACATGCATGTGGCTGCTCAAAAATCAATTTAAATTTGTCTTAATTTTGGAAAGGAAGAAAGGAAAATAACAAAAACGTAACTAAGCAAGTAAAGTGTGACTAACGTACCCAGTGGTAGTCAAGCAAAAATCGACCTGTGCAAGCTGAGGCCAGCTGAGATCAAAAATCATGTAGAATTTCAAAACACAAATAAGATTCATCCTGTTGCTAAGAGTAGCAATTACAGATTACCAACCCTGTCACTGTGAAACTAGAATGTTGACAAATCCGAGCTCAGGAGTCCACATGTGTCTTTCTCCTGTGGTAACTTTCTCCTGTAACTTAAAATGGAGAACATTTGTTTGTTCCCTGGCCTTATGGGAAGAGACAGGATAAATGGCCACTTGGTGAAAGAGACTTAATCAAGGTGTTTTCTCAAAAGGAAGTGGTTTCCTGAATTTGTTGAAGTTGTGCATTTGCTGCCTTTCAGAATTTAGAACTTACAAGGTAAATTGTTTTGGCAAACAGGCTGCATCCCGCCAAGGGTGAAAGACAGACCAAGGGATCTCTAGGTGTTCCTGTTCTAATAGACAAGTTTCGGGAGCTTCGAGCAATAACCATGATTGTGGAGATGTTATCGAGGGGCTCTCCAAGATGAACTTCTAAATTATGGCATGAAATGGTGTCAGAGCAGCTGAGGGATCACAGATGGCCATAGGCTAGACTGTCATCGTAGGGTATATGTAACTCAGTTCCTCCCTAGAGCCTGGACCCTCTAAGTATTCTTAGCTTGGATGTTTCTGGCTATGGGAAAATGTCTATGAACCATGGGATATTAGTTGGCACCTTTGGCTTTTAACCTAGTAGGTAGGTACCTGTAATTCCTCAATATACTTATCATGATAATGATGACTCTAGACATGCCCATGTGTTCCTGGGATGGCATTGCCCCTCCTTGACAGTCACTGATTCATGCTGATGCCAGTTTTCAGTTAGCCATAGAATCACACAGATGATTATTCTTGGTACTGCCAAGGAATTGAGTGTAAATTTTCAAACAAATATGATTTTTCCACACCAACTTTCACTAATAAATCACCATGAAAACAGAAATCTTCCGGGGTTCATTTTGCTAAAAATTCCCTTTGGTTTATGGAGATGACGCAACTTGAATTCAACCACCTCTCTATAAGTTTTCATTAATAATGAGACAATAAAAGAGAAAGCACAGAGGGCCTAGAAAGTTGCTCAATGGCTTAGGCACTTGTCACTCATTTATGAAGACCTGTGTTCGGACCTCCAAAAACCATGTAACATGGTCATAGGCATGGGAGCACTGACTTTTTTATTCCTATACTCTAAGGTAAAATGAGAGGTAGAGATCAGAATATCTCAGCCAGCTAGTCTGGGATACAAAAAGGACCTGTATTCAGTAAGATGGGAGGCAAGGACTGACACAAGGCTGTTTTCTGACTTTCACATGCATACTGTGTATGCTCTTGTGGAAACACACATATACACATGTGCACACACATCACATCACATCACATCACATCACATCACATCACATCAATCACATCACATAAGCACAGTTTGTTCTCTAAGTTCCCTCTCCATTTACTGGGCACATGGCTTTAGCCAGCATATTAATTCTTGAAAAGATTTCTTTAAGGATTTTGTTCTCAGTATGCCTGTTAGATTTGTGAATTTCATATAGCAGGTTCATGTTACCAGCTGCTAAGTTTGGAATCCCCTAATATACTTTCACAAAAGGGTAGTGGCTGGCTTGAAGTTGTACAATAGATGTGTAAACATGGGGAGAAGGCATTTGATAATGAGAAATGACATTTTTTTAGTTGGGGTTTTATTGCTGTGAAGAGATACCATGACCATGGCAACTCTTATAAATGAAAGCATTTCATTCTGGGTCGCTTACAGTTTTAGCAATATGGTCCTGGTGGGGAGCATGGTCACATGCAGACAGACATACTGGAGAAGGAGCTGAGAGTTCTTCATCTTGATCTTCGAGCAGCAGAAGTTAATTTTGAGCCACTAGGCAGGCTTGAGTTTCTGAGACCTCAGAGCCTACACTCTAGTGATGCACTTCCTCCAACAAAGCCACGCCTCCTAATAGTGTCACTTCCTATGGACCTATGGGAGCCATGTTTATTCAAGCCACCACAAAGCTTATACACTTTATTATCATTTAACACTTAACACCACCTAACTACTGTCCCTGCTCTCAGCGGCTGGGGGTAGTGAGCCTGGTGAAAGGAAGTGTCACAATCCTCATGGTTTTTGAATTCAATGAATCTTTGTGTTAAATGACAGCTGTTGGGACAGTAACAATCTTATAAAACAGATTTAGAAAGTTATGAAATTATCATATCAAATATTTCATATATCCTCTTAATCCATGCTTTTAAAGCTCACATGGAAGGTTTCTCTGTAGCCTAAGCTCATTTTTGTAAAAATCAGACAAAATTTGAATGAAAGATTTTGATGTCACAAGGATTGAGGTATGTTAGGCATTTTTAGACAAGAAGAATTATGTATTTGTAGATAACACTAGGAAAAGTAGTTTATCGTAATTTAAGACAAACTGCCAGTAAGGGAATTTCATCTGCATGTCGAGTTGTGGTATCTACTTGTAATTGCTTTTTAAAGTAAACTCAAAACAAATTGACTGTAAAATCCGAATTACTAAACAGAATTTTAAGTCACTGTACCATCATATCATGCTGTTAAATAAAGATTTAAAAACAATAACTTTTGGTTAATTAGAATCAACAATAACATTTATGCTATAATATCTTCCAGTTTATTTTCATAACTTTATTATAAAACCAGATACACTGTAACTAGACTATGCACATACATGTGCCCAGTTGTCTGTTTACCTGCACAGCTGTGTGCTTAAGTGAACAATTATAGGCACATGTACTATGTTAAATAAGGAAATTTCAATAGTTGATTGAAAATGAATGTCAGGTGTGATGGGCAGAAACCTGGACTTTGGAAAATATCTGCAAAACCGGATTCATTTTAAAGGTGTGGTATGACTGCCCTCAAACTGTTACTTGGAAGCTTTAACAATGAATAAACAAGTCAGTTGGCTAAAAGTTTCTTTCCATCGAGAACGTATCTAATTTGTTCCAGCCCAAATGTATCTAATTTGTAGAAAGTAGAAAGACAAGGAACTGGCCTTTGTTTTGTTTCTTCACTTCAGCTTTGTTTCAGCATCAGTGTGTCGTGTCCTCAGTGAGATGAAACAGATGCATCAGTTTCTGCTGAGTTTCTCTCATCAGAACCTCTCATTCATTACCTTTGCATTCCACCCCATTCATCCTGTTTTGCTAAATTTGTTTCTATTTTAATATTTAAAAAGAATCACACCCATCCCTACCCTAATTGTAGAAAATAAGCCCCATTCCTGAAACTGGATTTGCTTGCAGATATAAAACCTCTGTGGACAGTTTTACATATTTTTTAGTCTGCACATTCATTCTCTATCTCCTCTTTTCTAGCTGTTTTTACCCTTCACCACCAGGTAGGCTGTATGGCTATTGCCCTGTTCCTGCCCCAGGTTGCTGGATAAGACCAATAGAAAAGGACTTCTGATCCCACCCTCCTTCTCCTACAGAGAGCCTACAGTTTGCTCTGGGCCCTAAGAGAAGATTAGTGTCTCCGGGTTCAGTCCTCCCTACTCTCTGGCCTTCACTTAAGGTACCAGACTCCTCCAAATGTCCTTTTGGGCTCCTGGAGACCCTTCTCTTTCCTCCTCCCTGCCTGTATCTTTGTGCATAGTCTTCTTGTTAGAACTCGTTTTTCAAATTACCATGTGAGCTTAAGATTCTCCCTAGGATTTTAAAGTCCTTTTAGAGAGTATACATGCTCTGTGGTTTTTTTATTTTTTTAAAATTTGTTTCATAGCAATTGCTAATTGTCTTTCCATTGATGTTTTTGAAGGGAGAAAGAGGTATTTAGAAATAACATAGCTTTTTTGAACATGGTATCATTTGTTTTTTTATCTAGAGTTTGAGAAAAAATGATTTTTACAGTGCCTTGGCTTATTTGATTAGAATAAAAATGGGCCTCCTCAAGCTGTAAAGGAACAGATAGTGTGTGTTGAGGGTTTGAAGGTGGCATGATCTCCATTGAACTAAACTGGTATGGTGAAAACCACCCACACAACCAGTATGTCAGTGGGGCAGAGTTCTAGCAACACATTGTCAGCTGGTGGCCAGGTTTGTCCTCCTGTCTGTGCTCTGCCTTCCAAGAAAATAGAGAAAGCATAAGGAAATGGGCATTTCTAAAGTTGTATAAATTATAAATCTGTACAATGGATTAAATAAATCTTTTATAAATCTTTTAACACTTAAATTATTTAAGTCATGGTTAGTATATACTTCATATTTTACTAAAAATACTCCAGCAGATAAATGTTATATGCAATATATATATATATATATATATATATATATATATATATATATTTATATACATACATATATATGTGTGTGTATATATATAATATGTATATATATGGACTTTATCTATTGTGATTTAATTGGTAATATTTTGTGAATTAAGCTTAATTAAATAGTATGCTGTATCTAAAAATAAGATTGAGTACAGTTAACCTTCAATTAACCTTAATTAGCAAGCATTATTACATAGCATTTTTGTAAATTATATTCATGCTTAGGCTAGTAAAGAAATGTTTATCTATGTTAATTTAGCACATGCATGTGTATGAGTGTGTGCATATTTGAGTGTGTTTATATATGTCTGTTAGTATATTTGTGTGTTTGTGTTTGTGAGAATGTGTGTATGTGTGCATGTGTATGTTTGCATTGTGAGTTTGTCTTTGACTGTGTACATGTGTTTCTATGTGTATCTGTGAATATGTGTACACATATACACATGTGTTTATATGTTATGAATATGTGTGTATGTGTACATATATATGAGTGTGTGAGTCTATGTGTATGCGTGTATGTTTGTGTGTACATGTACGTATGTGTGTGTGCATGTGTGGACATTTGCCAGTGTCTTTCTTTGAAGAGAAGGTAGAGGAGAGGAGGAGAATTTGATAACTGGTTGTGCTCTAAAACGTGAACCAGCAGAGCTAACATACCATCTTCCTCATTGTATTGGGTGAATGTAGAAAGAAAACCAGAAATAAGCAGCCATCAGGTGCAGTAATTTAGGTTGCAGTTAGCATAGCAAACTGTGTTGAAGGACACACACATGTTGTATGTGTGTATGTGTTGAAGGACTGAACAGTTTAAAATTCAGAACCAGTTAGTGCCCTTGCTAGGATCAGAACTGGCCTGGCTAATGAAGGGATTCCCAGGCATATAGGTCCTCTATGTCTTATGTTGCTGTCCGTCTTTACTTTGGATGTTCGATGAGATTAATCTCCTGTTTTTCAGTATTCATAGTGTTTAATCATATTCTTGGAGATATGAATGTAAAGGCATAGGGAAGATTCTGAATGATTGGGTTCAGTGAACACACCTGGTCTGTTCAGGTCCGAGCAAAGAAGCTGACTATACTACCGTGATTTAGGGTTTCCTATGAGGGAGCATCTCCCAGCCTTGAGCATTGTAAACTGTGGAGAGAACCTGAGATGCCTGCTTCGTGTTTCCAATGAAGCACATGGGAAATGAAAACCAGACGCCACGTAAATACTGCTGAACCTAGCAAATATGTCCAGATAGACGAAGGAAAGAATGGGCTCAGGTACCAGAGTCTGGAGAAAATAAATTAACAAGAAGTGGCAAGAAAAAGATTCAGTGTAATATAAATGAAGCTATTAGCCTTTCCAGTGTCGTGACCTGAAAGTGTACTTTTTACCAGGCACTGTAGTAACCCAGTGACTAGGATATACATAGCAACTACATTGTCTCGTTAGGGCCATAGCCACTCTCATGATTATCTTTCATACGGTGTTACGCAGCACCATACCTTTACAACCATGGTGCTCAAGGAGGTAGAGCAGACCACCACCATTCCTGTAAGCCTTATACAAAAGATAAGCAACGTCAGATGACGCTCTGTGGCAGGCTTCTCTCACAGTTGGACCTCTGGCCTCAGCTTTCCTGCCACATCTGTGCATTTTAAACATTGCTTTTTCCATTGTCTGTAAAGCACTTGGGTCAAGATTCTTGATGAGTTCTCTGCCACTCAGGCTGGATTAAAACTTACTCCCCATCTTGGTCCTCTTCACCTTGTGATGCACATTGTAGAATCCACCCACAGGTACCACGATCCATTCCCTAATAGAATGAAGGGCAGACACATTGACTAGGTACCTGGCAACGGCTGCTATGGGAACATTCCAAGAGCTACTTCAGCTTGGCCTGTTGAAGCACTCTGTTTAGGGATTTTGCATCTCATGACTCCTGACTTGGACTAGTCTGTGTTACTTTTCATGCTGGTGTGTTGAGAGAGTAGACCCTCTTGTTAATGGCATGCCTCTTTGAGAGGGGACAAGTTTCAGGTTTTCTAGTCCTTTCAAGGGAATTCAGACAAGATAGTTGAAGGGTTTGAGTTTCATCCAGGTTGAGAAGGAAGGTTTTGATGCTGACGGCTTTGTGGGTTTTGGAATGCTATCCTACACACTGGAGTTGCATCACTTGCCCTGTAAAGAGCAAGTTTTCTCTATTTTTTTCCCCTTGTGGGCAGGAATATTTTCTAACAAGGAACAATACAAATGCCTTCTGGATCAAACGGCATCCTAGACAATAGTTGGATGGAAAAGGAGACTGTGGGATCGTGTCTAAATGCTTCTAACAACAAAGAGGAGTCTTGTATTGTGTTGGAGGTGCTAGGAATTTAGCACACAGCTGCAGACATATCTTCCTCCTCCCTTTCCCTTGCTGTTATTATTGGAATAGAAGGATGTGAGAGTGATTGTCCTGATGGGTACTGTACTCTATGCTGGCAGACTTTATCTGGCTGCAAGAGAATGCCCCTTCCTGTGCCACAGTCCTGCTTCCTGATGCAAGGGCATGACTGTGACAGTGACCCTCCCTCCTCCATTCCTAGAATAGAACACCAATTGAAGCAGCAAGTGGGACTGGCATGATGACAGACATTTATTTAAGTTCATCCTTTTTGTACCAGGAGCTAAGCCTGGGAGAACAGAAGAGAAAGCTCTTCCTAGATTTCCATGGAGAACTTGGTGTTGACCCAAATCCATGATTAGGTCCTTTGCATTGTGGGCATAGCATTGCATGTTTTACCCCAAGGAAGAATCCTTGAGTTTTAAAGTAAAAGGGGGAAATTTCAATCACTGATGACTGTTAAAAAATAATTGATAAATTGGACAGGTTTAAAATGAGACCAATCCATGATTTTAAAAAAGGAATGGAAGTAATTATAGTCTCCCAGTTCCGTCTTCACTGGCTTTTTGTTCACTCCCACATGATGGTTTCTTTTTAAAAGCATAATTCATTCAAGATGTGTCTACACTGAGTCTTTTCAAGCAAGCCAGTCTGGGTTTGAATTTTCATTATGAAAATGAAGGGCCTTTGGTTTCTCCTTGTCAAGATTAGTTTCTTTCAAAATTTTATATAAGCTACTGTTTTATGATCAACTGAAAATTACTGCTGAATTCATTGAAATGCATTTCATTTGAGTAAGAGTATTCAATAAGGAGAATAAATTTCAGAAAACAGTCACACATACATAGATAGATAGACAGATAGGTAGACAATGTGAATGTATATTACACCATAATTCATGTACACACTTTTTGTAATAATCAGTCACATGGCCCCTGAGTTCTGTGCTATTGTACCCATGAGGTAATATTTGATTACTCATAGAAACTTAAGAGGCAGCGTTGGTCATTGGTTTGAGAAGATATGCCTTCATTTGGACATGTTTTGTCTAACACAGCATGTCTGTGTCACTACATACAACTCACTAACTTGCATGAGTTGAGAGAATTGATTAAAGATAATTAGGCAGGTTCCAGTCAGTAAGGTACTGTGGTTTCCAAACGAGGAGCATGGTGTGCTTTGTCTGGTATTCAGTCCCCGGTGGATAAGTTCTCTAGAGTTCCTCCCTTTGAGTGTGAGCAGGATCAATGATTATGGCTTGATACTATTACTGTGATGATCAGGGTTGGTTCTCCTGGGTAGAGTTGTTTTACCATGTCAGTCTTCAGGAGTGTAATGGCAGGTACTCTGTCTTTGACATTCATGAGGCAAATGTCCATGTTACAAGAAAGCATGGGCAAAGCATTAGACCCAGCCGATCAGCCAGCGTAATGTTCAGACTCTGAGTGGTACAGCTTTATACTGGAGTCCTGTTGATTCTTTGTTGTGGAGCTCTGGGTGAATGCTGCAGGCTGTCGGCAACATCTCCAGCCTCAACCTACTAGATGTCTGTGGTACCCACCCCTCACATGAGCTGTGAGAACAATGAGGACATTGGCAAATGTCTTCTTAGGGAGGGGCAAATCAACCATCCACCCTTGGGACCAGCAGTATAAACCTAATTTTAGTGCAGAAAAAACAGATTTTTGAATGGGGGCTGTCAGCTGGGTTGAATTAAGTGTCTGAATGAAGTAAAGGTACTTATTTTTAGTACAGATACAGTCTGTGCTAGAGGGAAAAATGAAAATTTTATTCCAATGAAAATAAAGATACATTATCAAAGTACAATTATTGTTCTGTGTTTTATATATTTTAAATCCTACTCGGAGCATTGAATATTAGAAATTAAATTTTGATAACTCTTCTTAATTCAGTTGTATTAATAAATCTAGTTTCTCTTCTATAGAAACAGAGTTGATAATGATACATACCCCATGGGTAATTGCACAACTTGAACAAGATTTTTAAGGTTATTTTCGTGGTGCCTAAAAACTTTCAGTTCGTAACAAACACTATTCATGAAAAATTGAGTTAGAGTAATATGTGACATTCTATAAATGTTGATATCACACACATGGACTGTGCATTTTTAAAATTAGGTTTCTTGGAAATCAGATCAGTCATACCCAGGTCTGGGAAAGATGGACAGATGTGCCATCTCATGTCAGAAAAGTGAATTAATATGTGTATTCTCCACCTAAAAAATCTTACTTTGCTTTTCATATTCTAATTTCTGTTTATTTCAGAGGTATCTGGTTTCCAAGCCCATTAGACACTGTATATTTTTACAGTTGGTGACTGGACTTTGAGTGATGTGTTTATATCTCTATTTCTGGCATCGCTTGAGGCTGGTCCAATAGATAAGGCTTTGCATCACAGTCACTGGTGATGACGAGGGCAGGGACTTGTTGCAGGAAGCAGAGCCTCAGGCTTAGTATGCCACAAGTTTTGAACATGTCTATCCTGGCTGGGTACTGCTTTCTGTTTTCTCACCGTGAGGATTGGTGCTGGCTGATGGTCCTAAAGGTAACTTCCTCTCAGACTTTTACGTGATTCTTTGATCGCAAGTGACAAGTACAAGAAATGTATGTATGACCAGAATTTAGAAAGAGTTGGCATGCTGTGAGTAGTGCGTCATATCTCTGTTATCAGTGTACCTGATAATATGGAACAGGAAAATACCTGCTACAACTGGTATAAAATAAAGACCCATCCCTATAGTCCAGGACCTGAGACTTATCAATGATAAAACCCATAATTAAGATTCGCTTTGGATGTATGTATGCCTCCTCCCTTATTCCTAGCCTGGAAATCTTGTGAGAAAAGGTACATGTCAATGGAAACAATTTTCAAATGCTATCCTCCCTATGTTTCAGGCTGCATCAGGGTTCTATCACCTGTTTTTAGAGCAAGAAATTAATATTTTGAACATTGCAAACCAAGAAGTCAGACTAAAGATACCTCTTTGTCTCAAAGAAGAAAACAGTTGATACAAAGCCATTAGTGACAATTTAGAAATTTCAAACCGTTCTTAGTGGGTGGACAGACTAAAGAGCGATGCAGTTGCTTCATGAGCTGCAGTACGAAGTCTACTCACCGGATGAATTCATTTTCACTCTTTTTTTTAAATTTCTTTATTGGATATTTTATTTACATTTCAGATGCCAATCCCTTTCCCCATTTCCCCTCCCTAGAAAACCCCTATCCCATGCCCCCTTTTCCATTTTGCTTTTATACAATTTTTTTTAAATGTTAATCAAAGACTTTATAAGTATGGTAATGCTCAATCAGAAGTGTAACCCAATACCCAACCTAGCTATGTATACTATCTTTGACTGGTGGAGACAAGTGAACTTCTGCCTCCATGTCCCCTCTCTCTTTCTCTTTTTCTCTCTCTACCTAGCTTCTCATCTACTTCATCTTCTCCTCTCCTTACTCCATCTTTTCCTCTCGGTGTGCATTCCCCCTTAGCTCCTCCTACATATTACCCTTCCTGTTAAAATAAAGCTTTTCTCTCAGAATACAATTAGAGCATAATTATTCCTATTTGTACCAGTGAGGTACAAGATAGTCTTAATACCCAGTCCATCCTTTTGTTGACTAGCCAGAACCTCTGTCGTCTCTCTTGACTAGAACACTTAGTTTTGAACCTGGCTTTTTCTTGGCTTTAGAATGAATGTCAGTTGAAAACCATCCACTCAGATCTTTTCTCTCAAGGTAAATAGCCAGGATTGGCTATGAGTCTATAGGTCTTCAATGCCGTCAGAAATCCAGAATGACTAGATTAACTGAAGTTATGGGAAGCACTTCATTTTCATTCTGACTCAGATTTTTTCTGTCATTTTATTTTCTTCTAATAAGAAGTTGCAGGTTAAACAACACTTTGTAGCGCAAGTGAATCAGGGGTTGTTCTTCAGCTCCTAGTTACAGCTGCCTCTAGTCAATTTTGAAGGGACGGACAGATGTGCCCCTGAAATGAGCAAGCGCCGTGTTTCTGCGCAGCCTCCATTTTCCATGCACTCAGCGCCAAACAAGTACTCTTTCTACTCAAGAGTCTAGAAAGAGTTGTTGTATCGGGTGGACTTGGGGATGTTCTGCTTAGTTTTGGAGACATATCTTTCTCTGCAATTTTCTCTTTCTTTTCACCTAGATTAATCATGTGTGTTGGGGGGGGGGGTAGCGGGGGGAGCTTTGAGAGTCCATGCCAAAGTTTAACGGTTCTCCAGGAAATCCAGTATCTTGGCATGGGATTCCATTCAATGACAGATTTTTATAGGTGACAAATAGAAAACAAAACCTGGGTAGTTGTGGGACAAAGGGGCTCAAGCTTCCACGTCCTCTACAGGACTGCACAGCTGGGCTTTGGGCGGAGTGCTTTCTGCCAGGTATATCCCAAGCTCAGGACTTCCACTGGGGACTGGACATATAAGTATATTTTCCTGGAAAGTATTAAAATCCCAGGTTGTAGTAGGTTGCAAAAAAGAAGTAATTTTTTAATGATCTAATTTGCATTTTAGACAAACTGGACTCTACTGAATGTAGAACGCTGCAGCCTGCTGAAATGCCAGCTGCATGTGCCAACTCAGGCTTAGCTACTCTGGACTACAGTGCCAGTGTCCTTTTCTGATGCTACTCTGTGTTATTACAATGTGCTCAGAGCTCAGTGTAATGTGTTATCAATGGGATTGCATTGCACGTCAGACCTAACCTATTGTGTTTGTGTAGACCTAACGTGTTCTAATGTCTTATCTACAGAAGTCCAGCATATAGAGAGGTAGACCTTCTAGAAGCCCTGATACTACTATTGGACAAACCCATCCCTCTTTTGTTACCATTTTTGGGAAAATTATACTAGAAATATTTCTGCTCCATTTTGGCATTACAGTATTCTCAAGGACACTGTGTTCTTTGATCCTTTCACCATATTTTCAGGTGAGCAATCAAACTCATTTTAGAAAATTTGCCCAAGTTTGTGTAGCTGATAAAAGCAAAGGCAGAATGCATATACCACTTTTCTCATTGTGAATTCCACAGCTTTCTCAGAGTCTGCCTACTGAGTCACACAGTAGTCACACCTCCAACACAGTAGGTTGCTATCTCAGTGTGAATTTTTTTTTCATCGTTTCCATGTCAACGAAACATAGCACAATTGGTCTTTTCTATATTTACAAATTCTACATATGTTGGTTCAGCCAACCTCAGATTGACGATGCTTAAAAATTAAAACAAACAAACAAAAATGTCACTGTGCTGAACATGTATGGGTCTTTCTCTCTAGTCCATAAGAAGATTATGACAAGCACTTACAGGGCAAATGCTTTATAAGAATTATAGATAATGACAGGATGTAAAATACAGAGAGTGTGTTGTGTGCAAATGCTATATGATTCTATATAAAGGCCTTGAGCATCCTCATATTTCAACACCCAAGGGATCCTGGAACCAATGTGTCATTAGAACCCTGTGTCACCCGCCCTCCATATTATCATATTACGCCCCCTCTGTCCTTAAGCACCACCATATCTGTGTGCATCCTGGATAACAGATAAGGGGTGCTGGTAAACTGATGTGCTCCAGGTGAGGGGCTCAGTCTTTATCGCTCAGTTCTTTCAGCACAGCACCTTTCTGCTTAGCTGAATTTGTCTTGTTCCTCTTAGTATGAAGTTCTCACGACTAGGAGTAAAATCCGTTTTGATGTAACGGCCACAAAAAGAGCTCCTGATGTAAACACGCACGCCACTCCTGCCTTACCATAAACTTCCTGCTTCTTAAACGAATTGAAATGTACCTTCTTGAAAAATAAGTCACGATGCTTAGAACACAAACAAAATTTATCCTTAACTTATTAGACAGTTACAAATCAATCGGCCGTTGCTGATTAATTATCTATACTAAGCAGCATTTAAAAATCTGTGATAAATTGCTGTAATCTCTTGAAGTGTTAGAGGTGATTATTTATGAAGTGTGATGTAAATGAAATTCACTGCAGTTGAAGGAAAATAAATTCCTTATTAATAGCCAATTATCTTTCTCTCACTTTGGTATTCAATATGTCTTACTTTTGCGTTGACTCTAAGTACTAGGGACAATGATATTTATTACGATGGCAGTTTTACTCTCAACATAATTAAGCCTCGTTCACATTTCAGTATGGTACTGTCATATTACCGTTTACTGACAAGAGTCCAAACTTCATTGGAAAATAAAAATGATAAAACACAGTTTATATTTCATTGTCTGGGAGTTTCAGGACACCATTTTCTCTGACTTTTTCCTCAGTAAATAGGTGGTCTTATCAGTGTCTGTGCAAGCACCCTCCATACACAGTCAGCTCTCTCTACATCTTATACTGAGAGAAAAAAAATGATTTTTCTCTCAGCCTGTCTCAGTGTATTTTGTCAATGTGTGGAAAGTATTTGTGCATAATCCCAAGTGAACCACTTGATTGACAGCTTTAGTATTTATCAAGTCTCACCAGATAAAATCTGCCAATAGATTTGCAAGGCTGAATCATAATATAGTCAGTATGATATCCATTGGCAACAAAATATAGTAAAAATCTGCTACACTCATCAAGAATGGGTAGCTAATAGCATAGATTTCTAAAAAAAAAAATTCAATGCATATAGGTGGCTTGAAAAGTTTATTATGTTACTTCTTAAACAGCATATAATTTTATGGTATTGAGCATGATATGCTAGCATTCCATAATAGACCTTGTCATATCTGAAGGATTAATCCTGGTTTTTACTGAAACGTTTAAAAACGGCACTTACTGTAAGAACTGGACATTGAATTAAAATGAATATTATCTATATTAAAACTATGTACTCAGCAGCCAATTAAAAGCATATCAATGTCATAGTTTGTAAATATTGCCTTATCTATTTTCATGTTCAATCTTGGTCCCAAGTTACCTACAAACCCATCACAGAGGACATGCTGTTTCTTATTTTACTGGGTGGTTGAAGTCTATACTTGAAAGTGTAACTAACTGAAAGGAAAGAGGCAAGATGTGGGAATGAATCAGATGCTGTGGTCTGGGAAACTCAAGAAGGAACAGGAGTACAATGGCTGGAGATGAAGGAGGGTGATTTGATATACAAAGAATATATACATGGACAGAGGTAAAAAAAAAAAAATCTTCCCGTATCTGCAAAGCACAGAAGCAGAAATCGTGAGTAAAAGGTATCAGTGGTAAAGACCAGCTCAGTCTAATGAAGGACTTGCTTTGGTTATGTTGACCATGGATATATTTGACACTTAGGATGAACTGGTGTTTTCAAACAACTGTGACTATTTTAGCATTTTTATGAGGCATCAACGTGCTGGCATGCTGGTTAGTAAGGTGAAGGAGATTTAAGTGAGATTTGGTGCCATTTGGTGCCTATCTCTAAGTCTGAGTATATGGACAGCTAAGGTCTCAGGTCAGTTTCTAGTGGTTGTTGTTTGGTTTTTAAGTATACTGGATATTTGAACCCATGGCCTCTCAGATGCTAATAAGTTCTCTACCACTGAGGTATACCCTTACCCCTTAACCACACGTCACTTGTTTTTACTTCTTTATATTATAATGTAATTACATGATTTTCCTTTCCTTTATCCAAATCCAATATATTCATCCTTGCTTGTTTTCAAATTTATAGCCCCCTTTTAATTATTTGCTGAATATATATATATATATATATATATATATATATATATATATATATAGTGTGTGTGTGTGTGTGTGTGTGTGTGTGTGTGTACTCCTCCATATATAAGTACAACAGTGAGTCTATATAATCTTACTTTTATATGTGTTCTCAGGCTGACAATTTCATATTATATAATCAACTGGTGTATTTTGAACCGAGGCCTCAGCTATGTCACCCAGAGGACATTGCTGTCCCTCAGGGTCAGTCTTAAACATACATCCCTCTGATTCTGCTTCAACTCCTTAGTTTTATGAAAGCCAAGAATCCAATATGTTGTGCATATTAAAACCCTGTAGAAAGCCCTCATCTTTATGGTGTGGAAAAGAGTATTGCATCAAGGTCCTGGAGTTTGAGCCAGTAACCTTGAGGCTTCCCTGGATCTGCCACATGCCAGCTCAGCAGAGCACACATTCTGTGAAGCATAAATGCTCACAGAATCTGAGCTTCCTAATCTGTAATCGGGTTATTTTAGGAATTGTCTGGAGGTTAAATTAAGAGCATTAATTAAAGTCTCTCTCCTTTCCTCTGTGCTACAGTTGGTGCTCCATATCAGCTCGCAGGCTACTCGTCCTCTCAAGTCTCACAAGCTTCCCACATGAATGGTATACATGAATGTTGATGAATTTGCACTGCAAGCCTAGAGGTGCAATGTCGAGATATTCAAACTTTCATCTGCAGTTGTCTAGAATTCCGAGAGCGCCCTATACTGATATATTTCTTCTCATTATGCTAGTAAAAATACTGTACTGTGCCGACCCTTTTCCATTGAGAGAATAGTCATAATTATTTCATACCTTTTAAACATCTTATACTACATTTCTCAAGAAAGGGGTTGCTTATAAAAAGAAAAAACAATATTTTCTTATACTATTCTGAGTGACCTGATAAACATTTCTATTTTAATACAACTCTCCACTAAACAACGATGCTTCAACCAAGCATTACATCATTATAATGATAGAGACATTTAAAATCTGTGGAGTCACCACCCTCTAGAGATTGTGAAAAATAACACAATACTCTAACAAATCATGTCTCAGTGGGTTCTCTTTATTAATAGGATTCCAAGATAGACAATCTACTTCCAGGATACCTAGGAAGGAGGGGAAGCTTGTGCTATGAAATGAGTCCTCATTTAGCATCAAAGCAAGTGTGGAATCCCAGGCAGGCCTTCTCATCTGTGGCACCCTCAGCCTGCATTTACATCCCACATAGAGATTCCTTGCTGTCCTGAGATGCCATCGGAGCAGATACAAAGCATCAGTGTGTGAAGCTCGCTCACCCAGTGTGGCACTGAGCACGGATGCCCTTTGTTCACGGATTGGGAAATATGCACTGAGTGGATGTTTTGTGGTGGTAGGAGATGATGTGGGAGTGGTTTGGAAGGAGGGGAACTGTGGGGCAAGGAATGTAAAAAACTTAGTAATTCCTCTTTGGTCTTCCTCCGCAAAAATCTGCCCTTCTCCTCCCAGCATTTCTCAGATGCCAGACTTCGTCATGAAAACAGCACTCCAGATGAGGGCTCCACGTTCTTGCCAGGGAAGTCTCACTTGGTGGAGCCTTGTGTGGATCCTAGAAGTGCAGGGAGGTAGACAGAATCTTGTGATGACCTGAAAAGAAACTGAGCCGGCAGCTCACTTGAACTTGATCCTCTACTCATTCTTCTGGCAGTGATCACCTGCATAAGATCACAGGGATTATGGGTATTGACACAAAATCAAAGACAGATGTCAATGTAGCCAAATATCCAAATCCCCAAATATCCTAAATAAAGATAAATATATCCAAAAGTGGACAAAACTTTATGAATCACACTCATGAAACCCTGGACCAGGAAGAGGCTATACCCTCTGTGTGAACGCATGCCAGTCATGGCTAAAGACATAGCTAGCAACCAGCAACTGTACAGGAGGCAATGTGAGCTGGCCTTTATTTCCAGTGGGGGATGTAATTTGTTTGTTTGGATAAATCTCATGGTTTTCTACTCATGAATAAAATTAACTGGAGTTTGTCATTTAACAAGAACTACCTTGGCTAGCAGACCTTACCAGGAAGAGGAGCTTTGTGTTAGGATAAGACCTTCAGGGTCATGCTTTGAGCTCCTGGTTTCTCATAGGTCTGAGGCAGCACTTGGCATGCATCACAGCTGGAGGGTGATATGCGCATTTGCATTCATAACAGACAGAGCTTCCCTTACTTGGCTCACATATGAACATTTCCTCTTTTTCTTCCTGATATTCACATGCATATATAGCAAGAATCCCAAGAATTAAATTAGAAAGAATTTCAGAGGAGGATAATTCCTATTAATCACTCTAGAGCTCAAAATAAGGACTATTACATGATTCTTGTTCACACTCCATGAATCCCGTAAAGTCTTTCTCCATACCCAAGGTAGTAAATATCTGTAGCATGTCACACATTTGATAATGGTGAATGATTAGATGTGTTATCTAAGAGCTATATTCAATATGTAGATTTCTCTGTCTTCAAATACATGTACAAAGTTATAAGCTCAGATATGTGCTTTCTTTTAGTGTGTTTTCACTGTGATCTGTACTGAATATACCATGGTGGGAGGTACCATTAGGAGGAGATCACATTCCCAGCTACAATCTGGGGCTGCAAGCCTGAGAACTCTGGAGTGTTTTCACTTGAACAAATGCTGATTTCCTTTTTTAAAATTAAAATGTCCTTGTTTTAATCACAAGAGCTAGGGGTACAGTTCTAGGATTTACCTAGAACATTATCGAAATGAACTCCACTGGATCTCAATGGCAGTGAGGGCATTTAAAGCTTTCATGAGTCTTTTGCTCACAATCCTTCCGCTATGCCCATTTCTGCCATTCATCCCAGAGTCTTCCTTTCCCCTCTCACCTCATTCCTTGTTTTTGAATGGTCTTACAAACTGGATTATGCTAGGCTATAGATATGTGCTCCACCAGTATTCTTGAACACAAGACGATGGAGTCAAGTTGATTTTAGAGAGCCTTAGTGCTGTTTTATTTTCTTCGTGTTGTACAACAAGGTTTCTCCAAATAGTCTTTGTTTAGGTTTGTTTATACCTGTCATTTTAATTCCTTATTTCCTAAAGGGAAACTAGGCACAAAGCCACCCTTTAAGAGTTTCCAACTTTAAAATTAGCTTAACAGGAACTGCAAAAATAGGTTGTCCAGCTAAGCTCAGTTCTTATCAAGCTCTGCAGGGGGGACCGGATGAGATGAGGAAAGGATGTGTTTGAGAAAAGATAAAGCATTACAGTTCTTGATCACTCTTTCAAAAGGACACACACACAAATGACTACCAGAGAAAGGACAAGCTAGGCAGAGTGAAGCCACCACTTCAGAGCAGCTGGCATGCTTAAAAGTAAAAGGGGACCCTGTGAGGGTAACACGATCTGACCATGCTTGTGCAAACCCTGGAAGCATTCATGCAGATCACTGTTGGTAAAGCATGATGTTCTAGTACCTTGCTAGAGGCAGCTCAATCACAGGTGAGGACTAAGTCAGAGGCTGCGGAAGTAGCTCAGTTGGTAAGTGCTTCTGCACAACCAGGAGGAATGGTGGTTGATCCCTATGGTGGTTGATCACGTAAAACCCTGGTTGTCTTGATGCACGGTAGTCCTGTAGTCCCCACTCTAGGGAGAATGGAAGCAGGGGTGTCACTGAAGCTTGCTTGTTGGGCAGCCCCATTCATCTGGAGAAGCCCAAGCTTGTAAGAGACTGTCTGAAAAAAAACAAGATGTTTTCTAAGGGATGAAACCCATGGTGGACATCTGGCCTCCAATTGCACAGTTATATGGACTTGTACATGCAGAGATGAAGACATACAAAGAGAGAAGGGGGGAGACAGAGAAACACACACATACACATACACACATGCACACAGACACAGATACACAGAGAGAAAGAGAGAAAGAGAGAAAGAGAGAGACAGACAGAAAGGGACAGAGAAGAAATATATAGAGAAACAGATAGGACACCGATAGGACACCACATTGTAATGACATCAAGACCCTTGGTCATGGAGTAGAAAGCCAGTATTCACTTTTATTTCTTTCACACGCAGCAAAGATTTTAGAAATTCTTAATGCATGGCATTACTCCAGCTTTCTCAAAATATTTCAACAAGCAACTTAATATTCTGAACAGCTTTTTTGTTTGGTTGGCAGACATCTGTATCCCCACCCCCTCCTGACTGAATGGATTTAGCTTTTTAAGTCATTTGGAATCCCACGGGCACTTGTTTGGAATTTTATTTTTAAAGCTCCCTCAAAGCAAAGAGTAATTTCTCGTGAACACGTGTGGAAATATTGTTACTCTGGACCTTCTGTGAATATTAAAAGCACATCTTTCCCAGTAGCGGTTTGCATTCCTCCCTCCCACTGGAGCTGGGCTTCCACATTACAGACAGATAAAATAAAGGATTAGAATGGTATTAAAAGGGGCTTTTCTTTAAACAATTAAAGTAATTACACAGTTTACAACATTGCAAGCTTATTGCAGACGCTATGCTATATGCTAAGTATAAAGTTCACAGCAAGACCCTTTGATGTCATTGCTATGTATTGTGTCCAGTGACCAATGAGAAAGAAGTGAAGGACAGACAAACAAAGAGATTGGACTGATCTTCCAAGTCAGGGTCTTCCCACATGTCCGTACCCCAGTTTGTGGTCTCGTTTCTTTTCCCATTGTCCTTCATAAGTGTCAATTCCCCAAGGATGCTAAGGACCTACCTGCCTATTGAGCCTGAAAGAGAGAAGATGGATTGAACCACAAGCCTTCCTTATCAACATCTTGCCCAACTGACTATCCATCTTCATTTGCTAATGTAAAACCAATCCCAAGACTCTGTAAGTCTGATCAATGCATTTTTATCTGATATGCCAACATTTTTATGGCATAGTAAAATTTTGATTTTATGAGCCTTTTAGTACATGAAAATGTGCTTATCTGTCAAAGTAGCTATATGAAGTAAAGAGGCAAGTGTCTATAATTTATCCTTTTCATATTCCTTCCAAATCATTAAGAATATTTCTATTTTCCGTTAGTGACATAACATCTTGCTTGGCATCTTGTCTCCCCAGTGGCCCTTCTCAGACTCTCAGGGTTAGTTTCCTGTACTGAGTTCAGGTGACCATCCTACTGGTCAGAGCCTCAGCTCCTCCTTGCTTGCCTTCTAGCATCTCTTTGTTAATCCCTGCTATCATCTGCAGCCTATGATGGAGAAGCAAACTGCTGACCTTGGAATGGATTTTTTGCTGTCCCAAGGGCCTTGGTATCTGGTGTGAATCTCTCTGGGCGACTCCCACATCCTTGTTCATTTCCAAGATGTTTCTGAAGCTTATGGAAATGTCCTTGGATATCCCTGTCACTGTTGTCAAATATAAAGCATCTGAAACCGTGCCCAGCACCAAGTACTGACTAACTCTAATAGTAGGTTATGAGCCACACGTGATGCTTTTGACTAAAGGTGAGCAAGATGGTGAGAATTTCTTTCATTTTCACTGTTGTTCACTGGCTCCCTGTGTCATGAGGAGACTGTGATCAATTGTTAAATCCTCACAACTCTCCTTGCATAGAAAATACACAAATCAGATGTGCATTTTCAGTGAGGACAACAATGTTTATATTGCATTTGAATCTTTAGGTGAGGATCAATGCAGAATTAATAAAGTATATAAGTATTTTGAACTCTTTTATTGGATGGGCCGAGCTCTATCATTAGAAGAGCTATGTGAGTGTGGATGTGGCCGTTTCCCCACATTGTGTCCATTGACAACAAGTAGACAAGCCAGTTCCTCTTTAGTTGCTGAACACAGAAGATTCCAAGTTGACTACTCCTACTGAGAAGCACTGGCCTAGAGTTTATCAGTGCACCCAGATGCACCTTGATGACTTCCCTACAACCTAGGGAAGGAGAGCAGGTGGTATTGCTGCGTTGTGGAAGGCCAATGAGTTCAGATGAGTCCAGAAATGCAAGCAGATTAGCCCAGACTTCACATCCATTTGAATATAAGATGTAAAACCCAGTTTCTACTGAAGAATGTGATGAGCCTCTCACTTTAAACTCTTCAGGTTCTGCCACCTCGAAAGACAAATTCGCTGTGTCTTCTCAAGCTACCAGATTAGTCATTCTTTCAGCGTGGATTTATTGAAAACGCACTCTGGGGCGGCCAGATTTTAAACGCCTAAGAATACATTATTGAGTGACATTACAGGTCTCCTGTGAGAAGCTGTATAGTCACACAAACATTTAATCAATGAACAGTAATTAGGAAAGACATTGACGAGTGAGGATCCCAAGCATGCCACAAAGAAACCCAAAGTGGCGGGAGTGACCCTGACGGGCTTTAAAGATAGATGCTCTCTGGCTGAAATGCTACCCTCAGTACCTAGAGTTGTAGCTTATGGCTAACTGATAGGGCTTCCAGCAGAGGTGAAGGAAAGGCAAAGGAGCCAGTAAATACACAGGCCTAGAACAGGGTGGTCTGAAAGCATCTAAAGGATTTTGAAAGCGCTTCTTCATTGTGCTAACGTGGCAGAGGAATACCATCAAAAACAGAGGGCAGAACCTTACCAGGCTCTGTGGCTTTCTGGCTTCATGATTTCTTGCTCCAACCATCCAACCCTTCCTGAGCATCAGTCACAAACATGGTTTGTGATTCTGTGAACCTGACGTGCATTTCTCCTTCTCACACCTTACCCTTGCTGTTGCTAACTTCCAGCAACCATCAAATTCTACCAGCTACCAGCGTCCTCTATATGTCCATCTCTGCTCACATGCCTACCCCCTCCCTGCCTTTGTTTGTGCTATCAGCCCTCTCTTCCTGCAGAGGTGTCTGTTTTCATGAAATGCAGCTAGGCCACATGTGTGTGGGATCTGCATCAGTAGATTCAACAGAGTGTCAAAAATGCTTCTACACTGATTATGTACAGACTTGTCATTAATCCCTAAACTATGTACTGTAATCATTACTATAACCCTGTAGATACTGCAGGTCACCAGCAGATTGTTTAAAATATATAGAAAAGTGTATGATGGCCACATGAAGCTGTGGTGCTATTTTATCTGGGGATTTGGGCATCTGCATATTTGGATATTCATGGGGAATCTGGAATACATCTGTCTCAGATACCAAAGGAACACTCTATCGATTTACTTTTCAACACAGAATTATTCATCTGTTATCTACAGTTGGCTAAGAATTTCTACAACACAGCAGGAGGCTTTAGACAGCCTTTGTAATATCCTGAATCCTCTCTCATAATAGGGTCTCAGTAAACATTAGTTGAATGCAGTTTTCAGTTAGAATACTGCACACGCGCGTGCGCGCGCACGCACACACACACACACACACACACACACACACACACCCTTCCATTTTCACTAATAGCTAACAGTGCCTGTTTTGTGATATTTTCTTGGCATAAAACTGATGAAATTATGAGATGAGGCTTACATTTATGTGTCATATAGTACGTTTTAGTATTAAACGAAGATGGGAATGTCTTTATTCCTCCTTGTCATGGAAAAGCATAGATTTACCTTTCCATCTTAGGACTGTTACACTATAGTAATTTTTTAACTCTGATATAAAGGCAGTGCCAAACCCACTTCATCATGATAAGAATGTACATCTTTGAGAATCATGGTTATTTGAAGGACATGCAGGGATCGGCTGAAATGTCCAAAAAGCTCATCTTATTTTGTCAGTGGCCATAATCGGAGATCTACAAATGATGAGGACTGTGAGATTAGCAGGGTTTTTTTTTCCAATACCACATTTAGAATGGCCAGATCTATATTTTTTTATGTTCATTTTAAAATCGGCCAACTAAGCATGTGAATTTTGTATTAGTGTGACTATAAATCTAATAGATTATAATGGTATTTGTCCAAACACCACTGAAGGTAGATTGATCAAAATAGTTATAGATTTGGAAAGTCTTTGTGCAAAGACAATCATTGAAAACATTGATGATGGAGACAGTTTGCAAAAGCAATTATTATCTCAAAAGGACTCAGAGGTCTCCAAAACACAATGGGCTATTACCTTTGGCCCAGCTGCCTACTGTAACTACATGGTAAAACTCTCCTTCTGAAGATACCAGATACTTTGGCTATTAGACATAGAGAAGTCATTTTAAACTGACTTGGAATTTTCCTCCATTCTGTTTTGTTTCCTAGTGTCTGAAAGTAATATGTAGGCTACGGACTTTTTTGTTTTGTTTTGGTTTGTTTTGGTTTGGTTTGTTTTTTTCGAGACAAGGTTTCTCTGTTTGGCCCTGGCTGTCCTGGAACTCACTCTGTAGACCAGGCTCGCCTCGAACTCAGAAATCCGCCTGCCTCTGCCTCCCAAGTGCTGGGATTAATTCGTGCGCCATCACTGCCTGGTGGCTACTGATTTAAAAAAAAAAAAAAAGTAATGGTCTTAGAATGGTCTTAGGTCTTACCCAGTGATTAACACCCACATGTTGCAATACCAATCTGCCGGGTAGTATGTGCTCACCACTACAATAGTGGCATGACTGTATAAGGCAGCTGATTAGATTTAAGGCCTGCAACATAAGAAACAGTGTTACGCCTGGCACTATAATTCTGATTAAAAGCCCATGCTCTAGTGGATGGCTCCACACACTTGTGCTTATGGTCAGCACTAAATGGACTTTGTAGATTATATTATTATTATTATTATTATTATTATTATTAGCAATAGTATAATAATAATATAATGACTTAAAGTTGGAAGGAGTTTTGTGGGACATGGAGAGAGCTGGAACAAGAGAATGGGGTCAGCCAGGATCATATTTCATTGAATATATGTATGGAGTTCTCAAAAAGAAAAAGAAAACAAATTAAAAAGCCATTAAATAGTTTATAATTGATATTTGAGCATATGTATGTGGAGTCTGATTTCACAGCTACAACATTTTCCATGTATAATTGAGAGACCTAATTACCTGTTATCAAAATTCATTAAGTCGTTGCCACCAAGTAAGAACATGTATGGAAATATACAGGAGAAAGTTAGTGTATTTAACATATAAACTAGCTTTTAAAATATACATTCTTTTTATTTTTTGAGAATTGTATACAGATTTCCTTAGTAATCCACCTTAATCATACTGGCAGCCCTTAGGGAAAGTGGTATACAGCTGTTTGCATTAAAGACTTCAGAGCTATTAAAGACTCTGTAGGGTCCCTAAGGAGTCCACAACTATCTCCCTAAACTTTAGCACTTACCCAGGGTATTAACTAATTAGCATCATACCTCCTAGGGGAAACTCCTGGTGTGAAGGACAGAAGGGACACTACAAATGACAGAGGAAGGGAAAGTTTCTCATAGACCATGACACACCCCCAGATGATCACTGCTCCATTCTGTGAGAGAATGGGTGTGGCTACAGTCTTTGGGGGGGAGGATATGAGAACAGGGATGGGCGTGGCTACCATCTTTCTTAGTTTATGCTAGAACCTGACTTTCACAATTTACGAAGATTATGGAGTTTCAAGATCTCGGCTTGGAACGTCAGTGGGCTATCTTGGTCTGTCCAGCCTTCCAACTCCAGTTGTGGACACAGTCCCATCTGGTGACTTATCACATCTGAATACGTATTATAGACCTTTAGACAGAAAATCAAACTAGAGTCTATTCCCAAACTAGATTTCTATATTACATTAGAGGAGATAAAAAACTATCGCACGAATGCATCATGTTCCGGGATGCTAGTGCCACAGTAACAGATTTCTGTGACTTGGGGATAGGTCTTGGATAAGCAAACAGAATTGTAGTGATGATATTACCTGAGTTGAGTTTATTTTCGTGTTTTAAGTGAACTTTGAGCGCTTAGATGGGGGAACAATTAGCATCGATGAAATGAAAACATAGAGGCAGATACCTTCCTAGTCACCTTAACCAGGGTCTGTCTGTCTTTTATTACAAAGAGAAAGCAACACATGTTTCTTGGTACAGCACATTCAAAGCAAGCACACCCAGCTTTTCAACAAAGCTTTGTTAAAATGGGTAAGAATTGGCCCCAGGCAATTCATTGATGAAAACCCCATCGCAGGTAAGTTACCAAATCCCGGAGCCAGGCAGCTCTGACTCTGAGGTCTATTATTCAGTCACCTAGCAGTCTCGAAGTACAATTTTCCACCTGCATGTATCATTTGAATGTATGACTCATGATGGGGCCATGGGTTGCTGAGAGGATCGAATACGCAGATGGGCAAAGAGACACCAGCATCATTTCCGGTCATTTGGGTATATGTACAAGCTGGAATAGTGTCTCGCGCCTGTTGTCCTGCCAGCCTTGAATGGTGTTGTGCTGTTACTCCTTTTCTCGTTCTTGCACCATTTGCCCTTGGAACTCCCCGGCAACCCTAACTTTGTCGGGGCATCTCAGTTTCACCCGTCCGTATGCTGAGTCGGGATGAATCTATCTTGCTGCTGTGAAAGTTGGTAGTGGGAATTCAAGATTCCCAGTCAAACTTTGAGAAGTCAGAGTTATTCTCAGTATCCCTTATAATAAGCCTTGTGTTTTTTGCTGTTGACATTCATGGTTGTGATGGGGACATGCTTTTGCTGAAATTCTAAATTCTACTGAGAACTGGCTGGCTAAGGTCAAATGCCCTTTTCTGACTAGATTGGAGGCAGAAAAAAATTAGCATTTAGTAACATTTTCTTTTCAGAATTCTAAGAGACATATAAGACTCGCAGACTAAAACGTAATTTGCTCTGGTTTCCTTATTTTTTTCTGCTCATAAATTCCAACCTCTTTAGCTTCACCACGTGTCCTAGATGGCGAGTTACAAGTTTCCCCTCATTTTTCATTTCTGTTTGTGTCAATTTTTTTTATATCATCTCATTTGCTTGACTTAGGACATGAAATTCCAAGCAAATAAATCACTGTGGTGTGACTTTGAAGTAAAGGTCTTGTGCTGAACCATTTTGAATTCCTCTGATGTTAGGGGTACCTGTCATGTGATTAATACGGTTTGGGTTTTGCTATTTTTCTCTCTCTCTCTCTTGTTCTGAAAGCTAGAATGTATTACCAAATACTAAAAGTGTGTTTGTTTCAAAGGTGTGATGAATTTGTGTGAGTTGGGGTCCTTTTCAATTAACCATTTTGGAAATAGATCTGCCTTCCTATCATTTTTTTTCTTTGAAACAATTATTAGGTTGCTTCTCTTGAGCAGAAGTGAGTTACTTATGGGGTGAAGAGAAGGCACAGTGTGCCTGTCACTCAAATCCAACTGGCAAAGCCAGGCATGGGAGATACGGGAAATCACTTTGGCCAGACTTGAAATTTTTTGTCCACGTTTCTACATTTTCAAAAGACAGTTTCCTCCTGTCTCTGACATGCCTGGTGCTGTGTTAGTCTTTCTTCTCTTCTTGTCCTTTTCCTACTTTCTGACTGTGAATGCCTGCAGTGGCCTCAGTACAGTCTTCTCGTCATCTCTAATCCTCTCAGGCCTGCTTTGAAACCTCTCTCTCAGTTACTAATCTCACAGTCAATGTCCTGCATGTGTGTGTGAGTACACACACACACACACACACACAACACGCGCGCGCGCACGTGCACACACACACACACACACACACACACACACACACACACACACTGATCTCTATAGTAGCCCTGGAACTCCTTCATAGACTGTATGTAATTTAAGTATGCTCTTATTATCTAGGAGTTGCTCGCCTATATGAGTGTCTAGGAGCTGCTACAGCAAGTTTTCACATACTTGGAGGCTTATGGCAACATACACTCATTCTTAACAGAAGTTTAAAAGAGATCCATGTGATACGAAGCCAAAGTGGCAGCTAGGTGATATCCCTTGGGATTTTAGTGCTGCCTCTCTTCTGTTTCTCTTAGTTTTGGGTGCACAGAAGCTTCTCTGACTATGGCTCTATGAACCCCAGCCTGTGTCCACATTGCCTCCTCCAGTGGTACATCCCCCCACTGCCCCAACTGGAAACGTAGATTCCAATGACATCTGTAAAATCTTCTCTCTGCCTTCATGGTGCTGTTCCTAGATCCAGGCTGTGGGTGTGGATCTTTTACAGGACCCACAGTTATATACTTTCAGATCCTGTCCTGTTTTTTACAGTCTACTCATAGCCACACACCAAAACTCATTACTGTGTGCAATTAATTTACCCCAAATAAAACTCATTTCATGGGAGGTTGGGTTAGGATGAAAAATCTGACAGTTAATTGTCAAATTATAGCCCATCACATAACCAAGAGGCTACTGCAGATAGAACGAGAGGATGAATTTAGTGAAAAGTATGCATTGTCAATGGAAGTGTAATAGACATGAATATCTTTTAAAAATCACCAATTCCTGGTTTTCTTTTATTTCAAACAGTTTTAATTTTTAAGAGCTCTTCGTAAACAAAAATCTTACTAGTAAGGACAGTATTTTAAGACTTCTGGTATAAAAGTAATCAGATTACAATGTAAATGAAAAAAGATTTGATAAAGGAAATGACAAAATTGCTTTCATTGTAGGCGACGCATTTGATTTACAAATAGAATATGCAGGGTGGGCAAAGAGACACCAATCAAGTTATGATTTTATTAAATGTTAGCTTGGTAAAAAAAAAAACATATACATAAATGTCATGAAGTTCTAACATCTTTACATAATTGTAAGTAATTCTTTCCTCAGCCAGAAGTGTATCACCCAGTTTGTATTGTTTCAAAACATAAGAGTAAAATATGACTGCCAAATATATGCCAGAAGATACATTTCAATGTCCGTGTCTCTTAGCTGAAAGTAAAAGCTGTTAGGAATAAGAGCATGTGAAGCTCACGAGAGGTGCTTTCCCAATATCTTGAAAACAAGTAGATCGATATATTCTGAACTGGAAGTAAAGTCAATCTTTGGAGGAGCTGTGTCTCGAAAAGGATGTGTGTGAGAGCTGAATAATTAATTCTTCTGGGTGGCTCACTGAGCATAAAATATTTCCCCAGTAAAGATGTATAATTTTGTCTTTATAAGTGCTCTGACAAATGTAGAGTGCCCACTCTATCCCCGATTTCCAGAGGAAAATTAATGAGATCTCAAGAATTGTTTGTTTTCCTGAAGCCAATGTCAGAAGAAAAAAACAAAGAAAGAAAACTATAAAAGATTCACAGAAAAGCTGGAAGCAAAACCCCATATATTTGCATCTATATTGGCTATTGATCTGAGCGTTCACACCAGAAGTACTTTGCTAGGATTCAGTCGGGATATTTGATAATAAAAAAAATAAAATGAAATAAACTGGTGACTACAGCTTTGGTGGCTTCACATTACAATTGAGAAATGATCACACGAAATGAAAAATGAGACAGTCTTCCTGAAAACTTACGACACTCTAATAACATCAACAAAATAAAAGACGAGGACAAACAAAGGCACAGGGGACACCTGCATTGTCACTGTCCTCAAGCTATGTGTGCTGCTGTCCCTTCCTACAGCTGCTCCATGCTGCCTCCCAACAAGGTCCTTCAGGTCTCTTGCTAGATACAGTCCCTTTAAAGCTCTTTAACCATACGTGAAATGAATCTCATGACGTGGCCCCAGAATTCACCTCTGTACTAAGATCAAGCTGGTTTATTTCCACTTATTTTCTTAACAATGTTAGCTTATGATTGGTGACAGAAAGTGATGTCTCAGACCATACAGCTTCACCACTGTGAAGACCACTGTAATTCAGGCTTTGTTGTACTTATATCTAAGAGTACTTATACTTAAGAGTAGCCCATATGCCACTTTGGGTAAATTTCTTTAAAAAAAAAATATTTCAGAAGGCCTCATGTGCACGTCCTTTAAAGCATTCAAATAATCTTTAGGCGATTCACCTATGTTTGATAGTTTCCACAGCTTATTCCTTTCAGGATACTTCTCTATAGATAAACAATAAATATTATTTCAAACGGGAAACCATAATTTTCATTTGCTAGTTTCTAGCAAATATCATATTTTCGCTATCTGAAACAAAGGGCATAATTAAATGTTTTTAAACACACACATTTGGCAGCTATGAGCATAAGCAGAGCAGTCCTGGTACTCAGCTACTGTGATGCCGGCACTTTTATCGCAAGCTTGATGGAGCGCCCACGAGGCCCTGTAATACTGACACTTTCAGGAACTCTTGAATATAATTACTCTTTCCTTTAGCAATTGGAATTTCACTAAATTTAAGCTTACTGAATGGACGAGACCGTATTTCTTTTTTTTCTTTTTTCTTTTTTGGTTTTTCGAGACAGGGTTTCTTTGTGTAGCCCTGGCTGTCCTGGAACTCACTCTGTAGACCAGGCTGGCCTCGAACTCAGAAATCCACCTGCCTTTGCCTCCCAAGTGCTGGGATTAAAGGCGTGCGCCACCACCGCCCGGCGAGACCATATTTCAAGACGGTCTTACTTGAATTCATAGGAATGATTTATTTGAAACTCTGGAGGCGAGAGTATTTCTTTGAACCTGTAGCTAAGAGCCACTGCTCTGACCACCCTTTCCTTCACGTATGGCTTTCTTTAATGGAGAGAGCTCTGAAGTGCAACACGTGTTGGATGTCTCTGTGCTGGCCACCATAACTCCAGGTTCTGTAAAAGACTAAGTGATGGTTCTTGACATGGGGGTGGTTACTAATTATCTTTATTCCCAGCATCACCGAAACAGGTTCACACCTGCTGAGAAGTGAGTCTGTGGGAACTTACCCCCTCTCACTCAATTCCTCTATGCCTTGGTCCTGTCCCCATGCTTGGAGTGGCTCAGTCACCAGAAGCATCTATTTCCCCAAAGCCCTGGTTTATCATTTGTGCTTCCTGGGATCCTGTTTTCAAGAAGTTTCAGAGTTTTCTGCACCAGTGAATGACTTGTAACAAACTTTAAGCTTAGGCACACCTCCCTTGGTAAGTAAGTAAGCTTTGCTGTCGCAGCATCCGGGTGCCTTTGTTTATTGCACAGCCTGGGGGAATGAGAACCACTCCTCTCAGATCTCACCCATACATAAGTGAGATTCAAAGATAGCCTTATTTCCAGCTCCTTAAAGGTTATGCATGTGTATGTTTTCAGGAGTAGAAACCAAAACAAAGCAATCAGGTAAGTAGGTAGTGCAAGCACCATGACATGTGACTGCTATTTTAGCCTCACGCTTCCCTAAAGATTTATTGTAACACAGTACTGACAGCCCACCCATAGCCTAGCTTTACTCTCATCTTTTTTTTTTAATGAGTGGTTTACAATACCAGTTAAATAATATAGTTACTACTCTATCATTTTGAGAATCTCTGTTATCGATGATCCCTTCCCCCTCTTCACATGACAGCTCCTGTGTACTTCTTGTCCAAAGTCAGGAGGAACTGTATTGGTGGTCATATGTGATGAATTCAGTCAAGCACCTCCCAGGCTACATCTCCCATGTGCCTCTTCCCCATGGTGGAGCTTGGGAGCTGGTGAGATGTCTGGAGCCAGCTTTGTCACTGGTGTAGACCATTTTTCTAGCCACTATGCAGTGCTTGCTAAGTGTGCGTGCGTGCGTGCGTGCGTGCGTGCATGCGTGCGTGTGTGTGGTTGTTGTTGTTGTTGTTGTTGTTGTTGCTCTAGGTAATAAGTGAGTGAACTGGGCATCTCAGCCTCCTGACCAGGCACAGTTTGCTTTTTGGAGGACAGGAAAGACAGATTGATGCTTTTGTCTTTGGGATTTAAGGCTTGTTTTTTGTATTTTCTCCAATGAAGCAAAGGTCTAACTTGCACCAGTGATTACCACTGAAGTAAATACCCATTCCAGATAGAAGTTTACACATGTTTATGATTATAAAGAGTTGGCCATAACTTTTCAGGAGGCATTGGCCATGGCTATATGGGCTCCTTGAGAAGTCAATTCCAGAAAGTGAGGTCAGGTAGTCCACAGGCTACAACCAGGCTGTCGGGCTGCTTTCAGTGCTATGCTAAGAACCATAAGCCACCTGGAGTAGACTGGAGAGAGGTGGTGTGAAAGATGATAGAATGTTCTAGATATCTTTGGTTTCTATTGCTGTTGGAATGCGGATGCCAATGATGGGATCTCATATCTCCAAAGAAATAGAACTCAGTCTGTATTTGAGTTCCTAAAACCAGCCTAGCTTTTGTAGGTCACACCCTGGCCAGGCAATTGTTGCATTAGATGAATCACGAGCTGCTTAAAATCAATACTTGTTCTCTGAGTAGGTCCAGAGTTTTAAAAATGAATACCTTCTATGACATGTGAATCGATGGATTTTGTGATTAATATATACTGAATGCCAACAGCTCTGACCTTAGACATGCACAAATTTGTATGCTTCAGGTATGTATTTTTCTGAATCACAGCAAAGAGAAACAAACCACATGAGTCAACTAACCAAGAAGTACTTAACTTGACAGTCCCAGTAGCAGGACAAGGTAGGCTCAAATCCAAGCCATGAAATTTCACGGTTAGTGAACCACCTGAAATCAGTGAGACTTTGGCAAATACCCAAACAATACCTTTATCCAAAATCTTATAGTAATTGTACTTATCACATGGATTATAGACAGCTAAGTAAGATAAATGTGTAAAATCCCCCTTCTATTGCAGCTAGTGCATCCAAGTTTAAGAAATTGTCATGTTTGGACAATTGACTTGGGAGCTTATTTCACCCAGAGCAATGGCCCTTATTGGTATATCATTGTCAGTCCAAGTGTGACATGGTACTGGATTTACTATTAGCCATCCCAGTCAAAACCACCATGAATCTCAAGTTGTGACCTTATTTGGAAATAAATCTTGCACATGTACTATAATTAGTATGAGGTTGTCATTATTTGTTTATGTTGGGCTCTGATCCCGTGGCTAGTGACCTTACAAGATGAGGGAATTTTGTTTCAAATACAGAAGAAGACCATGTGTTATCTGAGGATTGTTATAAGTGCAAGCCAAAAAATAACAAAGATCTTTTCACTGCTAAAGGCTAGGGATGGTGTCCTAGACAGAGTCCTCCCAGTTTCTAAAGGAGCAAGCCACTACTGCCCTGATTTACTCAGTTCCCATATCTGTGAGAACAAATTTATTTTGTTAAAATCACACAGCTTGTCATACAGCCTGGGGAAAACTACAGCATTATCTATACTAATTAAGAAAACAAATACACAAAGAACATGCAACATGTTTGGAGCCATTATGCATTTAGCCAAGTGACTTTGATTTGGTATTATGTGAAGAACAATAAAGGTCTCAATGTCTACTGGTTTGAAATACTTTAATACATATGAGAGCTCTAAGAATAAGATATATCAGTGAATTGCACTGAATTATATTGATGTTGGTGCAGCAAGAATTAAAAACAAGATATTAGGATTTTTTTTCTGTAAAAAGATATTTGTAGGAAGATAATAGTTAAATTAGTTCCATTCTAGCCTCATGATTTTGAGGAACTGCCCATGAGAAACAACTGGAGTCTCTGACATAATCAGGAAGGCAAGTACGCTATAGATTCATTTGAAAACCAACAGTCGCGTTTTATGTAAGATGTAAAGACAATGTTGAACATTGGGCAGCTCTCCCAAAGTGACTAAACCATTTTACCTCGGCACAATTAGATTTATGTCACTCTGGAACAGACATAACTGCCGAATGAAAGTAAGTAGTGAAGACAGCCATATTCAAGGTTGGCTAGAATGCTGATCAATTCAGACACGTTGAAATCCCCACTCGTTTCAAGTTTCATTTGAGTTTTGCTTGTTTCGAACAAAGGTATTGCCCCACAGTCCCCAACAATTTGTTTATAATGGTGGCAACAATGTAACACTCTCCAATGTGTCACAGAAATACATGACATAAGATTTTGAATGCAAACATATGAAAACCACACACACCCCCACAAAGCCCTCAGGTGGTTGTTAATTTTTGGTGCTGTGTAATTAAACTAGTTTTTTTTAAATGTTATCTTTTGCCAGTATCTAATTAGCAGAGCCATCTGCTGAAAGAGCAGTGGCCCATCTGCCTGAAATGTTGTACTCCTCATTGTTATGAAAAGCATCCACCACTGCTCGCCCCATCTAATTAACTTTTCTTGCTGTGGAATGTGATAATACACAGCTTTGTTTATACACTTCTGAGAACTGTGGATTTATATGTGTGGAACAAGTACATAAAAAGAGCCAATCTTTGTCTTCCCAACATCTGACTTACTCTTGAGATCACAGCTTCATTTGTCGTGACTGGAGCATGTCCCTTTGCAGGATGACGAGACGTGTTATAGTCTACTGTGAAACAGCCGATTGTTTCGTACATCACTGGGTTTCTCTAGTTCTAAAATCAGTGTTCTGTTGTCCTGTGTGCTTCTCTACTGATGTGACTGTAGCAATGCCACTTGCCAAAGATCGATTGCGAATACTGTAAACCCAAGTATTTGAGGTACACCATCATGAAGCTACTGTACCAGGAAAAGGATGCAGATGCTGTCGTGTGCTCTGCTCAAGCATGCAGTAAACTCTTTTACTTAAGGGTTTGAAATAATTTTATTTCACAAATTTATTGCACACATATTATCTATCTTCTTCCATCTAGCAGGATGTAGTATACTTAGTTGATATTTAATGAATATTACATGAAAAAGACGTTATGTAAGAAACCACAACGAAACTCTTAAATCTATTTAATATCACAAAAGATATATATATGTGTCTTTATAGAAAAGTGGGCTACCTTTAGGAAACCTGTTTTTATAATTGTAGATCTTCAAGGTCATTGATTCACTGAGTATCCAAGTAACCACTATTATTGTTTTGCGTTTCTGACATGTCTAATGAACATTAAACATTGAATAACAGAATATTCATGTTTCTTTTTTCTCCTGTAGTAGAAAAGACAAAAGGTAGCAAAAAATAAAGATTTTTTTCTTTTAAATTTTGAGGATGTATGACGGAGTTGTACTGACACTGGAAATGTGCAATGCCTTAGCATTTGTTTTGACTGACAGAAAAAATAGGTTAGGTGGCCGGGACACAAACGTTGCTAGACTGAGTGTGAAGACAAGTATACAGAACACTTCCTAAGTCAACTGTGGGCTTTGGTCCAAAATAATGATACGAGTACAAATAGCCAGCTTCAGTCAGACTAGAACAAGGTTTGAGTCAAAGGTCTTTCATCTACAAGGATGGGTCCTTACAGGAAAGACATAAATGAACTCCACGGGAACCTGAGCTTGAACAAAGGAGTAGAAACTTTGAGAAGCAAAATCTAATGCAAGATAATTCCATTAACCACTCTGGTTTTCTCCTGTGGAAACATGTTTTCCATAGCTGCCAGAAGACCAACAAGGCAAAGTCTAGTTTGGTGAACAAAAAGAAAAGTGAGATTATGAGATTAGTCCAGAACCCATAATCCTCTTATATAGATCTAGAAAAGTCTCCTATCAAACTTCAATTTTTATGTAGTTCTGCAATACCTAACAACCTGTGTTCCTCACTATCTTCTCTGGGCAAATTCTCACCATTAATATATAATTTACTTTTCCCTCTCTTTATGAATAATGTGAAGTCAGAAAGGCTAAACAGCCTTTCTTTCTTTCTTCCTTTCTTCCTTTCTTTCTTTCTTTCTTTCTATTTTTTTTTTTTGTTTTTGGTTTTTCAGTACAGAGTTTCTCTGTGTAGCCCTGGCTGTCCTGGAACTCACTCTGTAGACCAGGCTGGCCTCGAACTTAGAAATCCGCCTGCCTCTGCCTCCCAAGTGCTGGAATTAAAGGCGTGCGCCACCACCGCCCGGCACAGCCATGCTTTCTAATTAATCCTGGATTTGAGTCTTGTTGAAAGGCTGGTGATAGAGAAGAACCCCCAGAAGCTTCCCAGCTACTTCAAATAAGAGAAACATCAATGTGTCCTGTTCTACTATTGGTCTAATAAACATGTGTGAGTAGTTGCTATATTTTCACTGTTCTGGACAAAGTAATGAAATAGTTATGAAAAACTCATACTTTTTTTTTCTTTTTTTTTTTTTTCACTCCTTGTCCTTGACCAATATTTATCTTGAAAATACGAAGGCTGCTTGAGCACCGACTAGAATTGAGAGGCTCTTTGTTTACCACCAC
>JANHMN010000014.1:66114926-66152821 GCA_030674055.1 Rhabdomys pumilio
AAAGAGCATATTAAAAGTCACATGGGGTAACAGTGAGTTTATTTTCAGTTTTGGAATCTGCACGTCATGGTGCGGTGTGTACAGCTCTTATCACTGTGCTGGTATGTTCACTGTTGATGGAAATATTTGCCATCCTGGATGGAATCCAAGGCAGTCCTTTCATGAGACACTGATTAGCTACACTTTCACTGCCCCCACTGCACACTGACCCAGGAAAGGATCTCAGATTTAACACGGTCTCTTATTTGAGGTCGTCGATACTGACTATATGATTCCACACGATCATAATAAACAGACATGGCACTGCTCGTGTTGGAGGAGCACCAAGGGGGTTCTGTGTAGATTACTTTCTCATAATCTCATATTTGTTGAGAGGGAGAAGCCATCCTTCACACCGTTGTTATGACTGCCTTTGCTGTGTATCAGTCTTTGGCAACAGCACACTGACCTTACGCTCTCCTAGGTTCTGGAGAATTGAGAAACAATTCTTCCTGGCAGTTGGTGGAGACCGATATTTTCCTGCATGTTATTTTACTTTGGTTTATATTGGGTTGAGTGTAGTTTCTTCTTTGACATTTTCTGACCTAAAAAGATTGTTCCTCACAAGTTTTCCTGAAAATAACTTCACTGGTCCATAACTGAATCTTCAGAAATCTAATTTTAACAGCTAGAAAAAAAATTATAACAAGAAGATATGAAAAAATATATAGACTTCCCATGTAAAAGCCTACAGAGCACAAAAATAGTAAGAAAAGAACAATAATTCAATGTTTGAACTGGTATTAAGTGATTCACAAACTTAAAGTTGTAAATCACCTCTGTCTTCAAATCCAGCATTATCATCTTAAGTCTTACAGTTCCCTTTGTGACTAGACGTGTTAATCCACCTGACAACTTTTGACTGGAAAAGTTTGTGAAATACTAAACATCATGGTTTTAAATAGAGCTAGTGGCGGCGGTATGGAAATTGAAAACAGCCCCCCAGTGTTCTGCGCATGAACCAATCATGCCCTGACTGGCATGTATACATGCACTGTGCTAGCTAGAATACGCAGAGTTATCTCTGGAACTATCCATGAGTGTTGATGCATGACACGCTGTGCACTAAGCTCTGTGGCTTGGAATGATTCAGGTGACTCTGTTTCATGGTCTCCTTTGCTGAGAGCTTGTCCTTGTTTCCCATAAGTAATCAATCTTGTTTACCAGTAACTGTGTCTAAAGGTACTGCTGTTTTGACTACGAAGCAGACTCTAAGAGGGCAAGTCTTAAATGTCTTAATTTGAAAGTCGAATGTAAGCCCATGACTTGATGCCCTGTGCTTGGTATTAATTTTATGCAGGACTGAAGATGCTGGCACAAGGGTGAGCTGATGTGATCTAATCTAGCCACCAGGACCCTCTTATTTCCATGCCTTTCCTGAAAGCCCTAACTTTTGTTTGGTCTCTTTGCAGGCTGTGGAGTGGGAGTGTGACGAAGCTACCAAGAAGGCCTGTTCTAGCAAGGGCAAGTCGAAGGTAAGGACAGAGCAGTGTACAGATACCCCACCGTGAGCTGAGCATTGATATCACATCTGGGTTCCTGCAATGTGAGGTGTATGTGAAGAGGATATGTTCCATATTTCAAACTTCAGTGGAAATGAGTCACAATAAACAAGCATTTCACAGAGGGTCAGAAAGCAAGCTGAGACCTAACTTGTACTTTGAATCATTATATAAGATTCAAAATGAACTATAACATTGTTAGAAAATATAGGAAGTAATTTTCAACTAGTATTTAATTTGCCTCTTCTGTATTTTGTAGTTAACTACAGAAAGTAGTGGAATACTTGTATTATCTTGTGTTTTACAACACCAGGAGTGCAGGGCCTTGTACATACCAAACAAGTATTGGACCCTTGCTCAATAAATCATTGCATCAAAATTACGCATTACATATTACATATTACATATTACATATTATTACATATTACATATTACATATTCTTGATGGTCTGCTTTATCTCCGTCAGTGCTGAAGTCTACATTTCCAAATTCCCTACATAGAGCACTGAGAGTTTAAGATGGGAGTCCACTCCCACGCTCACACAGACCTCTCACACAACTAGGGTTTGGTAACATGCATAGAACTTTATCTTTCCAGGAACTCTGTCTTTAGAAGAAAGAGTCTTTTGTTTCCTGAGGAAATTGTCCTACAGATGTTCCAAAGGTTGATTGCCCTCGTCCTGTCAGTGGCTTTGCCTCTCCCATGCTGACTATACTGTGGTTCATTTCTCTCACTTCTTCTCTTATCTTCTGTGTCTTGGATTTGCTGGCGCCAGTAAGCAGATACCCTACAATGGATTTTGATGTCAAGTCACTGGAGTCTGTGTCTGTAAATGTGAATTTTGGTTTAGATTTTTGTTAACCTCAGACCTGAAGGTCCCACCCCCATACTCTCCTCAGGACTCAGGAGAACCCTGTTCTCCCCTGAGAATTTTCCCCTGTCTATCCCCTATTTCCACGACACTGTACCTGGCCTGCCTGGCTCAACTATTAGTGCACAGCTTTGCTGTTCCAAACCGTAGTCCATCAGTTATCGGTCTTGGAAATCCCTGTGGCCATCTGTCTTTGCCCTGTCAAGCTGTGTTACTCATCCAGCCCTGGACCATGAGCTGTGCCAATGGTTTCTTTATGGCTCTGGTGCGTTGTTGCAGCCTTTGGCACACAGAGTGGAAGTTAGCAATACTCCATTAGTAAATCAACACAGTAAGATTGCTATCAGCCTATCACTCAAACCACTTTTGATGATACGGATAATGTCTTTTTGAGGGGATGATGTCCTTTCATACAGTAGGTTTAGCAGCTTGCCTCCCTGTGCCCACAATGCCATGACAACCCAAGATAACCAAATTTGCTCCAGACAGTTTTTGGGGGAACATGTGCTTTCATTTATTTAATATATACAAATTAAAATTTTTTTCATTGTTCATTTTTTTTCCTGTCACCTGAAGTGTTTTCTATTGCACCGGGAATTTACTTACATATTTAGTTCACAAACTTTCAAAAATGCTAATAGTTAATTCTATTCTTCTTCCTGGATTTAATTCTCCATGTGGTCCTTGTGATTTAGAAAAGAACATCAAAACCTGTTGAGCCACGGGGTTTCTGGGGTGTCTCTGCAGCATAGTCTATAAGCCCTTAATCAAAGCATTCAGCTAGTTTTTATTTTCAGTGTATTATTCAACTTATGGAAATTGCTCAACTGAACTCACCAGCCCATGTTTCGCCTCTAGCTGTGACCTATGGTTAATTTTGTATTTAGAAATTAAATAAATTTGTTAGAATAGTATCATTTATTCCCAGTAGGTAATACACCCCTGATCCAATGAAGGAACTAATTGTCAATACACTAAATTAAGTTTTCCTAATACAAACCATGGAAATGAGGAAAACAAATGCACTTACATCAAGTCATCGTATTATATTTTACAGATTTAGGTTTTAATGGATTAAGAATAATGGCAAATTTTGGTAATTACATTAATTCTAACTGTGTGTGTTGGATTTTTAAGACATATATTAAAACAAATGAAGATAAATTTCATAAAGTATATATTATGTGTGAGATCAATTATATTTTATTTTAGGCTGCATTAAGTATCATGATGAATTTATCTAGAGTTTTAAAAAGCAGTGTTCCATTGAAATCGAATTTAGTTCATGCAGCTGCTTGTTTGAGTTGATCCCTGCCTATGATTCTAATTCCTGGAGAGGCTGATTTAGGCACATTAGAGTCCCTGGGAAACTGGGGACAGCCTGGTATAAAAGTAACACCCCAAACAAAAACAAAAAAGAACGAAACCAAAAATTTAGGAACTGTGTATAGTAGGAACTCATGTTTACAAACTAAGGTGGTAGCTTCATTAACATGTTAGAATAGATAACATTGTAGCCTGGTCCAGGAAGTGATAGCAAAGGATGCCTTATCTCCCACCTGAAAAAGTCCTCTATCCTTTGTTCACATCTCTTTTTCTTCACTCAAATGGACACTGGCATGATTACTATCCAGTGAGGAACCCAAGCTCAGCACCTGGGTTAATGAAAGAAAGCAGGACAATGACTAAGAACAAGAGAAAGCATACCAAGAGTGCTATCAATGGGCAGGCCCTGAATTCAGATGTCAGACATCCCAAAGACCTCCAGGCTGACAGATGCTAGAATATAAAACAAGTAATGCTTCCATTTGACTAAAATAGAGTCTCTTTGGAGGAATGGAATTCAGGCTTTTCTTAGTGGTCATGAATTTACAAGGAAAATTCAGATACTTTAATAAATTTGCTTGTGTCGTAGTATTCTGAGAATGTGCACAGAATTACAAAGTCTCCCTTCTCCCTGTAATAAAAAGAACAATGTGAAAATGTGACATTTTAAAAATGCAAAAAATGTAAGCGTCTTGTCTGAACTCAGTTTGTTCCTACTCTCCCGAAAAGTTGTGTGTGTTACATTTGTGTATGTTATATTTGTGTGTGCTATATGGCCCAGCTACTAGGATATGATGTCTGGAAGGAGGTGGCTAAGCCTACAGGGAGCTACTGCCTGCACCCACTTTTCCTCTAGTGAGACCATTCCTCAACTGGCTGCTAAGCTCAGGATAATAAATATGACAACTTTTCTCCCTTGGCATTGCTGGGTCAAGTGCAAGCAACCTTTCATACAGTAGGAACGTGAAATTTATAATCTAGGGAGCCAAGGTCATGAGAAGTTACCCAAACCTTTGATTAAGGCTTGCAAGGAAATTAGACGCTGAGATTGCAGATTCTGAATAAGGTGGATGCTTTAATTTCCTTCTAGATTTTTCCACTCACTATGGCTCCTGTGCTCTAAGTATCCACATGCACTAAAGTGAGGGAAAGAATCCATTTTTATTTATGCAAAAAAAAGCAGTATAACAATATCCATTGCATTTCATTGTCTTTGAAATATGTGTTATTGAAATCAAACTGTAGAACTCTTTAAATACAATTCACATAAATATTATTTTAGACACAAATAGCTGATTGTCTCAGCATCTAACAAGAGTGCCTTGTTTGTTGCCAGTTCTTGTCTGGACTCAGCTGCCTCCTCCATGGCATTCAGGGCTACACAAAGGAAACATAAGTAGTTATTAAGAGAATGAACGAGTTGCTTTGTGCTTTTATGACATTCCATAATTTTCAAAATGTTCTTGTTCATGATCTCATTTCAGTATTTTTGACACTAGGTTCTTAGAATTATTGTGCTAATCGGTGGGAGAGTTTGGATTAGAATCCAAGGCTCTGTGTATTGTTATTCTTTTTGTGTCCAGTGGTCCTAGGCTACCAAAGTATGCTTTAAAGATCCCAACTCCTAGTGGCTAAGAAAAGAAAAACATGTGGCCTTCTGCATGAGTGCATGGTGCTTACAGGCAGGAGCTTGACATTTTTACCTAAAATGCAGATGTTTGGAATGGCTTTGAGTTTGACAATGCATGTGGATACTCTAGACCTGCCAGTATGCTACACAATTGCTTTAAGAACTAAGACCCTTCGTCTTGGACACAGGCATCTTATGTAGATTGTGCATACCAGATACTCTATGTGTGTAATTTTTATTAATTAAAAGTATTTTTCTTTACATTGTTCTCTAAATAACAAAATATCTGTTTACATAGCATTCATACTCTATAGATACTAAAATAATCTATAGATGAAAAATATATGGGAAGATATGTGAAGCATAGAGGCAAATTCTACATCTTTTTGTATGCGGGGTTTGATCATTCTTATTTTTTGTTACCTATGAAGAGTTGATTCTGGATTTCATCATAAATATGTATATGTGCACTTTTGTACATATACACAAATATAGATATACACATATGTATTTATTCCTCTTCATCACCTGAAATGTACATAAAGGTAATGCTTCATTAAAAAGGAAAACAGGTTGTTTTCTCTGGGAGAATGTAGGTAACATAAAGCTGTCAGCTTTCCAAACTTGTTCTCTCCTCCCTGGAATTCATGAGTGGTCCACGTACTTCAGGGGGACACTAGAGGGTCCAAGTTGCTTGACAGTCATATCTGCACAAAGCTACACATTCTTTGGTAAACACAGTGTATTTGATAGGGGAGGAGGAGATGATGAAATGTTATAAGGCAAAACAGAAAATTCAAACCTAAAGGACCCTAAAACATGTTTTCTCACTTGAAGACTGGAGGCTGTGCCCGTGATCCCAAGTAGGAATGGGTCCTTCCCCATCAGGAAGTCTTTTCTGTATCTTGACTATGTTTCTCAACTATCAATTGAAATAGGATCTCCTGGCAATGAAAAACAAGTTGAGCCATGTATGGATCACAGGCACATATGGACTATTTAATATTAAAGTAGAATTATCCAAACATAGATGACTCTCATTTCCAATCACAGAGGCCATGTAGCAGCTGGCTTTGGATGGTCTCTGAGATGTGCCCTTTGACTGCTGGAGAATCAGAATTCAATAAGTCACCTTCATCTGTTTCCACAGTACAGAAATGGAATAGAAAGGGGGAAAAGTTGATAAAATGTGGATCCATAGACATTTCAATATGTTTCTCTGTAAGATAAAACAGTGAACTGCCCCCTGAAGAATCATTTCCCCACACATCTGCCCATATTTCAAAGTGGTGATACCAAGTACTATTTTGGGCAAGGCCATGTAACCTAACCTATAAAGAATTGAGTTTGCTGCAAACATTAACATCTAGAATCTTGTTGCAGACCTTACTCTGGCTGGCTTGGGGGCAAGAATGTAGACAAGGCAGAGGTTCTGGAATCAAGTCTCAAGTCTCCTTTATTGTTTCTCTTCTATTGGCACATATTCACTCTTGTTCACTCCTCTTAACTGTATTGACTCTCATTGACTCTTCTACTAACACATATTCACTCTTCACTCATATTGCTCTTAACCCTATTGACTGTATATATTCTTACAAGGAAATCCTGGGTATTTATAAGCACACGCAGGAGAACACAGGTGAAAACATTTTACCACGTGCACTATGCAGCTGGGGTCACTAAACAGCAAAACAAGCTATGTGGGATAAACAAGATATTTGTTAGAGTGTGCTCAGCTGTTGTAGGCTGCTGAAAAACCAAGTCTCTATCAGGGTAAATGGTTCCAGATGGCTGCAAAGATGATAGCTGCTTTCTAGCCGCTTTCTGCTTAAAGTCGGCTCCCTACAGAATCTGTGCCTGAGAATCGTTATCACAGAACCGACTGTTACCACCCTGGCACTCAATGCCAATTTTGTTCATTTTTAAATTTGATTCTGTGATCCTGAGATGTATCTTGCACCTCAGTGCTAAATATGTCTAAATATGTCTGCTTTGTTCCTTGCCACTTTTGCATTTTATTTTGCTTGAACTTGTCCCAGCCTTTCAAAAAAAAAAAAAAAAAATTCCACACCTAATTCTTTTCAAATCAGTGGTGAGGAAGGTTGTGAGCTGACTTAAGCCATGGGTAAGCTGGGATGAGCACACATAGATGTGGCCCACCTCTGGTTGTCAGACTTAAAAGCCTGTGAATGAGCTCAGTTTGATTTGATCCAACTGGTGACTACTCAGCCTTCTTCACTGAAGTCTACTCCCATGAGGATGGGAGTTCATATGACTGAGGTCTTCTAGAATGTATTCTTTTTTTTTTTTTTTTTTTTTTTTTTTTTTTTTTTTTTTTTTTTTTTGGTTTTTTTGAGACAGGGTTTCTCTGTGTAGCCCTGGCTGTCCTGGAACTCACTCAGTAGACCAGGCTGGCCTTGAACTCAGAAATCCGCCTGCCTCTGCCTCCCAAGTGCTGGGATTAAAGGCGTGCACCACCACCGCCCAGCCTTCTAGAATGTATTCTAAGACATTCAATAGGCTCCGTGCTTCACAAGCCCTCTGGGGTTTCTATAAGCTGTGTCTGTGTCCCATCATGTCAGAAAGATGGATGACACACTGACCTCCTTCTCTGACCACCTCAGCACTCTCCATGACTTCCTTCCTTCCTAACACTCAGTTGGGAAAACTGGTCAAGGCCTAGTGAATTCTTACAAAGTCCTAATTATCAGAGCATGCCCCATTAGCCTCTGCTCCAGTTGAAACGGCTTCCTGTGCTTTCTCTGCCTTGTCTCCTTGATGAAAGAACCACTTGAGCTTTCTGTGCCTCGCTCTACATTGTTCTATATCCCACACCCCTTCTGACTCCCGCTTCTTCACCAGGCATGCGACATGTCTTCAGGATGGTGGCAGTGTTCTGTCTCTTGATACTGGGTTTTTATTTGGGAGATTTGCATAAACACCCTGTTTGTTATCTCTGTTGCTCTCTTTTCTTGCAGAAATCAGCAGTGGGTCACGTCTTTTCAGTTGGAACAATTTCCCCTTGGCTGTGTTTACAGCAGAGTGGTTCTCTCTAGTGAGACTCTCCTTTGGGTGGCCTCTTGCTATAAGAGAATTTCTTTTACGTCTCATGTTGTTCTTGAAAAAATTCAAGGAGCAGCAAATGGAAATGGATGCGCTCTGTGCCCTGTACACTGTAATTTTCCATCCAGTCTTTATTACAGGGTTATTATGACAGTGTGTCCACTCATTCCATCAAGAACACTCAGCCCTGTGTTCTGGGAGGTCTAGGTGGAGATGCTTCATACAGATGGGCCTTGGTTTCCTGTGTTTGCCCTCCCTTTGATCTGTTTGTTGTAAGCCCCTAGGTGTGTTTGCCCTGGTCTCCTCACCCCTGGGATGAGCAACTGTGTGATTCTCTGATGCCTTTAATAGTGTTCTTTGCTGGATGGAACTTTACTGTCCTTTCCCCAATCACAAAAGGATTTGGTAACAAAACAAGCTTTGCTCCTCCTGTCTCCGTTCCCAAATATTTACAATTATTTAAAATTATTTTCCAAATTTTCTGGAAATTTCTATTTTTTTTCTATTGGATTTTTCTATTGTCTTTTTTTTTTCTGAACAGTTTTGTCAGCCCATCCCGCTGTGCTCTTTTTATTAGCAGTGGAGCAAAGAGAATCATACGTTTGATATCTCACTCCCCTTATAGAACAAGTTCATGTACGTGAACAATTTGCATTGTGTGAGCCGGGCTATGCAGCAGATCAGATAATGCAAACCCACACTGCTACTGAAAGCGAAGCTCATCTGACCAGAAAGCAGAGCTTCTGTACAAGTGAATCTATTTTGTCAGGGTTTCTATATGATTCAAATCATCCCGGCATCCTGGCACTCTGTGCTGGTCTATTAAGCAGATTCTGTTGATATATCACATTGTGCCTTTGTCCTTTCATAGCTCAACTTGGTCCAGGCACAGAGGGGAAAGAGCAGAGTCATGGAGGAGCATCCCTACCTACCTCACTCTAACCCACGGATTCTTGAGCAATCAGTCCTTTGACAACAAGCATGAGGCCGACTCAGGCTCAGAGTATGATGCATGCTCATTACCCTGGCCTGTATGGCCTTTGCTGCCACACTATGGAGTTTCCAGCCTATGTGCTGTGCCCAGGCTTAGTCCATCCTCCTGTCCTAGTATGGCCTTTGTCCTTTGTTCAGTGCAGTCCTGCACGGGTCCTCTGTGCACCTCCACCTGTAGCTCCAGCAAATCACAGTCTCCCCTTAAACTTCCTCTCCAGGAAATCTTCCCACACCCTTGTCCTCCCTTCCCTTTTAGAGTAGTGGAGAGCCTGTCTCCTCATTTTATCATGTGAACGGCTGTGGTGTAAATGTTATGGTCCTGTTTTTCCTGCATAAACTGTAACTTCTAGTACAAAGCGTCAAGTCAGTGAGTGCTGGATGAGGGGGTACCTTCCTGTCACACGAACCTACTTATCGACAGCTCTATGTTCTTCAATTAAAACAATTCTCTTTCCTTGCTCGTCTACCTCTGTTAAGTAACCACTTGCTTGCATGTCCATCAGTGCTGTGGAGATTTGTGTGCTTTGCTGTGAAAGAACCTGTAAGACTTTCCTCACCCCGAGGCTCTTCCTCAAATATTCTGAGCAATACTTCCCTGATAGTTACTCCATTTTACATGTAAAGGAGTTAAAAATTGTTTATAGACATTTGCTATGTATCTAATGTAGTTTTAATATGTATTAATTACACAAAAATGTGTTTCATTATAACACTTCTGTGCATGCATATATTATACTTTGATTAGTGTGAGCTCACAACCATCAGCTTTTTCCAATGTGTGGTTTCCATATGCAACCTTCTGAGTGGGAAAATGTTACATCTACAACATGTTTATAAAAGGCTTGTGTGTTCTCTTTTTAAAATTATTTGCCTTAAGTTTGTATATTATAATTATATCACTTCCCTTTCCTTCCCCCCCCCCCCATTCAAACTCTCATAGATACCTATCCTTGATCTCACATATACCTATCCTTGCTCACTTCCAAATTCGTGGCCAGTTTTTTATTCACTGGTGTTACGTTTCTGTGTGTTTCTGTGTATATGTGTGAGTGTATTCCTAAATACATAAATATAACCATCTCAGTCTATATAATGTTACTTGTATTTATGTTTTTATGATATTTTTTATTTATGATACTATTTGGCATCAGATAAACAATTGGTGTGCTCTTGTTGCGGGACATATTAGAAAAATTGGGCACTCTGGCTAGCTCCCTGCCTGACCGCCATGTTTCCACTCTAAGTTCCCACACTAACGGCAGCACTGGCTGGCCAGGAGCACTGGCCCAGGACCCTTGAGACTTTGGTGTGGCTGTTGTCTAGCCAGTCAGTTCCATGGAGTTCATAGCTCTAAGCATGGCTCAAGGGCCAACCCCACCACCTCCATGTGGAAGACGTAACAATTCCAGTACCAGGTAGAAATAAGACTCCTAATGCTTAAAGACTATACAATGGATTTTTATATTAGCAAATACTCAATATACAACATGCCCACACAATTAGAACTGTTAACCCAATTACTTAACCTTGATTACTACTTGAGACTGCTAAAGACAGGAACGTCTGCCATCATCTCTCCTCTCCTTCCTTCTCCTTCTCTCTCCCAAACTTTTCTGCTCCACTCCCTTCTACTGCCCAATCACCAGCTCTAGCTTTTATTTTACAAATTAAGGTGGGCAGAAGGTTCACAAGAAGTCACCTGTATACTGATTCACTCCTCATCTGCAGCCCCTCCCAGGAAAGTGGAATTTGCATCAAAATACAAGACCAGGGCTATCCAAAACATGCTCTTCCCTGGGGAAGACTATTTATTTCTCCCTTTCTCGGTATTCATTAGTTGAATAAATCTCTTTGCATAAGGTTGAGGCCTCATGAGCTTTTTAACCCAACCAATAATTTCATGAACAGTATCAAATGACTTAATTTTACTTATTTTCTTAGATGTATTCCAGAAATCTTAAAAGTTTGTATTACAATTCAAAATGAATTCATGTTTGTCAAAAGAAGACATATGTATGGAAGATATATACACATTTACCTTTGCAAATATCTGGGTATAGACATAAGGCTAACAGCATCATTGTTGCCTTTAGTCAACACTTGAGAAGGGCTATTTTATCTTTGATGGCAGACATAGAAGATTCAAACTTACCATCCCTCCTGCCTTCGGGAATTGTTAATGTGTTTCTTATACTTTTGATTTTCAGGAGGAATGTCAGAACTACATACGAGTGCTTTTAGTGGGCGGGGACCGGCTATTCACCTGTGGTACCAACGCCTTCACACCTGTCTGTACCATCCGCTCGGTATGTGTCCGTGTTGAACCTCAACAAACTTATACCAAGGGCAACCAAACATGATGCTTTTCAAATCCCCATTGTAAAAGTGTTTCTGTTTACCAAGGGAAAGCACCTTTGCAACATTGCTGCCTTGAAGAAATACTTGATGTGTTTACTTCTAATCAACCAGGACTGTCATTTATATAAAAAGCAGAAATTAATTGGACAGTACATATTGAAGTATGCTTTGAAACTACTTCAGTCAGCATTTTCCCAATGAATGGCACTTAGCGTCGATCATAAACATATACTTCTTTTTTATTTTCATAGTGGTAGAAATATTATCAATTACTAAAGTGCTATAAAATCACAACTCATATGGGAAGAAAATATCTATAAACTTGATACAAGGTATGCCAAAAATAAAATGAGCAACCATCCATGAGCAATGTAATGTTGTAACTGTTGTTATAGACGGGGACTTTCATCTTACTCATCTCCCTGTAGAAGCCTGGTAGAGCCATTAGACATGCATGCTATCTTCTTAATTCAGGATATTAATTTAATCTTCTTTGAGAAATATAACTAGGAAACACCATTATGTTAATTTATGGATATTACAACTCCTCTTAAAACTTTAACTTATCATCTAGGCTTAGTGTTCATTATTTTAAATTTTAAATTCATCTTCAATATCTATGCCAGGAAGTTGTAACTTGGAGGGAGGGGGTAGTTTTTTAAAGGAAAACCCTGAGATGTAAAGCTTTTGTGTAACTTCCCGAGGACTATGTTTCCAGCAGTGGAGGAGAGGGTGAACTTGCTATTCCTGCATAAACCATCTTCACAATTTTTTTCTAACTCAGTTAAAAGTCAAGAACCAAATTGAAATTGAGTCCTGTCAAAATTCTCCAGTACAAAAGAAATAAAAATAAAAGCTATACTCATGTTTAATTAGATGGAAATCAGAATGTTGGAAGCCAGTTGATACAGCTTTCTCAGCACTGAACAGGAGGGAAGAAAAACATCAGAAACGTGTACAACACAGTACAGAATATTGACACATGCTTATCACTAAGTAGTATTTAAAGACATCTTTTTTGCTCAGGTTAATACCATGAACATAGTTCCTTTTTATGATTCACATATCTATAAATATTAAACTTGGATTCTTCATTAAAGTAGAAAGCGGTCAGCATTCACACATCCCATGGCAAAGCCGTATCTTGCTTTATATTGTGTCACTAGCATGGTGTTCTGTAACTACAGGGATGACTTCTCTGGCCAAGGTTACAGAGAGGTGTTTTCTTTCATAAAGTCAAAGTTAGGAACATTTTACATCTCACACACCCCAGAGCATACACGGGACACGTGTGTCTAACAGTGGCATGAGGTGGAACATGAGCACATTGGATGGGATTTTTCTGAGTTAACTGGTTCTCTTCTCATCTTCACCCACAGTTAAGTAACCTGACTGAGATCTATGACCAGACCAGTGGCATGGCCCGCTGTCCCTACAGTCCCCAGCACAATTCTACAGCTCTGCTCACTGCCAGTGGTGAGCTCTATGCTGCAACAGCCATGGATTTCCCAGGACGAGACCCAGCCATTTATCGAAGTCTGGGCACCTTACCTCCTCTCCGAACTGCACAGTACAACTCCAAATGGCTCAATGGTAAGTCTCTGAGTCACCCGAGCTTCTTCTTGTTCTGTTTGTGGTATTTGGCTAGTTGTTGCTTAAAACTGCAGTCACACTTGATAAAGAAGAACAAAATCTTCATCTTCAAGGTATAATGCATTTAGTACTGATAAATAGCAGTACATCCTTTAGTACTAGGGGGAGGAGTAATTCTTCCAACACTGTTAGCCAATAGAGCCAATGGTGTCAGCTGATATGGACAAGACCACCCATCAGTGTTCAGCTGTTTCTTCCATGTGTTGCTGTTTAAAATCTAGGAAGTTGAATGTTGGGTCATAGACACATGTGTAGTCATATGTACTATTCCTTAATGTCTACTTAATATATTTTGAACAAGAAATTAATACATGACAATTTCAGACAGTATCAAGAACCCATTTGCCTACAAATAACTCAAGGTCATTTGACAATTAAAAATAAAATTGTTTCCAGTGTATGTGTCCATCACTTTGGGGCAAACATCTTCAGAATTTAATTCAATGCCTTGAGAGTTCATCAGGACCCAAATCTTGTCAGTTTAGATTCTGCTACCCACAGCTTGCCTAGTCGGTCATAAGAGCTTCCATGCTCAGCTCATGAAAGCAAAATCAGCACTACAGTTTCAGGCTTGTTCACAGTTGTGGCAACATCCCCTGGAAGAAGTACCACACTCATGTCCATTTCTCTTTTAAGAAACTAGAAATTTCCAGAAAAAGTACCAGTCAATTACAAGCAAGAAATAAATCCCCTGTTAAATAAACAGCCAGAGACTGGACAGAGACAGCTACACAGACATGTATGGCTGTGTGAATGTCCTGTGTGTTGCTTCAAAGATGTGTATAGTTGTGTGAGTGTCCCCCATGCTCTCAATCATCATCCCTGTGGATTTGGGTATATGCGCCTGTGAATATTGCCACACTCACATGGGCAGTGTCTATCCACGCTGTGAGACTCATTACCTGAGCACTCATTCGAAAGTGTGCAGAAAGAGAGAATCTTGATTTTTTTTTGCTAGTATTATTCTTATTGTTTTGCTATTTCAAGATCTTCAAAGATCGGGTGTCCTTATGCCCAACACAATTTATATATGCAGGTATACATCCTCACCTCATTGAGGCTACTTTTGTTTGTGTTCAGATAATGTTTTTGTTATGGGAAAGGTATTGTCTTTGTGGAGATTGTTTAGTGTCATCTGTGATCCCTGCCTACTAGGTCCTACTATTCCCCCTCTTTAAGTTATAAAACAAAAATAAATGCATATATTCTCAAATACTGCCCAGGGGAAGTTGTCTTCTTTTGAGAACTACTGGCTTTCACTTAGGCATGTCATCCATCTATCTGTGTGTATCTACGTATCTGTCATCTACCATTCATCTATCCATCTATCATCTTTCCATCATCTGTCATCTGTCTTTCACAAGTAATTGCTAAATAATACAGTCAACCCAAGCATCCAAATTTGCCTTTAGAGTACTCTCATAGGAATCTCCATGCTATCACCCCCGAGCCTCTAGTAGCCTTGCTGACTTACTGTTCCCAAAGGGCAATATGAATGTCCTCTGAACTGAAGCAGCACCTGGATGTCCCTTATTAACACCCCTTCTTCTGAACTCATTTCAACTCAATCCACAGACTCTCTGTAGACAGTCCCCTGCTGTACCTGAAGCCTATATCGGTGTATCTTAAAGTTGTTTTTCTATGATTTGCCAATTTTCACTGGCTGAACAGTGTATGCCACTGAAAAATCAACTAAGTTTTTTTTTTTTTTTTCCAACTGGCCAACTGCTTTGATCTGAGTCTTCAAATATCCGCTTCTTCGTGGACCATCATCCTGACCATATTATTTAAAAATCACACCTTTTGCTCTCTAGCCCTCATGATCCTTTCCTATAGTCAATTTGTTAAATCAGCCACTATATTCCTTTACTATCTTGCTTCTATCTTTGAACGAAAGGTGCATTTGCCAATCAGTGGAGTGAAGCTCTCTCGTGCACTGCTTTATTTTACACTTGCAGAGGTATGTATTTGGTTTAGGTTGATGATAATTGAATAAATGAATTAAGGAATACCGTAGTCTATGTTCTAGAGTTTACAGAATAAAAAATTATGCGCTATTACTCACGCACAATATGAAATATATAGAAAGCAACTCTGTCCCAAAGGTGGGGCCCTCAGGAGGGGATTAGTACCTTCCTTAAAAAGATCACACTACAGAGAGTAGCCTCACCTCTTTCGTCATTCGAGATCTGTGAAATTGGAAGTAAATCTTCACCCAACAAGAAGCATGCTGTGCTCTTGGCTGGCAGTGGTCAGCCCCTAGTCCTTTGGGAAAGAAATTTCTGCTCTTTATAATAAGCAAATTGGTATTTTTGTCATGGCAATCTGAATGGATTGGAAAAACAAATGCAAAGGATGACTTTTTTGTTTCCCTCATTAGTTTATGACTTTCTTGAGAGCAAGCATGAGGTAGGGCCATCTTTGTGGTCTTAGGACCTTAGGTTCAGTCAGCTCAGCGCTTGTTGAATGAATAGGAGATAAGAGCGTTTTTTAAATAGAATAAATGGTGGTGTTACATAAGGCAAAATATCTCGGTTGTAACCTAGAATCATAAAGGAAACAAAACAAACAAACAAACAAAACCTCAAAGCCAAACAAAACCAAGAATTGTATGTTTCACATTGACTCAGCATCCAAACCTTACCGCCTGGCTCATCTACTCTCTCTTCAGCCGTTATGTAATCACTTATCAAAGCCAGTGTAATTGACTGCATAACATTATGCGGGCATCTGGAACATTAACTTGTGTGTTTGATGGCGAACATAATTTTCAACACCAGATTTTTTTCTTTTTGTGCCAAAATCACTCTTAAAACAAATTTATGTGTTTAGGGAAATTTCTTAACAGCCTTAATGCATTAAAATATTAATCATTACTAGCCCTTATTAAATGATTACTGTAAGGCAGGGCAATCAATGTTTAATAGCCAAAGCTTAAAACAGAAGCTGTAAAACTCGCCTTCATGAAAGTAACAAGTCAGATGGGGGAAACAGAAAACCTATGAAAAGTAAAAGGAGCAGGTGTGTCCCAGACAGTACTATGCGATTGGATTTGGAAATGGAGGCAACTGTGTGTTTGCATAGAACATGTCAGACGAGTGCCTGAGCAAGCCTGAACATCTCACCATGAGCTCAGTGTGGATGTCATCTTATCAACACCCAGGGACTTGCTTGTCTCCTCATTGAGGAACCATTTGCTTGGTTGACATGCAAATTCCCGAGCCCCCTTGAATCTAAGATTCTACCCATGGTTGCCTATGGAGGACCAGTTGAGACCCACAAACATCCTCATAGTACAAGTATCATGTCCTGTGATATGTAGCACACAGAAAGACAATGAAATTTTTAATGTTTCTCCCAAATCTTGTTCATCAGAAGGATGGATCAAGATGGAAAGGCTATGGAGAACTGATTTGACGTAGTTTGGAATTTCTTACAAATTATATATGATTATCCTTATAATGTGCATAAATAAATAAATATCTTAATAAGTTCTTTTTTATGTATGTTCTGCCTGTTTGGCACAACTGCTGTAGTCTTGTTACCATACTAGGTACGTGGGAGAGTCTCAAAGGCTGGGTAGAATACTTCACTTAAAAGAGACACCCCCATCCAACTCATTAGCAGTCTTCCCTGCAGTCCTCCAAAGGAGGTCCTGGCTCTCAATATCTAGATGACATCCTGACCACATGTAGTGGAGATCTAGGATTTGAAAACAGATATCACTTTGTAGCTCACACCTACCACATGCTACCAACCCTTTCTCTATATTTAGACTCACACTAGGATTTATTAACATCATACCTAGGCTGTTCCTTTAAACTGATACATATATCTATGTGCAAAACTGCTATGAGAGAGAGCCATGTGTACTTTTAGAAAAGGTTGATAATTTTCTTCATTGTTGAAGCATTGCAAAAAGGATGTAATGAACCGAAATTACCCAGCCAAAAAAGACAAGTCGGCAGAATGATTTAACACAGCCCTTTATGGGATGTAAGAAATCAATTTTGATACTGCTTTTTTGAGAATAACATGACATTAACCAAGCACTGAGTGTCTGAAAGCCCCGGAGCCACAGAGCCCTTGGTTGTCTCAGGAGTTTCTGTACTTGCCAACAAGTCACTTAGAACCTGTGGGTTTTGATTTGTGCATCTCATAGGAGAATGGGTAATATATTGCAGTAAAGGAACAAACTGTGCACCGGTTTACATGGAACTCCACATTAAAATCTATACAAGAGGAAAGAGATCTCCCTCCAGAGAAAATATGTAGACATTTATTAGCGCTGATGTAAATTAGGGAAATGTTACATGCTCATTGTCTCACAGTGCTTCCTAGTGAGAGTCTTGCATTCCTCCCGTGCTGGTTCCTAATATTGCATCCTTTCTGTCTGCCTGGGGTCCTTTTGTGGACCATCTTCTTGATCCAAATCATATTGTTTATCTATCTCTCTTTGTAAGATGCACAGTTCCGTTCCTCTGCCTCTGTTAAGTATTTGTTTTCCCCAGTGGACGGCTTCCTGCTTTAGTGCACTCATCACCGTCTATGAAAGACAGCTCACTCTCTGTGCTTTTTATCTTTATTTGTTCTGTTTGTGCTTTTCTTTGGAACCAATCAAACAAGGAAACAGAGATAGAACCATCATATGGTATTACTTATTCTGTTGTAGCTTGTCAAGAAGAAAAATTGACAAAAAAAAAAATACAGTGTTGCTGCAGAGATTGTCTTTCAAATGAATTTCATGTGTTTTACTTTGAATATATATATATATATCAATTCAACTAAGCACTGCAATTAAAAATTATATATATATATATACATATATATATATATATATATATATAGTTTGATTCTAAAAAATTTGATTTGTTTCAAAAAATTTGATTCTAAAATAGCTGAAAGACCATCAGAAAAAAAAAAAGAGCACTGCCAATCGAAATGTTCCACTTTAAAGGTGCTTAGACACACTCAGGAAGTGAGTGCTAGCTAATGAACCTGGAGTTCTGTGACTTGGAAGATGTGATAAGCATTGTGGTAAAGCAGCCAGAGGATGCACCAGGCTGAAGGTAGACAGCACAGTGGACACCAATGGCTTTGGTGCTCTAAGAAGGAATGTGTAAGCCAATTTTCCCTAAGAGCTGGGGAAGTCTACAAGGGAGCAGCTGTTCTCTAGATGGCTGGGCATGAGTGTGTTTAGGAAGGTGGAACACTCTAGAAATTACTCCTTCAGGAATCATTAAATCCCTGTTTTGTTTTGTTTTTTTTAATGCACTGTAGCTGATCATACTTCACATAATGCACTGCAGCTGGTCATATTTCCCACAATGCATTGTAGCTGGTCATACTCCCCACAATGCACTGCAGCTGGTCATTCTCCCCGACAAATGTCTCCTGAACCAGTGTTTTAGCTTTCCTTCTGACTTGCCTTCTGACAGTGGATGGTACAGGATAACCAGGGTTATGCTTGCTCTGTGCTTTCACACTTCACTGCCACCTCAAATCCCACAGAAATCTGAATAACCTGGCCCCCCAACTCTCCATTATGGATTATAAGTTTGTCCTGGTTTTCTGCCCCAAATCTTGGCTCCATTCCAGTCCTGTCCACCCTCATGGGCTTCTCTCAAGCTGTTCCCTCATTTGAGCATTTATCCTACCCGTGGTCTGTCATCCTTTCTGACCTCACTCCTGCCCTTCCCTCTCATCCCTCTGGCTAACTGCTGTTGATATCCAGGGTCCCAGTCACCATTGTAGTTACTCACTGGGCTGTCTTGTTGGTGCATTTGCACTGTTCCAAGAAATGCATAATGTCTGCTTACAAAGGGTCCAACAAATACCCAGGACAGTATAGGAGCTGTTCAGTAAGCTGGTGAGGGAGCCATGCTACAGATGGCACTGGAGGCTTTGTGTATAGCAGTCTCTGTAGCCATATTGCCCCAGACAAACTGGAAACAGTAGTGCCCTAATTTCATATGCAGAATGGAGGAAGGTTGTCACATAGAGATGATATGTTTATTGTTGTATGTGTTCAATCTACATAATGAAACAGAATTTTTGTTTTGTATTTTGATTACTGCCAACCAAGTGCTTGGCACTTGGCATATATTCCCTTTGAATCTCACAGTGATACTTAAAGTGGTGTATCATTATTGTCATTCTAAATCAGAAAAAAATAATGGTCAAATAAATTAAATTAAAGTTCATACAGCCAGTAGATGGAAGTATTGAGCCGTGTATACATACACCTCAGTACTACATGTATGTGATACACATGAACCTACATGCATGTGCACACAGAGATGTGTGTCATCTATGAAAAAAAATCTATCTGTGGTCTAGTTGAAATCTCAGGAAAAGGTCTATGGTCACTCATTAAGGGTTAAAGGACATTTAAATTAAGTTGCATAAGTACCTACATAAAACTGGGTGGTCTAAATAAATACCTAAATGAAGTTAAACTTTATATAAGTGTCTACAGGACATTTTATTGTGGTTATGACAAAGGAACCATAGCGTGGTAGGTCTAAAAGGTATAATAAATACGGAAATAGCTTCATCACGACACTTACAAATTAGTGCGATTTGCTGTTTGTCATACGTAAAGAGTGTTTTCATTAATTTATTTTCATAATTGTGAAGTGGCCTCCTGTTAGTAAAACTCAGCCGAGATGCACGTGTGCTTCTCAAATCCTGGTCATCTTTAAGTGTGATGCATGCAGGATACGTTCGATCATTCACTGTTAGTGTTATGTGAAGCTCCGTCAAAAACAAATCCATGCGAAGGAACAGGAAGAACAAAGGGTGAAACACAAGCATTAGCCGTCATTTCTTGGGATCTTACTGAGTGCCAGCCCTTCATCACACAGTCCTTCAGCATATATCTTCAGTGCTCTCAATACTGACGTAGGCTGACAGAACATGGCACACACCAATGGTTCAGTCCAGAGCAGAGTTGCAGCACACATGGGCTCCGTGCCCAGTCGCGTCAACTTTGCTTTCTGCAAGCATTTTGCAAGGTGGTCTTTTCAAGTGATTTTTTCATGGATTTTGATTCTAGCACACATTATATAAGCTTGAAACATTAGAGTTCTTTCATGTCTTTCATGGACATTCTCACTGATTCCATGTCAGTAACTACCAGTGAAGCAGTCCCCAGATTAAGCCATTTAAGAATACTACATTCCCGTGTAGATGCTTTGGGCATCAGAGTAGAAAGAGTAGATTAAGAGACTTTCTTCAGATGGATGCTGTTTGATTTTGTGTGGCCGGGCTCCTCTCTGAGGCTTGTTAGTGGCACCCTCTCATTACACACATGTATTCATGTTGCGAGTCACTTCTTGGTGCTGCCAACTGCATGGTCATCGTTTTGCAAGGTGTAACACAATTCTTATTTCACGGTGGCCGGTCCTCATCATCTTTCTGACATATGTTGCATGATATTCTGTAATCTATAATTCGATGCTTCACAAATGTGAGAAATGACAACTTCTCCACTCCCATGTTGATGTAGATGCTCTCATAGAGCTATGCACCTTCCTGTTCTGAATTAGTCAGTGAGAAATCTGCTCTTCACCGGTAGCTCTGATAGTACTGACGTATAAATGATCTCTGAGATTGCTCTTTCTACTATCTATCATAGACAAGACAGCAATGGCCGATTTCTGGCTTGTTCAGTTCCTTCAACAATGACACATACTAGTTTGCAGTGAATCACGTTTTAACAAGAGACAAAACTCAAATAATGGAGGAAAACAGTGTGTGTCTTGTGAATCTGCCTGATGAGTTGGTGACCTCTTCTTCCAGATTTACATCTATAAATTTACACAAGGTATTTGACTGCCTGTTCGATGGTTATTTTGGTACTTCCATTGTATTTGGAAATGCGGCACGATGCTAGATGACTTTCCAAAGACGTGGAGCTTCCTGATAGAGCAGCTGCTCACACAGACAGGGACTGGTCATCACCTCAAGGTTCATTACGGGGCAACAGGGCTTGTTTCCAAATGAACTCAGTTCCAATGCCAGCAAGACCTACACAGTGTAGTAAACGACAGAACAATAGCTTCTGCAGGCTCAACCCGCGTTGTCTTCTCAAAAAAGAAAGAAAGACGCTTCTGAGCATTTCTGTTGCAATGTGTCAATGGCTTTTGGTCTTAAGAAGGCTTTCTATGGAAGAAGGAAGAAGCTATGTGTGAATATTCTTGCCTTTCATGGGAAACCTGCATGAGACATATGAAGCAGGTACTGGAGAGCATTGAGAGGGCAGTTGTAGACATTCCATTTAAACCTGCAGCTCTCACTACATTCTTGCTAGTTAGTCCCTTGAGCAGCTTGGCCTCTGCTTCCCACCGCCCCTTCTGCATTCTAAATCCTCCTCAGCACCTACCAAAGTAAACCAACTTATTACTGTCAGTTGATGAGAATAGCTCTTCATGCAAGAGTACTCATCAAATCCTATTAGTGTGTGTGTGTGTGTGTGTGTGTGTGTGTGTGTCTGTGTGTTACAGTATGTTGTGTACCATGTGTGCAGTGTATGGACACATGCATATGCAGGTATAGAAGTCTATATTTGAACACATGGAGGCCACAGAAGTATCTGGAGTGTCTTACTTTCCTGCTCTCTGCCTTAAATTTTAAAACAGGGCCTATTACCAAACTGGCAACTCAACATTTTGTTTAGGGAGGCTGGCCAGTGAGCTTCTGGGACCCACCAGTCTCTACCCTACCGTCAGACCCACACATAGCCATGCTGTGTGCTTAGGATTTGAAGTCAGGTCCTCTTACTTTGATAGCAAGTGTTCTTACCTACTGAGATATCTGCTTGGCCTGATGAGAGTATATTAAGGAACTGGTAGAATTTTATGTTTTATTTTATGGCATTTCTTTCTCACTCCTTTGTAACTATCAATGAATATGCAGGCTCTAAGATTAGACAGTCTGATTTGGGGCTTCCTCCAAACACACGATGCTGGCTTATGAACTTGGCTGGATTATTAAACTCTTTAGTATCCGTCACTATAAAACAGGACCTATCTGTCTCTTGTGAGTTTAGCGTCCCAGAGCATAGCTCACAGAATAGTGCAGGTACTAGTTCCTCAGAGTGGAGTTATTTTTATTATAAACTCAAATCCAAGAAGTATCATGAACCACCTCCTTTGTGGTAGTTCTCCTACTGGACAGTTGTGATGTACTAGAGATAGATACCACATTTTATCATAAATCTGGCCCCATAGGAATAGCAGAGGTGAGTATTTGTGAGAATGCTTGATGGGTGTTGGTGAATCTGCCTCATGCTTTCCAGCTGAGTACTGTTAACTCTTGCCTCGGGCAAGGCACATACAAGTGTTCTCTATATCTGGTCGGGGTTATTTTTTAACATTTGTTTTTAATTATGTGCATATGTGTGTATATGTACACCCATGGGTACCATGGACCTGGAATTATAGGTAGTTGTGAGCTTCAGAATATGGATACTGGAAGCCAAACTTGGATTCTCTGGAAGAGCAGCGTGCACTTTTAACTGCTAGACCATCTCTTCAGCCCTAATCTTTTCCGGTTCACATGAGGTTTCCCGTTACTATTTATGCTGGTGGTGGGTGATTTGCCTGTTTTTGGTAAAATCTCAGATTGTAATCTGGATGTGTGAGCCTGGGTACAGGGTACATTCTGAAGTGAGGCTGTGCATACACCTGACTGTTTTCTTTAAACATTAAGTCTAGTTTTGCCATTTGTCTTTGATTTTGGCAACTGTTTCTGTAATAGTTCTCTCTTGGAGATTTTTAATTAGTATTACTTTAAAAAAAATCCCTCAGTATTTTATTTGTGTGCCAGAGAGATACCTGAATTAGTGAGTCTCTCTCCAGGATCCTAAAGTGCCCAGTAACTGTTCATGCATCTATCATCATGTCATGTTTCAGTGCAATTTAGTTTGTTTATTCTGAATGTATCTGTTCCAGGTAAAAGCATCAGTAACCTAAAAACAAATGCTTGGTGGCATAGACATTAACTCATTTCTTGTCAGGATTTCTATGTATCCTTTTATTTACTTAATTAGCCCCAGAATGATATAAAGAGCTGAAGGAAAAGCAGAGTAGATGTGCTAATTATTTAATTTATATATTTTTAAAACATAAAGCTATGTCAAGACATTTTAGATGATAGAGAGATGATTGGCAGTTGGTGACAGTTCTCCTGGACATGCTGAAAGTAGGGTCAGTGTTAGTGTTGTGTCCTAACTATTCCAGCTCCAAGATGAGCTTGTATGTGTTCTATTAACATTGAGGGCTTATCTTGCTAGCAAGACTATTCTCAGTCATCCTGTCAATAGAATTCAAACTGGTGCAATCAATCAGATATTGTCAAGTACAAGGCCAGGTGTATTGCCCCATAACAAAGCAATTGTCCCTAAAAGTGGATCCTTGTAGATATAACTGCTGTGTCACTCTGTCAATTCTGAACATCAAAGGTTCCTGCCATGATTATCCTAATTACACCATAAAATTCTGATGTTTACTGAATGAATTGAGTTGCCTTGAAAATAAATGAAAGAGAGGTGGAACTGATTCCTGAGAGTTTTTAAAGAAATGAATTAGGGCACAGAAGCGTGTGAAAACTTTGCTTTTCCATTATCATTAGGATAAATCCCACGCTAAGAAGATAATATACTCTAAGTGCTATGTGTACAGTTCTCATTCCTAAATTCCTAATAAGCCTGATGGTTAAATACAGGCTTCGCCATGATTTTAGATTTATATATTCTTATACTTCCACTGATTATGAGACCATAAAGCTTCCAGATTGTTTCAACACTCATTTTCCCTCTTTGTGCATTCTCTTGGTGACCTAGAAATCAGAAAACAAGGCTTGATTGTCACAGTTACCAGGTCACCATAGTAACAGCGGATGCTAAAGCTAATTCGGGGTATCATCCTTGTGGTTTGTGTTTGTGACTCAGTTTTTATCTTCAAGAAATCATTTTTAGAGCCTTAGTGAGAGCACCTAAATTACGTCCAGTGACATGCATGTGTGCATAAGTTTCACTGCCATGCACAAGTGATACTTTAGAGTCCAGAATTCTCCGATGTATTCAGCTCTCTGGACCTCATTTTCTTCCTTTCTTTCTCAAGTATAAGGAAGGATTTTCAAAGTCGAACATGTGTTGACCTGTGAACATGTGCTACTTACTTGTTTCTTTAAAAATTTAAAGAAATTTTAAAGAAACATTTAAGTAGCACATGTTCACAGATTTTAAAATTTTAAAATTTTAAAATTTCTTTCTTTTCTTTTTTTTTGAGGGGCATTACAATATACTTAGATCATGTCCCTCTTCCCTTTCCTCTCTGCAAACTCTCCCATACACTCTTCTTTACTCCTTCAAATCCATGGCCTCTTTTGTCATTAATTGCTATTACATTTATAGGTGCAAATGTATATGTCTGTATTCCTAAATAGATTCCTAAATGGCACTATTGCCTTGTGCACTTGAGTGCAGACTTGACTCAGGATGACTGAGGGAGAATCACAGTGCTGGTCTCTTATTAAGACACATGCAAAGCCATGCATGGCAATGATATAGCTTGTATCAGTAAGGTGCTTGCAGAACCTCTCATGCTTCTCTTTTTCTTGTAAGCACTAGTACTTATCAACCAGAGCCATATTTCCTCTGGGGGAAAAAAAAGGTTATCAGATAAGACTTTTAAGAAAAGGAAAAAGCACATGACATTTTCTCCTCTTGTTTCCAGAACCAAACTTTGTGTCTTCCTACGACATCGGAAATTTCACCTACTTCTTCTTCCGAGAAAACGCCGTGGAACATGACTGTGGGAAGACTGTGTTCTCCAGGGCCGCCCGTGTCTGCAAGAATGACATTGGAGGACGTTTTCTTCTGGAGGATACCTGGACTACCTTCATGAAGGCTCGCCTCAACTGCTCCCGGCCTGGTGAGGTGCCCTTCTACTACAACGAGCTGCAGGGCACCTTCTTCCTGCCTGAGCTGGATCTGATCTATGGCATCTTCACCACCAATGTGTAAGTAGCTGAAAGAGCTCCCTTTCCTCTCTCTTCCACTTTTTCTGAATGGGCCTTTTGTTCTTCGACCTCTGAGGGTTTAAAGTTGCACTAGAGGAAGTCTTTCTGATTTTCCTGGGCTAACAGCCAAAGAACCACAAAAAGAGTCTTTTCAGTATGAATTAAATATTAGGTAAAGATATAGGACTTGTTTTAGGAAAGAAAGTTCACTCAAAGTATTTTTTATTTGTCCTTAGGAAAAAGTAGTATCGAATTATTGTGTTATGGATTGCGCCTTCCTGATTAGTGAGTGTGTTCTAGACACTTTATGAAGTGTCGATATGTATCAGATGTATTATTTTTTGTAGAAATGTCAAACATTTTTGTATAATAAAAACAGCATTGTCTGGAAAGTCTGGGCTTTGTGATCACATCATTCTTGCCTGGACCTCTGCAGTTATGTGAAATGCAGTTGCTGTTTTCCTCTCGTAGCTCCTTGTGTTTCTCTTGGGAAGATGTTACTAACCACACAACGGATAGCATCTGGCTTAGGAAAGGTTGGGAATCTTCTGAGCTCTCACTAAGCCTTTCCTTGGTGGGGTGTCTCATGACTCTGCATTGGCTTGCCTTTCCTCAGCTGTGGTTCTGTGAGAACACCTCAGGTGTATCTGCTGCCTGTCTGGGCATTAGGGCCCATGCGGGAGCTCCGGGATAGACGCCTCTATCTGAGCAGTGCTGGTTACAGTTCTGCAGTGCAGGCTCTGACTTGGAGCTCCAACCTGGAGATCTAACAATTTACACAAAAGTCAAACAATTGTTTCCAAAGTAAAGGATTCAAAGTAGATGCAAAAAAAGTGCTCAGCAGTGGGATATTGGCCCACATTCCATCCCTGGCTTAATTCCTGTTTCATTGTTGATGGCTAGAAAATCATATCTGTGCCCAAAGTAGTCATTGGGTTAACCTGTGATGTTTTGTCCACTCTCTCTGTAATTTCCTTTAATATTTGTGTGTGTGTGTGTGTGTGTGTGTGTGTGTGTGTGTGTGTGTGTGATATGAGGGCATATATGTATGCATATATGTATGGGTACACATGTTTTTGAGCATATGCATATGCTGAAGTTTGAAGGCCCAAACTTGATGCTAGCTATGTTCCCCCCCATCACCATTATTTATTAAAGCACAGACTCTTAGAACTTAGATCTGGCCAATCCTGGCATTCTGTCTAGCCAGCCTGTCCCAGAGATCCCAGTCTCTGCCTTCGAAGTGTGAGATTACAGGTAGCCACCTCTTTTCCTGGCTTTCTGTGATTTCTGAGTCCTAGTCTTCAGGCCTCATACTAGAATAGGAAATGCTTTATCTGTTGGACCATCCCTCCAGCCTCCTTTGCTTTACACCACTGGTATCAGAAGAAGCCTGCCTACAAATGGTGTTCTGAGCAGCACCTTATACCACAGCCTCCTTCTTCTGTTTTCTCTACTCTCACCACTATTGATAGGTGTTCATGGTCACTGGATACGAGCATTCCTCACATTGACTGTCTCATTTCAACATGGAGTTAGAAAACTCCATGGATGGATGGCCACCACCCGCTTCACAGTGGCCATTTCTATTGTTGCTCTACTTCTCAGCCCCAGAATCAGTTTTACTACTTGAGGATTTTCTTTTTCATATAAAAAACAATTTCTGGTTTCCAGAGTTGTTGTGCTTCTCAAAACCTTATTTAAGAAACAGTGTCAGCCGCACAAGACAGATGCTCAGTTGCTCAACTGACATCAGTTTTATCCACTGTGGGGTCTGACTTACAGAGTTCTCCATTTGCTGCCTCCGAGCCAGAAAGAACAGCAGCAAAGGCTCCCATTTCCAAAGTTCTGTAGGTTCTATGCCTGCGCCATCCCTTGGTGGGTTCTCAACCTTTCCAATGCTGCAACACTTTAAAACAGTTCCTCATGTTATGGTGACTCCCAGCCATAAAATAATTTCATTGCTACTTTATAACTGTAATTTTACTACTGTTTTGAATTGTGATGTAAGTAACTGATTGCAGAATATTGGGGGGGGGGGTCACAACCCAGAGGTTGAGAGCCACTGATTTGGCCTTGTCAAAATGTTTCAAGTACTGTTCAGGATTGCACATGTTCACCGCATCAGAAGCCACCCAACATCAAGTTCTCTCCAGACAGGCAAGAATCCTCACCACACTTACTCTCAGCTGCTCATCAGCTTCACGGTGTGTTCCAGCTCTCCCCTTCCCTGGTTCCCATCTTACCTTCTTGCATGAGGCATCCTTCTGGAAGAGCAAGAGAAAGGGAGAAAGGAGAAAGGAAGGAAGGAGGGAGGGAGGGAGGGAGGGAGGGAGGGAGGGAGGGAGGGAGGGAAGGAGAGGAATTAAAGGAAGGAAAAGGAAGAGGACTGAGGAGGGAAGTAGAGATCCTCTGACTTCAGTTAGAAACTCTGACTTTGTGTGGCTGTTTTTTAGCACTAGAGGGAGGAATGCTAGTTCAGGCTCATTTCCCTCACTGGGGACTCTGAAGTTTTCTTAACCTTAGGCATCAGGTGGATTCCATGAGATGGATTACTACTAGAATGTTTCTTGTTTGTTGGTCTGTCCGTTTGTTTTGAAGGTTTTACATTTTCTATCATGATGACAGAGAGCTAGGAGATAGCTCAGCAGAGAACTATAAACTTTTGTATAAGAACAGGGTTTTGTTCCCAGCACCCACATGACAGCTCACAAGTGTCTTCAACCCTAGTTATAGTTTTGGTCTCTGTAGGCATCAGGCATGCATGTGGTACACATACATACATAACATACATACATACATACATACATACATACATACATTCACACATACATACGTACTTACAGATAGACACTCATATACATAAAAATGAGCAATGCTTTTTTAAAAAGTTAGTGTATCACCACTATAGCTATATATAGTACACAGATAGTATGTGACCTACATAATATAGTTTAATAATACCTAAGTATAGGTATATATAAAATAAAGTTGTTTGGGGGGCCTTAAAAACTTGACTATGCTGTTCTTCTAAGGGAATTGATAAGATTAAGAACCTTTTGAAACCTCTTTTACTTCAGTTGGAACCAGAATTTAAGTCCCCATAATTCTGGACTAACCAACTGCGTCCCTGGCATCATTATAACTTTTAATTATTATTATTTTTAAATTTTTTATGTATATGTGTGTGCTCATGTGCCCTGTATACATACAGGTGCCCATGAAGGCCAAAATGTTTCAGATCCTTTGGAACGAGAAGTACAGGCAGTTGTGAGCCACCCAATAAGGATGTTGGGAACTGAACTCAGAATCTCCACAAGAGCAGTAAGCACTCTTAATTGGTGAGCCCCCATTTCTGCATCATTTTCATCTACTGAGTTTCTACATAAAGGACTGAGATAATATGCAGTATTGACTACACCACATAGTCCGCTTGATTGTTCATGGAGGCCAGACGGAATACCTGTGTTTCAAAGCTAAGCTGACCAATATTGCTTCCAGTTTTAAGTAACTTATTTAGAGGTTGATGTAGTAGTATCAAGCTGGATGGGGTCACATGCCTGTGGGAGAGACCCTTAAAGGGAACTGGGCATACACTTTAAGTTCTGCAGGTTGTTCTGACCCAGGAGGATAAATTGGAAGAAAAGAATGGGGATGGGGTCTTCATGTAGCTCACACAAGCCCTTTCTTCCCCACCTGTCTCGTATAGAGTAAGTAAAGCAGAAAAGACAGAGGGTAGATTCTGTACCGATAACACTATGCCCACCAGAGTCATAGAGAATGATGCCCTTTGCCAGCTCAGATGAGCAGCTGCCAGGACTTCCTAGGGAGTCCCTGAGCTGACATCCATGTCCACGTCATCTCAGTTCAGAGTGGATTAGTGTCTCTGACTAGAAGAGGATGTAGTTGTTATTGCACTTGGCATCTTGACCAAAGAAATGGCTTTGGGGGTCAAGTGGAAAGTGGGACATGATAATGCGCTTCACCCTCTACAGCCTGTGGCAGGGGCTGATTCATCTGTCTGTCTAGAACCTTAGAGTCATTTTAGGATGTGTAGACTCCTTATGAAGAACTAGATGGTGTTTGTACCAAGCTTAGCAGGAGGCTCAAGGTAATATTATTATTACTCTGGATTCCCCGTCATCTGTCAGATAACCGTCTGCAGCTAGCCCTTGCTGCTCTATGTGCCTGCTCTTGACTCAGGCTAGTTGTTTCTCTGAGTGTTACCAAAGTCCAGCCAAGATGCCCTAAGTCTATTTCCTCCTAGAACTTAGGACATGTTTATGATCTGCTTTTCCAAAGAGCGTGAAGAGAAAGATAACAGCAACAGTCTGAATAAATCCACACTAAGCACCCAGTTCTTTTTAATCTCCATTCTCAGTGCTGGACTCCCAGAAAAAGAAAAAGAAAAAAAATCGTCTTCTAAGAGCTGTTCTTTAATACCAAATGCTTCTCACAGAAATACCACAAAGAATTCAAATCCTGATCTTCGTTGCAAAGTAGCCAGGGTGCCATTCCCCATCTTAAGGGCCCCTGTCACTGAGCATGCTTCATGTCCCTTACAGAGACTTGTCTTTTACCTCAAGAAGCTTCCACGATGGTACTGGAATTAGAGCAGTCTTTCAGGCTCTGTTCTTCCCCCTCCTCATTGTTTGCCAGGTAGTTAGATGGTGACGTTCTGAAAGTTTTGTGATTTTTTTCTCTAAGATGTAGAAAAAACACTGAGTTATTTCTGACCAAATATTGGTTCGGTGAATTAATATGGAAAATACATTTGTGCCCTTCATTTGGTCTTCATTTTCCTTTGAGACCAATAGCCCGCTTGAAATGCAAATTTGAGAAACAGGCATTTGCCATCCCCATGCTTAGTCAAAGGGCACTGACCTTGCCGAGCCTTCTGCCTGCAGCTTTCCAGTAGAGCCTGAATTCTGAATTAAGGCCTCACAACTTCATGACAGTGCTCTCTTATATTTTTTCTTGCTGACCCTTTGATTTTCAATTTCCTTTAAATAATAAATGAGACAAATCTGACAGTCACTCCCTGCAAAAATACTTTCAATTTATTAATTTTTAAAGAATGATAAATACAAATACTCTGGAAATTTAATAGAAAACAGAGTTTGGTCAGCTGCCATCTAGAGTCGCCACAGATACAGGTGGAAGAGAGGTGACCAAATGGATGGGTGGCTCCACACACTGGAAGACAAAGCCTATCTTCTCTAGAATTTAAAATTCAGGAAGCTTTTCAAAATCCCTCGTTGCTCCTCTTGTAGCTGTGTGAATTTAGTTCCAGCTGGAAGGGTCATATCTGCTATGGATCCTTCATTATCTGAATGTTTGTTTTCACATGAGGAAATCCCTAGAAAGCCCTGTGCATTGCCCTGACTTCATCCTTTTGGTATATATAAGAGTCTCAAGCAAGCTTGAAATAGCTAAAGGGAGATGCCACCCTGGGATCAGTGGAGGTCAGTGATCAATGTGGGGTCTGACCAGCCTGTTCCTTCTCCTTTCTCATTCTCCAGAAACAGCATTGCTGCCTCTGCTGTCTGTGTCTTCAACCTGAGCGCCATCTCTCAGGCCTTCAATGGACCCTTCAAGTACCAAGAGAACTCTCGTTCAGCCTGGCTGCCTTATCCCAATCCCAACCCCAATTTTCAGGTAATCTCAGGGAAAGAGGGCATTACCAGTATCCTCCATTAAGAATGAAAAAACTCAACATAACGAGTCTGAGCAATTAAACCTTGGCTGCATGCACAGTACAGCTGCAGTCTCCTGCCCCCTGCGGGACAGCATCATCCTGGGCTTAGTGAGTATCAATAGAACACAGCCTTTTGTGGACTATGGCGCCTAAACAAGAAAAGGGGGGCCTTTTGTGAGTTGCAGTGACTGATCCTTAACCGAAAAAGGACAATCTTCTGCAGTAGACTAGGAATCTGGGCTTCAATTAGTGCTAATAATGATGGACTGTGTGCCCCAAATCTCTGATCCGTAATGAATGATGTTCCAATGAATAGGGCCCAGGGCACAGAGAGCGGGTCTTGACAAACAGAATTTGAGCTCTAATTGGCAAGTATGGGGAGGCTTCCTGTTGGGAAGGTGAATTGTGTCAGTGGCTGCTGGGAAAGAAGCCTGACTGGTACCAATTCATCTTCCGGTCATCCAATTAGAATGTTGTAGCTATGATGTCTTTTTGATTCGTCCCACCTCCATTGCTCAGAAGAAGCAGAGACCTAGGGATGGTGCTCCTTATTGTGTTTGTTTAGACCACAGGTATATTCATCTGCTTAAGTTACTATAACAAAATACCGCAGTTTAGATTGTATTTTAAAAAAGAGAGTCCACTGTTTCATCACAGTTTGGAGACTACAAGATCAATGTGACGGCAGCATCATTTTCCGGTGAGGTGTTTCTTGCTTAGTGTTTCCATTGCTGTGAAGAGACACCATGACCAACATAATTCTTACAAAAGACAACACTTATAGTTTCAGAGGTCCATTACATTATTATCATGGTGAGAAACTTGGCAGCATCCAGGGAGAAGTGGCCAGAGAAGCTGAGACTTCTACATCTTGTTCTGAAGGCAAACAGGAGAAAACTGGCTTTAAGGCAGCTAGAAGAAGGGTCTCAAAATCCAACCCCACAAGGACATGCTTCCTCTAAGAAGGCCATACCTACTTCAAAAAGGCCACACCTCCTAATAGTGCCAAGTATATTCAAATCACCACAGGTGTTGAAGTTGACCAGCTTTTCCTTGTATCATCCCTTAGAAGAATCATCACTGGTGCTTCTTCCTCCATTACTCTGGGTCAGACTCCTATGGCATTGAATGCTTCCTAGAGGTCCTGTCTTCAGATACTGCCATGCTGAGACATAGACTCTACATAAAAATTTGGATGCAGCAAACATAAGAGCAGCCTTCCCTGTAGGCCTGTTACTGCCAACACGGGCAAAATAGTTAACATCATCAAGATCCAGACACTTGCTCCAACGTGTCACCTGTGTAACCATACATGTGGCATCAATGCCCACATGAGTGACACTGTCCTATATACAGAGAAAGGCAGAGAGTCTCCGGGAAGGACAAGCAGCCAGGGCCACAGCTGCTTAGTGATTAAGCTGGGATCTTACCTCAGCCAACAAAGGTAAAATCCTGATCTCAACCAACTAAGTTCCTGTTAGTAGCAATCACTGACTAGTGATATAACTGAGTCCATCCTTCTAATTTCGCTTGGTTTACCATTCCAAACCATAAAGCCCATGACTTCCAAGGAAACTGGGCTTTAGAAAAAGGTTAAATTTTTACATGTAGATTTTGATAAATAGGATCAATCAACTACAGTTGAACTTTTTTCATTTCAATATTTTAAGACTTTTGGCAGAGGGTGAGGTTCAGAATAACACAAGTAGTTTGTGTATCATATTTTCCCTTTACTGCTTTCCTTGAGCAAAATGTTTAGCATCTTCTCATTACTTCCTTGATAGATACACAGAGGACGGAGGGAATACAAGTACACTTTGGAAGTGTCAGCCAATGTGCCTGGTTACTGAACATTTGATTGAAAAGACTCATGAGAACAATATGTCTGGAGTCTTCTGTGTCCTTCATGTTGAGTAATTACATATTTTGACTGGATCTTCTATTCGATATAAAGAAGAAAATATATTATCCATTTAAAAAATCTGTTTTATTAAGACCTGAAGCTTAATAAAATGAACAAAGACACTTGGGTTTAGCGCATCCTCCGTTGCATCGCCCGCTGGGTTGCGGCTTTCCACAATGAACTGGGTGATTCAGCAAACTTATAATCCTTTACAAACTCCAAGCAATGCGTATCTTTTAGCTCATGCACCTGGATATACCCATAGCACATCTAAGTCCCCTCATGTGTTACAATACCAGAATAACACTGAAGGACTTGATTTTGTTTATTATTGGAATTAGGTCCACACTGAACAGTGAGGGAGACATGCACAGAGGTGCACACATGAAATGCACTAAGCTGGCTCAGCTTACATCATCCTCTGAGCATATATTTAACACTTTCAGGAAACTAAAGTTACAGATTATGATGGTGGTGGTGGTGGTGGTGGTGGTGGTGGTGGTGGTGCTGGTGTGTATATGTGTTTCCAACTATAGATATGTGTTTCCATTTCCAGATTGTGTTAATAGCCACATTTTCATAGGTTATTGACTGATGGTTTGAGCTCTCACCTAGACTAGCGGAGAGTAGAAACTCATTTTCAATCAACTATCCCTCCGTTAGGCATAAATAAGTGTCCCAATAATGACAATAACTAGTAATAATATTTATATTTACTACTGTTACTACAGTTGTTGTTTTGGTTTTCCCTTAGACAATTAGAATTTTATGTGACACTCCTACAATAGGAAAAACGAATTAGCTGGACAACCTGATTCAGGAAAAGATGTAGACAGAGAAATATGTCATGCTTCAAAAGCTCAGTAAAACCCACAACACAACAAAAGCTACTAGTCACCCTTATCAGCCACAGTCTCCAAGTCACCTTCTATGGCTTTTGTCTGCCCTAGGAGAAGTAGGAGATCTTAAGCCAAATAAAATCATCAGTCACTTAAAACACTGCGACACAGTGGGAGAAGAGCTAGGTGACAGGCTCCAAACCTTCCACAGGTTTTATTACCAACAATGAGAAATATGCAGCCAAATAGAAAATGTGGGAGTGCAGGAGCAGTTGGGTAAGACTGCTGGGGACTGAGGCTGAGATTTAGCTGTATCCACAAATACACACAAGTCTTGGAGGCAAAATGGGAAGGAGCGGGGGATCCAGTGGGCATAGACACCACGAAAATCATGTAGTCTGGGGTAAAGTTGGCCCATTTTGAGCTTGACCTTCATGTATGGGTGTCTGGAACAGGAATTAACATGCTACCCTTGAAATAGATAACATTTGAGCATTTACTATTTTCCTAGCAGTTATAGAATTACTGATCTTGTTTGAACAGGCATCGGCACGACAGCTATCGAAGGCTGTAAGCCACATGAAAACACAAGTGATATGTTTCCCCCGTTTCTTGTGGTTTCTTTTTGTATGGGGTTCCCTAGGGTAGCAAGTACCTGAGAGTAACTAGGGCAAACCAGAAAGTAAGACTCAGCTCAAAATTTTTCAGTCCTTAGAGAGCTTGGTGAGTTGCTATGCAGAAAGAAATACATGCAGTAATTTTGAACAGTTTCCAAATATTGGAAAGAGAATCCTTGGGTGAGATATTTATTATAAGATGGTAACAGGAAGCAGCAGTAGAAAACAGTTCAAATATAGATGGTGATGATACAGGCAAATAGCTCACAGGAGACATGGTCAGTCTTAGCATCCCAATTGCCCCTTAGGCTCCTATATCTGTTTTTCAAGGGGAGTGAAGGTCATTGCTTTTAGACTATACCTGCTGGGTTTCAGCATGCCATTTGTCTTAAAACAGCATGTACACATAAACATTACATCTATGAAATTGAAGCCAGCACACAAGTCATTGTTGCTACTCACACCTCAAGTATTATCTTTGACTTCAATACAAGTTGACCACTACACACAATCACCTTCAGAATTAGCTGTCACCTGGAAAGGTTTCAGACCAAGTGGTGATCTTTTTTTACTTTAAAGAACTGATTCTGGGGGCTTGGAAATACAGCTTAGCTGTTAAGAACACACATTGTTTTTCCAGAGGACCCATATTCAATTCCCAGAACCCATATGAAGAATGTCATAATCACCTGAATCTCAGCTAAAGAGAAATCTGACATCTCTGGACCCTGTGGGGTACCTACACACACACACACACACACACACACACTCATTCACAAAAACATACACATATACACACTCAAATACAAACATTCACATATGCACACACACATTCACACAGTCATACACACACTCACATGTGCACATACACTCACACACATAGTTAAAAGTAATACCAATTAAAGGTATTAAAAAGCACATACAGGTTTCTGATAGGCAGTGTGCCCATGCTTAAAGTGTTAGTATGTAAAAATGCTATTCGCATAAAATCCATTGGTACAGTCTTCACAGATTCCAAAACAACTGCTTGTGGAATTATCTGACCATTTGTCCAATTATTTTTTCACTTATTTCTCTCTGGATACCACAGCTCCATGGACCATGGGCATCCTGCCTGCTTTAAGACTGATGCATTTTCAATTGGTTGGCTAGTTCCTGAACTATCAGGAATGTTGTCTTATTCCTGGCATTTACAAGGACTTTAATTTATAAATGCTTTCCTCTCATTACTTCACATCACATGAGATATGAGACGGGAGCACAGCCAGTGTGTTCCAACCATTTAACATTTGAGGAGACAAACTGAGAGGCTGGGACTCCCTTGAGACCACAGGTCATCTTTTTAGGCCTCAGCTTTACCCTGAATACATCCTTTACATGATGTCAAGGTACAAGGTGCTCCAAACTCAGGTGTGAAATTAAATTCATCACTCACTAGTTGTGTGCAGTGCATTTATTTAACTCCAGGTTCCTCTAACTCCACAATCGGTCTATCATTTCATGGCATATATGATATTTTACCAAATGCTACAAAAAACATAATTGACTTTCAAAAAGTAATTTCCATCTTCTACTCCTGGACCTCTAACTTGTTATAAAAACCATGTATTGGAAGTGACATGTCATAAATGGTCATTTCAGGCAGTGTGGACCCCATCACCCCTGCTCTAGGGAGAAGGACTGAGGAACCTCAGTTCCTACACCAGCCGTTACAAAGGAAATGAGAGAGGTCGTGGTAGTTTTCTGATTCTGAGCTGGGCTCTGAGAAATCTGTTTTCTTTCTCACCCGCCCTCTTACCTTGTCCTTGCCATCTCCTGTTGTTTATAACAGCTGGCAGCGTCCTTCCACACAACTCTGAGGTTAATCAACAACAATTTCTGAGTTTGTTGTGTATTCCAGATCAGCCTTATCATATTGACACTTCCTGCAAATTGTTCCTTGCTTCCTCTCTCTCCATCTCCCGCTCCCCACCTTTCACAGCCCTCTTTTCCTTGCTGATTTTTCTCTTCTCTCATTACCAACTTGCTATCTTATGTTGCAAATTCCCAGGTTCTCACCTATTGCCTTAAGATCTCCTGTAATCAGAAATACAAATAAGTTCAGACCAGCCACAGTATTTGTGTAGCCCACATGAGAGATATTATTCACAGATTAAGATAAACACAAAGAGATCACCATGGAGTTAAGGGTTCCTTATGAACCAACCCACTGTGACAGCCAGAAAATGCATACATCTGTATGAGTTCAACTGTTTCATGTTCAATGTCAGCTCAGCTTCATCAGTCAGATACAATTGCATTGCAAGTTGACAGACAGCTCCCAAGAGACCCAACAGGCCAGAAGGCGATTCTCCGCATCTGTTGTTCAAACTAGAGTCAACAATCATGTGCCTGCTCCATTCGCAAATGTGTTGACTTTCCATCTACAGTGGGAGAGAACAGGAGGCATGAGAGTTAAGGAAGATGGAGGGATTGATTCAGTTGCACACTCAGTAATGCAACATGGCTTACTCAGCTTGCAGCTTGTTCCATCTACCCCTCCATCTGGTAGCCACATGAGCTGTGGGCATCCAAGTGGCCAACTTTTATAACTTGGCCTGTCTTCTCTTGCAGTGCGGCACCGTGGACCAGGGCCTGTATGTAAACCTGACGGAAAGAAACCTACAGGATGCTCAGAAGTTCATTCTGATGCATGAGGTGGTGCAGCCAGTGACCACTGTGCCCTCCTTCATGGAGGACAACAGCCGCTTCTCCCACTTGGCCGTCGATGTTGTGCAAGGCAGGGACACTCTGGTCCACATCATCTATCTGGCCACAGGTAGGAACTCTACCTTCTTTTAGATGCTTTTCTGCTGTTTTCTCATTCAAGGTCTTAAATTCCAAACACCAGGCATAGCCATGTGCCTGTGTTGTCATGACAAGTGGAACCCACAACGCACGCTTATTCTTATCAACCTACCCACTCTTCCTGGATAGCTTACCTGTACTCTTATGTAGGGGTTGGTTCTGATACTTTGATTTAATTGGTTATCTGGGAGTACTAACTCTAAAGGTCCTGTTCCCCGGTTGGTTCTTGATCCATTAATAAAGATGCCGGCCAATGGCTGGGCAGAAAAGGCGGGATCTCCAGGTTCTTGAAAGTAAGAGAGGCAGGAAAGAGTTTTACTACCATCCTTGGAGGGAATCAGAGCCACCAGAGATGTAAGAACTCTGGTAAGTGGCCTTTGACCACTTCCTCCACTGAGCCTGGGATAACAGGGGAAGAATTAGGTATGCCCAGTTGTTGCTAGCCAAGCCATTTTGAGAATAACTGGCATGCATGCGTCCATGCATGTGCATGTGCATGTGCATGTGCATGTGCATGTGCATGTGCAT
>JANHMN010000014.1:66162408-66185583 GCA_030674055.1 Rhabdomys pumilio
AAGAAGAAGAAGAAGAAGAAGAAGAAGAAGAAGAAGAAGAAGAAGAAAGAGAGTTTTCAATGTGAACAACTTGAATGAATTCACTATGGCTAGTGGTTTTCTGTAAGGTGAAGGATGCATTCCCCTTGAGGTCTTTGGTATAGGAGAAGATTGGCTTTGACTATTTGTTGTAGAAAATAGAACCCATGAATCTGACTCACAATGGACAGCATCTCCCTAAGAGAGGAGGATGTGGAAAAAGATGAAGCAGAGGCTCCAAGGATCATGAAATATGCACAAGGAAGAAAAAGGAGTTGGTTCTGTTTAGATGAATCTCAGACTCACTCTGCCTCTTTGCTTTGCTGTGAATTATCACAGATGAAATACAGCAAGTGACCTCCACCCACACTCCTTCTCTTCCTATCCAAGTGCCATTTGAATATGGAACATGGCATTTTTATTGCTACTTGTTACTAATCATTATTATAGTCAAGAAAGCAGAGTCTTTCAAAATGAACTTGTAGATTAGTAGCAGACAAAAAACATTCTATTTTCTCTGCAAAAAATTTTTCCAACAAGTTCAGCAAATGCAGAAGCCCCAGTCCTGACTTGACATCTATGTGCTGTTTCTGGTACTCACTGTGGAGCTCTTTGTCTTTTTCCTAAGGAAGGCCATGGGAGGATGCAGGGTAAGAGCAGGTTCCACCCTTCCCTTTACTTTGGGAGAAGAGCAATCAACTCATCTACCTGCTGTGGCCACACTTGAGGGGAATGCTCAGTATTTACAAGCAGTTGACAACTACTTAAAGAGCATGAACCAGCTTTGGTGTTTGTTCAACACTCATACTGAAATTAGTTTTTAAGACAGTCTCGGGATTCTGTCCTTTTCACTAGAAGTTATAAATCTATGCCTAATTCATATTATGTGTGGGGTTTTATGCAATAGATTCTTATGAATTAAAAGAAGTCACAGTTTAGTATGAGTACTTATTTGATAAAGGAAGATTGACTCTGTGAAGAATACTTGTGTCAGTTCATATCAGTGCAGAAATCTAGTAATGATATATCATTAAATAATTAAACCATAGCCCCTACACACACACACACACACACACACACACACACACACACACACAAATATATTGCAGTTTCTGACTGCTCCCAAAATCTCAGTGTGAACTCACTGGAAAGATGTACTTAGTGAAGCCAAGATGAGGTTAACTTTGAGTTTAAACCTCTCCTCCAGCATAACTGGATGGCTTACACAATGAGTTAGAACCAGGATGAAAATCAAGTGACCACCCAAGCCAAGCTGTAGGCAAGGATACTAGGAGTACGTGGCTATAGACATCACTAAGAGAAGGCAAGACATATTTCTCCTGAGAGCTTCAGAGCACATGGTTTCTTTAAGACTTCATTTCCATATCATGGCATCTAGAACTGTGAGACCAAGTGTCTGTCACCCTAACTCCCCCAGAATGTGGTATTCTTGACTTTGGTATATTTTATTTGTGTGTGATAGGAATGGGTGTATTCATGTTTGGATATGTGAGGGCTATTTGTAGATGTGGGTGCTCTAACAGGGGCCAGAGACATAAGGTATCTTCCTTGACATCTGATTCCCCCACCCTTCATATGCAGCGTCTAGCCCTTGAACCCACAGTTTACTGATTGGGCTAAGCTGCCCAGCTTTCTCAGGGGATCCTTTCTATGTTTTACACACATGAGGGTTACACAGAGCCTGGGAACCTGAACAATGATCCTCATGCTTACATTGTAAGTGCTTAACTTACCTGACGGCCCATCAAACCAGCACCAAAATGTACACTCTTACAGCAGACCAGCACACTGAGGGGCCCATGAAGACTGACACTTTGGATCTGTCCTGTAGCCAAATTTAGAATGTACCCTTGCTTTCTTTGCTCCACAATATTGCTCAATGCCCTGCACTTAGTGAACAAACTTAGTTTATGTTAGGCCTACTTACAAAAAAACTCTACTACAGAAAACAGTTTAATATACACCAAACCACCTAAAATATCATACAAACAGCTAATTGTTTTGTTTGATTAAATATAGGGATATTATATCTTTTATTTTAATGTTTGACATTCAAGCATGTTTTCTGTATAATTTTGGTAGCTTAAGCCTTGTTCTCCAACAACAGAATAGTATGAAGTTATTAGCAATGAATTAGTAATTTTCTCAGTGTGTTCGAAATGTGATGTAGATAGTGTCTATCTTTACGGAGAGGGCACTGTTTCCATTTTCCGTGTGGTCTGCTTTCTCACACTCTGATTTTCTTTGCTACTGTTTCACATGATCAATATTGATGGAGTATTGCCTCGGGTAGTAAAGACTAGTCTTTGAATGATAACCGAAGACTAAAAATACAAATTGTTACTCCTTACTTCTTTTCATGTGGCTCTTTCCCAATAGATAATTTTTATACAACCCCTTTATGCTTACTACAAGTTGATGGACATTAAGCAGGAGAGAGGGGGTAGGAAGTCTCCTGTTTATCAAACGTTGTCCCTTGGTTTATCAACAGACCTGGTTATCATGCTTCTCTGTGAGATGATGTCATATCTCTGAAACATTTTAATGAGCAGTATCCCATAGTTCCCTGTTGTGCCTAATCTAGATCTCTACTAATGTGACAGGCCATTCGAACCTCTTTCCTTGTAGAAACCTTTGAAAGCAGCTCTAGTGTGGCATACAAATTATGGCGTCTGTAGAGTAAGACACAATTGACACATTCTAGTGGGTCCTTTTATTCTGGATAACACAGTTAAAGAGAAGGAGACTATTAGTTTACTGAACAATTCACAAAATAATATAACAAAAAGACTCTTGAAGTTAATAAGAACTTAGGTTTCCAATGGTAAGAAGGACCACCCCTCATTAAGTGCCCAGTCAGTTCATCTCAGTAAGTGCCCCATCAGTCCATCTGCCATGGTTAAGTCCACATCATTGTCATAAGCTGCACATGGTGACTGTTTTTTCAATGCAAAATATTGACATATCTTAAAAATCAGCTCAAATACATTCTCTTGCTTTGATGTAACACTGATCAGATACAAACATGCATGGCAGAATATGATAAGAACATCTTTAAAGCAAAGCAGACATAGGATACCATGTTGAGGCAGTGGCTGCCCATTACTTCCTAGCACATAAGAGACAGAAAAGGAGGAGGGCAATAATGCTAGGGCAAGTTGGAATCCCAAGAACACCTCCCTAGTGATGTACTTCTTCTACACTCTGCTTTTCAGCGCCTCCCCGTACACCTGTGGTATCTTGAATTTATTGGTTTGGTTCATTGTGAGGTCATTGCCCTTGGGATCTATGTGTAGAAATGTCCTCAAAAACTAGAGGTGTGCTTCACACCACCTCATGAGACATTTGTCCATCTAACCAAGTTGCCATAGAAAAGAACTCTCACACTTACTCGCCTTTCTGCCTCTTTTACTGTAATCTACATCTTCAGCTCTCCTCTGTAGAAGAATGATGCCCCAAAACAGAGATGGTTCATCTGTATCTGCTCTGAATTTTCCCAGCTTTTCATAACTGCTTATCTGCCTAGATATGTTTCCAACACTATTATTCCAGTGGCTAATCTGTATTATTTCTTTGCTGGTCTCTCTTCTCAGCTTCTGGCTTCTAGAATGCCAGTCATTCCCAGACCCAAGTCCTGGGAAAAAAAGCCTTTATCTCTCTGACTGCATACTTCTATTCCAGTCTACCATGGATTCTGTGGTGAAGAAGTGACCCTTGGGTATTCTAAGTAATGAGCTACATTTTAGAGGTGCATTTTCTCTCTGTTTCCTCATCTGCTATTTAGTCCAGCTTCTTAAACTATAAATACCACTGTACATTTGAATGTGTTACAGAACATTTTAAAATGGTAAAAGTTTTCCCAACACTCAATCAAAAATTAATTCAAAATCAAATTCGTTGTGAACCTGAGGCATTTTGTCAGCACTGTCCTGTCTCATTGTACAGCTTGACTCCAGCTCAGTTCTGAATGTATGTCATGAAACCTTTGCACTGCGCATGTTTCTTGTCACGCGATGTTCACCCAGGAATGCTGCCCAAGACACTGGCACATATGAGATGTGGTCTACCTGTATATGTGAGATTTACTGATATTACAGAAGGCTAATGGTTTACTTGTGGAGAACAAATCCTTTTCATTGCTTTTTTATCACTAGTCTTCTTCAGCACATATCTGTATATCTTTGGCTTGAATTGTGATTGAATATCTGAAAAAATTACTATTTGACTTGCTTACTGGAGTTTCACAAGAAACTGTAGCTGCCTGCAGCCACGATCACTGGGTTCTCCTGAGACAAAGCCTAGGAATTAACCAGGAAGGAGGGCAAGAGAAACATGGGGCCAAGACAAAGTATTCTGATCAAGGCCCAAAGTTTAATAATTTGCTTTCACATATAAAGGGTAAGCCCCACTCCCAGAGTCTCTTCTTGGTTCAGCCCAGGGGCTGGGTAAGGAGATAGCAGTCCAGAAGGTGTCAAGGCTAGCTCAGCAGGCAGTCCATTCTTCTTAGCTGGGTAGCAGACCTCAGGGTGCCAAGACTGGCAAAGCAATGCCTCCTTCTAGGTCCTATTGTTTGGTCTTGTTGTGGTCAATGACTTGCAGGCCTGTTCAGGCCTGGGGGAAGGGCACAAGAAACCATTAAAATCTAATTTCTGAAACAGCCCTAAACATACTTCTGCCATTTTGTATGCATATTTATAGGAAGCAATGTTCTAGAAGTGGATAATTATAAAATCAAAGTATCTGAGAGAATGAAAATGCAACAAAAAATTCAGGGGTAATTTAATACTTTATGTAAAAATAAGCATAACTTATTTCATTCTGCGCAAATTTTGCTTTCATAATTACTAACTGGTAAAAATCACATGTATAGTAAGGAATTGCATTTCAAAAATCATCATGATTTATTGTCAGCAAATGTTTAATTTGAATACATATTTTAGGTAGCTTATAGGCCAAGTAAAATTTTATCAGGAGACTATGAATGAGGAAACAGTGTAAGAAGCTCTGGGGTTTTCTGTGATAAAATAGCATTGCTAAAGTAAAACCTAAAAAGAAAAACTTCGCTTGGGGTCAGAACTGTTAGTAAGAAAAGAAACCTGTTCTGAAGGATCTAGAACTCAGAAGTGTGTGTGTGTGTGTGTGTGTGTGTGTGTGTGTGTGTGTGTGTATGTGTGTGCGCTCATTCATGGGCATGCCATTATTAACATGTGGATATCAACTACTGGGTATTGTCTGTAGTTAGTAAAAGCCCATGAAAGTAATTCCCAGCTACGCCCCATACAAACCCGTGTTTACGTTGCAGAACTGAGTTGAGGTTTTCCTGTGAATTTTCCTCATTTATTTAGGACAATAAAGAAAATCTGGCCATTGTCTGAATATGCAAACATCCTCATGGAATTCTCACAGTATTAAACGTGATCTTCTAAGTTAATTACTAGGGAAGGGGCTTCACTTAGACCCTCGGTGATATGATCATTTAATTAATTTTAAGGCTCTGACCTTGTGCTTATCAGAACACTGGTTGAAAGTGGAAAGAAATAGTTTCAGCTTCAGAGGACTGGACTTGCCCTTGGCAAATTGGGTCTTTTAAGGCCAGTCTTTACAGCTACCTGCTGTTCCTTGAAATAAAGTATAATTTTTCCCTCTGGTTCAGAATCATATTGCTTAAATATTGTCAGCATTTTACAGCATCTCTGGGTGCCTTACCGTCCTCTTTGTGAGTTAAGAGCTGCCTAGGTTGGGCTTTATTAAATTCCTGACATGAGGCCAAAGTTCTGGCAGCTTGTTTCAAGGACACTGTCATTTCTACAGCCGAGTCCCTCAGATTCTACAACCTCCTTCATACCTCAGTGTACAGTATACAGTTGTTCCCAGACACAGCACTGGTTCATCTTTGTCTTCTCTCGGCTCTGACTTCTTACCTGGCTTCAGTGACCTGGGATTTGACTTCTGCCTGTGTGCCCTATAGATCTGTGTGTCCTATAGATCTGTGTGTCCTATAGATCTGTGTGTCCTATAGATTTGTGCAAAATCCTCTGCTTGAGCACCAAATGTTCTGTGAACTCTGGCCCACGTCATGTCAGGAAACACAGAAACATTCCTGTGTCCTGTGGGCACTGGCCATCTTTCTGTCCCATCTCTACACACATGCACCTTACTTTTTGATCCTGAAGATATCCTTTGTGTCCAGATATGACTGATTTGGATCAAAGTGTCCTTTGTGTCCAGATATGACTGATTTGGTCATATCTTGCACAGCTACCCAAATTCCAAATTGCAGTTAACAAAACAGCAAATTTGGTTAAGATTTGTATGTAGGCTTATGTTTTTTAAAACCTACTTTAATAACAGCACTGAAATGCTTTAACCTTCCTTCCAGCCCACCACCCACCAGAGGTAGTGGGAAGGAAAGGTTAATGGAGCAAAAGAGGATGTGGACCTGTGTAGAAATAATTCTTTGAGTCAAATCCAATCTGCTTGTTAGGACACCAGTCATTCAGTTCACACAAATCAGTGGAGGTAGCTCAATACAATCACAAACACTATTCGTTAATCCGTAACTGCAGTTCAGTCCAGAAGAAGCCTCAAGGCTCTGCCAATTAGCCCAAATCAGAGTCAGCAAAGGCATCAAGAAGCTGCCGGAATACCACCAGAAGTTTTTTAGTGCTTATTTTTTTTCTCTCCAAAGTTATAACAAATGATCACAACCAAAGAAAGCAAGGTGGCCAACAATGACCAGTGTTAGCAAAGCCCAACGAAGAGCAGCAAAGAGTGGCAAGGCAAACCAACCCCACACAGCATCAGCCACTGTTTGTTGGGTTATATTTATTCCCTTTTGAAACATAACATATTCTCGCAAACGTCCACTCCAGCAAAATATTACATGCCCTATTTCCAGGCAGCTTCCAGAAAAAAACACCACGTATCTGTTCTCAGCACAACATCCTCCCGTGTGTCTGCTTCAGCAAAAGCATCCTCTCATAAGCCAATTTCCAGAAAAACATCACATGACACCACTGAGTCTCCAAAGAATCCAGAAATCTGCTCTTCATCTGTAACTTCCCCTCTCCATGCTGCTGCTTTAGAGTCCCACATACTGGAGACGCTGACACACCTACAGCCACAGCAAGATTTGGAGAGCTAAACTGGAAATCACCACTGAAATCAACGGCTTGAGGAGCCCTTGATTCAGTGGCTGAATACTCCAGCTTTTCCTCCTAGTAATGGAGTCACACTCTAGAGCTGTTCTACACATGTGAATCATTTAAGCTCATGTGTCATGCCTGTCCTCTGGGGAGCAGAAGGGTTTTCCTGACTCTTAGATCCTTGTCTCACCCATCTCTGGCTCCTGATTCCATGAGTAGAAAGTACACGAGGCTCCCCAAAGACTGTGGTAATTGATCCTTTGGTTTATGTTCATCAATCCTGAATACATTCAGTAAAGGTGTTTCTTTGACTGCCACACAGAGTCTGAGCTCTTAACAATTTGGGGTTGACTAAGGTTTAGGTAGCTATCTGTTGTCTTTCTTATTTTTTGCTCCCACCTTTTCCATGTGCTAGTCCGGTTTATCTTAGGAAGAAGGCAATGAAATTCCAGTCCATACCCAATATGGAGCCTCTTCTTGACTCAAAACTCTTTATCTCCAAACTCTATCCATGTCTGATGGGGACTCTATGCCAATGTTATAGAAATCTAGTAAGATCCTGGGAAAACAATTGGCAAAGAATATACATACTTTATTATGTACTTGTCCTCCAGTAGACACATAAACCTTGATGGCATAGCTCATTACACATGGGAACCATTGCCACAAGGTAATGGCACAGGATTGTACTGAGATGTAGGCAATAGTAACACTAGGAAATATTTGTTTATCCAACTCAAAACTACTGCAGAAATACTAGATAATAAAAATTGTTCAGCTCCATTATTGACCCAAACACCACTGAGTAGTATATTTGCTGCAGTTCACACCTCCCACATACAGAGCCAGAAAGTGAAAAATAATTCTTCAAGGTGACACCTTTCTTGGGTACAGGAAATCAGGAGGCATGGACCTGAAGGTTCAAACAACAGGAAAGCTTTGAAAGTTGAAGTTATTGCAGCAATGGTATGACCCAGATACCAGTAAATAAAGTAACCAACAGGTTAATTCTTGTATAAGGGCAAATGCTTGGCCATTCTGCACTAGAAGTGACCTTGGCAGTGTCAGGTAGTAAACCATTATTGAGTGGCTGGCTTAAGGAGCTGATTGGTCTATAGGTCCTTTACCCTTCCTGGAGAGATGATCAGAGTTCATATATAAACTGTGTTTTTATACTCATATGTGTGTGCATGTTTGTGTGAGGGTTATCTATGTGTGTGTTTGTGCACATGTGTTCAAGCGTGTACATATGCATGCCATAGTTTAGTCTTCCATATCTGTCCTCAGGTGGTATCTACTTTATGTCTGAGATGTCAATTACCCTTGATGATTAGACTAGGCTTGCTGGCCAGCAAGACCCAAGATCCATGTGTCTCTACCTCACTAGTACTGAGATTCTAAGCACACATCTTTCTTCCTGGCTTTTTAAAGTGTGTGGGGATCCAACTCAGCCGTGCATGCTTGTATGACAAGCATGTTTATGGGGTGAGCTTTCTCAGAGCCCAAAGATTTTATATATATTGTATTAGACATCTGAGTGAGTGGTAGATCACTTTCTTAATTTCTTGGTAAAACCTAGGTTTCATCTGCTACACTTTAGAGAAAAGAAATGTATTTAAAGTGCACCACTTGATATCCTGACATGTATATACACCGTACACTGTGAAATTACACCATCAGGCTAATAAATATGCCCATCGCCTTATTGTTGCAATGGCCTTGTCTTTTTGAGTTAAATGTTGAGGACACATGACTCTTCTTGAGAAATGGCAAGTAGCCAGTATCTTATTGTTAACTCTAGTCATAAGTCTTCAACTGACTACCTAAAAAACTGAGCCCTTAACTTGAAGGAATTTGAGAGCTGAGTAGCTGAGAGATTTGCAATACATCTCTAAAGATTAAGCAAATTCATGGTAAAGGTAATCTCTTTAACATTAGTTGATGCACCTCATCACAAGGAGGACATTCGTATGAAATAAAGTCTTTATAAAAAGAAACGGACAACATGGTTTAGAGGAATATGTTACCCCACTTTTTAAGCATACATTGAGCACATTGAGTTAGCTTTATCCCTTATGGGCTAGAAAACAATGGGAAATATTGTAAACACTAACCATGGTGTGACAAAATATCAGAAAGAAGTAAAAGAAGAGAGGAAGGATTCATGTCTTCTTAAGAAAGAAGGAACTAGAGTGTAACAAATCCAGGAAACCTTCTGGAAGCCAAGAAGCTGAGAGAGAATTTGTTCTGGAACTGAAGCTTGGCTGTAACCTTTCAGTCCCACCTCTAAAGCCTTATGTTTCCCAGCTAGGTCCCACATCCAAAAGATACCACAACTTTCCAAAACCATGCCACCATTTGGGGACCAACTGTTCAAACACATGAGCTTCTGAAAGACATCCAGTTTGAGAAGTTTCACTGTCTGCTGCACAGAGTGTTTCACTGGAACGCGGAGAGATGCCTGTCCATCTCATCGCACCATGAGTAGATGTTCACACCTTGCCTACAGGCCTTTCCTGTTTCTGTAGGAGGTTTAGCACACAAGATAATATTTCTGGAATAGAGGGAGTACTCTTGGCCATGTCACCCTCCTCCTCATCCTCATCAGTGTCATGATTATGACTAATGTACAGAAGGTGCTCTGTAAAAAGCAAGAAATGAGCCAATTGCTTTCTATGATGTATCGTCTGGGGCACAGAATGTTCAAAAATCACTTTTTAAAAAGGCTATCCTCTACTGCAGCTCTCCCTTCCATTGCCATCCATGGTGATGTGGACTGAGATGGGTGGCCCTTAATCAATGATTACAAGAGTATCTTAGACTCCTTGAATAGGTCCACAGGGAGTCGCCGCTGGTTGTGTCAATCTCTGCCATACTGCATCCCTGCTGAATCCATGTCTCCAGGGCTGCAAGGGGAATATCCACTTTAGGAACAGCTGAGTGTACATTCTGATATTATAAACCAACCTTGGGAAGCAGGCTGCTACACTAAGAGGTCTGCTTTTGCCACAGCTTCCTTCCTCGCCTTTTTGGTGTTTCAGGAAGAATACAACACGAGAGGTATGTAGAAATCAGTGGACAATGTATCCACCTGATTTCTTCAAACAAATAGCACAAGTTTAACTATGTGGTTCTTTGCTATTATTCATTATTAACAACAACACAAGCGTGAGAAGTTAAAAGATGAACTTACAAGAATGTTTTTTTAAAGGCGGAAATAGGAGCCACAGTAGATTACTTCATTCAGGAAACGCCCTCTTGGTGCCTGTGTGGTCAATAGACAAAGTATCAGGGATGAGAATGAGGCTTATTACTTACTGTCCAGAGAACCTGACACCATATAAAAACACAAGTTTGTGTGCTGTAGTTTGATTTCACAAACTACCTGCATTGATGCAAGAATTAATTTGCATGGGTGTACAGGTTGCAGGTCAGAAGCAGCTTGGAGTACAGATGAGGGGTGACAGCTCTTAGAGATGCTTTCTCGAGGATAGAGGAAGGGAGGAAATAAAATGCAGACTAAATCATACATGCAGTCAGATAAGGAGTCTGAGTAGGAAGTCAAGCTAAGACAACCAGTCCTCTGGAATTGTGGGTGGGAAGGACAAAGATGAAACTGCTCAAAAGTAGGATGCTCCCCACTGAGTGTTCTATCCTAGAACCAACATTCTTGATATCTGGTGCTGAGACAGACTGGGTACAAAAAGGAGCCCTTAGTTCTGTTCTGTATCCCCTGAGTTCCTGTTCATCATCGGACACAGTGTGAGGTGCCAATTCTTTGAACTTGTCTGAAAAGTTCTGGGCCAACAGTAGAGACCTAAAGTTATCTTCAAGGCCAAAGGAAAGGATACATCCATTTTTGAAGAAAGATCACAGACTTGGGGTTCCAAACAACTTGGTCCATCTTGCATTATTTTATAATGGGCATAAGAAAGCAACTCAAAAGGATGACAAAATAATCTTCCTTTCCCATTGAGGAAAGAGTTATCCTTCTTCTAAATTAATGTTTCATAGGTGCAAATGTGCTTAGCACAGATTTTCTTAACTGTCTTAATCGACAACTAATCGGAGCTGACACAGCATAAATCCCAAAACTGGGGGTGTGGGGATAATTTAGAGTGCAGTATTGCCTGGTCCATGTCAGACAAGGGCTGCCAACCGGGTGGTTGTTTTGTAATTCGGATACAATAAATCCAAGGAAAGTAATTTCCTTTTAGAAACCTGAATTGCTTCCTTAACAGAATGGCTGGAGCTCGATTTCAACTGTGAGGTTAGCTGAGAGCTTCAGGAAGCATCCCCGTGGGGCTCTATTAATTGCACTCTTGTTTTTAATGTAATATGCTTTTTATTCACAGGAAACTCCAGTGGTAAATTTCCTGTAAGCACCAGCTTAGGTTCAGCCTACTGAAAAAGCCGATGAAGTTCTGTTTTGCAAGGCAGTCAAATTTGCTGTAAAAGAAATAGCGTTGCCCTGTGCTTGTGTGTATTGAGTACTAATAGAGTTAGGACGTTGGCTGTGCTAGTTACTCAACTACAGGCCAAGCAGCAGTGAAGAAGGAATGATGGCTCATTCTCAGTGATCATCATATTATTAGTCGGCCCAACACTGGGAACTGGGTACCAGGATGGGAGACAGAGTTTACACCACTTCTAAGTGTTAGAGCTAGTTGCCTGGTTGGTGAGTGTTCCACCTACTGAGCCGTGTGCACTTTGTCAATACCTACTGTGTGCCAGGTACTGTTCTGCAAACCAAGAAGGTTAAAATGAACAAGATAGCCTGTGTGCTGTGACAACTGGATATGTAGACTCTTGTCGACAATAACTCTCTAAAATTAAAGACTGCTACATGAAATACACGGCCAAAATTTCTCAGCTGGTGATCATATATTTTTTTTAGTCAAAAATAACTTAAATATGATAAGAGTGTTCATTAAAATCTGTTTTTTAGACATGTACTGGCCGGCAAGACCTATTTTTTTTCCCTGAATTCCCCTTTGCTATAAAGATGTAATGCTGACTCCAAGTACCAAGAACAATTTAATCCATTTGTTCACATTTCAAGTGAAGAAAAAGAACTTTGGTAATGTATTAGTTGTCTGCCACATTGGGATAGCAGCTAGCTAAATTGATGAACTTTATATAATGATCTGTTGCTATAGCAACAGGCTGCCCAGTGTGTGGGAGAAGGTATTTCATCATTACCGCACTGGTAATGCTTGGCTGGTAGCAGATGCAAATACAAAGGCTTTCTATATCTTTGCTGTAACTGGGTCGATGAGACAAACACAAAAAAATGCCTCTGGATTACAGTGGCACAGAAGCAAACGGAGCCTAGTGTGCAGTGAGAAATAAAATCACTTAGCTCCCTGCTGAGTGGTCCTGGAATCCACAGTGAATCTCTGACCATCTCAGAGGGTCATTGTCCAAGGTGCGGCATGCTTTTCAGAGGTTTTCCTTCTGTTCTCTATTCGGTGATTGGAATCTTGAATAGAAAATGTCCCCTTGGAAATATGACAGACTCTAGACAGAGCACAAATGACAAATTAGCACCTTGTGATAATTCCTCCATTCTTATCTGTTGCACTGAAGAAATTTACCTACTGTTGCTGGCCAGATTATTGTCCTTTCCTTACAAAGTGAAGGAGCGTATCCATGTCTTAAACAGGTTAATGCCATCTCCTAAAATGTTTACCACATTTCAGACAAAACATGTTTAGCCTATGTTTTGGAAGTATATATTACATTTTCTGAGTCATCTTTTATTGGTCAAAAATCATAGGTGTGGCAAATGAAGCCATTTTCACACAAAGTCAAGTGGCTTTCCTGTATGGCTTGCACTTCCATATCATCATATATACACCACAGTGAGCTGAAAACTGTTTGATCATAGGCAAGCATCAAGACAAGTATGGTTTCCACACAGTGCCAGCAAATGTTGTGTATAGGCTGTGTTTCTTTTCCTTCCCTTTCCTCTCTCCATCCTTCACATCTTGACTCTTTTTCTGCAAAATAAATTTTGATGTTATTTGTGAAATGTTTACAAAACTAAAATTCTAGAAACCCTGTCCTAAGAAGTTCACACTAGGGCTGGGGAATTAGCTCTGCCAGGTAACAGTGCTTGCTGCACAAGACAGTGTTCAAATCCCCAGAAATGTAAAAAGCTGGTGTTACAGACACCTGTCAACACCAGTCTGGTGATCAGAAACAGGAGGGGTGCTAGAGCTTGCTGGCTGCCGGCATACCTCTAGATTCAGGAAGAAGCCCAGTTCCTGACTCAAGTAAGGCATAGTGCTAGAGCAGATTACCTAAGATCCTCCTTAGCCTGTGTGTGTGCCCATATAGTTGCAGGTCTACACACACACACACACACACACACACACACACAAACACATGCGTGCATAAACATCTACCAGTCTCCTCTCTCCCTCTCTCTCTCTCTCTCTCTCTCTCTCTCTCTCTCTCTCTCTCTCTCTCTGTGTCTCTTTGTCTCTGTCTTGCCCCCCCACACACACACAAATGGAATGTTATAAACAGAGAGATTTTCCTCAGGTTTTTCACAGTTCACTTATGAAGGCTCACTTGGTACTAATTTTTCCCTCAAAGCCCAGAAGAAACATTAACACAAAGGTTTGAACAACAGCATCTTCTATGTTAATTTTTATTTTTTAATCCAAACATGTCATGTTTCATAATTATACTTACGTGTAGATAGACATTTAAATATGTGATAATCTGAAAATAACTTTGAAATAATAAGCTGCTCCTAAGTGTGAACCCTGCGATTATACAAGGTTAAAACAATTTAATCTACTGTTTTATTGATTATTGTCCTGGGGTTACCTTGTGCATGGTGGGTGTCTACCATTGTGTTGTCTTCCTATTTCCTCATGTATTAAAATTTGAATTATAGTATTTTAGAAAAAAATGTAGTTTGAAGTTGCTCTGGAAAAATGACCTGGAAAACCAACTCTATATTTTGTGTTTTTTGAACTTTGGCATGGATACAATTATGAATCTGCTGAGAGCACCAGAATCAAAACTGGAGACTCGGGAGCTTCACAACATCTGTTGGGGCTGGAGGTCCAAGGTGAAACGGCTCCAGGCTTTGTTCCTCCTTCTGTGTCTATCCTTGTCTGTAAATGCCTTCATCTCATAATTCCCCCTCTGTGCATGGGCCTGTATGTGCTCTGGATTCTTGTTTCTGGAAGGACACTAGTCACATCAGCTGAGGACCTACACTGGCCACATTTTATATGTCTGTTATTTTTTAGAATACTGTGTAATCAAACACAGTTGCATCCTGGGGTACCAAGAACGGAGACTTCAGTGTCAGAATCCTGAATGGGTACAGCTGGGTTCATAGCAGTCCCTATCTTATTAGATGTCATGTTTGCTCACCAGGGAGAGATCTTTGCAATTGATTGTATTGAAATTGACTAGTGCTCTTTAAGTGAAAAAATAGAATCGTGTTGAAACTATTAAATCTATTTCAGCCACTACGACATTGAAAATTAACAAAGACCCACTATTTCCCCCTAAAGGCAAAAATACAACTAAATTCCAGTCACTAATAATTAAATTTTGCACATAACACCTTATGTATCAGAGGAATTGGTTACATAAAGACCATATTTTACTGTAAACTTTTTAGCATTTATTTAAATCTTCAAGCCTTTTTTTTTTAAATAAATGAAACAGAAGTCCTTCATTTTTGTTTTTTGGTGGCAGTGATGGTTGTAGTTGATTAGTTCCTTTTTGAAGGTGTTTTTGTTGTTCTGTTTGCTTCATTTTCTCATGGCGGTGATGAGAGCTAAGAGTCTCGTGGGTTGGTCAGACATGTCCTGGAGTTGGCATCACCTGAGCACTGGCTCTTCCTGTGGTGAATTCTAGAAAGCAAACACAGGTCTGTAAATCAGAGCTTCATCTCTGTGTTAGAGAGATACTACTTACCGAAGCTTCTGCCGCTCAGCTGGCGTTGAGTGACTCGTCAGCCATACAGCTGCCGCTGAACAACTGGAGAGACTCGCTCTCATTCTCCCAGTACTTTCAGAACAACAATGCTTAAAATAAATCCAGGCCAAGCACGTGGGCCGATGTAAAAGATTCCAAATACTGGTTTGCTATCTTGTTTTTTGAACTTACAGAGCCTGACTGAGCCTTGATCTCTTTAACTGCAAAAGTACTGGTATAGGCCCTGTCATGTCCCTTGAGATGACTAAAGATGAAACTGAGCATTTATATTCTCCAAGAAAAAAAATGACCTCATTCCCTCTACTAGAGGGAGATTTTACCAGCATTTTGTATCGTTTTGTCACTGTCCATTGTGATATAAATCTGTACTCCCCCCTTAGCATAATGTAGGAATAACACTGTTATTGGGCTACTGTTGCTGTGAAGAAACACCATGACCAAAGGCAACTGGGGATGGAATAGTTGCGCTTAGTTAAGTCATAGTCTATCATCAAAGGAAGTCAGGACAGGAACTCAGGCAGGGAAGGATCCTGGAGGCAGGAGCTGATGCTGAAGCCATGGAGCGGTGCTGCTTACTGTCTTGTTCATCATGGCTTACTTAATCTGATTTCTTATAGAATCCATGACTACCAGTCCAAGGATGGAACCACCCACAATGGACTGAGACCACCCCCATATCAATCACTAATCAAGAAAATGCTCTAAAGCTGGATCTCAGGGAGGCATTTTCTCAACTGAGGCTCCCTTCTTTCAGAGGACTCTAGTTTATACCAAGTTGACATAAAACTGTCCAGGATATGTTTGCTTTCTTGTTGGTTTCTATCTGTATTGTCCCTATGTGTCAGCCTTTACAGTTTGTTAGGATCTAAACAATTCTATTCTATACTATTTTACACCAGTCTATACTATTAAAACTATTCTATACTATGCTATACTATTCTATACTATTGTATTCTAGTCTATACTACTGTATATTATTCTGTACTATTATTCTATACTATTCTACATTATTCTATACTATTCTATTCTAAAGTATTGTATACTGTTGTGTATGATTCTACACTATTATTCTATACTATTCTATATTATTCTATACTATTCTATTCTAAAGTATTCTATACTATTGTATATGATTCTACACTATTATTCTATACTATGCTATGCTATGCTATGCTATGCTATGCTATGCTATGCTATACTATGCTATACTATACTATTCTAAACTACTGTATACTATTGTATACAGGCTGTGGCCATCTGTCTTGTCAATGTCTTTCCAAAGCTGTGGTAGAGATCTGCATTCCAAGGAAGCATGATGGGAGCTTCACTTCTAGGAGAATGGAAAACTCTGGAAGATAAAGAGCAGATAGAACGTCTCTTACTTGGTGCTGATCTGTCAGGTTCTGAAATGACCTCACAATGGTTGCAGCCACTCTCACGGAGCACCAAATACCTGCCTGTGATTACTTCACTCACAGTGTTAAAGTCCAGGTTCTGGGCTCATGGCTGCATCCCTTGGCTATGTAGCCCACACACTGCTCCTTAAACTTGATGATGCTCCATTACTTTACTTGGATAACAAGGCAATTGTCATGTTGTAACAAATGACTAACAAGAAATAACTTAGGAGAGGAATTATTCCAAAGAGACATTTCTTCATGGCAGGGGATATGTGGAAGAGGCAGTCACGGATTGGAAAGTAGAGAGCAGTGAACGGCTCGCTTTCTTCCTCCTGCTCCCTTTTCATTCAGTCTGAGATCAAAACTCATGGAATAGTACTACCCATGTTCAACGTGGGGTGTCTTTATTTCCAGGTGAATATGTCTAAAAACATCCTCACAGACATACCTAGAGATATGTCTTCTTGGTGATTCTGAATCCAGTCAAGTTAGCTATGAAGAGCAGTTACCACATCACAGATGATCAAGCATTTGTACAGAAAGAACCTGTTATTGAAATGAAACGGTACAGCAAGGTTTAATATGTAATGCAGAAAAAATGAAGCTCTGATATTGGGGAGTTTGGAATTGTTCTTTATTTATAGGTGGGGGTGCTTGGCACTTGGCTTCTGTTGACAGAATCAAGATATCATCATATATGTCCCTAAGTTGTCTGTTACCTTAAGCCACAGCATCACAAGTGGCTAGAATTAATTACTATACACACACACACACACACACACACACACACACACAGTTATATAGTTACATTTCACAGATTGTATAAAATAATTAAAATATACTAGTAATTTTATGATTATTTACAAAATATATTATAAATAATACATTGTATTAAAACAAAAATCAATATTTGAACCATTTTAAACCTATAGCTAGTTGCAAATAGTTTTAATTACTTCTATAGATTGTAGTCCATCTCTACTGGATGGTGATGGTCTAGATAACCTAGGCACTCTCACCTCCTCACACAAAGGCTAGGTGGAGGTTTGATAGCAAACATTGATAGGTTATTAGCTAGCTTGATAGGCAAACTCTGCTCCTAGAATATAATTTCACTTAAACCCAGTTTATCTTCTACCGAGAATCTCCGTCTTGTTTTCGGTTAATGTTTGCACAGCTTGCTCAGTAACTTATTTGTCCCAAGTCGTGAACCTATTTCCCCTCTGTAGAGGTTAGGGAAAACAAGGCTTGGAAGTTCAGGGTCCATTTCTCACATCTAGAATTCTTTGCAGGGATTTTGAAATATTTCTCTCCCAGTAGTCAAGTTGAAGTTGAACTTACTCTATTTCTTTTGACACTGCAAACTTCACATTTTTACACCATTTCATTTTTCTCTTTGTTTTCCCCTTTGTTCATTTTCTAATGGCCGTGGTTGTTGAGAAGAAAATTATGCTTTGTTGGTACATCAGTTCCCTTTAGCGAGACATTCTCCATGTATGGTCTGCTCTTCCATGTTTTCAAGGTAGATTACTAGCAAAAGCAGATGGTGAAGATGCTTCCTATGCTATATTGATCTCTGTCAAGAAGTTCACTGCTGTCATTAACAGGCATATCAAGGAGGCCATCCCGTTTCTGGAGGAGTGGTCGAGAGACACCACATAGTATAATCTTTACTTCTTCAGGTTGTCACCCTCGTCCCTTAGTCTTAGAAATGTTCATCTCACATATAATCATGTAAATGTGTCTTTATCTACCTGCCTTGTTTTTTCAACACAAAAATGGGAAATGCCACCATGTCTGTCTGAGTGGGCCTGCAGCACTGTTGAATGTTCTCTCATTGATGTAATTTGACCTTTCATGTCTTCTAACTTTATCTTGTATTCCTTATCATATGTGACAACAGCTACTGCCATTTTTTCTCCAACCTTATTAATATACTCCCTTCCAGCATTTGCTGTTGAGTCTGTATGTATCTTTGCCAGTGCAGTATGTTTCATATATATATATATATATATATATATATATATATATATATATGCATATATTTTTATAATTTCTTAAATCTTGGTTAATAATTGATATTTCAGGATACAGAAACTTTTAACATTTCCCAGATTTAATGATTAATTTGATTTAATCATCAAAGCTAAGAATGCTATTTTGCAAAATATATAGTATATATGACAGAAATACGTTTACATCTATCCATTTGAGAAATGGTTGGAAATTCTGTTGTAATTCAGAATCAAAATGTATTTTAAAGTTTTTTTTTTTAAATAAAAAGAACACATCAGCAAATGGAAACAGCAGTTTTCAAACTCAAATATTATATTACAATACATTATAATTCAGTGGTACAGTGATCTGATAATTTTGTGTTGAAGAATAATTGTAGGAAGCTATTATAGGAACTACTCCATGTTTATAAATAGACTGCCAAGTTTCTATAAGGCAGAAAGCTTTGTATGTCCAGTGACAACACTATAATTCATAACGTACAGTAGTCTCAAATCTTAGCAAAGGTGCTTCGTGCAGCATCTGTTGGTTTTATATGGCATGAAGGCATGGCTAATTTAAAGTACTCAGGATGTGTGGTGACAATCAAAGCTGCCATCACATTCTACAATGTGACACGGCAAGTACTTTCAGGGATGCTTGTGGTTCACTACATGCTTGATGATTCTTTACGAATGGAAGTAGAGATCAATAGACCATTTACTGAGAAATAATTGGAGTAGAGCTGAGAGCTGGAGAAAGGGTCCTCTCCCAAAGCCTACATGTGTGATTTTGATGTGTGCACATGTGTGTGCAGAGAAATGTCTTACTCTTCCTTTGTTAGTGTCTTGTCAGTGCCTACATTCAGCTATACTGTGACATATAGAGCCCAGCATGAACCATGGGCAACAAATCAGCTAGACTGTGTTTTAACTAAATAGTTACGGCCACTAAGACATTCTGGGTTATTACTGAAACATTGTTGACTGCTTCTTTACATTTCTTTAGTTGCTTCTCTGAATGATTCAAATGCATATTGTTTTTCTTCTCCATCCATATAAGCAGAATTCCAATTTGCTGATTTGGTCATAATTTCTTTTTCATTATTTCTACAAGATGTATTTTTCCTGTGCCCCAAGATTAAGACTTTCTTCCTCTGATTTTTTTTTCTTTTGCAGTACCAGGTTGACCATGACATGCTCCAGTTTGTGCTTTTCTTGAAATATCTTTCCTCTCCATCAATTTCAAATGAGAGCATTTTTGGAGATAATAATTGTGGTTGGTACTTCTCTGCTTATTTTCAGGACCTGGACTTTATTTTTCCATACTGTGCTTGTGCTTAGGGTTCCTACTGAGAGGTCTGATGTTATCCTGATGGGTTCATCTTTATACATTTGTGGGATTTTTCTTGTAGAATTGAATGGCCTTCCTTTATTCTATAGTCTTTCAATTTTTAACTATAATGTATCATGTAGACCTAACCACTTCTATTTTGTGTTCAAAGTTTTATTTATATATTAAAATATTATAGTCCCACTTATTTTCGTGAGCTTAAAATATTTCTGCTTTAATTTCAGCAGCTTTGTATTCTATTTCTTCACAGAAGATTTTTACGTTTGTTTTCTTGATCATATCTCAGTGATCAGCCACAAAGTTGTGGTTGTGTTTGTCTGTTGAATTGTTGGTTGGTTTAAGTAGGTGGTTAAATCCAGCTACTATATCATGAATGAACAGAGGAGAGAAAGCAGCATCAATAATGTACGCTATGTTAGATCATAAGAGCCAGAAATATCTCAGATGAAACAGTGTTTTCCAAACACAACCAGACAGTTGAGATAGTACAGCCAAGACCTGTGTCAGCTTAAGTCAAATAAAATTGTAATGTGAAAGCTGTTCAGGGAAGAGACAATGTCACCACTGTCTGAGGGGCTATTGGCATTTGTTACCTTTACTGAGAGGGAGAATGGATCTTCTTCTATAATGTGACCCCTTTTAGATCAACCATACTTCATAAGCCACTACCAAGAGTAACTGAGCAACACAAAATGTATTCACTGTGTTTAGAGATAAAAGAAGAGAACTTACACTTCTGTAGGGAAGCACATGAGGGTAGAGAGATGAGGGATTGGGGAAGGAGAGCTGAATACAATAAAACACTGTATGAAATTCTCAATGAATTAATAAAGATATCATTTAAAGAGAAAATAAGATTAGTCATTGAAAAATATTAGTAATTGAGTGAAATAAGGGACAAGATTAGTGGAAAAAACCACACTTAAGTAAAAGGTTGGGAAGTAAAGGGACTGGAGAGGAATGTCATGCAGTAGGTAAGAAAAGAGCAGAGGGTAAGAATGGCTTCGTGATACAGAGAAATGTGAGAGCAAAGTTGTATAAATGTAAGAAGGATAAGAACAAAGAACACTGGTTCTTCAAAGATAAAATAAGGTCAATATAATACTTTGTAGGAAATTGAATAAAGGGGATTCAGAACAAGAGGCAAAAATACAATTAAAATTAAGGTGCGTATAAAAGGGAACTGGCGTGGCTCCTTACCTTGTTCCTGATCTGAGAGATCACTCTGAGAGAGGGAGACATGACAGAGGGAGTGTGAGCACAGAGTAAGACTGAGGCTCAGGTCCGGGAGGAAAAGGCAGCAAGGGTGGCGACTAGAGCTTTAATCGTGTGGCTCGGGATAACTCTATAATGATCCTAACACGGATGGAATGAGAATTTATAAAGGACTTATTGTGTTACCAGATGTTCATAGATAAAGAGAGACAGCAGAGCCCTGGGTCATAGAATCTTCATTTACCATCTTTCACTCAAATGCTAAGAACCAATTGGCTGGAGCACTGGGTATAGGGCGTAAAAATAAACCTTATGTTGAATGTTTTACACCGCTGATGTCTTACTGGAATCGACATTATTAAAGCTCTATTAAAATTTGGTACTTTCTGCAGTTTTGTAAGAATTTTAAGTACCAATCAAGTTGACTCCGGGGTTATTACTAATTTTGGCAGGTTTCTCGGAGTGTTAACTATTGAGTATGTTCTTGTTGAGACCTATGTTTTTTTTGCACACCATGGTAGGCACCAAATTCACAAGTAGTCATGGTCACTCTCCTGTTGGAGTCTCATCTGTCCTGCCCCTCACTGCTTCAGTAACTGGTTAGGAAGTCCAGCTTTATCACCATGTATTTCTTTTTTAACTATCTGAGCCACGTCACTTACCAAGGGTAGGCACACTGAGTTCTCCTCAACCTTTGTCTTGAACTGACATTCATTCCCCGTTACTGTGATAGCCTACCAAAGAGTGGAATGTTCTGTTGCTCCCTGGGAAGCCGACGGCTCCATCTGCCAGTGTTTTTTAGACATCTCAGAGTCTTGTGGCTGAGATATCAGAACTGAAGTCACCTCTTGTCCCTGAAACCATCATTGTACCCTGTGTAGGCCTCCAAGCTGTGGTTACCAATACTTTGTATTATCCTGTGCATGGTGAACTGAAATCACCACAGCTGAATGCCACAGCCTATGATCTCTGGTCACCAAATCAGAAGGAAGTTTTGTTATAGATAAAGGCTTTATCAAAATGGTCTTTCGTGTTCATGTTTTATGAGCCATGAATTTTCTGAATGGCCATTGTTGCCTGTTTTCTAGTGTACATAGACATACTCCTTTCAGTCTTCCATGTTTGCTGGATATTTTTCAACACTAATATTTAACTAGCTATCTTGAAATAAACTTAAGCAGTTATTATACTGTGTATATGATATGAAGCCAGTCTTTGAGAAAAATGGAGATATTTCAGGTTTACATTTTAAGTAAAGCCAAACAATATATTGCGCCCATGTGTTTTCTCTTTAAATGTAGATAGTCATAATATCTACGACTTCCATAAAGGTACAAAGTATAAAGTATTATCTCTTCAGTGTTTTCCACTTATTTGATTGAAGCTCCTTCAAGCCAAAACTTCAGAGTTTTATTTCTGCTTAAAGATAACTTCTAAAGCTTTCTGTGTTTATAAAATAAGAATCGCTTTGATTTAAAGCTCAATATCTTGGTGGGTTTATTCACTTTGGTGCATTCAAGACGGCTTCAGATAGCACTGATAGTTATTGGTGGTGCTTCGAGATATCTGGATTTTTCAGGCAAGCAACAGTGCCCTTCAAGCTCCTGTGCATCTCCCTCACTGAAGTGTTATCTACCCCCTTACACCCTGGTGGGTAGGGTAAAGCAGTAGGGAGTCAGGACTCCATGGAAAGTTGAACAACACTTTTACAGGAGTCGTATGTCAGATATTTATATTATGATTCATAGTAGCAAAATTACAGTTATGAAATAGCAACAAAAATTATTTTATACTTGGAGGGTCACCAGTCACCATGACATGAAGAACTGTATTGGCAAAACATTAGGAAGGTTGAGAATCACTGACCTAAAAGGAACTTGCTCTGCATACCTCACAGCCTATCTGTGGAGGCTGCGTGGTGCAGAGGCCCTCACCACAGGCAATACTAAATGCATGACCCTGGGTCCAGGAAGACTTGAACTCATTCAGACACGAGTCAAGTTCAATTTCTCTCTCTCTCTCTCTCTCTCTCTCTCTCTCTCTCTCTCTCTCTCTCT
>JANHMN010000014.1:66185593-66225152 GCA_030674055.1 Rhabdomys pumilio
TCTCTCTCTCTCTCTCTCTCTCTCTCTCTCTCTCTCTCTCTCTCTCTGTGTGTGTGTGTGTGTGTGTGTGTCTCTCTCTGTCTCTCTCTCTCTCTCTGTCTCTCTCTCTCTCACAGACACACACACACACACACACACACACACACACACACACACACATGGCCTTGCACTTATGTTCCAAGTCACTCTACTTCTTCCGTGAATGGGTAGCAATCAACACGCTGACATCAATGACCCAAGATTGTCCCTTTTGGATTTTTCTTTCCTGGTATTCTGCAGCTGTGTTAATCTTCAGTAAGGTTTAGCATGCCTATTGTTGCCAGGCTTGCAACTGAAGAGAAAGTGGTAGGTCAGCAGTTCTCACCACTGAGTGCACTAGAGCATCACTGCAGAGCTTTAAAGGACATCGGTACCTGAATTCTCCATCGAGTGTGGCCCACCCAAGAGGCCTCTGCATTACTGGAAGATGCTCAAATGACTTCATGGGCTGAAGAATTATGGCTGTGTGCTCTGTACGTATTCTGCTTAACTGAAGACAGCTGTACTACCTGTGTGCTCTATTTTCTTCCTGTCTTGTCTTCACAGATTATGGCACCATTAAGAAAGTACGAGCTCCCCTGAGTCAGAGCTCAGGCAGCTGCTTGCTGGAAGAGATTGAGCTTTTCCCAGAGAGGAGGAGTGAGCCCATCAGGAGCCTGCAGATCCTCCACAGCCAGAGTGTCCTATTTGTGGGGCTGCAGGAGCATGTGGTCAAGATCCCCCTGAAGAGGTGCCACTTCCATCGAACGCACAGGTAAGGAATCCCAAGGGTGAGGGCACCTGTGCCAGCCTTTCAAGTCTCCAGCAGTCAAAAGGCTGTCGAACCATATGTCTATGCGCTTCTATTCCAAGATACTGGGCTTCATTATGGGTTTTTGGAGGAACTATGTAGCTAACAATTGTGAGCTGTAGTAGGTACAAAAATGAATTATTCATTATATGATAACTCTCGGTGGTAATGCTGTGATCTAGTGCCCCAGGAGAAGTTAATATTTTATTTGAATATAGCCACATACATACACAGAGACAGACAGATAGACAGACAGACAGACAGACAGACAGACAGACAGAAAGAGAAAGAGAGAGAATGTAAGATAAAGTAGACTCGTGATCTTCTTAGAGCCCCCCACCACCACCCCGAGAAGAAACATCAATGCTAGTCCAGAGCTCCATCTTTCTGGATCATCTATAGCATATGTCCTGTCCCTAACACCCTTAGCTGTTTATTCCTAAGGTCCTATTGTCATGTAGTCAGTTAGTTAGGGGAAGGAAATCCTGGAGGTCCAGGAAAGCCAAGTGCCATAAGTGCTTTACTGTTCCCAGATCTTTCCTCTTACATTTTTGGTTGTGAGCCTAGCTTATACTGGCTGAGCCATCTCTCCAGATCTATCCTCTTATATTCCAGGGAATGTCCAGTGTTGTCCACAATGTCCTTTCAAGTCTAGTTTGGAAGCACTTAGGCCGAGGTGCTCAGGAAATGCAAGAGGACTGTGCACACTGGTTGACTAGCTCTGTAGTGTTTATAGTGTTGGAAACTGGAAATGTATTCTGGCCTCTGACACGATCCTGCTCTAGAGGAGCTTGGTAGCCTTGTTTATAGTTATTCCCCTAAGCAAGACATACCTGAAGGTTTATGTAGAAGTGACATTTTCACTATACTACTTGCAAGACCCTGCCATGCACAGACCATTCTGTTTCTATGCAGGGAGCCGGAGGCAGGAAATTCATACTACACACCTGTCACTGATAATTTTGACCACAGCTCCAATGTACATCAGCCTCACTGTCTCAGCTCACACGTGGGACTTGTTATAGCATCAAATGGGATGATGTATACAATGTAAAATCTAAAGGTCTTTGCATGTTCTTAATGTAAATGGAAGGATTTTTTTCTTTTCTTTCTTTTTCTTTTTTCTTTTTCTTTTTAAATGTATAACCATTACAATGTTTCCTGAATGGTGGTTCTATAAAATGAAATCTGTATAATATTTCCTTGGTATCAGAACGAGTTAAAGAACAGTATCAGTATAGTCTTATTAGTTGTGTTGTGAATGATGTTAGTACATATTGACATTTATTAGTGATCTTCTTTTACACGTCTCTGATTTCTAACTTAAAACAATGGCCATTTGAAACTTATTCTGTGCATGTTTCTGCAAGTCCAGTCTGAGGCAGATGTGTCTCCCTTCTGAGTGCTGATCATTCAGTGAATAACTGAGATGGTTGGGGTGTAGCCAAGAGGCATATCCTAGCCAAGCGTGGCTGGAAGGAAACCAGTTTCCCAAGTCCTACTCTGTTAGATCCAAGTTCTCCTGGGGACTTGCTGGGGTCAAAACAGGGTCACAGGCAGGAAAACATGTGTGGTATTGCTTGCATTCATTGACTAGGAGTGCAGTTGCAAAGCATGAGACAATTCATCGCTTTCACGGCACTTTCATTCAGTGAGTTGTAGGTCACCTCAGCTCCTTCAGCTCAGGAAACTAAATCACCAGTAGGATTACCAACAGAGGTATGGTGCCAGCTGTCTGTTACTCCATCGTCCAACAACCCCATGTGGAATCCACAGAAGCTGGAGCTACCAGGTGCAGATGCCATAAGTGAACAGTTCTTGCTTCCTCTGAGGAGAATAAGGCCACATGTACATCCTCAGCATCCACGGTAGAGGAGAAGGTCTTGTGGCTGAATCTCCCCTCTGTTTATTTTTCACCTGCTCAGAACTAAATGGCAAGCGGGCACAGCTCCACTGTGAGCCCATACACTGGGCTTCTGTGTGCCACAGTTGATACTCTTGTGTTTGGCTCTTAGTATTCCTTCTGAGAAGGAAATTCTAAAGACTGTGAACCAAGCATCCCTCTGTGTGTCTTCCGATGTACTTCTCCAAGTGTCCTCTTCGTATGGAAGGACGAGAAAGCCTCCCCAGTTAAAACTCACAAGAAGGCTCTATTTTATAAATACTGCATGCTTGGATTTTTTTTAAGTGATTTATAGAGAAAAATAGTAGTTGGTTTTTGGAGAAACAATTTTAATTTTCCAGAAATATGCTTAATGAAGCACTTCCATTAGGAATGGGCTAATAACAGGGTTGTGGGTTAATTTCTTTGCCAAATGCCCTTCTTTAGTAAACTATCAATAGTTTGGTTGTAGCTTTAGGAAACCAATTTCATAAATGGAACTTTGCAGTATTCAAAAAGAGAAAGTGAGCTTATGTCAATAATGCACCTCACATGTAAATGTGACACTTTTAAAGGAGAAAATTGCCTCATGAGAATCTTTGTTTTTCATTATGTCGGTTATCTATTTTTCAAAGGCAATTTATGTAATTTCACAGTAGTTTTTACATTTCTGCCACGTTTTCCATGATTATTGAGACAAGTCTGGAAGTCATTGTTCACATGAAGGTTGGAATTCCAGATGTCAGGTTAGTGTCCCACTCAAGGTCACGTACCTCCTTCAGTCACTCACTCAGGCCAGGGCCAGCCTGTCTAACCCCTCATCTATTGATGGTTCATTCTCTGCAGAGTAGTCACCACAGATAGGGGTTGATCTCATGAGCTACTGAGTTCACTTTCTGCTACATTTTTTTCAAAATAGACTGTCTAGTGCAGGGGTTCTCAACCTGTGTGTTTTGACACCCTCCAAGAGACCATTGAAAAACAGAGATATTTATGTTATGGATCATAACAGTAGAAAAATTGCAGTTATGAAGTAGTGAGGAAATAATTTCATAGATGCGGATTACCACAACATGGGGAACACTGTTAAAGGATCGCAACACTTAGGGTGACTAAGAACCACTCCTCTAGGACCAAGCACATGGGACTTATTAGCTGTGTTGTCTTCCTGTCAGCTTTCTCATCTTTGCCCTGGTGCTATGGCAGATGAAACCAGCATGGGACAGGATCCCAAAGCATCCTAAACTGAGTTTCTGTTCTAGTTTTTCTCAGGGTGATCCGACATCCTTGGGGGAGGCTGCTGCTGGTCCATTGTTCATTGTAGCTCAGAAAAGAGCATGCTAGCATGAGCACTTCTCTAGAAGGTATTTTAGAAGAAAAATGCCTTAAAGTTATAATCCAGTCAAATTTATCACAAAAGTCACTAAATATATCTATTTTAATGTGAATATGTTTAGATGCTGCCATTTAATATATCTCATAGAAAATCATGCAAATGATCAAGCCAAACCCAGGTCCTTGAAGATGCAGTCATCTCTGTAAATATTTCCATGTGATGACCAAGCATACATATTTATATATTTCATAACATGAGCTGATATTTACAAAGTTTTGAGGTACCTGGGACCTGTAGGTCAATGTTTCACATACCTCATGAGTGTCACCTCCTGTGCCCTTTGCTCTTGGTGTACACTGCCAGTGTTAATCTGTAACCTTTGAACAATGAAATGTTCTAGATGGCAGAGCACAAGATGGAGCTGACACAAGAGCTACTAATGAATCCCTTCCTGGCTTATCCACCGATATGAAATGTAACCTGGCACTTAGAGTGTTCATAGCCTTGGACATTGGACTTGGAGAGTTCCCATTGCACTGAGTCAGGAGACAGAGGTGACCATATGACTCGGGCTTTCGTAGCCATATCTAAAAGTCATACTTCTCCCTTCCCACCTCTTGAAGTCTTGCAAGTCCTAAGATACAGCTCTTCAATTCCCAGCAAGTGAAAGTGTGGAAGACTAGTGGGAGGGCCTTTGACACACGCTCATAAAAGACATTTTAAGAGTATATGTACACTAACCAGATTCTCAGCTCACAAAGTGTTCCTCGGAAAAGAAAGGAAAATACCCCCAAGTATAAAATTTTCTGTAGCAAAGAATGAGCTTTTCCCTGATGTGTGGCCATCATGACAAGCCAAGGTGATAGTCTGAGCAAAGTTTGACAATAAATACACATGTCAAATATATGAGCTGCTTTTGGATTCAGAGAGTTTATGACTTAGACAACCAATCAAGACAAGGAAAAATAAATTATCTCTTAGTCACAGTACTCCAGAAAGATACCAAAGAGTAGAGTCTGGAACCAATGCCACATGTCAGCCAAGGCACCTGCACATATAGAGGCCTTCCCTTAGATGCTGAGCCATTAAGAGAACTTGCAACAGTCTCTTAATGTGATGGGGTCCAACTTCATGAGATCAGAGGAGGGAGGTGGTAAGGGAGTGACTTTATAGCAACTCCTGGAAAGCCACTGTCCCCGGATCGAAATGTTTGCAGCATTCTGCTGTAGCTTATGTACTACGTCTGTTGCTACTGAGCCATATCTTATGGCTTCATGGACTTAGGGACAGTTGTCATGGTGCTGGAGTGAAAAACATCTCTGTGTTTGTTCTGTTTAGGTAAAACTCAGCAAGGTAGATGTGGTCTATAGACTTTCATCTGCTAATTCCCGAGTTGAAGCAGTATGTCTTTTGATGGGATGTACTTGTATCATATATGCTAATACAGAAACAAATTATTAAATTTAGTGAATAAATGGTTAAATTGCGAAGATTTATTACAAAACCTAATATTTTCTGAATTTCATAGAATTTCAATACTTAGGAAACTCTTGTGTATTCTTTCTTTTTTATTTTTATTTTTATTTTTATTTTTATTTTTATTTTTATTTTTAACAGTCATTACCTATATAAGATCAGATTAGCTCACCAGGTCATAGAGCTTGCATTCTGTTTATGAGAGATCCACCCAAATCTAAGAGAGCATGTGTAAGCAGCAATGATCATAGCCTTATAACAGAAACTAAGAACCACACAAGTTCTGTCTTGTTGCATCATCTAAGGCTTGGTGTGTTCTCTGTCTTCAGTTCTTTTTGGCCTCCAGCACCATGTACACCTCAAAAGAGGCTCAGTATATATTTGATGAATTGCCAGGTGGGCCCTGTTCTGAATTCCCTGCTGTCTTCTTATAACCTAGTGGAGGGTGGCTAACATTCTGTGGAGAATTAGAAAGGCAAGGTGAGATAAATAACAAAAAGAGTGGAAGTCTGTGATTCTTTGGTACTTCTGTTTTATGATGTTCTTGGGATCAGAGGAAAAGACAGCCCAGGAACAGATATAGCCATGGAGGAATCAGGAAATAAACACCTCTAGAATTGTATTTTACAAAACTGGAAGGAATGATGGAACCATTAAGAAGACATCTTGGACTTCACTAGGAAAAGCTGGTGTCTGGCCACTCTTAATTTAATCAGTGTAATGGTGTCATTAAGGTAAAGGGATTAATACCTCATTAAGGAAATTAGTATGGAAATTAAGTGCTGTAGGACATCCATTGCTTTAAAGGGCAAAGTTTGCAAAGGTAGACGTAATAGGTTGACACCATTATTAATTAAGTGTTCTAAAGACACCATCTGCCCAATTGCAAAGTATACCACATGCTGAGAAAATAACATCGCCCTCCATGGTCCCAATGAGATACCTTCAGTAAACTAGTCGGATGCATCCAGGAGGAGCTTTTGATAAACATTCACTTTACAAAGGAAATATTCCCCTTCCACAATTAATTTATTGATTTCCAAATCTCAACATCCTGAAACTTTAACCACACTGTCATTCATTCGCTTAGTGTGGCAAGTGTATGGATTTCCTTCATCAGTTCATTCGCAATGTATTTATAGTACGTAATCCATTCCAAACACGAAGCTAGTTCCTGAGTGTATGATGACAAATGATGTATCCCTGACCCTGCCTGTGTGGGGCTCAGAGACTAATGAGAAATTCTGCCATAAATAAAATTATCTGAATATCTAATATAGAATTGAGTCAAAGGTTCCTGAGGTTGTATTATATTTTATCCCAAAATGAATTTATCATTATACCTGATTCTCTACCATGCTAGGAATCAATCCACTTACCTAATGTCCCATTATTTCTTAAGCCTTATCTGAATTATTACTGGTTTTCTCATTCTCAGCTTCCAGAACTAAGCACCAGGTCATGACAACACGTTCAATAAATTTTTCACTCAGTGGGTGACTCTGGGGCCATTAAATTGTGACTGTGGCAACTTCTATATGCATCCAATGATTATAACTGTTTAAATATAGAGGGGAAGAGAAATCACATGTACCCACATGCTACTTACAACAGTACAGAGCTCTCTGTAAGACGAATCCCAGGAATAGTCAGACTGGAACACAATGTCCTGTAGCATTATTATAATACCCCTTGAACCTTACCAAGGTGAAAAGGAAACTCTCAAACTGTGATGGAAAGCAGAACATAAACTTCTGTGACCTCCACTAGAGCTAATAATTGCACATTACATTATTGCTCATTGTGCAATTATTAGGAGAAGGCACAGGCTTGATTATATAGGATATAATCAATTTAAGAGGTATCTCACCAAAGATAGTATCATACTATATGTGCAAAATCACTAATATTAATTATTTTAGTGAATCACATGAAGTAAGCCCGTTTTACATGATAGATCTAGTTCTAGCAATAGCACATATTGCTACCTTGGCTACACAGCAAAAACAAAGAAAATGTACACACAGCATCCTGTAGATGTGCTGTAGTCTACCTGTCTTCTACAGTGCCAAATTCTCCTCCATATACCTCTGGATCACAAGTGGTTTTCTCCCTCATCTCTTGTTTGTGAACTATTTCAGTGTAATCACGTTACCACTACAGTGACAGAAGTGGCATACAGGTGTCTGAGCATAGCCAAGTGTGCTAAAAATAAACCATAGGTAAAATTGACTCCTATAGGTTCTGAGTTTCCCTTAGTATTGCTGTAACTAACCAACAGTTTGGGAGTCTCCTTCCTGTTGCATATTTAAAGACAGCATGTTGCTGGCCTAAGTGGAAATATAAGTAATTGATGTGTTCTAACCAGTCAGCTGGATAGTTTTGTCAGTGGAGAAGCACAGCAGAAAGGCGTTACTAATAATACACACTCCTATCTGATACCTGTGCCACAAGCCTCCTACTTTGGAGCCTCAGGTGCACAGCTGTGCACACAGTTCCATGGAAAACCTGGGCCACAGCATCAGCCTTGGCTCTAGACCTGCTCCAAAGCTCTCAACAACAGCAGTGCCTGAGCTCCCCATAAGATGCTTATTGCTGTATAATTTACTGAACTCGTGATTTTAGACTATAACCATTCCCATGTACTGATAAAACATTCTACATATAAAAACACTATGAACTTGGGACTCATTTGGACCCTGGATAGAGACAATGGGCAAGAACTCAGATTCTCTGTGTATGTGATCATAAGAGTGGTAACAGAGACAGAAGTTCCACAATAGATTAGCAATAGGAATACAAATTCAGTACAACATGGTTCCTTTTCTTTCCTGATGAGGGGTGATTGTCCAGTTAATGTGGTCAGTTAATTAATGTCAGTTAATTTCTAAGATGGCGCTTCCCATCCTTGTGCTCTATGCACATCCACTGAAAGTTGGGTCAAAGCCTCCCTGTGCTCCACATACAAGTCAAAAATCAAACACTCTACATGGTAGTGTTGCCCATGGGAGTGCTTGCTTACTGTCCCGGGGCCTGGAATACCAAGGCAGTAGGCTATCCAATTCAAGATCAGCCTAGTCTAAAAGCAGTCAACGCATCACATAAAGTAGAGTAACTTTGGGCAGTCTGAGCCAGGCAGAAGATAAACTGACAGGTCCATAGATTGTCTTTACACAGCTGCACCCGCTGTACCAGATCCTGCTTCGTACAGCACGTTCTTCACAAGATGTTTATCTGTCTGAGTAAGACACTCAAGTGTGTGAAAGAAACATGCTTTCTTCTCAGTATTCTGTTTTCCCTTTGAAGTGTGAGGTATTTACAGAGCAGCTCGGGTCTTTAATGGGCCTCAAAGTTTCTTGATTCACTCAGTCCTCAGATGATGGAAACTAGCCTCTGTTGCTTCAAACTCTAATATCCTGCCCATCTGAGCTCCTTTCACCTGAGTCTTTGACAAAATCCTCTGTCTTTTCTGATGTGGAGCAAGGAAGAATAAAGATTCGTGGGAGGCACTGTGTTTGCTTGGGTTCGACAGTAAGATGCTATTTTCCTGAGAATCAGTTTTAAATCCTACTGCTGTACTTTTCTTGGCCTGGTAACAATTCTAAAGTTGATAATTATACTATAGCATATTAAATATTAATATTCGATTTTACCATAGTAAATATTTAAATCTAAGTGACAAAATTATTGTCAGGAAAGAAGATTAAATAATACTAACAATTAGTTTTACCCAAGTTTTTGACAGTGTTGATAGGACTTTTTCTAATCAAGTACCTTAAACTCATTGATTTTTTTTATCTTTATTCTTAATGAGTTTAAGAAGAAAGAAAAGAAAAGAAAAACAAGGAAGAAAGAAATACCACTTTCACCATGGCTACATTCATTGGAAACTCTTCTTTTCCTCATGGCCTCTTTAAGAGACCCAACTTCCAAAAATAATAAGTCCTAATGATTGGTTTGGTATAGACCAAGAGGAAATTATAAGTATTGGGGCTTTCTATTGAATGGGTGTTTGTGTTTAGATAGTAGCTGTAATATTTAAAGAGTAATGGAAAGTTAAAACAACCAGAACCTTCAGCATTGTAGAAAGATGGAACTGTTATTACAGGCAGAGTTTCAGAGCCTTAAGCCTTCACTTCAATCCAGAAGGCTTATTTCAGGTCTCCAGGTGGCTTTGCAGGCGAGGAAGGCCCTGTGCAGAAGAAAGAGTTCATCAAAAGTCTCCCCTTTGGAAAGCTGAATTTAACCTAGCGGTCATGTTACTTTAAAAAAAAAAAACCATAAAAGAAACTTGAGCTCTTCAAATGGTTCTCTAAGTGTGGCTGTGTTGTAGTCACACATTTGTGAAAATGGGATCACAGACAGAGCAAATCTCAAGGTGCGGTACATGCTGAACATGTCATTCTGTCTGTGAGCAATGACTCTCTGGCCCTCCTCAGGAGCTACGAACATAAATGAGCTAGTTCAATATTGGGTCCCTCCCCACTGCAGTCTATTCCAGCCAGGGAATGGCAACACAAGAAGCAGGAGACTTCCAGTCCTGCCCTGAGTCCCTGCCTCACCTAGGTCTATTTCATAGGTCACGCTTGAATGATCTCCGTTCCCAGGAACATCCTGTGGGTATTTTCTTACAGTGACGGAACTGTACAGTCAAGTGTATTTTCATGTGTGCTTTCAGTGCCTGCATTGGTGCTCAGGACCCTTACTGTGGCTGGGATTCGGTGATGAAGAAGTGCACCAGCCTGGAGGAGAGTCTGAGCATGACCCAGTGGGATCAGAGCATCCCCACCTGTCCGGTATGTGCACGTCCTGTCCAGCTTCCAAAAGTATTGCCTGTGGGAGGCAGACCCACATAGCTAAAGTAAATCCATTGTTGCAAACTCAAAACAAATTTCTGTTTCTACACTTCATCTATTGCTGGCTTGTAGGAGGGCCACACGGGATGCTCTCACCTGTTTTACATTGATTTGAAATACTTAAGATCCAACAGCCCTGTTGAACATTAAGGTCACAGTTTTTACAGTTTTTACCTTTATATATATATATATATCATATATATATTATATATATAGTTTCATGTGAACTCTTGTGCCTGTTACACTAATAAAATGTGAACTTCCACACTCGTTCATTTCCCTTAGGGGCTATAATTCCAGAAGCTGACATAAGTGAAGATTTGAAGAGTGAGTTAAAGGATATTACTGTGGCACCATGTGGATCAGATTCATAGACGTTGGTCAGGGTCACGGGAAGGCCTGGCAGAAGCAGCCCTGTGTGCATTCCTATGCGGGACCCTGAGGAATGAAGAGAAACTGGCCTGTATTTATAGCCAGACCCTGAATCCAAGAAAAGCAAAGCTCACTGTTTGCTCAGCTCGTCTGCTTGGGTCCTCGCTTGCAGAAAACGAATTTCCTTTATTTCTGTCTCAGGCTTGTGCTCTAGCATATGAACCAAAACTACTAACATTAATATACCCAAAGTAGGTAGTGGGCCAGTTAGTCACTGTTACCCAGCTGTGGATCTCTGCCTGTTGTTGGTTATCAGCACCTCTGCAAGGCAGGAGCAGAAGCAGAAGCTAGATATTTACTGTGCCTGCGTGTATTAGACATACCTCAGGTTTCCGATTTGTCAGTGCAACTTCCAGAAGCTGCCCCTTCCAGATCCAAACCATATGCTAATGAAGCGCGTTCTTCAACTTGGAAGGAAATGGAGCAGAGAGAAAGCTGGATGGTCACCATCCTTTCCAGATGTTGCTGTGGGTGGGGAGTCCTTTGCCCAAAGCCTGTGTGGACATCATTGCATCTAGGCATTCCGAGTTCCCATCTGGGGTTGGATCAGAGGTTCTCAACCTGTGGGTTGTGATCTTTTGGGGGGATCAAATGGCCCTTTCACAGGAGACATCTATCAGATAGTCTGCATATCAGATACTTATACTGTGAGTCATAACAGTAGCAAGGAAGTAGCAAGTATAGTTATGAAGTAGGAACAAAAATAACTTTTGTTGGGGCTCACCACCACGTTCGGAACTATATTAAAGGGTCACAGCATTAGGAAGGTTGAGAACCACTGTCTTAGTCTTAGAACCACTTAGCTTTGTAGCGCCAGGTATTTGATTTTTAAGGGAAAAATCTTTTCCATCTCTTAAAAAAAATGGTTTGGAAAAATACTAGGAACTGAAGAAATCCGTGTGTGTGTGTGTGTGTGTGTGTGTGTGTGTGTGTGTGTGTGCTGAACATGACAAGAGCACAAAGGCAGTCACCCTAAATGTTTTTTGTAGGAGGTAGAAACATAATGAACAGCATCCAGCACGTCAGTTTACAGACACATCCTCACGGACAGTCAATGCATCTTCCTGCATACTTTTGCCGTTGCTTTTCCAATGGTTAAAAATGTGTAAAAAGCAGGTAACGTAACTGTAGTTTCTCTTAAATGGTAAGAACATTTCTCCCTGCACCATGGTTATACATATGAGCATCACAGATAAGACGATTACGTGGAAGGAAATTTACCCCTGGGTATTTGCTTTATAACAGATGCATGTCTTAAATATTTTACAGCAGAGATATGAAATGGGGGGATCTAATGTTTGAGATATGACTAGAGAGTTGTCACCCCACATTGTCTCAAGACAGGATGACAGATCCTGTTAACTTTTCAGGGCAAAACGGGCAATGCTGTGAGACTTAATCACAGCTGAGATATGACCACAGACCAGTCACACATAGCAAGGTCTGTCTCTCTAGACATCAGATGTGTCCGTTCTATAGCACTTGGTTCTCCTACCAGATGGATTTGCTCACATGAGGATATACTTTTGGCAAGCTAAGAATAATAATAAACGAGCAATAATCTTATTATGTTTTAAATTTTTTACTTTAAAATGTCACTTCTAGTTTATCTGTTCTTTTCTTTCACTAAAATAAAATTTCTTGTTTGTCAGATAAGTCTGTGGTATCCACATTTCATGATTTTGATATGATACTGACTTTGCAGTGTGTGCTATGTATGTTGCTGTCATTTTAAGATATTCTCTCAGGTTGTATTTTCCATACTGAGGCCCAAACCCAGGAGTTCACACTTGCTGGGTCAGAGCTGGGTTGCCAGAGTATGATGACCTTGTAGGTTCAGTGTTGAATGAGTTCTAAGATGCCAACTGATTTTGGAAGTAATAAATGCCAGGAGAATTTTGCAATCAGTAAATATTTCTCATTCCTTCTGAAGGTTGTTTGCCTACATCTTTACCAAGCAAGTAGAACTTGTGTTATATATAGATAATAGATAGATAGATAGATAGATAGATAGATAGATAGATAGATAAATGTATGTATATATATGTATATATACATGTATATGTATACGCTGAGGCCTTTTAAAGGAAAACATGCATTTCATATTTTATGTAAAAGTGATCTTATTAGATTGAGTTCACTTAAAGACATAATGATAGGAAGTGACACCTCAGACACTCATGTGTGAACTCACCAAAAAACTAAACCCCTAGGTCAGGAGAGGTGGGTCAGCAGTTAGAGAAAATGCACTGCTCTTGTAAAGGACCCAAGTTTGGTTTCCAACACCCATATTCAGAGGCTCACAACTTTCTTAATGTCACCCCCTGTCCCATATGGGCACCTGCACCTCCTTCCACACTGATGTATACATATACAAATAACTAAAACTAAAATCTTTCCTTTAAAATACTCAGGGTCTGTGACATGGCACCTGTGAGTTCCTAGCATCAGTGTTCCACTCAAACTTCACGCACTGTGTATCACTTACAGCTTCTTTACTTTGCTTGTGATGCTATAGCAGAATACCCGCTGCCGAGTCCTTTATAAAGCACAGAAGTGTATTAACCACAGTTCTGAAAGCCAGAAATGTGCAATATCAAGGCACCAGCATTTGCTGTGACGAGAGTTCATTTCTGGGGCCCCACAGGCGGAAAAGTGGGCCTTAAAAGGGATGTCCCCTAAGTGTCACAGACACTAAGTACAGATCGTCCTTATTCCCTAAACTGCTAGAGGCTACACAAGACTATATCTTAGTTCTCTGCAAAGGTACAGTCTTGCCTTATAATTCATCTGGAGAGATAAGCTTAGGGTGGATATTAAATTGATGTTATAACATAAGGCAAAATTTCCTGGGGAACTTATCCAATATCCTGCTCCGTGTAGGCACTGCATGTAGATATAAAAATCCTTGAAAATAAAGGAAGATCTAGTAATTCTGAAGAAAAGATGTCCAGATAAAAATTTAAGACTTCAATTTAGCAATAAAAAACCAGTAGTTGGAGCGGCTGGAGGGGTGGGATCCATAGTTAAAAACTTGCTACTTTGCTCACAACTACCTGCGACTTTATTTTCAAATAATCCAATGACTGCTTTTGCCCTCTGTGGGCACACACACACATGTGACATTCCCTTACATGGGGGCGCACACACGCACACACACACACACACACACACACACACACAACCAAGAACATAAATATAAAGAATAGCCAGACATAAGAAATATATAAAGAGGGGCTGGGGGACCCGTGGACACAACTAAGGTGTGTACACACACTAGGCCAGCAGAGAATTGATGCATGAATAAATCAACATGAAAATATTATTCTTAGTAACAAAAGTGCATCCCCTTTAGCTAGCCCTTTGAAAATTCACTATTTCCTCAGTGTCAGGGGAGATAAAGTAGGGTGCACCTGGGTCTTAGGAGCCTCTTGCAGGAGAAAGCCATAAGGGAACCATATTACAGAAGGGAAGCTGAGAGCACTTCACAGGCTCCTGAACCAATGTGTTTGCACTGATTGTTGGATATGACTTGGGGTGTGGTGAGGAGTCAAGGAGGTGACACGTTGCATCCTCCCCATGGTTGCCACGTCCCGCTGATGTGTTTTGCACGTTTTACTCTGGCTTTGAACTTAAAGTATAAAGTGCATGCTTCAAGAAGAAAATCACTGGAGAGAACTTTAGACAGTTTATTCTAAAGTGCTTTCTTTCATTTTGTTTTTCCCTGTACTGAGGTAGGACTCAGACCTTGTCTATGCTAGCCAAATATCTGCTCATGGTGCCAATGGCTACCATTTATGCCTTTACTTCAGGTATCATTTCAAGAAAAATTATGAAAATCTTAAAATATTCAAATTTCAAAGCTGAAATCCTAGGATGCACACCATTATTCTTAGTTCCATTTTCTAGACCAATTTTCAGTTTAAGACATAGAGCATCCAACCAGGCATGTGGCTGAATGGCGTATGGAGAGTTCATTCCCTGCTCACCTGGGTGCTTCCCTGAGGCTTGCAAGTTCTTCCAGCTCCAGAATGTAACATAACAAACAAACCTCCACAAGACTGGAAATGCATCCTCTCCTACCTGCAGCTCCCTCACTGCCAGACAGAATCGAAGCTACCTTCTGTCCTTGTAAATGAGCCACTGTCTCTACACTCTTATCTTGTGCAGGTTCCAACCAGTGGCTGCCCAATGGCGTTCCTTCCCCTTCTACTGGTTTAGGAAAAGGACTACTATGGCTTTTATTTGCTTTCACATGTCTAGGAACCCCTGCCCTTTTTCTGTGCCACTATTATTCACTCGTCTTTTCTTTGGTTGCGTATTTAGGAAGAGAATTCTAAAAGCATCTCTCTGCCAAAAAAAAACCCTAATGTCAACGCAGACCCAAGAAAATACGGAGACTGGCAAGTGTGGTGGATCTGAATAGCAAACAATAGGGGTATGGTTGCCAGGGACAACTAGAAATACCCAGGGAAACAGTTAAGATGTCATAAAAGGTGAATGTTACATTACATCCTATCTTCACATGCAGGTGCTCAAATCAAGGAGGGACTTAAAAAGCAGAAGCACTTTTTTCTCTCAGCTGGAGAAAAATACTTTTTATAGACGCCCCTTACACACTCATGTTAGGTCATCCACAAGAATTAGGTCCTATGTTTCTCCTAAAATCAAGCCCTGACCAAAGTCACCACGAGTCCATGTGAGTCACTTACCTTTCCATGGCTGTGACAGAACAACTGTGAAAACAAACTTTAAAGGAAACAAATTTGTTCTGCTACATGGTTGCTTCAGTCCCACTGTCACTAGCATCCATTGATTCTGGGCCTGAGGCAAGGCTAACTAAGCATGACGTCAGGGAGAACATGGCAATGATCAAAGATGCTAACCTCCTAGAAGTCAGCGCAGAAAGAAGACAGGGGTCCAGGGGTTAGACCACATCCTGTGACCTACTGATTGTTGCCATAGTAACAAATTCTCTAAGAAAGAAGGTAGCTGTGACCTGTCTGGCAGTGAAGAAGCTGCACACAGAAGAAGCAGCATCTTTGATGGGTCTTACTTGCTTATAGTCCATTGAGTGGCAAACTTGATGTAGTGACCCATTAGAAATGGTATTGCCCTTATAGTCCATTCACGTCTCCATCATGCTACATTTAGGAAGCCGGTTTTTAACATGTGAGTGTTTGGAATGTTTATATTCAAACTATGACTGCCTTAGACAGGCTAGGACCCACCATTATTAGCCTTGACCTTGAGTGCAAACTTATCCTGGATAATTCTGGGCAATCATTGGTATAAAGACTCAAACTCCTCCTATTCAGAATGCTACTTTCATAAACTCTTGCCTACTCAGGCATTATCCAAGCCTCTTTGGATTACAAAACTGAGAATTTCATGTTCCCTACAGAGCAAGCAATTCACTTCAAGGAAACACATAGGTTAGCCGTGTCAGGGATTTTTTTTCCATTTTCTTTTCTTCATCATTGTGATACTATTTCTTCTTTGCCTTGTAACACTGGATTTTGCTGTATAGCATGCAGACAGATGTGTCCAAGCCGTTGCTCTGCCTAGTTCCTTTGTATTCTCAGAGAGAGAGATACAATGCAGGTGAACTTGAAGGGAATATTCTTTGCCTCACATCTTCTAATTTTCCTTCAATTATCTCTTCTTCTCAAAGTTCTAATCAGTATTTAGAGGACCCAGAAACTTAACACACACACACACACACACACACACACACACACACACACACACACACATAATATACAAATGGCCAGCTGTATCCAGAAAATCAGTTTCCCAACCAGCTCTGCTTACCAAGGCTGTCTGTTCTTATAAGCACAGTTCACTCTGCCCCTACCACCCGTCCTGGACTCAGCTGATGATTGTCATAGTAGGTGGAGGGAGCCTGGGGTGTATTTCCCTTGCCCTACTTTCAGTTCAGAACTATGTTTCTGCCAGGATTCCATGATGAAGTTACCCATACTATGTATGACAGTGGCTATCTAGCTCTGACTCTCACCTCACTCCAGTCCTACCAACCTTTCCACCTGCCAACTTATGATGGCTGAAGCACAGAGGGTTCCTTTGTTCCACAGCATCTACAGATCTTTCCCTGATGCTTTTGTCTCATCGCCTCCATGTATAATCCTACAAACTGCTATTTGACAAGGTCACGACAAACTCAATCGTGTATTCTTCAGTGTGATGCTCCAATGACCATAGCGACATTACTTTCTGTGACCTTCTCTTGTCTGTAGGCTTGCTTTTTCCTAAACTAGAAGTAATGTTTGAGTGGCTTCTGCTTCCATCTCCAACAACAGGACTAGTTCAGAGTCTCATAAGCAGAAATGTTGGTCTGTCCCTGAGGAAGAGTCATTTATGTAAAATGCTGTAGTTGGGGTAATTTGTTAAACTGCCTGAATGTCTATGCTCTGTACATTACTGTTCAAAACTCTTCAGCTTATCTTGATTTATACATTTGCTTAGATTCCCTGTTTAGATTTCCACATCAGATCTGAAGAGTTGTGACATTGTTTTCTTATGGAGTTGGCCTGCCTAGGAGGGCCTGGGCACCTACCTGTCTCTCTTGCACAGAGTAGCCATAGACCCCACCACCACCAGCAGGTATCATGTAGCTCTGAGCTCTATAGTTCTTTCCTAGTTTATCTGCTCACAAAAGCTCAATCTGCCATCTGTTTCATTCCTGGACAATGCCAGCCAATGGTATAAACCTGCCCGTGATGTTCTAAATTATACAATATTTTCAATGTGAAAATGTCCACAATAGCAGTAGCTCACCTTCACCTTGTCTATAGTAAGAGTTTTTGTCCCATATTCCTTTTCCCAAAAAAATGCCTCTGGCCAGGTCTGTGGATACTTTCTCAACTGAGTATAGTTTCTTGTCCTCCGTATCTAGTCTGCTTTGAGACACTCACATGGACGCCAGTGCCAAAGCATGTATCTCTCATTCATCAGTGAAATCAGTATGGAAGCAGCATCTTACCCAATGATGGGTCTGTTATTCAGGAAAGCCTTGGGTTATCTGCTTGGCAAGTATATGTGTGCCATTTCCTGTAGTCCTGGGCACATCTCTGAGGTGTGCCGATATTTCTTATCACTTCTCATTTCTCTTGATGGACTCCAACCCTGTGAAGACATGCAGAGGTAGAGTTCATGAAGGTCTTATTCCTGTTCAGTACCCTGGGGCACAGTGGTGGAGAAGAACTGACTCTCCAGGTTTCCAGGGCAGCTCTTAGACAGTCAAGACCTTCTACAGAGAGCAGCAATGACCTATATGAATAGTCAGGCTAGTGTGGACCGTGTATATGAATATGACGCAAATCACCATGCTTAATTGATGTCTATTGTCTGAACATGAGACATGGCTTTTTACATTAAAAGCAAGAATAACAATGTTTATGTCACAGGCAAGGGTCTATGTATGATTATTAACATGAACCTAGTTGAGTAATGTTAAATGCACAAAGGAGATCAATATGAAAAATATTCAAAGTAGGAATTTTACTAACTTAACAAGAAAGTCTGTCAACTCAGAAACTTGGTCATCTTGTCATGCAAGGTGTGTTACTCCTTAGAAGCATGTGGTTTCCAGGGAACTTGGGTCCAAGTAGGAGCTATGGCTAGAAGTGTCATTGGTGGGGACCTTAAAGACAAAGATGTTTTTGTTTGCAAAATATTCCTTTGTTTGTCCACTTGTGTTCTAGCATACTCTCAAATGGGGCAGGTCCAGGCCCACCTTGTAGACACAGTTTATATTGAAATAAGAGAGATTGGTAGGAGGATTCAATTCTGCCCACCTCAGAAAATAAACACCGTTAATGTTGACTGGAATAGAGAAGCACACTGTAGAGCCATATTTGTCACAGTGGATGGCAGAGAAAACCACATTGATGTGTAAACATTCCCCATAGTACTTAGAGACATCATGGATCAAAAATACTGCTGCTACTGTAGCTGGTGCCTTTCACCACTGGCTGACTGAGGACAGAGTCAGGAGCCAGAGAATGCAGAGAGAAAATACAGTTATCATCAAATGTCATCACATTGCCTGAGACTCATCTGCCTTTGTATTAAAAATGAAGAGGATGGCACTATAGCCCTCTCTGGTTGCTTTTAGAAGGAAGACCTTGGACAGGGAACTTAACCGTTGACTCCATGAGCATCTCTTTTCCAGAGATCTATTACATACGTCAGAAAGCTGTTCACTCTTCAGTGTTCAAGAACTGATGTCCCAACCACACTCAGACCCATCACTCAGCATTCTGTCTGCAGTGACCTGCAGGAGTCTCCAATGCTGTGCCCCCTCCCCTCTCTCTCTCTCTCTCTCTCTCTCTCTCTCTCTCTCTCTCTCTCTCTGTCTGTCTCTCTCTCTCTCTCTGTCTCTCTCTCTGTCTTTCTCTGTGTCTCTCTCTGTGTCTCTCTCTGTCTCTCTCTCTCTCTCTCTCTCTCTCTCTCTCTCTCTCTCTCTCTCTCTCTCTCAGTGTCCCTGCCTTGCATTCTTTTCTTTCTTCCAAACACAATGACAACAAGGCATCTGTCAGTGGCTGTCACTGACAGGAAACAGCCGAGCCGCATGACCCTCTGACACATTTATTCCTCTGTCATCAACCAAGCTGTCCTTGGCATTGAGCATCTTGTCCAGATGCTTTATGGGTTCTTTTCCACTCTACAACTCAACACAAGCACCCACAAGCTTGTTGTCCATCCTCAGCAGCAGCCCTGAGATGCCCTTTGTCATATACTCATAAGTAGATGCCAAGCCCTTCCTGGCCAGCATACAGACTCTGAGTGGTGCTCACAGTATAGCGTTGGCAAGAATAAGCTTGAGAACTGTAGTGATCTGATTGCTCAGAGGGGGAACTGAGATGTGCTTGGCATCAAACATTGTCCCTTTGAGGTAACATATGAACCCAATCTGGATTAATCTTTCATGGCTTTAATTGTCTTAAGGTGGATAAAGCCATGCATCAGATGTGTATATCTCTGGGTTTTTCTTGTTCCTTAGGTTACTCATATTGGTGGGCAGTTCTACCAAAACCTCATTGCTGAGTTTTGAACCTTTACTCCTCCATTTCCTCTTCTGCCTCCTTGCTCTTCTTCTCCCTCTGCTCCACATTCCTTCCTCATTTTGCTTCTTTTTCTCCCCACTCCCTCTTTCCCATCATCTCTTGCAGTGACCTATGCTGCATGACTTTGAAATCTTCCCAGACACACTGTCAATTTTAATTTTCTCAAAATTTCAAAAGAGTTGTTTTTGCCACTTGACAGATCTTTTGGTTTTGTGGGGTTTTTTTTTTCAACTTTATCCTTTCTGACACCAGTGCTTGTATTTGCCTTCCAGACCAGAAATCTCACTGTAGATGGAAGTTTTGGCCCGTGGTCTCCGTGGACACCCTGTACACATACTGATGGCAGCGCTGTGGGATCCTGCCTCTGCCGGTCCCGCTCCTGTGACAGCCCAGCTCCGCAGTGTGGTGGTTGGCAGTGTGAGGGGCCTAGAATGGAGATCACCAACTGTTCCAGGTATGTGCCTCAGATCATTCTGATGTAGAGTCTCATCTTATCTCGGATTGTTGAGGTCTCTGGGCAGCTATTCTTAACACAAGTCATTCTTTAGTAGATGAAGGTGACAAAAAGAGGGGGTACCCATCACTTAGCGGTTACATCATTTGTGGGGGAAAATTCAAAATGGAGGCTAAGTTATAAATTTAAACTGTTTAGAAGTTCATCATTGGATAGGAAAATACTAAATAAATACTACTAATTCACTCAACATAATTGGCTTCTTTGATTCATTACTGAACATCTTCCTGAAATATGTGACAGATAATCCTTGTAGAGCATGATGAATTAGCTGGAATGAATCTATTCTCTATGCTGTCATAGACCAGAATTCAGCATACCCCGCCTCTCTGACCTCAGACCCTTAGACATCAGGACGGTCCACATGTAGGGTCAACTGAGTTGCCTCATGTTCTTTTCTAACTATACTCTCTTGTCCTGCCTGCTTCCCCTGTACCCAGAAAGTTTCTTGGTTCAGTTTGCAAGTCCCCTCTTCACTTGATTCCAAACAGGCCATTTCTTAACATCGTAGCTCATTTTCATTAGCCTAAGATCGAGAAGCAATGAGGGAAGCTGTCCACGAAGCAACTGGCTGAAGATCAGACTCAGTAATTGAATTGTGTGAGAACCCAGGGCAGGAAGGTGGGCAGAGCAGGCTGTGCAGAGCAAAAAGGCAAGCCTTGTCCTTGTCAGCAGTTTTCATAGTGGGTTTCTATCTGTAGCAGTTTCAAGGTGGATTCTACCACCACATAAGGTTTACAGAAGCCAAGGAGGGCCACAAAAATAAGGTTAGGTAATAAAACAGAAAACACAACGTAGGTGACTGGACTTACTTTGAAGATGACAGTGAGCTATTTCATCACTGAAAGACTGGAGTGCTGAGCCGCAGTTGTCTGTCACTTGGGCTTCAGCTCTTGTTCCAGTTGGAAAGTCGCCCTCTCTAAACAAACATGACCAGCTTATTGCAGGTTAAAATCATAAGTGAACCAGCCCGCTTCAGGGATGCTGTAGTGGTGTAAGCAGGTTATCACCTATCAAAATCTCCCACCTATCAAAGTGTGATTGCCCATGAGGCTCTCTCTATCCCCTGTTCTGCCTCTCAACAGCTTCTAGAAGTATCCAAAACCAAGTACATAAAATATATAGTTACTGATAAGCTTGCTTCACTTGTTTTTTCATTTCCTATAGTCCTGCTGGTTTTAGACATTTTTATTTACCTATGACTGTGCAGGTAACATGTTCTTCATATTATAAATAGAATATGTCATAAAGCCGCATATGTTTTCAAAAGCTTAAGAAATTAAGAGTTTTAAAAGAATATTAAAATTTGTTGTAAAGTTTTAATAACCCCATGAATTATTTTGGCCATGTGTAAGGCTGTTGGTAGAAGGGTATAAAAAAAAAAAGGCTTGTTATTTTTCTGAGTGAGGTTGGAGGTGGTCTCAGTTTGATAAAATTATCAACAATCGATAAAATTATCAACAATCAACAATTTACCATGCACTAATTATATCTGTTTTGTTTCTGTTAGTCTTAGGTTTCAGCTGATAAACTAGGAAACTACAAAACATATTTAAAACTTCTGGGAAAGCTTCATCTTAACTACATAATTTGTTAATAGTATCAACGTATATATTTAAATCAATATCTTTAGTATTACCATACATACTTTTGTGTTCTAAAAGGAATGTATGAAGGGAAAATGAAGGCTGGTGTGAACTGATCTTGTCCCAAGCTCATGAAAATAGAGCAGCAGAGGATACAGCATGCCTTTGGGGATGCCCGTGTGATAAACAGTGAGAATACAGGATGCCTATGGGGGATGTCCGTGTGGTGGGGATGTCATGTGATGAACAAATAGAGGTTCTGAGACTGAAGAGAAGCATCAGAGTTTAAGAGCACTGGCTGCTCTTCCCGGAGTCCTGAATTCAATTCCCAGCACCCATAGCAGATGGTTCACAGCTGTCTATAATTGTAGTCCCATAGGATCTGATGCCCTCTTCTGATGAGGAGCTGTATATACAGACAAAACATAAAAATGAATCTTTAAGAAAAAGAACAAAAAGTTCTACACACAATATCCATAGGAGCTCAGACCAAGCTCTACAATGAAAGTCCTAATGCCCCAAATAATGAAACACCTACAACTTACTTCTAATAGCCCAGGAAAACGTCTAAGGGAGATTTAAGTTACAAAGACTCTGAATATATTGTCACTTTATGAAAAAAGTACACTACTGAAAAATGTGTATCAATAGCAGTCTATTTTGTGAATGACTCTGGTGAAATAGAGTCATCTTGTTTTTCCTTTATTCCGAAATATCTATATCATTCTATATGTACAATAGCATGGTTGCATATGGCTTTGTGCGATTCTGAGTTAAATACTCACCCTTCATCTCCTAACAAGATTGGCTTGAAATAATTGAAGGAAGCTCCACTTGTTCTCAGCACGAAGGCTTTCTAAAGGCTTGCGCATGCGCATTGCTTTTAGATGTACTAGAATATGCTGTAAGTGACTTCGGGTGTTCTATCTCAGGGGCACTGTTGAGGTGTTGTAAGAGATGTGTCAGGAGTCAAGTAAAATTGGAAATTTTATAGGTTAAGGATTCACTTCTAATACTGTGCAGTAAAATACCATTCTAATCGGCTGACATTTTAATAACTAAAGCTCCTTCACAGTTTCAAACATAGAAGGTACATTTGGGATGGTTTGAGCTTTCGAATCAAATGCCATCTGTAAGGGAACTCACAGTCACAGAGGTTACCAGTGTGCTCTGTTCCAAGATGGTTCCCTCCTACCAGAGGCCACACAACCAAATGGCTCAGCCTTGGTACAAAGACATTGGCAATAGATGCAGAAGGGGCTTGACTGAGCTGGCTCAACTGAGGTATTGAATCACTTCCTCTCCTGCAGGAATGGAGGCTGGACTCCTTGGACCTCCTGGTCTCCCTGCAGCACCACCTGTGGCATCGGCTTCCAGGTGCGGCAGCGCTCCTGCAGCAACCCCACGCCCAGGCATGGCGGCCGCGTGTGCGTGGGTCAGAACAGGGAGGAAAGGTAGGTTCCAGCCTGTTCCTGCACAGCATCTGTGCACTTCCTGCCGTTCCAGTGGGACCAATTGCACTTTGGGGTCTAGCTTAGTTTATCTATGGCATTCCTATCATTCCTGTGCTAACCCGCATCTTATTCTTCTGACATCTTTTGATTTTGATTCCCATGAAGAGCCTCATTCTGGTCCAGTTTCCCTGTGTGTTTGACCTGGGACTCCAATCTCAAGTCACCTGAGATTGCTCAGGAACCGAGGGCACCTGTGTGCTGGGCTTCTGTGCACCCAGAAAGTGAGCCTGCCTGAGAACGGTTGCTGAGTTATTTCAGTTAGCCTGCCTCAGAGACTGCAAATCTCAGCAGGTCCTGGTGAAAAGAATAGATCTGATAAAGAAGTTCCCATTAGGCTGGGGATTGGGGGGAGCAAGCAAGTGAGAGAAAGCTCAGGGAGGCTTTATCTGTGTGCCCTCTAGTGTGACGAAAAAAAACCCATGAGCTGTGATACCAGTCACAGTGCAAGCTGGTTTTCATGAAGACTTTCAGGGTTCAGTTCTCCATCTGGATGTCTCATCTAAGACTTGGATGATCCAACTTGGTGTTTTTATTGTTTTATTATAGAATTAACCATTTTGCATTGACTCCGAAATCTATTCTTCGTTCGTTTTTCTCTCCCTTGCCTACTGAATGCGTATTCAACTCTGTCACTATTGTGAGTGAAAAGCTATAGATGAAGTTCATAGTATTTTTAGGACACACACACACACACACACACACACACACACACACACACACACATGCCATCTATTTGAAAGGCTTTCAGTGCCTTTTAATGAAAAAATAGACACCTATTTAATATCACAGGTTCAGGGAGCCTCATAAACATACCATATGTCTGTCTGTGGCCATATACTTTTATAAACAAAGAGCAGGGTTCCTGATTTTTACATAGTTGTACAGTGGGTATTGAGTATATCTTGATAGTAACTAGAAAGACCATTTCTCTTATTCACACATCCAGTTTCTTACTTACCAGTGACCATTTTGTTCCTTTTGACTAAGAAAGAAAGGAAGGCTGCTGTCACACACAGTTTGTCATTTCTAAAGAGGACCCCTGAGACAGTCCCGTCCAGGTCCAGGCTGTCTGTAGTGTTCCATCTAACACCAATTGATAGGTGAGAAAGCTGACTAGTGAGGACTCTTCTTACTGAATTTCCCAACACCCCACTTGAGTGAAATCACTTCCATCTGTGCAAACACTTCTCTGAGTCCAGGTATTGCACAGACACAGAAAGAACAAGGCTGCATACCTCTGTGGCCAAAAGCACTGTGTTCTGTCCCTGCACTTAACCATTCATAAAGCCATACTTTCACAGATTTTATAAACATTGGTTAGTGTGTTTTGGGTGTCTTACACCTAACATGTTTTTCATTTACATGTTTTGGAGGGTTAGAGAAGGGATTGCTTAATAGAGGAAAATTTTACTTCAAATAATGAGATGGATGGTAAGAATGTGGAATTTGTACGGTTTTCATAAATTGATGCATCTCTTTTGAATATGCTTCTAAAGAACTAACATATATTTTGGAAGAAGAAAACAAATACTTGATGTACTATGGTCTCTGTAAGCAAACAGTTCTTAGATTTCTTGCCATGTTAGATGGGGAGATGAACATGCCAAAGAAGAAACCTGTCCTGATTCTGGCAGTGGTGAAATTTGATGATTGGATTAAGGAAGGAGGTGTGCACAGTTCTAGGACCAGGCATATGAAATAATTAATAAAATTTTGTGATATGTAAATAGCTTTAAACTCAAAGAAGCCTAGAACGGTGACAAGTGAAAGAATTGATTCTCTCCCCAAATTCAACTAGTGCCAGCAATATAGTTAATGATTTCTGCAAAAAGGTTTTCAGTGTGTGACCTAATCTATAGGAACGTGGCCTCGGGTACAGTGTCCTGGGAGTTTTCACGTTACTTTTTATTTTAACATGTGCTATTAGATGTATAAATACTCTTTCTTTTTCTAATATTTCTTGGAACAAATAACTTAAGGAGCAAGAACTTAGTAGAGACATCAAATCTCCAAAGATCATCCATAATACGGGATAAAGCAGACCTTGGTACAAGTATCAAAATGCAATTGGGTTAGTTTTCTACTGCTCTGTCACTATGGCTCCATCAACTAACACAAAAACAACACGCTATTGCTGCTCCACTCTCTCAGTGGAACCTCATGCCAGAGCTTCCAGGTTGTCAGCCAGATTCTGTCCCAAGCAAGCTCTTGACTAATGTGGCCTCCACTTCCAAACAAACTGAACTTATGAACAAATTACCATATTCACAGGACTCATCCACCCATAGCAGCTCAGTAAAAAGGAAATCATTGACCCTGCCCACACTGCAGAATAGGGGATTGTAGCATGGTGGAACAAGTCTCATTGGCATCACTTTGGATTCTGCCTACCGTAGACAAGTCTCTGTTCCCAAATCACTCATACCCTACTATCTGCAGAATGCCTTTCATCTATTTGCAGCTTCCCCAATACCATATATCATTAAATTATACCACCCCAAAGCTCAAAGTGCCACCATCTAAGAAAGATATGTCTGAGGCTGTGTGGCAGTAGTACTTCTTGGTCTGTCAATTTCAATCCAAAAGGACGAGTTGGATCATCAACATTCACACTGTACAGCAGCGGTGGTGGGCAACAAACAACAGCTATGACCATTCTGTCTCAAAAAAAAATTATATATGAGAGTCACTTCAATCTTTTCTCCAAAGGAATCCTGGAGTGTAACCAGGTGAGTGTTGGGAGTTACTTATGATGTGGGCATCCTGCTCCGTGTTCCTTGGATCGGCCTTGTGCTCTTAGCTAAGCTCCCTAAAATCTCTTCCCTTTGTCATAAAGTCAGCAGATGTTTGCAGCTGAGGAGTTTTAGCAGAGCTGGTAAAACTTGTACATTCCTGCCAGTAGAATGTGCCCAATAGCATTTCATTACCAGTTCCCATGGTCCCTTCCTGCTACGCTGTTGAAATTACTCTCTGATAAACTTTAAAAAACTTAAGTAAATCTCCGTGTGATTTGTTCTTCTAAACAAAGGGCACAGTCCCAGATCTATCTGAGACAGTCCTTTTCTGACTCACAGTCCTGCTGAGGTCACTAGAACACAGCAACTGGCAGCTTGCGAGGCTCCTTCTGGGTCCCTGAGTCACACTCTTACTCTTGGACTCTAGTAGACTCTATTCATTGTCACAGCCTGCCCTCAATCTTCGATCTTACTGAGGTTTCCTCAGGGAGTTAAACAGGCATACCCCAGCTTTCCCTGGCAGTGTATGATGGTTTGCATTAGGATAATCCCTGGGAGATCCTATATTTGAGTGCTTAGTCACTAAGGAGTAGAACTCTGAAAGAATTAGAAGGATTAGAAGTTATGGCTTTGTTGGAGGAATTCTGTTACTGGGAGTAAGCTTTGCAGTTTGAAAAGCCCATGCTGGGCCCAGTATCCGTCTCCCCTCCTCCATCTCTCTTTCTGCCTATGGATCAGGGTGAGGATCTTGGCTACTGCACAATGCCTGCATGCCTCCGTGCCTCAACCATGGTGAGAATAGACTGAACCTCTGAAACTGTAAGCAAGCCCCAATAAAGTGACTTCTTCTGTGAGTTGCCTTGGTCATGATGTCTCTTCACAGCAAAGAACAGTAACTAAGACACAACGCTCGAGTACTAGGGAGCTACTTCTTAATTTTAATTTTTTTTGCCATCGGCAAAGTCTGATCCACATGACACCTGAGTCCTTGTTCTTTTAATAATCCACTCCTTGTTTTTTCTCTTTCTGTCCCGTGACTTGCGGGAAGACACTTTGCTCTGAAATGTCCATATATGTGTCACTTCTTTCACACATCCTTGTTCTACTTCTCATATAACTATAGAGAACAATTTTAGGTTTGTCGCATTCTGGAACCACATTGTACTAGCTCTTTATTTTACGAAAATCTGTCCCGTTTTTATATTTTTATTATGTTAAAATATAAGCATCATATATCGGCCACTTAACCATTTAAGTGCAGTATTCATTGGCATTAATTAAATTCACCTTATTGTGCAAAGATCACAACTCCTCATGTTTAAAACTTAGTCATCACTACTAAGTAATATTATCTCATACCATCTCCCTGGAAACCCTGTTGACTATTCCGCCTGTTAATTTACATATTCTGTGTATCTCATATAATTGGAAAGCTTTAATGCCTGTCCCTTTTTGTCTTGTTTGCTTTACTTAACATAAAGTTTTAAAGCTCCATTAGTATTACAGCTTACATCAGAACTTCATTTCTTTCTGGATGCATGGCAGTATTCACTTGTCTGACTACATCTTTTGATTATTTAGTTTCCAATCAGTGGACACAGATCATCTCTTCCCCCTTGCCTATTTAAACAGTGCTAGAATTTCCTGTTCCAATTATTTTATGTAAATCACTATGAGAGGAAGTGCTGCTTGCATGTTCTCCTTTAGAGGGATGCCAGACTACTGCCCACCGTGGCTTCACCTTAGTCCGTTTCCACCAGAAACCATAGACTTCCAGCTTCCCCACATTCCTGCCAGTGTTTATTATTGCAGGTTGGGTTTGGAGCCATCCCACTGGATGTGAAGAATTGGTTTCTCACTGTGCTTTAGATTTGAATTCTACTAGCATCTACATGGTGCTGAGCCCCCTCTCCTGTGCTTACTGTCTATCTCGCTGGAAGACATCTCTAGTCCCCTTGTTAGTCGGATTTCTAACTGAGCCATCTTTTCTGTTGTAGCTCTGCATTCTATTTCCTTCTAAACCTTCTCTGTCAGGTTCCACAAGTCTAAAATTCTAGTATTTAATATATAGTAATTTAGACTTTTACCTCTGCTTCTCAAATTTTCCACTTCTACCTACTTCTGGTCTCAGAGCATTTTGTTTTTGTTATTTTGGTAACTCTTAGCACTGTGCTCTGTGGTACCTGGTCTGCTTTAGACTTCACATTTCAACTAAAAATATAACTGTATAAAACTCCTTGTGTTTCTGTGAGTCCCCAGACTGGACACAACCCCTCTGCTTCTGTGGATGCAAGCTGTCAGGAGGCTGCAGTAAAGAAGCCATGGCTTTGTCCTCGGAGGCACACCTGGACCCAGATCTGCTTCCTAGTTTGTGCTGTTGTGGGAAACCTACATGTCTAGTAGGCTGTTGGGCTGAGGACCTCAGTTTCCTGGTGCATCTTTATTAGAGGCCACTGTCAGTTAAAGTTAGAAAGGGAGATAATATGTCTTTGAAATAAAGCTACTATAATATTATGTGACATAACCACACATAACCATAATCTTCCTGTCCTGATAGCTAGAAGTGACAAGCCTTACCCATATTCGGGGGAAGTATATGAAGTTGTGAATTATAAACCATGAAGTGTATAGACTCCTATCAGAGATTTCCCAATATGTTATCAAGTTAAGGGTCTCAGGAGCTAAAGAGAATGTATCTGTTGACATCTAACCTTTATGGAAATGTTTTTGTTCTGAGACGAGCTAAAGTGATACCCAATGTGGGAGTGTCTTAAACCTCCTGATGTGTTAATGGATGCTCTGTTCTCTGGTGCCATGAAAGGCTTCATTCATCCAGAATGTTCTAGAAAGGGCTGACCAGTAAAGGTGAATCAAGAAAAATTTTTTCTCCATAATCTTCAGTTAGTTTGGGCTAGCAGACTGTCATGAGGAACCAACACAGACTCAACCAGATTAGAAGGAAATATGAGGAGAAGACAGAGTCAGTGCTGTAACTGTAGCCTCAATACAATCGCAGAATACAGTAATCTTTAGCAAAAGCGACTTATGGAAAAATCAATGATTTATGAGGAGACAATGCTAGGTCATTGGTTAGCTTTCAAATGGAAAATAACAGCAGTCATGAGAAAATTAAAATCTTAATTTTTAATGCATCATAAAATATGTCTGTGACTCTCCATGATTTCAGACCCAATAGAACAATAATAAAGCCCAATAGAGACAGTAACGTGTTAAAGACACTAGCCCATTGTTTTTATAAGACAGCAGACTAGTAAAATGGGAACCAAATGCTGGTCCATTGGACAAATGTTTATCTATAATTAATAACAATCTAAGCAGTCTGAGATATCCCACTCACTGCTTTCCATCTCACTGTTGCATGTGCAGTTCACTGAGGAGGATGCCTGTGGGAGCATGGGTTAGCCCAGGGTACTCAGAAAGATAATGGTCTTCTGATCATTGCAGAGAATCCAGACTGAGGGCCTTGGCAGGGTCCAGATGCTAACTAACCGCTCTACGTTGAAATTCTGCATAAAGAGATAGCCTAGACATTTCTGTTTCCCTCTGACCATTCCCGCTACAGGGTCCCATCTCTACTAATCTTCATGTAGCTTGTTTCACAGGAGAAAGAGTGAGAAAGAAAAGGAGATGTGGGTTGTTGGTGTGGGTTGGGACCTATCCCTTAGGTCCCAAGGGATAATTGATTAACACTGGTTCAAAGTCCAGAGCTCCATGCACCGGTAACCTTGCAGGAGATTTTTAACTGTAATAACATGTTGAGCATTCTCAGAGGTGGCCTGCTGTAGGCGAATACAAGGAACTATTTGTGCACGCTGATTTATTTTGCTCTGGGGATATGGTAGCACAGCTGCTCTGCTCTTTATTAAAAGTCAAGGGTTTTATAGGCATTTTTAGTGGGATTTTCTTTACCTTCTCTGCTGTGTGTGTGTCTGTGTGTGTGTGTGTGTGTGTGTGTGTGTCTGTGTGTGTGTGTCTGTGTGTGTGTCTGTGTGTGTGCGCGTGTGCGTGCGTGTGCACGTGTGCGCGTGTGCCTGTGAGTACCCACGTTAACTGAAAATTGAAACAAGGGAAAAGCAGTATAAAGAACCATCACATTTAAAATATCAGTGAGTCAGCTTCTAAATGTGAGATGCCCCTTTTCCTCTTGTTCTCCCTCTTGTGAGCCAGATGTAGATATTTTGAATTACATGTGAATTGTTCTAAATTCTGAGTTTTCTTGACTCCCTTTAAGCTGTTCTTAAAATAAATAGCAGCTTCTTCCTGGAACTCTCCGAACAGCTACATACATGAATATTTACTTACTGTAACTCCAGACTTCTATAGAGACTTGCTACAGAAAACTCTATACTGACCTTTCTCTTAACTCACGTTTATACCTGGAGTTTGTTTCTGTTTCTGTGTCTCTCTCTGTGCTTCTGTGTATCTCTGTCTCTTTCTGTCTCTGTCTCTTTGTCTTTGTCTCTCTGTCTCTCTGTGTGTCTCTGTCTCCCTCTGTCTGTCTCTCTCTCTCTCTCTCTCTCTCTCTCTCTCTCTCTCTCTCTCTCTCTCTCTTTCTCTCTCCCTTGTGTTTAGAAGGTCCCTCTCCCAGTGAGGACATGAGAGTGTCCAGCGGCACTGATCCTGAGAGCCCATGCATTTAGGAGTATGTGCTGCCATCTTTACAGTGATAGCATATTTTCCCCATGGTAAACACTGAAAACACAAAGAATGACAACTGCCCAGGGACAGTATGTCCAAGTTTTCAGATGCTAACCTGCTTTCTTGGGTGGTACTAAAGTACCAAGAGACTCCTTCAGCCACGACACTGCCCACTGCCTCTCCCTGGAAGTAAGATGGTGTCCTTGAACTTCACTGCTCATTCTTTATGCATTCACATCGTTGCTTTAGGATATTTCCACCACGCCCAGTGACATCCAGTTCTCATCCACCCCAGCTCTCCAGCACCATCCTGTTTATCTAACCCATAGTGTTTCTCATTTTCATTGTCTCAATCAGACACCACTGGCTAATGTTTGCTCCACTGGGTCTTCCTGCCTTTGACTGCCCCTGAGATTCAGACTCCAGACTGAGCTTAGAGAAATTCTCATGTCTTAGGACTTCAGCCACCAGTGGGATGAGGCACCAGCCATGAGGGAGTCTTTGACCTCTGGTGGTGCTAGTTTACTTGTAGAGTTCTATGAGGTGTTTTTTGATTTTCTACTGTTCGGCAAAGATGGATCATTCCATCTCATGTCCTCTCCTTATGTTCTCACAACATTGTTACTTTTCTTGCTCCAGTCGCCCTTCTGGCCCTTAATTATCATCCAAAACCCCAGCAGGTAGCTACAGTCTATCCCTTATCCTATCATGGTCTTTCAGCTTGGCCTTTCCTCTTCACACCCTGTGCTCCTTCCTGATATCTTGTTCTCCATCAGGGTTCCCTCTATTTGATGGAAAACAACCGGACCTTACAAGAGTATCTGTCAAGGAATCACACAACTCCGTTCTCACTTTCTGGTTACCATTTACTCTCCTTTTCTCCACCAGAATGCATCCACTTGGAGTATCAAGTGCAGTTTCAGTGTCCAGTAAATGATAAAAGTAACAATTAATCATAATGGTATTTTATGCTGCGCACATTTTTAGAGTGTGTCTACGTTCTCTACTCATCTGATGCTGTGAACACCTATGCAACAATCCCTTCGTTTCTCCCTTCGCGTAGCGCTCTGTAAAATCCAGTTGTTACTGATAATCTTATAATCTACTACTCCCTAGAGGCTAAGTCTAGATTTGGTAAATGAACAAATGGATTTAAATCACTGAGGTCCCATAAATCACCAAAGGTATCATTAAATTTGCCTACAGTCACAGTTGCATTCTGCTTTCATATGTTCTATCCCTTGTAGAATGCCAGTCCGTTTTCCTCTTGTGTTTGTTTGTTGCTCTCATTTCACTCCATTTCATATACAGTTAGAAAGATTTTAGAAAAACTTAAGTAATCATAGAGCTAAAGAAGTGTTGGAGTATTTGACTTCAAAACTGGCAAAATGGATGTATATATAAAAGTGCAGAAACTAACGGCTATAAAATAATTCTAACATTTGCAAAAATATAATAATCAAATATTTAGTAATTTGTGGTCTTTTAACTGGAAATCACTTGAAGATGTTCTGAGAGCCTAAAAGAAAACTTAAAAACATAAGCTAAGTAGTAAGGGTCACAGGCCTTCAGGCCAAGCTTCTGTTAAAGGCTTTGTCTTCAGAAGATTGTTGACTTACTAGATTGAAAGATAAGAAATTTTGATTGAAGCTCTGCTGACTTTGAATTCATAACCTACGATATCGTTTGATGTTTATGCCTAGAAGATAAACTCCCTACCTAGATATTTTCTGTATGCTCCTATTTTGGGGTGTCTATTGAAGGGTTTTGTTCTGTCTTGTTTCTCCTTTACTTGGCTGCACAGGAAGTTCCATCCTGCATTGTGAGTTTGGCATTCTCTTCGCTGTCTGCCACCACGTATCCCATTGTCTGTTCACACTCAGCATGGCCAGCACCACATCTGCCCCCTGTATGGTGCAAGCACTCCAGACACAGAAAGCCCCTCATGCAGAGCATGCCCATCTGTTTAACATCTGGCACAGGGATGGGACGTGAAAAGGTTGGTGGCCTCTTAAGCACTGAACAGTCTTCTTTTCCTCTGGGTTTCCTTATTACAGATACTGCAATGAACATTTGCTGTGCCCACCACACGTGTTCTGGACAGGCTGGGGACCCTGGGAACGGTGCACAGCCCAGTGTGGGGGTGGCATTCAAGCCCGCCGTAGGACCTGTGAAAATGGGCCTGATTGTGCAGGATGCAACGTGGTAAGTAGCCACCTTACTCCCACAACCCATCGCCAAGAACACAGACTTGAAACCACCTGCATGTCCTACATATGCAAGATGCTCCTGGCACACTAGATGCTCAACACGCTTGATAGATGCTAGCACGAGGCCATCTACACACATCAGGGGCTGTGCTCATACTTGATCCACTGCCAACTCTGGGTATTTTGTACCCTGTCTTTATGATTCGCAGACCTTGCATGCTGTACAGACATAACATGGGAAGGCATCAAGTGCTCTTTATGTTTTTGATGATCTCAAACACCAGCTCCTATTTAAATGTCAACTCTGCAGACACTATATGTTTTATAAACATTAAAGGCTCCTTGAATAGTGGATATGTTTTGTCCATGTTCCTGTAGCTCTGAAGCTATAGAGGGCATGAATCATGCAAGTGGCTCATGTTTACAAGAATATGGAGGGCATGGTGGAAATTTAAAATACATGAATTAAGCATTCATATATGTAACAAACTGACTGAAGAATCACCTAGTCCTAAGTACAGAGCTCTGAAAAAATCTCGTGCCTAGATAACTTTGGTCATTCCATTGGTCATATTAATGATTAGCTTATGCTGGGCTCCCAGGAACACAGAATACAATGTGGACATGATACTGTGTGGTGACAGAGAAATTGGCACCATTGTCAAAGCGAATTGGTAACACATTAGAGGGAACAAAAGACCATTTATGGTTTTGTTTTTCTTCTGCCTTAGCAGGTCATATTTCTTTTAGCACTTTAAACTGCCAAATAAAAATTCATGTGTGCAGGCTCTTTTCAAAAGGCCCATTGTTGTATACCCTGCCTTTTCTGAGCACTGAGTCTGACTAGATGCTCACCTCACTCACCTTTCCAGTGCTGGCCACAAGTTGGATGAGATGTGGTGGTAAATTCTGGGTAGAGAAACTCAGCATGGGAAGTGCTGACTTGGCATTCTTTCTCGGTGGCTTTTGCTGTTGGTTTTTTGATACTTCCACCTCTTGTTTCCTGAGACTAAGCAATGTCTTTTATGCTGCTGTAAAGCTTGTTTTATGAAATATATAACCTGAATGACTCCAGAGAACCAATGGGACTTTGGGGACAGGAAAAGGGTTATGAGGTACTGTATCAGTTCTTGTGCCAAGGAAGGAGGATTTCCTTACTAGGATTTGCAAATAGGTTTTTTCTCCCTCATGGGGGTAAAGCTATTTTACTGTTGCTAATAAAACATGTTAGTGAACCTGGGCTCACTTTAGACCATGAAAACTCTTCATGTAGTATAGGTAAGTTGTATAGATAGATGGATGGATGGATGGATGGATGGATGGATGGATAGATAGATAGATAGATAGATAGATAGATAGATAGGACAGACAAATAGTGGACATATTGAATGGATGTTTAGATGGATAGATAGATGGATGGATAGATGAAAGGCAGATAGAAAGATGATAGAAAGACAGATAGAGAGATAGAGAGATAGATATTGAGTGAGTGAGCAGATGGATGGACAAATTAGATGGATATATATGTGTGTGGATGGATGAATCATCCATCTATCTATCATTATTATGAATAAATAATGATAGATAGGTAGACAGACAGACAGACAGACAGACAGATGATAAAATTTCAGGTTCTAAAATTTAAAATTAGATGTTACATCTAGATAGTAAAATCTCTGAAGACATTCATGTCTAATGGAAAACCTTCACTCTTTGCTGAATTCATTTTTTCCTGTTGTGCTGTCTGTGTGAACTCTGTTCTTGCACATATAATTTTTCTGTAGAAAACCATGAGAGAAGTGATCTTGTACTTACATTCTAAGCACTATACAAACAACAGAACTCAGAAAGCAGTATACAGAATTCTTATTGTAAGTTCATGTCAATATTGACAATAATAGACAGAATAATCAACAGAAAGGCACATGAATGGAAGTAAAACTTTCCCCTTGTTAAATTTCCGGTTTAAGTGATAGATTTGATTGCAAATATAAACACTGAAGATATTCCAAAATACTAGTGTTTGTTTATTGTTATGGCACAGCATGGTGATTATAGAAACTCTGGCATATTTGAGGGACAAATTTTTTGACACAGAAAAAGGGCCTAGACTTCATGTGTGCACCCAAGTCATGCTCACTTGCCTCTGAATTTCTGTATCCTCAAGCATATGATCAGTGTCTGGAATGAATGCTTATATGACTCAGGCACCCCTTCTGTGGGCCCTGGGATACACATCGCCAGATGAATGACTGACCGTATCCAACAGTGTCCCTCCCTGGTGACTGGGCTCTTTGGTGACCTCAGAACGTGAGGTACCCGGACACTAGGATACTTGCAGAGGAGTCAGTTACAACCCAACTCTAGGCTAATGAATCACGAGATCTTCTTGGTTCCTCTCTGCATGCCTCACAAGGCAAAGGAGAGAGGTGTATGCCCAGAGCCTGTCTACCCCAGGTTTGGCTTCTGACTGAGTGCTGCTGAACCCCTTTAGGTTGGCAGCTTCTATTGAATGACGGGGCTGTAGCACTTGAGAAACACTGAGACTTGGTTACACATAAGATATTGTAGTTTTGGTTTTGGATGTGTTTTGATCTATCCTTCATAAGCAACACTGATATTTTTCTTTATTTTAAGAATTTCATGAATGCATACAATGAAATATATATACACCTTATTATCACCTTCAACTCTCCCTATATTTCCCAATATACCTCACTTCTTAAAACTATGTCTTGTTTTTTTATGGCCCGCTAAATCTAGTCACTACTACCCATATATCTAAGGTGTGAGACAATCCACTTGATGGAAAATTACCAGTGGCCACACCCTCAATAAAGAATAATTCTCCCTTCCCGGAAAATGTCCATTTCCAGTAACTACTTGGCTAGATACTCTTGGCCTTTAGTAGTATCAGCCTTCCAACCATGCCAACATTATCATAGGAGATTATCATGAGCGCAAAAATTAAAGGGAAATTAACACATATCAAAAACACCAATCTGATGGTCTGACTAAAGGTTAAAACATGGGAAAGAGATAAAATACAAAATCCCCAAAGCTGTATTGTGCAAGTGCGATCACTTAAGTCAATGCAACCCAAATCCCCTGAAACAGCGATAGATGCTCTATAAGGGAGAATAAAGGTCATCTCACATACAACAAAAATAATTCAAAGACTAAAACAGACCGAGTGTTGCCCCTATTATATTTGTTACTGAAATATCATATAAAGGATGAAGCTATTATCTAAAGTATCAACAGGGAAGAAGGGACATACTTATGTCCTAGATATAAGAAAGGGTCACAAAGGACACAATACAGTCTAGAAGAAAGACCTTGATATCAATACCATCGAAAGAGATTCTGTGAAAGTTAATCAGAACTGGTTGAGCACACTCAAGTGTGCTTGTCTTCAAGAATAGCACTGTAGGTAAATTCAGAAGCTTGTAAAACTGGCAAGTAGATCTTAGGTGGCTTTTGATGGACAGAATAATGAGAGGATTATATAGCCCTTGTTTTTGTGTTAACACATTGAAATCTTCAAAATATCCTCACATATTCCCTGTTTAACAAATAAAATAATCAAGATCCAAGACAAAACAGTTAAGTCCTTAAAGCTGGCAAGTCCCTGCAGGTGGGAGAGAAAGACCCCATTCAGTTTTTCTACTCTGTTCCTGAATAGTGTGTGTGTGTGTGTGTGTGTGTGTGTGTGTGTGTGTGTGTGTGTGTTTCTGGAACACAAAACACTGAAGATAGGGTGGTGTAGTTTGCTCTTAGTTCCTATCCCTTGTCTACTCCAGCAGTCCAGGGGAAAGAGCCTAGATAGGCATATTCTTTTTTTGGCCTTGAGATGTACTTTTTACTTATTTCTTGAGTGTCCGTAGATGTTCCCTCAAGACAGAAATGTATAAACCAGTTTACTTTTAAAAGGGCTCATGACCAGAATAGAAATTATTTGAGATGTTCATGATACTCATTTTTTAAAGTCTGGGTTGCATACAATGTCTTCTGTTCACTTGCTAGGTCTTCCTGTTCATCCTTACAATTATAGTTTATAACCAAGTCACCTGATGTGTTTATGCCTTCACTAATGTGTATTCAACATTTTGCAATAATTGTGCTATCTGCAACTTGGCAATATTCTGAAGGACACTAGAGAGCATCTTTGTAATTTTATTTTTAAAAATATTTTTATCCCAACTTCTGATACAACTAACATTTTTCTGAGTGTAAATAATCTAATAATATAGTATAAATGGAGTATTTTATAATATAGTTCATTAAATATTTTCTAAGAATTTTTTTGGTATAGCTTATTAGAATCTGACATAATTTTGACATCAAGGACAGTCATATCTGTTGTTGAATTCTCTACCTTTTCTGGATCAGGTGGCAACATAATATTATTCTATAGAAAAGTCATACTCATATTAAGAAAATCTCTCTTCCTTCTTCAATGGTTGGCAGCATCCATTTAAATTTTAGGACTAAAATGTCATCATTTTACAATAATTTCTCTGTGACTTTATTTTTCTTCAAATAGACAGCACTGCTTCCCTCTATCACAAATAGACAGAAAAAGAACTTGCAAGATTGACATTTATACACTTCAACAGGGTTTGGACATTGCTTGGTGGCTTACTTCTAGTGAGTCCAATAATATAGTTTGGGCCTTAAATACCCTGCAGTTGTCTACATGATGAAGAGTCATCCTCTAACCCATGGTGCTACTGGCCATCATAGAACCTTTAAGAGGTAGGGCTTATGTGAGGAAGTTAGGCTACTGGGGTTTGTACCCTTGAAGAAAACACTAGGGGACCCCCCCCCCCATCATTCTCTCCTCCACTTCTCTGCGACATAAAGTTTGCTCCTCTGTTTCCTTTGCTATGACATCCTGCCTTACCTCAAGGTCCAGAATGACAAGCTTACCAAGGTCCAAAATCTCTGAAACTAATAATTAACATAATCCCTTTCTCTAATTCAATTGATTATCCTAGGAAGTAACAGAAACTAAGCACAATTAGTGTCCTTTGTATGATGTTAGGTGCGTCCTCATCTTGAACAGTGGTTTCCCGGGAAACCTTGGTCCTGCCCTGCATGGAAGGATAAATCCTACAATGATTTGCATAGGAAATGTTCTATACTTTTGTTTATTTGGGTTACCTTTATAAGATGAAACTGTAGACTGTAAGTACTAGCCTCCAGAAACCAGTTTACATTATATGTGCCTGGTTACTTGATAACAGCAAAGCTTTGAGACTAGTTCAGCCTCTGAATTTTTAATTGCTGCCCCAGAAATCCACTCACCTGAATCCTTTTGCCTATGTTGTTCTGTGCCTTTGTCAGTGTCTAGAAGCCTTTCTTTAATGAGCTCAATGACCTTTCTGGTTTAGCTATAACAAATTTTATCTATGCTTTATAACAGTACCATTTTATAAGCCTAAAAAGGCAAATTTTCTAAACTACAATCAGCTAGTTACTTCTACTTATATTCAAACAAAATTTATAGACAAAAATATTCTATTACTATTTGCCTTCATAACTGCTACTGATGGGGTTTTACTTAAATGAATTACAAGGGAATTTATTAGTTATTTCAGTGACTCAGAGATGTGCAATTTATGTTAGAATACCTTTCTTGAGCGTCTGGAAACTTGGCACCAAAAAAGAAAGATGGTTTGGGTTGTGGTGTGTGTCCGGGCTCAAGACCAGACACTTACCCTGACAGGGTCATGTGTTTCTCTTCTGCATCATGTGATATCTCAAAAGTAATTAAAATGAGTAAAGAATTCAAGTTTCCCATTAGACCCCAACATGTAGAAATCAACTTTATTCGCTTGAGTCTGATTGATAGCAAATTGGATGTGGTGAGCAATATTAAAAACTGAAAAAACCATCAGTCACACAGAGACTCTGGAGTGCAGTGTTCACATAACTTGGGTTCAAGTCAGGAACCACCAGATACTGAATTCAGCCCTCTTCCACAACACTACTGCATACATCACCCAGCTTGTGCACTACATTGTTCCAAGGAGGTATTATGTATCACATGGACATTGGCAGAATCCGGAAGATGGAGAGTGTACTGTGGTGCCATTCCAGTCCTGTTCTGAATGCTTGAAATCTTAATGACTTCTTTGAAACCTCCGAAACATCTTGGCTCCACCCTTCATATTGACTACTACTATGCATGACAATTAGCTGCTGAGAGGCGCAAGCCACACATCTTGATTTGAGCCCTATGTAAAGTAGAACTGGAGACTAGACAAGACCTTAGAGCAGAAAGATTATTTGAGGGATAAATTTATAGCAATGAGAAAGAAAGAAAGAAAGAAAGAAAGAAAGAAAGAAAGAAAGAAAGAAAGAAAGAAAGAAAGAAAAGAAGGGGAAAAAGGAAGGAAGGAAGGAAGGAAGGAAGGAAGGAAGGAAGGAAGGAAG
>JANHMN010000014.1:66234042-66297671 GCA_030674055.1 Rhabdomys pumilio
ACACACACACACACACACACACACACACACACACACACACACACACAAAGGTTTAAATGTTTCCCAACAATGAAATGAAATGCAGCAAGGACTTGACCTTACTTCTGCACACTCGAGATACATCATTCATGATATAAAGCTTGTAAAGCTTTTAGATTAAATATTCTTACTGCTGTCTCTTAGGGCATGAAATCTTTATCTAAATTATGAGCCTGTAAGAAGACAGCTTTATGTAAACTCAGATGAGAATCAATTTAAAAGACAATCATTTTCTACCACATGATCCCATCACAGAAAGACTGAAATGATTCTCATAGGAACCTGGGTTAAGATTAAGCTTGCTTTCCCTGATAGATAAATATATTCCAGCATACATAGCCTTTCTAGGACAATTATCTGTTATTTTAACAACCTACAGTTTCTTAGATAGCTGTTTGTCTAGTCACCATGTCTGGAGAATGCCCAGTAGTTCCATATTCTGTGTAATGAGTCTGCTTCTGGCCCATTGTACAGAACAATGGTGTCCTATCTATTGGGCCACGTACTATTTGGAACAAACACATTATTGTGCTTGACAAGTATTAATCACAAATATTATTTTTATGATGTTATTACTCCTTTTTTACAGAGGAGACAGCTGAGGCACAAGGATGGGGTTATAGCGGAATAGAGCGCTGGATGGAGCTGCTAGGCTCTCCTGCCTGCCAGAGATAAACTTAGGGGTGAACAGAAAATATTAAAGACTGACAACCTTGCATCTTTGGCAGACTTTAATAAACTTACTCAAAAGAGAAAACCCATTGGTAGGAAACACTATAAGGTGCTGCTTCCCTGAATGTCTAGCACTCACTGGGAAGTCATAGAGAAGGGGAGGACTCTTTAGATGGCTTTGCTCATCAGAATGTAGAATCAGTAGGCCAAGAATTTGATGAAGAAATGGTTTCAATTTCAATCTTTGAAATTTTAGGTGTGTTTGGCAGAAAAGGCTAACTTCTCTCTTTCTCAGGTTTATGGGGTTATAATCCTGATTTTTGTCTGAGCCAGTGAAACCAACTGTGGAATCAGCTCAACGATAGAATCAATGGTCCTTTTGGAGAACTTGTTTCTTGTGAAGTAGCATCATCTCTGGTGGCTCTCAGATGAGTTGCTGTAGTCATGGTCCTAATTTGACCCCAATGGGCATCTCTGAGAACAAATGGCTTCCATACCAACTCTTAAAGTATTTCTTACTGTAAGAATCCTGACATCTTTTACTTTAAATCAGTGTTTCTTGGTCTTGCTTGACAATGGATGTCTTTGTGTATAGAAGGAGGTCTTGAAAGCAGAGGAAGGTGAGACAGGATATGAGAATAGGGGATTAAGAATATAATAAGACTATAGTATGAAATGTCCATAATGTTTCTTATAATTAATAAATACTAATAAAGTAAGAAGACTAAATGTTTTTATATGTCTCTATACCATTGATTAGCTTTGTATAGAGATCCACTTTAGAAAAGGCTTTGAAATCAATGCTTGGCTCTTCAAAGAACAGAGAGATCACCCTCTAAGAGAAGAACATAGATCTTGTGACCTAATCAATAGACCACTAGCCATCATCATAACACATCTCACCCACACTCTAGAGAAGATGGTTACGCAGTTGGGAGAGGAATTCTAAAGATATCTTTGAACCTATATCTTACTCTATGTGTGGCTACTTTTTGAATGCTCTCTTAGGAACAGAGCTGTGACTATATAATCAAGTTGTCCAGGGGCCTGTAACAGATGAGTTGGTATATAGGCTAGCTGTTTCTATGGTTTTGCGTGGGTTTGCCCAGCCCATTACATGCAAATATACAGACTTCAAACTAAGGAAGCCAGAAGTCTAGAAATATGTGGCAGTATTCACAGGCAACATAATTTTCTGGCCAGAAACCACACAGGTGGTGCTTTGGTCTTTGTTTTTGTTTCTTTCCTCAAAATAATCTGCAGTAGTGGTTCCCAAGTATTCCTATAAAAACCTATCTCATTAACAAACCTTATGTTATATCATGCAAAAGCTCACAGAACTTCTCATAAGAATGTTTAAAGGCCGTGCAGGCTCTCAAGTGGGAACAGCACACTAAACATTTTTCTTGGGAGAACACAGGAGTCCAGAGAGAGGAAATGGACTTAAGGTCTACTATTTACTTCCCTCAAGAGTATGTGTTCACTTTACCCCAAACGAATTTCTCATCTTATTGCAAGATATTTGCCAGAGAAAAGATGTGTTCGTCTTTACCTTTCAGTTCTGGAGACTAAGGATTTAAAGCCATTTTAGTGAGAGAATAAAGTAGATAGATAGATCTTCTCATTTGAGAGGCAAGTTTGTAGAGGCAAAAGTACCTACAAATCACAGCCGTGGCCACAAAGGAGTCACACAGCAACATAGATTTTCTTCTTCTCTTGATGTGTCTACAACAGTATTATTAAAAGGAGTGTCTAAAGCAGTGTGGGAGAAAGAAAACCAGCTTACTGTTTGTTATGTGCATACACATATATTCTACTTCACATAGACAAATGCATGCACACACGCATGCATGCTCCATAGCCTTCCTATGTAAGAAAGCACAGGAGTGTTTGTTTGTTATTATGCACTGGGAAAAATGTAGACTCACTACTGGTAGAGAGTGAATGCATATTTACGAACATTCTGAGGTACTGAGATTTCTCACTCTCCTTTGGGGACACCAAGATTCTCACTACTCCCAGGCTTTACCATGTGTCTTGGTTAGGCTTTCATTGCTGTGAGGAGACACCATGACCACAGCAACTCTTAGTAAGGAAAACATTTAGCTGGGTCTGGCTTACAGTTCAGAGGGTTAGTCTGTTATCACCATGGTGGAAAGCATGGTGATGTACAGGCAGACATGGTGCTGGAGAAGGAGTTGAGGATTCTCCATCTGGATCCCCAGGAAGAGAGGAACACTGGGCCTGGCTTAAGCCTCTGAGATCTCAAAGCCCACCCCTCAGTGACACACTTCCTCCAACAAAGTCACACCTACTCCAATAAGGCCACACCTTCTAATAGAGCCATTCCCTATGGGCCAAGCATCCAAACACATGGGGACCATTCCTATTCAAACCACCACATCTCAGAAGCCCCTGAGGTGTTGGGCTCAGTTCACCCTTCTCTTGAACAGCAGTGATACCCATTGCCCCCATGATTTGCCACAGAAGTTCACAGGTCTGGCCTGTGAAACTTCCTTACAGATAAGTGACACGTCCGAGGCCTAGGAATGCTAGTCAGGGAGGGGCTATGTGTGCTTTTACAACTTTCCTGAAAAGGTTTATTATATCTAAGGGTTTTCTAATGGAACCCTTAAGGCCTATTAACTGTAAAATTATTTCATCTGCATCCTCTTTTTGTAAATTTTTACCCTTTATGTTTTTTTCTTGCATTACTGCTCTAAGACTCCAACCACTATATTGCATAAGAGAGATGGGAGTGGGCAAGGGTGAAAGCAAATGTCTCAGACTTCCCATTTAGTATAATGTTGACTAAAGTTGTTTGTGGAAATAAAATGAACTTGAGACTGGGAGGAAATACAAATGGGAGTGTATACGAGGTGCTGAGATTGGAGAAGTCCACTTTATTACTAAGTCACACTTTATTTGAAAATTGTATTGTGATTTCTAACACTTCATGTGCTAATTTTAAAATTTAAAGCCTATGATATATCATAAAGTATACTGTTACCCAAGAGACTCTACTGAAATACCCACTGCTATGAGAGACAGGGAAATTATGAGTGGATTCCCATGTAAAGTGACTCGCCTTTGCCACAGTACAATTGTCACATTCTGTTTGTCTCCCACTGTGCTTCTCTTGCCTGAGCAGTGTAGCAAGAATTCAGGAACAGCCTTTAGGCTCCTTCTCACATCACTGTCTGTTACTAGTGGGAGCTCGGTGTAGTGTTAGTGTTAATTGCTGGGGTATCATTTCACATTCTGAACCTCATTTAAAGGCATGCACTTGGGTATTTGGAACAGCTGTCTAACCCTACATCAAGAGTCAGTGTGCAGAAGCTTCTTGGTGTTAGGAGACCATCATGCCTGAGCACTCAGCTGGCAGCTGATGAAATGAGTTCCTGATGTCTAATGACATCAGGAAAATTATATAAGGAGTAAGAACTGACCAGGCGGCTTGCTCTTCTCTTGCCACCCAGTGATTTGCCAACTGCTCAGGTTTCTATGGAAGGTGATTGTAACTCCTTCATTTTCAGGTCCTGAACCAGCATAAAATGCACAGTAGACAATGACATTGGTTATAAAAGAATTATGTGATCTTAAAGGATGAAGAACATGTTTACTCACACATACACACAGGTGCCGTAGTATAAAGTTGGTACGCTGGATATCTATATGGTGGAAAATGGCACCCCTTGTATAAGGATAAATATTGTCATTGTTACATACACACACATCAGTGCTATTTGTCCAAATGACAGTGGAAAGGACGGTGCAGGCTTTGAACTTGTGAAACATTTGCCTACAATGACTTAATAGATCTATTCAGTTCCAAACATTCAAATACTAAAGACATGAGAAATATTATGATATCAGCATGTGCATGGGCTTGCTATGTATGCGCACAGAATGTACACCTATGCACATTTGTGTTTGATTTAGTAAAGTCTTGGTAAGAACTTGCACATCTATATCTTTGAAGATGCACACTAGAATTTTCATTCTGTCCAGTCATCTGGTTTTGATGTCATCTTATGGTTGTTCCCATAGAGTAATCTAGGCTTCACTCTCTCCTTTGCAATACTCTGCAGGCACTGTAAGCAGTTATCGAGTCACTGTCACAGTTCCTTATATCTTCAGCTCACTACTTAATATGTTCAGTAATTCTCCTGGCATATGAGACACATGGAACAAGTGTCTCCATGTTATTGACTGGACTTTCTGTAACCTGTGTTGTTTCTGCATCAGTTTCAACTGACTGACTTTTCATAGTAGGTTGTGGTTTTTTAACTCATTGTAAACCAGAATTTTAGAATGGATACTTGATATTGTAAGTTTGACCTACTTCTGTGCTGCTTGCTATTAGGAAAATAGACCAGAGTGTTGGGATATGACTAAATTGTGTAAATCCTGTTTGGTGATTTGGGTTCTTTCTTTTACAACTGTTCATTGGAGCAGGACAACATTTAGTCTCTGCTCAGCTGTTTTCCTCCCTAAAGAAGAGAGATTCTTCCTGGTACCCAAACAATGGCCTAGGGATTCAAAGCTTGTCCCTCCCTGCTTGTGGAAGCTGGCACAATTCCCTGCCAATATTGGTTCATCTTTTTGGATAGGCCGTTCTTTTTTCTCCTGTGTTTCTCTTAGGTCATCGTCACCTCTGAACTCTCTTTAAATTTGTTTGCTCCTTTTCATTCACTTGAATGCTTGGAGAGGGAGCTGTTTATTTTTCTAGCTTTTTTATTTGTTTGTTTGTTACTCTTGTGAACATCTCCCCTTTCTGACTATATTCCATTTCTATCTCCTCAGGTTTGAACCAAAGATACCTTTCCATTCTCCTGGCCTCCCTCCTAACCTCTTTAGGACTGCTGTCATCATCCTGAAGTTCCCTTCCCTTTAACCACCATGCAGTAATCACTCTCTTATTGCCTGATGTCTAGGATCTCAAAACCGGTTGTCCCAGGTTACTTTGGGCTATTTTGACAAAAGACTTTATTCTGTCGCTCTGTCTTGGTAGTGAGCAGGATACTTTGTGACCACGTTAGTCTGAATCAATGACATCCCCTTGCCTCCCTTCCTAGGTATCACTAAATTAATTCTCACAACTTCCTTTTGATCTTTTCTTCATGGTTTCAGATCTCTTTGCCTGCAGAATCAACTGTGCCTGGACACTTCACAACACAATAGAATTACTTTCTTGTCTCGTTTACGGAGGCTGGTTTTCTGTCTCTGCATGCCGAGCTTAGTTACTGAATGAGAACTTGACAAATATACACAGAAGCCACAAACATTCCATATGAGCGTAAATTAGACTGTGTATTCAGCAATTGATGAGAAGACTTTAAAGATGCTTCTCCCACTTTGTACTGAGCATGTGGCATGAAAATTCTTCTCAGATCATCTCCATCGCTCCACTTTATTTTTAATCTATAAACTGCTTTAGTTTTTCCAAGGAAACATAAGCAGCAAAACAAGAGGTTCTACTTAACCATCTAAATTTGCTAGCCAAATTTATGTGAATTGTTCTTGAATAGGCTTATTTGAACCATGATCAACAGGTTTTTATGAATTTACCAAGCAAATTGTGTAACTGTGCTACACACGGGTGATGTAAGATAAAATGAGAAAGTTCTTTTATCCCTGAAAACTTGCACTGTATAATGGAGGCAGAATTTAGTCCAACAATTAAGCATTAGTGAAGTGCTTGCCTTGTTTCTCCAACTTGAGCCTGAAGTGATGAGTAATCCTGCTCATCTTCCCCTGAAGGAGAAGAGAGGTGGTTAAGATGAACCCTGGAGACTATAAGTGAAGAAAAGCAAAGGTGGGACAGCTGAGGGTCTCACAGATTTCTGGATTAAAATTTTAAATGGATGGTTTTATCTTTGCTGGCTGAGATGGAGAATCCATGGAGAGCACATTAGGAGAAATGTCTTAAGATTGCATATCTATTTCTATCAGTTTCTACCAGAATAGTAAGATTCGTGTGTAGCAAATAATACAAATTAAGTCCTTAAAATTAGTTTTTTTTAGATAAATCAATATTTCTTTATTGTTTAATTGTGTGCTAGACTTCAAATTTGGATACTTTTTGCAGCAGTAAACCAGTAAACTATAGCACATAGATTCAGCTAATCCATCTAAGGGATCACAACTGAATTGAATTACTGCATAATTTGGGAAATTAATATTAAGCAGATTGGCCTCACCATTTCCTAACCTTTCATAATTAGATAACAATGCAGGCAGGATCCAGCCTCAGAGCCCAGTAAATCAAGTCCTGAGTTCCATGCTAAACTTTTGAGGAGATGGCAAACATGGATATAGATGCAGTTATTGGGGGTTTAGACACAATGAGCCCAACTTAGTGAGAGCCACAGTCACTGTAATAATGTGTGACATACTGTACTTCTGGCGATGCCAACCCAGACAGTGGCATCCACTTTCCAATGCAAGTATCACCCACAGATTTCAAAGGCTAGACGTCACTTGGTGTGAAAAAGCTAGAGGCTGTTGGCCCCATAACAAGTAATGACCCAACTATTCTATGGGCAATATTAAAGTCCCTGGTGCTGAAAAACTACACAGTTCACACATCAACTCCAACTGCATTTTAAGTATACATGATCAAAGAATTCCTAAACAGAACACTTGCCCCAGGCAAGCTGTCATGGGGTATCAGATGATAGTGTTGTATGGTTCTTTCAACTCAGCACTTCTTACAACAGGCACGGAAGGGTTAAGATAGAGGCTTAATCCTCTTCTTTCTGATCACCTCTATGCCAAGTACAAGAGAGAGCAGGCACATGCTGTTCCCACCTGCTAGCCCAAGTGGGATTATAGCATTCACTGAGGCTGTTTTCCATTTAGCAGGCAGCATCCACAATTTTACTGTCCTCAGAGAAAAATGAAGTCATTTATCTTTCTATTTTTGTTGGAGTGTGGATGGTGTGAATTGGTAGGAATGGGCAGGAGTATTAAGTTGGAGAAACAACGGTAGTAGTTTTACAGGTTCTGTGTTGAATTCCTCTTGTGACAAACATAAATCCTGAGTAATTCTCATTGTGAAAAAGGAAGAAAGTTATGTGAAGCCTACTTAAAATAATTAGAACAAGTGAGATCAGAGCTCATTGGTCTTTCAGTTTAAGCTGCTGTCACATGGGGATGGCCATTTCTTCTGTTGCTAGGAACTCCCATTTCTGTATTAGAAAGATTGGTTTTTTTCACGTCCGAATCCCATGAAATAGAAAAAGTAACCAGATTTCATTGTTTTCAGTGAAAAAAATAAATGAATCTAGACTGACAAAGATGAACTTGTGCAAAGAAATGTTAACACAGCCATCAAACTAGACATTGTGTTTAGAGGGACCTGCTTTCCAGGTGCCTATTGGTTGGCATTTAGAAACTGTGTTTCAGGAATTTCTGGTACCCAAATTATTTATAGAAACAACACAGAAATTAATAAATTGGCAACTCCCCTAAAAAGTCAGGGGAAATAAATAAAAACATAAGTGACAAAAGATGATATATTCTAAGTTTAAGCTAAGGGATCATAACTAGATGATGAAATTCCAGTAAGAACAAAAAACAGGGATAGCAAACATAAAACAAAGCCATCAAAAAAAATTTCTAAAACAATAGCCAAAAAAAGCATCAATTTATGGATTGAAATAGTTTCCCAAAATAACCCAAATGCAGGTAGCTGATGAGGTAACTTTGCACATCTAAACTGTATCACTGAGAGATACTGAGTAAAGAAAATATTCCTGTCTAAAGGAACATTTATTTTAGACCTAAAATTTCTACCAGTATTTTAATACAGTGGCATGTAGAAGTTATGTGTGTGACGGTAACAAGACATGGAGTGTCTGTCTTGAGGACATCCTTACTTATGAATGCACTAAGGACTGACTCCAGAAACAAGTGAGTTGACTAAGGACACTGATGACTTTCCCAACAAGAAATGGAAAAGAGGAAAACCTGGCAGAGAAATGCAGAGGACCCAACATAACTATGCTTGCCTTTCTATTGGGATTTCCTTAAGAATTTCATACACGAATATGTTCTTCTTTATCTATCCTACCCAAAATTCCCTCCTACACCCAGACCTTGTTTCTCTCCAAACTTCATGTGCTCCTTTTATAGAAAGCCTGCGGTGTCCATTTACTGTCTGTCATTCGTATGTGGGTGTGGGACCATCATTGGAACATAAGTAACTTCTCACAGGTCATATCCCTGAGTAAAACTGACTTCTTACAGCAGCAGCCATAAATTGCCATTATTTCCACAGATAAGAGTAGGATTTCAGGAGCGTCTGCATTATCCATGCTGGGTTTTTGATGGCTTGATCTTGTGCAGGTCTTGTGTACACAGTCACAGTCACGGTGTGCTCATGAGTGCGACAGTGCTTCCGTGTCCTGAAAATGACTTAATTCTTGATTTATATTTGTTTAACATTAATTTAAAACTTTCCAGTATGCTCATAAGTAGGTGCATTGTGTTGTTAGTTTTCTCCAAGAGAAATAACCATGATGGCTAAATGGAGGAATTGTGACAAAGAACTGTCTCGATGGTTCACTATGGTTCACTGTCTATTCCTCATTCTGTCCCCATAGTATTTATTACCAAGTACTTAGGTAAATGTGACAAGCATATTTTTATCATCTCTGTCTTATTTCCATTCCATCCAGGCAATGAGTTTTACTTGATAGATCTTTAAGACTATTCTCTACTGAGTTTCCAGACCCCTCCAACCTGTAGTTATATGTAGGCGTGAAAGGATGGAAGAGAAACTGAGAAATGTCTTAACTTAATAGGAGGAATAGAGGAGGAAACCTTACAGGTTGGACATCATGTCCTGCGCTGTGTGGATAGTCCATTATTTCATGCTATGAGCCTGCTCCCAAGGATTTAATATCCGTTAATCTCAAATGAAACCATCTTGCCTCTAAAGAGCATATTCTAGTTCTAACACTTTAATAATAAAATAGCTAAACAAACACCAAGATAAACAACATTTCGAATAACTTATCATGTAAAAGGAAGATGTCTTTTTAAGAAGTTGCCATTTTTTTTTCACATGCAATTTTGTTTGCTGTTCCATGTTTATTGTCCTCACAGGAGAAAACATAGGTTTCTTCTAGAGATGACTTATAAATACACTGTTAGGGAACAGTTTAATGTAAATGTGGTTTTGGTTTTGTAAAGTAGTTTTGAGTATCTAAGGCTCCAAAGACTTCAAGCCCCATGACATAGCCAAGGAGTCCACCCCCATCCCCCAGCTAGCTGTGTGCTGTAGGGTAAGACATACTATGCGTCTTCACCTCCAGGAATACCAGCCTTGTAACACCAATGCATGCCCAGAGCTGAAGAAGACCACACCGTGGACCCCCTGGACACCGGTCAACATCTCTGACAATGGAGGCCACTATGAGCAGAGGTTCCGCTATACCTGTAAAGCTCGCCTGCCAGATCCAAATTTGCTGGAAGTCGGAAGGCAGAGGATAGAAATGCGGTACTGTTCCAGCGATGGGACCAGCGGCTGCTCCACAGATGGTAAGAAGGTCCTGTGGGGACTGGCCACTCTGTGAAAAGCCTTTGACCTTGTCTCTAAGGAAATAGAAAAATAAGGGGAGTCCCTGTTCAAAAAATGTTGTGTTTATGGTAGATCCAAAATAGTTTGTGTGAGATGTACTTAGCATAAAAGAACACGATGAAAATAGTAGTTGGAATAGAGATAGTAGCAGAACGTAAGATTTTGCCCTTCTTTAAAAAAACCAAAGTAAAAAAAGATAGTAGAAGATAGTAGAAGTACATTTCTTTTTTGATAGCATAAAATGACTTTTCTGTTAAAGAGCACATCTGATCTGACTAATAGTGCTTTGCCCTAGTGGTTTTGTTAATCCCTTCAGTGTGGTCATAGAAAGCCCAAGTCAGATCCAGCCCCACCCACTGCCTGGCTTAGGTATTCCCTGTGATGGTACCTCAGGCAGATGTCTCCTGGAGTTCAGCTGTCTCCACTGCAGGAATGGTTGAACCTTTCTCTTGATACCTTCATTATTTGCTTTGCTCTTTCTTTTTTCTAATACTTTTATCTAATGGCACACAATATATTCTAGTTCATAAAAGAAAAGAAACACTCATGGAGAAGTTCTGAGAGGATGGCATCATGAGAAAGACAATTACATCCCCTGACAGAACATTCACTGGCATTTCTCAGCACTCTGTGATTATGGTCTTACTCAATTCTTCCAACACAAGTGTAACACAGAATGTCCTGGTACAGTCACTTTTATTTTCATAGATTGCTTTTCAGACATGGTTGGGGGGGTCCCTCCAGTGATAAGGATAGCTTATTGGAACTTGCAGATAGGGTGACATGTTTTGTAAAGTGTGCTGGCATAATGCAGTGGGTTAGGGGGGTCAGAGAGAGGGAGAGAGGCCAGACAGTCCTTCTATAGCAAGCCAGGCTTGTACTTGGCTGTTGCTAGGTAACTGTTAGGTGAAGCCTAGAAGAAATGCTAACATAGAATACATTTATAGCGGGCACTGTGAGTTTCTTCTCTTATCCCAGTAAAGCTCTAAGGATGGGTCACACCGCTCTCATGTCACAGGTCCCCAAGCCTCTGGGAGCAGGTAGCCTACCTGGATACCTGAGGAACAACTGTTATTATCAAGCACTCTCCCCTCTCAAAGCACCTCTCTTTATCCACTGTGTTTGCAGGTATTGACATATCTCAGACTGCTGTAGAGTTGAACAGACCACCTCTCCGTTTCTTAAAAGGGAAGGAGTCTATTCTAATAAAGGGTCTCAGGAAAATAAACATACCACTTAGGGCTAATAGCATCGTCTGAAGGATGAGCAACAGAGAGCAGTCAGTCAGCTTCTTTTATAAAAACGTGCCGTTGCTCAAAGAAGAGATTTACCTGGAAATTCCAGGAGAAGGATAAAGGAGAGCCAGCTGCAGATGGACATTCTGTAATAGGTGATCTTGTCATTTCAGTCAAGGTTATCAAATACAATATGAGAACCCAAAGATGATTTCCAAATATTATTCAATTTTTCCTATTTAATTCTGTGACTTCAGTATAATTCCATCCCATATAATTTCATAAACACACCTATACCCTGTGAAGTTTTTTGAAGTCTATGTAGAAAACACATATCCTAAAAATATTAAATTCTTCATCTTAAATTAATGTTTACTTATCTTCCTTCATTTTGTTTGACAGACTTGGTGACCTTTTTACCAACTCACTGGCAACCGTTTTCTGTATGGGCCACGAGCATTTATTTATTGTGGCATCAAAGTGAAAACTTGAAAATAAATCATGGCCTATCTTTGTAACTGACTTCATTTTCCTTCCTGAACACATATTTTTAAATTCCTTCCATTGTCAGATACATATAAAACTAAAGCTAGTATGTTCTAAAGATTAATAGTATGTATTCAGGAAAAAAAACTTTATAATTTTTAAAAATAATTTTATACAAAATTATGACTTTTTATAAAACTCAAAAAGATATCCTACATCTTATTAAAACCGTAAGCATTGTCCATGGCACAAAGAAAGGCCATGATGGTTGTAAGTTCTTAGGATCATTCTTACATGTCCTGCTATTGATGGCTTGAAAACTGAAAATCGCTTCTGACCACACAACAGGAGGCTTAACTGTCCACCCAGTTTGTTTGTTTATTGTTAACCCACAAAGCTCTGGATCGTTCCAGAAAGCTGCTCTTAATGCCTTTTCTCAGATGATCCTCCTGCCTATACTTGCACATTTCTAAGCAAACAAGGAAGTTGCTAGAGATTATCTATGGGGATTGGGTTTGGGGGCTGGCTTCTTTGAGGCTGGGTTGTTTGAGGCTGGGTTGCTGGGGTTGGGGGATGAGTTGTTTGAGGCTGGGTTGCTGGGGTTGGGGGCTGGGTTGCTGGGCAAGTGTTGATGAAAACACCACTGTCCTAGAGACAAAGAGTGAATGGATTTAGGATTGCATTGGGCTGCATCTTCCTCAAACAAAAGGTAACTGAGTCTGGTTAAATAAGTTAAAATGCTCAGAGCAGGCCTGACACACAAGGAGTCTTCAAAAGACAATTCCATGTTCTTGTAATGCTCACTGGCCCTCACCTCACCCGCACCCCCACCCCCACCCTCACTCTCTCCTGCTCTGTTTTGTCAGCAAGCGTGCTTATTTGGGAATGAGATCTGGGTAAAGTCTCTGGAGCAAAAGACTGTCTCCGTGGCCTTGGGATTCAAGGGGGATTAACTCTGATCCTCTCGCAGCATGAGGACACACTGAGAAGGGTAATAACTGTGAAGAAACAGGCCTAAGTGAGTTCCTTTGTCCAGATGAAAGTCTTTCCTTAACAGCAACCCCATGGTGCAAGAGGACAGTTTACAGTAGAACTCTCAAGGGAAGGGAAGTGGGATCGTTCTTTAGAGATATTTACAAAAAAAAAAGGGGGGGGCAAGAATTAGCAATGGGAACTTGCTGTCTTCAAGCCTGTTAGCACATTCAGATGGAGTGCCATGTGCATCCTAATTGGAAAGTGACTGCAGGGAAGAGTCTTGAGTTATTGGAGGCTGCCATTCAGCTGCAGTGGGTTTTGGCTTTTGAAGTATGAAAGGGCTCACTTGATTACTATGGTAATACTAGACATAAAACACACAGTCTATACAGGAATAAAAATTCCTATAGAATCACACTTTGAATTTCCTTGGCAGGACTTTCTGGAGACTTTCTACGAGCTGGGAGATATTCTGCACATACAGTCAATGGGGCATGGTCAGCCTGGACTTCCTGGTCACAATGCAGCAGAGACTGCAGCAGGGGCATTCGGAACCGGAAGCGTGTTTGCAACAACCCAGAACCCAAGTATGGGGGTATGCCATGCCTTGGCCCATCGCTGGAGTTCCAGGAATGCAACATTTTACCCTGTCCAGGTAAGAGGATCATGGTGCAGGCAAGACTAAGAAAGCTGTGTGCTCGCAACCTTTAAGTAATGAAGCCACTGGAGACGTCTCCCCTTTTGAGAGATATGTTCGTAAGAAGTGTGTGCAGAGATTACAGCAACTGTTGGGAACCAGACAGGATGAAAGGAAAAGGAGTCCTGGATTCCTAACTCATCCTGGCTATCTAGACCCAAAGCATTACCGCTGGTTGAAAATCTCCCTTTAGTCTCTCTCCGAGCATGCAGGCAGCTAGCCTGGGGCTACCAAGGTTCTCCTCCCATATTGCTGGATACAGAGACAAACATAAATATGCGATGAACTGCATCGTACATTATGATTTTACAAGAAAGCTGGGAACCATTTTGTCTTAGTTACAGTTACTGTTACTGCGATGAAACACCACGCCTAAGAGTAACACGAGGAAGAAAGGATTTATTCACTCACGGTTCCACAGCATCAAAAGCAGTGAGGACAGCAACTCAAGCAGAATGTGAACTAGAAGCAGGAGTTGATATAGAGGGCATGGAGGCGTGGTACCTAGTAGACTGTTCCCTTTGGCTTGCTCAGACTGCTTTCTAATAGAACACAGGACCACCAGTCCAGCGATGCCACCACACGCAATGGGCTAGGCCCTCCCCATTAATCATTAATACCCCACAGGCTTGCTTATAGCCTGATCTTATAAAGATTTTTTTTAATTGAAGTTCCCTTTTCTCAGATGATTTAGCTTGTGTCAAGTTGACATAAAACTAGCTAGCATATACTCAGATTTTATGATCTTAGCCCTGTCACTAATAGAGCTGATGGTTCTTTGAAGTAGTTTGCAGAAATACATGTTGTCTCCAAAATAAGTGTTAATGGCTTTCAGAATACAGACAAACCTAGCCTTTCCAATACAGCCTCTGCCAAGTCCATAGAGTCACGCTGCCACAGTACTACACCCTGGACACCAACCAGCTCGCGATTCCACCTCATCTTTTATAAAGAGAGGCTCACCTCATGAATGAAACCCTCTATGAGTTCTTTTCTGGAGACTGGTAGAGCTATGTGTCACCTCTCTGCCTCATAGTTTCAAGCTCTTTAACACAATGTCTCAAAGACATTGTCGCCTTATCCCTGTGTAAACCACCTTTGCCATATACCTGACTGAAAACCCAGGAGGTTAAGGCCTGCTGAGCAGGCTTACACACCATAATTACCTCAGAGCCTGACACACCGAAAAATATCGATGGGCAGTTGTCAGATGATGAGGGAACAAAGCACTGAATAATTGATCTTCCTTCAACCGAGCATACCATTGATTTGTATACTATATTTCTCAGCAGTATGTGTTTATGTGTGCTTATGTGTGGTGTGGTGTGTGTGTGTGTGTGTGTGTGTGTGTGTGTGTGTGTGTGTGTGTAAATAATGTTAGCCTGATATAGTCACTGACCTCTGGTTTTGTAACATGATAAAATGTAGTGACTGACCGCATCAGTTGAAAACATACTAATTAGACTCATAACAGATAACGCCAACCACTGTACTGTGAGCCTAGTATTGAGAGAGAAGTTAGTAGGAGCCTAGTACGAAGAAGTTCATCAAATTGACAAGCAGGAATGAGAAATCCTGTGTAGGAGAGACGCATTTCAAATATTGGGTACATTAGTTTTAAGGGCATAAAAATCTTAGCATCTATTCCTTTAGATAAATAGAACTTTCTGAATCATTTGAGTAATAAATGGCCTTATAAGAATTGAATAAGCATTTGTGGTTGAGATAGCAGGTAGATAGATGAATGATTAGGTAGATGGATAGATAGATGTCTGGGTTACTCTTTGGATGGGTGAGTAAGTGGATGGATGGATGGATATATGGATCTATGACTAGATAGGTGGATACATAGTAATGGGTTGAAGTATGGAGGTAAGGCTGAAATCAAGACCCCAGCTTTGTATCACATGATCTTCCTGTTGTAAATAACTAATTTTTTGAGATTGTGATAAATTATACCATTCCACCCTTTCTCTTTCCTCCCTTCAATGCCCCCTGCACCCCTTGCTGTCTTTTCAATCATGACCCTTGTGTAAAGTGGACTCATGAGCTTTTCTCCTTCCACATTACAAAAGATGTTATTCTTGCTCAGGTCACATGTAGGCATCAGGTTGGTGAGATTTTCTGAATGTATCTTCCGACTACATCCTACATTACTAAGAGACACAGCCTCACACTCCATTCCCTGATCCTTTTGCTCTTGTAGCCCTTGCCCACACCCGTTGACAATATTCTCTGAGCCTTGAGCGCAGTAGTTATGCTGTAGATATTATCTACTATGACTGAGCTCCACAGTTTTGTATTTTGGTCCGTTTTGGTTACTCTGTGATACCCTCTGTCTATTGCAAAGCAAAACTATCTATAGTCACTTATCTTTGGCTGTAAGTATAAATATTTGGAATATAGATAGGAATTATGCTGGTTTAAGAAAAGGACAGTTGTACATTTTTCTCCTCCAAGATCCATGACTTCACTAGCCCTGAGTAGTTGGCTAGCTTCCAATACTAGGCATGATTTCCCTCTTGTTGACTCAGCCCGAAGTCCAATTAGAGAGCTTTTGGTTACTGCCGAGTATGTGCATACCACTACTGCACCCTTAGAGTTACTGCATCGTGATGTTCATTGTTGTGGTGCATAGAGGCGTAGGACTGTTGCTTGCTTTTCTTCTTTGGAAACTTTCTCGGTACCTTTTGGATATCAATAAAATTAGTTCTCAGGGATCTGGGTTTGGGGTTAGATCTACCTCAGGATCTCTGGGTCCTGTGACTGAAGAGATGGGTCTCTTCAGAAGTAGAACACCTTACATCTCTGGAAGGCAACTGGATGCAACAACAATAGCCTATATTTTGTGAGTCTCTTGGACAACCCTAACCTATAACCCAAATGAGGGCTTTTTAAAACTATTATTGGGTTTTGTACTCTATAGATAATTTATAGCTCTTGTGGAAAGCATTGTTAGCCCATATGGGAAATTTTTATTTACATTATATGCAGTAAATAGCATATATAACATATAACATATAACATATAACATATAACATATAACATAGATATTTGTAAGTATAGTTAATAGTTATGATTCCTTGTGAGTTTTTCAGACATTTCACTGTTATTTTACCCTCCTTCTGGATTTACCTCCGTCTCCTCTTCATAATTGAAGCCCCCATTTGCCCACCACTTTCAGATCATATGTTCTCTGCTATTCCCCGCTTTGTTGGTCCCAGCATCACTACCTCACAATGGGCCCTTTCCACTTCCCAGGTTTCTGTAGTTACTCCAGGCTGTATACTCACATCTGACCATTTGGAGCTAAAGGCTTCCGCCTAGAGAGAACATTTGTCTTTCTAGGTCTGAGTTATATCATTCAATGTGATCTTTTCTAGTTCTTCCCATTTACCAAGGTTTTCAGTGATGTCTTTGGTCCTGCAGCTGTGCTATTCCCCCGATGCCTGTATGCTTGAATTTCTCCAGCCTTAGGATATTCCTCTTCAGACCACACAACTTTCCCAGCCAAACTGATGCTGAGATGCTGGGAAAGGTCACAGAGTTGCTCTTTCCCACAGCCCACGTGGAAAGATTCTTCCCCCGGGTGCTTGGAGGCAGCGTGGGTGTTATCACTAGATTTGAATCAGGGCTGTGAACTTAAGCCAAGGAGAATGTCATAGGAATGCCATCTCGTTCTTTTCTGGACTCTAAGCTTGATTTCTTGTGTGCATTAGTAGCCTATGTGGATTCCTAGAGATGCTTGGCTGTGGTCCTGATCCCTGAGGGTAAATGTTTCTTGTCCATATCAGGGACAAGCATCATCTGTGATAGTTTTAATTTTATTTTTGTTGACTTGCTCTTGAGCCAAGATTATGTGTACATGGCCTGAATATCTTAAAATAACTCTGTCCTCATTTTCTTTTAAAAGCCAAGAATCCTTTGTGGGATTGTCCATATCTTTGAACCAGGGACTAGGCAAATTCAAGGTTGAATGAGTGAAGATAACTTTTTCTCCCATGTCCTATAAAATTCCTAAAAATGTGATAATGTGTAACTCAGCTATGAGCTGGAAGGAAGCACCACCCTCCATGGGCTGAGCTATACAGGCAAAAGAAGCCATATTTAGCACAACTTTTACCTAATTTAGAACATTTTCTTAAAAGAAAAAAAAAACTTACATTTTAACCCTATTAGGTTCCTAGTGACCAGTTACAAGATGCACTACCATTTATTAATGTTCTCAGATATTGCAAACAGATGAACAGGTAAGAACACTTGCTATGCAAGCATGCAGATTTAAGTTTGAACTCTCAAAATCCATATAAATAGGCATGTTTGCATGTACCTGCAACCTCAGCATCGAGAGAAGGGATAGGCAGATCCCATGAGCTCCTTGGCCAGTATGCATAGTGAAAATGGTAATCTGAGTGGGAGAGCCCATGTCAAAGCAATAAGACAGAGAGAGCATGAACGTAGAAGGCACCCAATTTCCTACTCTGGCCTTTGTGTGCAAGCCCATGAGGGTATAGCTGGGCTGGGAAGATAGCTGAGCAGAGGAGAGCTTATCTTTAATTCTGGAGGCTGTGGCTCTATCTGTGACACTAATATAAGTAAATAAATAAGGAAGTAGATAAGAAAGCCAAGCACATACTAAAATGATTATTAATCATACCTTTGGAACCTGCTCCTGAGTAACTTGTCCCAGCATTGAGAGGATTGTGACTGTTTCTGTTCATCCTGTTATTTCTGCTGGAATTTGATGCAGCTGTAAAGACTCTAGACTGTAGACCTTGACTGTCAAAGAAAGAGACAACAGATGGTTCTTTGTTGCTATGTGTATTCAAATGAGAAGAAAGTAACTTCAGAGTTGCCCATAAAACCCAGCATAGTAAGTGTAAGTTCTTTTGATAAGATTTAACTCACAAGGTTCCCTTTGTCATTCTTCTGTAAACAATAAGACCCAGGGAAAAGGAACAAGGGCACAGTGACTCAAACTAGGGACTCTGACAGGTGTGTTCTCTCCAGAGAACAATACAGAAACCTGTGGTATGTTGGGGACACTATGTTTTCTATCTGTAGCATCCTTATGTCCTTGGACCTTTACATCAGGAGACAGAGAGCACAGGACTTCTTCTTTGGAAGAGAAAAGGCCCTACTGTTCCTCAGAGTAGAAATGTGTGGCCCGGGCTTCAGAATGCTGAAGAATCAGTACCACACATTCTTCATGAGCTAACATGCTGTAAATGAACCACTTTGTCCCTCTGACCACACACAGTGTGACTGGCACTTGGGGGTTAATTATGCAGCTTTATCTGGCTCTTTCATCACTGCTGACTGTACTCTGTTTTGATCTTATTATAACAGTGCAGTATTTAAGTAGAATTCCAACAATGTTTTTTTTAACTACTATTGAGCTATTTAATATATAACTTTCATTTCAACCAGAATAATTCTTTGTAATTAATTGCTTTCTTTCCTTGAAAGACTAAGGATCTAAGCTTGAGGGTGTTTGTCTAATCTTCTCATGAACTGGTCTTACTTAGGATATATTAAGTGGTAATTCAAGCCATGGGCAGAATCCAGCATGGATGTCAGGAATTATGTGACTTGTAAGGAGGTCTTGTGCCTTAATTATTGATCCTTAGCTTTAGGACTTTTCAAACCAGCTAGATAATAAAAACAGCCAAGGTGAGAACTAGCCAGGTGCTACTTATTAATTATTATGACATGTGATTCATGGTTCCGGGGCTAGAAGCTTCAAGTCACTTACTCTTATGGTGCTTAAAAATTGTATGTTTTGAAATATTTTCTGGAGAACAAATAGGGGAACTAGATGGTGTTGGAAAGATTCTTCAAATCTGTATCTACCACGAAGTAGGAAACATCGAATGCCCCCACACCGTGAGTGGCTTTTGCTGTGTATACCATTGTCTTCTATATGGTATATCTTATCTCTATGAGTGTCATATTGGTCTTGTGGGGACTTAAGAAGTTCTACGTTTTTGTGTCCTTTTCCAGTGGATGGTGTGTGGTCTTGCTGGTCATCCTGGTCTAAATGCTCAGCAACCTGTGGGGGTGGACACTACATGAGAACCCGTTCGTGTACGAATCCAGCTCCCGCATACGGAGGGGACATCTGCCTGGGACTGCACACAGAGGAGGCACTCTGCAACACACAGACATGCCCAGGTACGCGAAGCATTGCTTACTACATGGTTTTAGTGCAAACTCACCTTTCTTAATTTCGAATGATGAAATTAAGGATTGTAAGTCACAGTAAATACTGGAAATAGAAGAATGAATGGCAAGTCAATCTCACATTGTCGCCTCCTAATGTGATTTAATAACATATGCTTCTACAGCAAAATAGATTTCACATTGTACCCTCTTCAGTTTACAAATGGGAAAGTGTCATATTTTTGGAGCAGGGGGCATCTAAACTACCTACCTACAAAATGTACCCCCAACTCAACTTTGACCTTGCAAACTTATACTGATGACTCTCATGTAGCAACTTTCTTTGCTAGGTAAGAGAGTAGATTGTAGAAAATACATGGAAAACAAGCCAGTATTTGTAGTGTCCCCATACTGTTGTGATGTGATTCCGTGGGAGAGTCAGCTGTGACTCCTTGTTACACAGCCTATCCTTGCCCAGAATGTGCTAGATGCTTAGAACAAGTCTAAAAATGTTCCAGGGGAGCGCAAGGCATTGTGGGAGAACACTTTACTCAGGGTCAGGGCTATACTCAGAGGTAGTACAGCTAAAGAAAATATAATGCATAAAGTTAATGTTTTAGTCAGGGTTTCTATTTCCACACAAAACACCATGACCAAGAAGCAAGTTGGGGAGGAAAGGGTTTATTCAGCTTACACTTCCACATTGTTTTTCATCACCAAAGGAAGTCAAGACAGGAACTCACAAAGAGCAGGAACTTGGAGGCAGGAGCTGATGCAGAGGCCATAGAGGAGTGCTGCTTACTGGAATGATTCCTCTGGCTTGTCAGCTTGCTTTCTTATAGAACACAGGACTACCAGCCCAAGGATGCCACCACCCACAATGGGCCCTTTCACCTTTGATCACTAATTGAGAAAATGCCTTACAGCTGGATCTCATGGAGGCATTTCTTCAAAGGAGATTCCTTTCTCTGTGATACTCCAGCTTGTATCAAGTTGATACACAAAACCAGCCAGTACATCCAGTCAGCTGTCAGAGCATCAAAGCAAAGCAAGAAACAGGAAATAGTGATGGGAGGGAGTGAGCCTCTTCAGGACCATAGCTGGTGGAGCTCTGGGCTCTGTGGTTGACAGAGAATGTATCAGATAGCCTTTACCCAAGACCTAGCATTCTGACATACAGAATCACGTGGGGTGAAAACGGAACACTTTCCTACATGTAACCTTAACAGTGAAACACTTCATCAATATGTATACACAGATATATTTAGAGAAACATTGAACCAAATTCTTATAATCATTCCAAAAAAACAGTCTTTCATGTATGCCTTTGAGAGAAAAAGTCAGTAGTGTCCTGTCAATGCTTATCATTTGGCCTTGATCCAGAACATAGGAATTGTCGTTATTCCTGTCACCAGGACTGAAATACAATGAACCCTTCCTCAAGTCTGGCCTGGCTTTGGCATAGTGACTTTGCAGAGTTGTTTTTATTGCAAATTAAAGACACTTTAAACTTTCATTTAGAAACAAGAGATTTCCCATTAGTGTGAGACTCTGGCCAACATGGATCCTGTGGGAAATGCCCAGGAAATAATCCAAGGACATCTTTGTAAGGGGCTTACTCTGTAAGAAATGGTGGCTGCACTGGTGATTTCCAACTCTCAGAAGTCACGTTTGTCTCAAGAGTTAGTTTATTGACTATTTAAATAAAATGACTCAGAGGATGGAAATGATACGGGATTTAGATTTAGAACACTTACTTTATATATGTTATATCTGGTTTAAATTTATTCCTATTTTTACTCATCCTCACGTGGATTTATTTACTGGGATGTTAGAACTATGACGTCATCTTACTTATGCACAGAGCCATTAAATACAGTGTGAGAGTCTAAAGAGCAGCGTAACTTCATGGCGATTTTGTGTTGGTCAATATCATCAGGTAGCCCTGCCTCTCCTTTCTTCTGGTCTCTGCAGAGAGCTGGTCAGAGTGGTCAGACTGGTCTGTGTGTGATGCATCTGGTACCCAGGTCCGTGCTCGGCAGTGCATCCTCCTGTTTCCTGTGGGCAGCCAGTGTTCCGGAAATACGACAGAGACCCGGCCTTGTGTATTTGACTCTAATTTCATCCCTGGTAAGGGCAGAGATGTTTATCAGTGTGAACAGAGTCATTCTAATATCCAGAGAGGAAATGACCCATTGGGTCAGGCTTTTATCTGCTCTTTGAGGCTGTCTTTGATGAATTAAAAATGATCCTGTCAACTGTTGTGGTTTCAAGGTGACTGGAATATAGATTTACAGGTAACTGGACTGGAATTTAACACAATGTCTTCTATAATGCATTGATTCTAATATAGTCTGAGGATTTCACTACAAAATTTACAAACTAATTGCTTGTTTCAATATCACTTTAAATTCTTTACTATGAAAATATGATGTACTTACTGCAGAGAAAAGGGCCATTGTCTTCATGTAACTCTCAATATACCAGGGAACACAGATGTCTGTCACTAGTGTTGCCTTGAAAAAGAAGTTGGTAGTTCCTTTTTCCACAGGCTTATTTTTAATGGAAAAATCAACGTTTAGTTATCATAGGGGACAATCACTTGTTATACTGACCCTGAAGGTGTCCTGTTCTATTTATATAGACCCGTGAACACCAACTCTGTGCATAACTAACCAACTCCGTGATAATTAACCAAGTTTTTGAACCTTAGACTCATACTGAATTCAACATCATTGGTGTTTGCAAATAAAGCATAGATGTAAATTTTCCTCCCAAATCCTTTGTACATTGTGATTGGATTTTTGTTTTCTAGAAGTGTCTGTGGCAAGATCCAGCAGCGTAGAAGAGAAAAGGTGTGGAGGTGAGTTCTCCTGTTAACAGAGCTCTTGTGAGGATTCTGACATATGACAACCATTTTCTTCCCGGCAAGTTCCACCATTGGATGAGGATGGCAGGCTGGGGAAGCCCCTGATTATCCCCTCATGTTGGTCATAATCTCTCAGACACTGCACTAAATGCTTCTAGAGACAGACATATCCTATCAGCATTTTACAAAGTTGCCACAGTCTACAGTTGTCTGTGGGAGACACTTGGAAACACGCTTTGGAAGTTAACATTTTCCCAATCCCAGAAGGGAGACTTAGCACCCAGCATAGGCTCTTGTGCTATGTAGAATTAGCTTCTCTAGTCATGCCGTTATCAGGTATGAGCTAAAGGAGTCATTCAGTCACCATATCATTGCAGCCAGATGAGTGAAGAATAACAATTTTCAGCGATTTTATATTGGGAATTGTACTAAAAGAGTAGTAAATGTTGTTTTTAATCTCAACTTTATATGTGAGGGCCATGGAATTCAATGATGTGAGGCTACTGTCTCATGTCTAAGTGAGTCATAAGTAAGGGGTGATTATCCTGGAAGCAGGATACTATAGGAATTTTAAGTTGAAAATTGACCATAGAAAATGGATCCCAGCAGGTCACTGGGAGATATGCATGAGGCTTCCAGTGCAGACCTATCAGGGGCATACTCTTGGTCAACGCCAACATTTCAACCAGATGGCATGGTGACCTTCAGGAAATACAGGTTAGGGAGGCAGAAGTGCACAATTTGTGTTCTGTCTTTAGAGAGGTCAATACAGACCTGAGAGTCTCATAGGTGGCACCTCTGGCTTGCTGCCAGGGTCTCTCGATTTTTTTTTTTAGCCCTGGAAGAATAGCTGGGTCTTAAGCAAGTCTAGCATCTAGCCTGGTGATGTTATTGGATAAATCTCAGAAAGTGTAGTTACTCTGCATTGTGAGAACCTTTAAGCTACTGGCATTGACGTTCCAGCATGGTCAGGTAAGTGGATCTTAGGCTATCGCTGATGGACTTAATATAACTGATTGCCTAGCATGAGTGTTTGGGGAGGTTTAGAAAAATGTTATATATGTTTTATCTACATTAGTGGGCAGAAAGCAATCCAAATGAACCAACTAGGTGGTTGGTCTCTATTCTAGCCTTACTGTCCAAAAATCAAGAAAAAAAAGAATGGGCTAATAACCAGGATTAGTAGGGAAAGGTGTCTGCCACCCAGACTGATGACCTGAGTTTCATCCCAAGATCATACATAGTGAAAGAAGAGAACTGACTCTTAAAAGTCGACCTTTGTCCTTGGTACCTTGATGTAAGTAGCCTCACATCATTGAATTCCATGGCCCTCGCATATACAGTGTAGACTAAAACCAGCGTTTACTACTCTTTTAGTACAATTCCCAATATAAAATCCCGTGGTACCTTGCACACACAGACACTCACACACTCACACACTCACATACACACACATGTACACACTCACACACACAATCCATAAGTAATTGTTAAAAAATGGCATATTTTAGGGAAGAACCACAATGTGCAGAATCTTAAGAGATTTAGTAGGCACCATTTTTCCCTCTGCAGAAGATGTGATCCTATTGAGATTTCGTTCCACTTAGCTATTTTTAGTTGCAGGAGACACAAAGACTGAATAATCTCATCATAAAGATGTCAGCTGGCCACAGCTTCCCCAGGCACCTGCAGGAATAATTCATCTGACTAATGGCGCACATCTGCATAAGGAGACCATTGTACATCTCCCATATGCAACAATGAAATATGAGTTATCAGAGCAGGAGAATGTATTTTTATCAGTATGTGGCACTGACTCAGGGGAGTCCTGGCAGCTAAAATAGACAGAAATGAGAACTCATGTGAGATCAGCCTTGCTTATCATCGCTATAGCCACAATCTTCAGGAAAAACGACACAATTCTAGTGGTTGCTGGTGGAAAGGATGCAGAATGCTTTATGCCACAGTCAGATGCTGAGAGTCCTGCCCCGCTACAGTCTCTGTGACAAAGCAGGAAATGCCCAAGGTTTGTAACTTCCCTTTTTGGTCTTACCATTGAAGATTTTTGTAGGATGTTCCCAATACATTATCCAGCTGTAGTGCTGTAGAATTCTATGGTAGGAACTTCATTGTTGGTTTAGAATTTCAGTGCATCTAGGAGCATGTGTTGTTGATCATTGGTGATAGCAGACCCAATAAGGGAGGTCAGTCTCTCAGGGATCTGAGTTCTTAGAATATGGTGTCCAGGAGCAGGCAGAAGCATTGTACAGGGGAAAACTCGGGGTCAGAGGGCATGTAAGACACCTTCATGCATCACAGGTCAGGCCCTGATAACATGCTTCCTATTTTGAGGCTCAGCTTCTGCCCTGGTCTTCTTGACCCAGGACTTGGGGTGGGGATAGGGATTCTGATAGAAGGCCCCAATGTCTAGTGTCCACTGGTGAATCTAAGTAGCAAGCGATCTTTTCACAAGTGTCAGAGTTGGCCTTGTGTTAGGGTGGAGCGTCTGCTGAATGGCAAGTGTCAGGAATGGGCACAGGGAGAAGGTTTAGAGACTTCTAGGAGTCTCTGGAGACTTCTAGGGAGGAAGCCAGTGGGGGTCAGTTGTAAAGACCAAAGGCCCTGAGGCTGCAGAGAAATCTATGTCTTCTCCAATGCTCTCAGGTGCTTTCTCTACAGTAGGGGTGTTACTTCATGTCCACACTGATGCTCAGTAGTTCCTCCACAGTTCTACTTGGTTCTAGGGCTGACAGATTCTGAAAAGCTACCTGGTGATGTTGCATTCCATGTTGATACTTGTGAGAGACAGCAGGGGTCCTACCTCTGCTTCCTGAGCTGTGAAGGCACGAGGTGAACAACCAGAATGCAGTTAGTCCTCTAGTGCCAGTGCAGAGTGGGAGGAAGGAAGCCACAGTCTGCTTTGCATGACCCTCATTTATTCCTGCTCTGAGCCCTGCAGGAAGGTGAGGAGCTCCAACAGCAGTGTTTTCCCAAGAAACATGGAGATTTCCAGGCAGTTGTTTCTTAGCCATTCTGTAACTCTTGGTGTGTTGCCAGGATGCAAATCAAACCACTCCTGTTGTCAAGATATACATCATTGTAACTCACTTTTGAGTTTATATTGCCAATGCTTCAAGGAAAAAAAATCTCAAAACAGGTGCCAATTAAAGAGACAAACAATGGGTCAAAAGAGAATAATTCGAGTCCAGCTTAAAGATTATCTTTGAGGCCTTTAGCACGAATCCTTTATTTCTTTATTTTTTTAATAAGATCACCTAACTGCTAATTATAAAAAGTGCTCCACACATTAATATGCAAGTGTGTGTGTGTGTGTGTGTGTGTGTGTGTGTGTAGAGGGGCTACAGCCATAAAAGATAGAGAGATGCTTCGTCTGTTAAAATCCATAGACACACTTCCTGTAGAAAACCCACAGGCCAGCGGTCACCATCCTCTTCAAGACTCTCTGAGGTTTCCAGATAAAAGCAAATGTGTTTCAATTGTAATACTAACAATGTTCATGAGATTTGAGGAAATTATTTAAATCTATAAGAATACTAATTAGAACGAGGCTGCTCATTGCAGACAAGTTTTTCCAGACCCTGACACTTCCAAGGACTAAACTACTGTGACATCTATACCATACACAGTACCTCCTTTTGACTTTCCTTTCACTTGGACACTTTAAGGGTCAAGTAGCGTGTACTTCTCAAGAGTGATCTGACATTGGCCTTTCCCACAGAGTTCAACATGTTCCACATGATGGCCGTGGGGCTTAGCAGTTCCATCCTCGGCTGCCTCCTCACACTGCTTGTCTACACATACTGCCAGCGGTACCAACAGCAGTCCCATGATGCAACTGTCATCCACCCTGTCTCTCCTGCTGCCCTCAACAGCAGCATAACTAACCACATCAACAAACTGGACAAATATGACTCTGTGGAGGCCATCAAGGTAAGGAATCTACAGTAATAGCTGTAGCTAGGTAGGCCACAAAGGCAGGTGACACTGGAGCTGCCAGCCAGGCTCGGTGATGGTGGTCCTGATGATAGATAGAGAGAGCCCGAGTATTCCAGATCTTTGGGTGTTGGCTGGGTGCTCTTTGGCGAGTGTAGACAGTTTGTAGGTTTTGGTATGTCCCCTCTTGTAGTTGTAGAAAGTCTGTGAGTGTTGACCAGATACTCTTGAGGGTAGAAAGAGAGGATCTTTGGAATTTTGTTTTCTTATTTGCCTATTCCTATTGGAAATAAAAGTTTTAAAAAATGACATAAAATGCTGGTAGATAGTAAATCTGGGGCAGTGTCTAGTTATGTTACAACTCTGCTTCTTGCCTCTGAAAAGAGGTCTTTCAACAAAGTACCTCCAGCCAAGGACTGGGCAACAAGATAAAGGCCACATTATGGCACTCAGATGTCCATGTGCATTTTAGGAAACAAGCTAAATTCTCTTCAACCTCAGTATACTCCTACGTAAAATGGCTATAATAATACATAACTCTATGTTATGAAGTTTTAGTGTCCATACACAAGGACTAGCATGGGAGCTACTGTTCTTACTGTGTTCCTATGAGAGGTCATGGTATAGCTGGAAAGACATGGTAGCTTTTGTCTGCTGTACTCATCTTTGGTTATTTTCCATGGTCATGAATGTAATTCTCCTAAGCCAAGACTAACTGATCTTCTGTATTTCTGTTGAGTTAGTTGTTTCCCTTAACATTCTTAGCAAATGTTGGCATAGCCTCTTTCTGCCGTGATGGCTAAGTTTGAAATGCCAGTCCCTTTTATAAGAATACATAGTACACCCAACACCAAGAGAACACTGTGGGATAGGAGGCAGAAATTACTTAAGAGCAGGAGGAGTGCTATGAAATACTGTCTGCAGGATATGTTATACCTATCACAGTCATAGTCCCACAGGACCTATACAAGATCTATATAAGATCAAACAGCTGCAGTACAAACATAGATAGGGCATAGATGATCTCAAGGTCCTAACCTACATTGAGGAGCTCCTGCCAGTGGGTTGTTGCTGGGAGAGAAGAATCACTCTTTACTGAGGATATGGTCCATGGTAGGTTCCTCATGCTCCTGTGGATCGTCCTGTACTCATGAACATATGGGCAGTATTAACTGAACCTAGTGGGTTATTAAACAAACAATCAGAGAAGCAAACATGAAGTTGGGAAGGAGAAGAGGAGTTGGAGTGGGAAAAAGGGGAACAAATATATTTCATTGTGTGAAATTTTAAAAATTGAATACAATTTTAAAATAGAGTGTTTTTTAAAAAAGATAATGTATTAAGGAGAAAGTGATCTATAGAGGGCTCACACACAGTCTATCAGAAATGAGCTATAGTGTCGAGGGAAAACCTGAGGTACTGGCCTTTGATACAAAACACAGAGGCAGTGTAGCTTGGTACCAACACAACATCGACTCTGTGGTCCTGCTACTTTACTCAGTAGTAGATAACTGAACTGCCCTGTATTCTCACCTCAGTCTCCCATTGTGAGATGATATTAGACATGTTACTGCCATGATGGGAAGGATCCCAAGTGTATGGGTGTCTGCCTAATCTACGATGAATCTTTCAATGACTCTGCTTGACTAATTGTTTGAAGTTAGCCTCTGTCTGTCCTGTTTCATCTTTATCTTGTTCTTTTCAGTGTTTACCTTCCCCCTGGAATAATTTGGCTCTTTGTGTTTAATCTGAGTCACAGAGAGCAACAGCAGAGACATTTTCACAAGTGCAGAGCAAAAAGAGATTAAGGCATCTGAGTCAATTCATGTGCTCAAAGAAGCTCTATAAGGTCTTTGATAAATTATGATGTCATCTGGGCCAGGAGACTAATTTCTTTAAGCATGTGGCTCCTGGTCCATACTCCAGTGGATGGCCTCATACTCAGGAGTCTATAGGCAGCATAAATTGGAGCCACTGGATTATTTATCTTAAAAAAAAATAAAAATTAAATATTAAGGTTATGGCTTGGGAGGTAGGAAAGGATCTGGGAAAAGAATAGGAAGGACTAGAAGATGAATATTATTAAAATACACTTATAAATTTCCCAAAGGATTAGTGAAATTATCACATTAAATGCAGTTTCTTCTGGAAGTCTAGAAGTACATCAGTGTATTTTGGGTATGAATGATAAGTTGAGCCATGTATATAAATTTGCATGAGTCTTAGAGAGTTTCTAGAAAGTCAGACTTTGGATTTCTGATCCTTGCTCCCTCAGTTCTGTCCTGATTAAAGTGCTAAAGTAGGCCAAATATTGTTGGTTTTTCGAGACAGGGTTTCTCTGTGTAGCCCTGGCTGTCCTGGAACTCTCTCTGTAGACCAGGCTGGCCTCGAACTCAGAAATCCACCTGCCTCTGCCTCCCAAGTGCTGGGATTAAAGGCATGAGCCACCACTGCCCAGCTCCTCATCCAGTTATTAACCAAGTCTTCCTTGGGCCAAATGAGTTATGAAGACAGTAAATGAGAAGGCACTTTCCAAACTAACAGAGCCTTTGGAGAGAGCTCAAATTCAACACTGCATCTCCTGATTTTATTCATTCGAAACACTATTTACTGAGCATTCTAAATCTTTTCAAACATATTTTACAGGCATTTAACAAAAACAACTTGATCCTAGAGGAGAGAAACAAATACTTCAACCCACATCTCACTGGGAAGACCTATTCCAATGCCTACTTTACAGATCTCAACAATTATGATGAATACTAGCAGCTCTGACATGTTTGGCTCCTTGTAAACTCTCTGCTCCTCAAAGCCGTGCTCCATGACTGCCCATATTTCTGAGACTTCAGAGATGTCGTGTGGATCCATCTCAAGTGCATTTCAAGCCAGGACTTTCCCATCGCTACCAAAAAAGCGCACACCCTTAGATGCCTAAATGTGTGGTGTTGTGAAAATCCGGTCTATAGAAAACACTTGGTTGTTGCAAAGTGAGCCATGGTATGACGTTTTGTATTGTGCTCATCCCAAACTCTGTCTACTGTTTTTCATTAGTTTTATTTCACAAATGTGCCAACCACGTTAAAAAGTGTCTTCGAAAACATAGTATCGTCATGCTTTTGAGTGCAGAAGGTCAGGATGTTTTAGCTTGGAAACAAACAAATAACCAGGCTTTTTAGTCTGAGAGATGCCTTTCCCACACACACAGGGTCCAGAGTAATTCACAGAATGAAGGTGTGGCTAATGCCAACTCACCCAACCTGGGTGATTGTAGCTTCTTGGAAACAGCTTGTTTGCACTTGGAGTGATTCCTGCCCAGGGATTCCACCTGCCCTGGACCTGCTGAGTCATGGTCTACTGAAACCCTCTGCTTTGGTCTGGGGCAGTGACTGTCATCACTGTTTGGTGAACACATGAAACAGAGAACAGCCGGAGAGACACCACACAGCCGTGTTCTGCAGCTTGCAGTGAAACTAACCTTACTGTGACTTTTGGATTCCCTGTCATCCCAGGAAGCTCCCTGCTGCGCTATGGGCCTGAAGGCCACCTTCCTGGCCAGTAAGCTTCCTGGCTGAAGAGTCAGTCTGAGCATTTGGGTAAACTCCACATCCTTTCCTCCCTCCCTCCATGAGGAGAAAATTCTTCAGCATTTATGATGGAAAATATTGAAAGTACCAAACTAATTGAAAGCTACTTTTTACAATTGTTTTGTGTTATGCAGTGTTTAATTAACTGATGTAATTGAAAGCTACTTTTTTATTTTTTATTTTTTTGTGTTATGCAGTGTTGTTAATGGCTTTTTTTTTATTCAGCATTTTTGATGTGGCTAATGTGCGTGCAGCAAGGGCCCCTATCAAGAGCATTAAAGGTGTGTAAAGCTGTCCTTCTGGAGCTCAGTGCAGTCACACTGGAGTGTCACTCCAGTACCTCGTGTGTCCCCTATTGTCCCAACACCAGAGGAGGGAAAGGCTCTGGTGTCTTTTACCTCAGTTGCTGTCTTCCTGTTCTCCAGCTTACTGAGTCCCACTTCTGCTCCAAGGCAGTAGCAGGAAGATGTACCATGAGGGGTAACGGAGGAGAAGGGCAGGGTTTCCGTGACCCCTCTCTCATCCTGATGGTTGAATGTTCTAAGGCTACTCTTGTCCTCGAAGGAGTAAAGAAGAGTGATTAGCATTTGATATAGAGTGATCCAACGCTTTTTAACGGTGAAGACAAAAGATTTGTCTGCACCACTGCTCACTATGATAAAGGCCTGAGTAGGCAGTCATATGTGTTCTTATGAGTATATAAACTTTCACGTCTATGCAGCTGTACAGCACAGGGAGGGAAGATTACAGGGTTTTTTATGAGTATGTGTTATCCCCCATGGAACATAAAGAAGCAATCTCAAAAAACATTCCAAAAAAATCTTATGATTAATCACAAATTATTCTCCTATAAACACATTTTTCAGACATAACTCTGTTAAAATTGAAATTAAAATGGCAGATGGGCTCTGGGAGATGTGTCAGATTGTGAAGAAATGGCATATGGGAATATCATGGTGGGACATTGTGTGGCATTTCACACACTTCTTCTACAGTGTACATGGCCTCCGTTGCACACACATTTTTAAAATCCACACTCAGTAGACAGAATGTGTCAGATGATTTATTCATTGTCTCCAGGGTGAATTTTTAGTGGATGCTTCAACTCATCTCATTACTTTGTTTTAAGAAAAGAATAAATCCTTCTGGCATAGCACTATTTTAGTGTTTTAAAAAATAATCTCCCCTTCTTGAATATTTCTCTAGTTTAAAAGGTCACTTTCTTTCCCCTGGGAAGAAGAGTACAAATATTTCAAGAATGTATGGCTACACTTGATAGGAAATGGTTTCTAAAAGACCTCTAATCTGGCCTTCATCAATTTGATATAGTAACCCCACCCCAGAGTTCGTAATAAGACAGTTTTCTGATATTAGTATTGTTTTTTTAAAGTCTCATTTTTTTTTACTGCCTCGTTCTCTCTTCAAATCCCTACCTCCAACCAGAAGTCTTTTGCTCTTATTTTAAATGATTAGAGCAATTCCTTAGCAATGCCTTCAGCTGCATTCTGGTTGTCACTGCCTGCTGCATGGCTTGTTTTCTGGAGGTGTCCAGCTGCAGCTCCTGGTGCGGTGTATGCCATACTCCAGACTTCTCATCAGCACATCACACATGCGCACACTGCTCTCACTTGCAGGCGTTCATGTTAGGCTCTACTGTGTGGGTCACATTTTAGATTCCAGACTCATTTCGTTTCCTTCCCTACTTCCTCCCAGCAATCCTTCTTCCTTTCTTTTATTTCTTTTATTTTTATTTCCTCTCTTCTTACCTTTTGCCTTTTGATGAAAGAAACACACAGAGGAATTAATATTTTAAGATACATCTGGCTCAACCTGTTGTTAAATGACACTAATAAACTTATTTTCTAGAGTTAGGGCTTGTGTTTGGCTGGTTTTCATTAGGAAATTGACTTCAGTCACACACTTACTTTCATTGGAAGTTGGTCCCAATGTTGTCTAGGGTTCTCTCTCTGATTAGACTGTCATAGATCTTTCTATATGTTGATATTCTGCAGAAAAAAAAAAAAGAGTAGAATTTTTGCACACTGCATAGCCAGAGGTATTTCCAAATATGCTGGGAATTTTCTTGGAACTGGGAGCTCTGTCAGAACTGACTGAAGCTATCTCTGTGAGTCCCGAGAAACTCTGGGACCTTGGGGTGAAACTCTGCTTCACAGAAAAGCCTCTGTCATCATAGTCCTAGACTTTTTCTTCTAAGTTTCCCAATGCAAGCTAGGCACCTCTGCCCCTTAAGACTTACTCATAACACCTTAGCATCTTGGTCCTGTTGTATGCATCAAAATGCATACTAAAGTAGATTCTACCTGAAATTAACATGTATGTTGATGGAAGAGGAGAGGGTTTCTTGAGTGTATGATGAAATGATAGAGACACTAAAGGAATGGAAAAGAAACCATAAACTGAATGGTTGTGAAGGCATCTGCCACAGAGATGTCTCTATCCCTAGGAAGGACCAATCCATGTGTTTGATCTGGACCCTGTTGACTCACAGGTAATACTGAAGAGAAAAGAAAATAAACAGATGTGGAGTGTGATGTGAAAAACCAAAGGTCATGTTACATTCTGCTGATTATCCTTCATGGCCCCTGAACAGATTCTGGCCCACAACCAAGTACTAAGGTTCTGACATTCGGCCTCATCCACAATCAAGTATACTGGGTACATGACTCAGTGAGGGCATTGCTATCTTCTTATTTACCTATAATGAAAACCACCAGTGTTGACAGACACCCATGTCAGCAACTGTTCCACCTTAGTCATTGATAGAATCAGGTCTTGCCTTCAATACTGGAGGCAAATTCTCATCAAAGGGGATTCCACCTATGGGCTGTTATTATGTAGTTGAACAGCTCAAGAGATGTTATCCTAAAGATGCATCAGATTTGCACTCAGTCGGTTTGTCTAAACACAGCCTACTGGCATTTGGATTTGCATATATCCCACATGTTCTTTCTGAATTTTTTTTTTCTTTTAGAATAAACCACAAATATTTCCTCAACAGATCAAGCCAAATTCCTCATCAATTTTTCCCAAGAGTCATCAACTTTTTTAACTTTGAAGGCTCCGAGACTGTTCGGTGGGCCATTCACGTTTTAAATCACACTTTGGAGTAAACTAAGTTCAGTGCTACTGTGTCAGAAGACAATTTGGGAGCCCCAACTGGAAATACCAGAAGCCTCGCACCAATGGGTGATACAGTGAACTGTGGGAGCATTAGATCAACTGGTGACAGGTTATGTTCAAGTCTCCTGGCTCAAAACCATCAGTTTCCATGGAGATGCCAAAACAGTAAACTTAGACTCCTTTGCAGACTCTCTGGTGTTTTTCTAGAGTCTAAAGATGGAACTGGGCATGCCCAGTTTGTCCATCCATTCTTATACCTTCACTACTTCATAGAGCATCTACTGAGTTATGTTAATACACTATTGCCAATGTTACAAAGCCTGCTATAACCCATGGGTATGTTATACCATCTTCTATCAGTTACTGAAGAGCATTTTGGGTACTCTGCTTCTTTGAGAAATGCATATAAAATGGGAAAACTTAAGTTAATGGTTTTGTTGACCTAAGAAATGTACCATAGGGAATGCTGTGTGAGAGCTTACTGTCCAGATCCCAGAGATTGTTTATCTCTGCAACCTATCTTTTCAGTTGTTATCATTAATTAAAATGATGTGAGGAGGTTTCCAAGCTCTATAAATACTAATCTATGGCCTTGAGGTAGTCTCTCTGGATAATCTCATGAAACCAAGGAAATGTGTTGCTTTCCAGTTTGCTACTGTTTCCTTTGGGGAAGAAAAACCCTGTGGATAATGTACCATGTTGAACTATTGACAGAAGTTGTGAAAGTTACTCTTCCTTTTGGATTTCATATCATAATGTTGCATTATCAAAAATTTGATACACGTTGCTGAAGCAACATAGAAACCTGTCTCTTAAAATAGTTCAGACTGCAAAGGCTGTGTGCAGTCTCCTGGATACCAAATTCAGAGCCTGGTACAAATAGTATAGTTCACAATGAAAGCCCAGCCCTGAAACATGATCTCTTTGATAGATGATGTCCTGCCATTTACGTTTATTATCCATGACCAGAGCCTATATCAACTCTGTCCCCAAGCAGAAATGCTTTACTAGGAAGACAAGGTACGTGTAACTAAACTGATCAAGGATACTTTTCAATCAGAAAGAGAAAAGTAGCAATGGGGAATCACTAAAATGCAAATCAGGCAGGAAAATCTCCACCCCTTCATAATCCATCAAGAAACTAAAATCAGTAGATTAGCCATAATTCTCATCTTTCTCTGCTTCTTGGGAATTTAATACGGACTGCTTCCAATGCTAGACAAATACAAGCAAAAAGAAACGCCTAGGCTCTGATAAACAAAACTGTTCTTCCATCGAGACAATAAGGGAGGCCTGCTATCTGCAGAAGATGAGACTGACTTTCTTGCTAGTGCCTTTTATAAGCGATGTGCTGTTGCTCTTCCTGGTTATTGATTGTTCCAATTAGAAGCCATGGACTGGCTTTGAGGAAATCTACTCTGTGTGTCTCTGAACTCAGGAACAGAAAATGAGAGGCATGTCTCATGTTAGAGTGTGGTTTTGCTCTCAGAGCTGGATCAAGAGTGTGCTGTGTCCAGATGAAGTGACCCTGTTCCAGCCTGCAAGAAACTGATATTGCTTTACTTTTTACATCTTCATGGAGATGTATAGAGGCTGTCCTGTGGTTGGGGAGTCAGCTCTGTCTCTGTAGACTTCAACTGATGTTTCTGTTACTCTTCATGCACATACATAGGTATGAGGGAAACAGATGCAGGCTACCTACAGTGATACAGATTGTGACACAAGAACCAAGTAGAACATTATTTGGGCTGTTTTGTCATATGTTGCGAATCCAATATCAGGACTGCTCAAGAGTTCACAAAATGATTACTTTTTGCTTGAGTTGAAAACATTAGCAGTGTCTTCTATGCTGAAGTTGACCACTGATCTCTAGCACTGTGGCTGTGGATTCAAATCAGCTTATAGATCTGCTTTCGAAGCATGCACAGCGAGAGCCTCCGACCACTGAGTCACCATGCTCTTCACCTCATCTGCCGATGCAGATGCAGCAGCTTGTCCCAGTGTAAGATTCTACAGAACCTGTGACCACTTGGTTTTGACTTTACACCTGCTATGCCTCCTTGCCTGTGATAGAAAATAAAATTGTTTGGGATTGCTCTTCGTTGAAATTGCTTCTAGGCCAACTTCAACCCTTGATAAACCTGCAGAGTGTTACTGATCTTAAGATTAAAACTTCAAAGGCAGTATATATTACTTACAGCAGAGCCATTTCAAGAGTAAAATGGCTCTGTATTTCCCTGTCAGTTTTCTGAGAGAACAGCCACTTGGTTCTGTGTGGGATTGCTGTTGGCTGGTGAGTGTTCTCTCCCTGATACAACAGGCAACCCACACTATTAAGCCCTTACGTTTGGCTGTCAGTACTTGCCCTGAAATCTCAGTAGCCATGTGCATTGGTATTTTCTGCAGCTATCATTTTTCTGTTTCACTAATTAACCCACTGGATTGATATTCTTCCTGAGAGCTGGCCAGGCCCTTGCCTCAAGTTGTGCTTAATGACACCTGGCAGATACCTTGTTTTCAGAAATTAGTTTAAGACCCTAATTATGTCTTTCATGGAACCAATTATGGAAGTTCCAGAAAGGGGTGGGCAGGGCACTTCCCAACCAATCAACCAAACCAAACTCACACCTGTCTAACCAAACATTAATAAGATGAACCATTATTACAGCAGTGGAAATGTCTCATTGTATCTGCCCTAGGTTCATTCCAGTATCAATGTCTCCGCCTTCCTCATCGCTTTTAACAATGAAGTCATAAAATGGTCCTGCATTTTACCAAGAGCACACAGCACTACTTCCTGCTGAGACCTCCCTCCCCTTCCCACTCATCATCTCTACGCCAACATTTTGTGGAAACTAAAAGAATCCTAATTATGTACAGATAAATTGTATTATATTTTTTGTACTTAATGTTTTGTGTAAATAGCTTGCCTTGTTCAGTTCTATGTGAGTATTGAAATAAACCCTGCCATTTAGGAAACAATTCGTGGCGTTTTTCTTTTCATGTCTCTCAAAGTATGGTAATCCACTTTAGGATCCAGTTTCATCAGAAGAAAGGTGTGGGTGACCTGCCGGGTAAACCCCCACAACACATGTGTTTGGCCTTCTCAGGCCTCTTGAAGAATAGGCCACACAGATGCACACAGATTAGGTCACCAACTTTTATCAATACTCCAGTGGCAAATGGGAGCTGTGTGTCAGGAAAGTCAATCCTTTGACTTCTGTGTGAGGATTGAGTATCAGACCCTGACTGTGATGGATGTACTGAGTACAGGCTTTCCCTCCTGCAGCACTCCAGATGTTACTCATTGTTGCTTCACAAGGTTTTCTCCTGAATGAATTGATGGCAAACAGTCAGCACAAGCATGGCTAGACGTTTGATCTGGGAAATCCACACTTCGCAGAAAGAACCATATTTCAATATCCATTCAATATTTCAGTATATTTACATTTCTTTGATATATTTAAAATATATGCATGTATTTATATATACATGTCACATTAGCACATATGATATGTATCTATAAACAGACATGATCCTATTATTTTATATATACATATATGTATATATTTCAATGAATCAAAGCCCAAGACAGCTCAGTTAATATAGAGGTCAAATTTTAACATAATAAAATAAAGCTATATAAACTTAACCTACCAATAGTCATGAAGATTAAACTATTTTAACCCAAGAAATAAACTATTCAAAAACTATTTAAAGTATTCCATGAAGAATCTCATTTTAATTATTAGTTTAAAAAATTAAATATATGCTTTTTTCTTTTTTTTTTCATTTTTAACATTTGTGATCTCCACAATATATATATTTTGATATTTAGATGACTTCACACTGATCACATATCCCTATCTTCTTAGAATGTTCTTCATTTGATCTTTAAAAAAATAAAGTTGAAATATGAATTGAATAACTCTGCACCTCTTAGAAATTTATAATGTAATTTTCTATTTAAAGTGTCTCTTCAACCAAGTTTGAGGAGAGTGGCAGAAATGATTGAATGCGTTGACTCCACAGCTCTAAATAGTTAATGTAAGAGGAAATTAACCTTAAAATAATCTCTGAAAGTATCATTTCCTGACATTATTATTATTCTTAAGTGGTGCTTTTATTAAATCACATAGAAATGATGTCTGAGAGGACCTTCTCTCATTCCTTTGATATCATACATTTTCCTGCAGCTTTAATTCCAGTTCAGTGATCCCAGAGCTGAGAGCTGGAGCCCCCGAGTTCGCATTTGCAAAATAGAGTCTGAGTGTCACGAACAAGTAAAATCATAAGTACTAAACTCGAGACAAAGGAAACTCAATGATAACCCATATTAAGCTTTTCCTCAACAGAGTAAATTAGAACTCCCAGAATAAATTAGAAAATTTCTAATATCAAATAATGCTATTTATATTTTAAAACAGTCTTAACATAAATTCATCGGTGATGCCTGAATTATGATTTTTCAACTTTATTCAGGCTTATATGAGTCAGGTATTTGTGAAGGTCTATTCTTGGATTATTTATCACAGTGACATGAAGTTAAAAACAGAAACAAACCAAAAAATATCACTTTCATGTTTTCTCCCCCCCTTCACTTTCTTTTATTTTACTTAGAATTGCTGAGTCACCTCCTGCTTCCTGTTAGTACATGCATGTTACATGATCTCTCTGAGTCTTTATGAAATCTTTACATTCTATGGTGGCCATATCTCTCTTACTCTGAGAGAAGACTGGTAATGGAAATGACACAATAGTGTCAAGGAAGCTGTCAGGACCACATATGTGCCACATATGGGAGAAGATTTCAGACAAGACACATCTCACAAGTTTCTTGCACCCAGTGTCGAAAAATATCAGCTTTTCCTTTGTCTATCTGGCTTCCTCTCTAGGGGAAAAAAAAGGCTTTCCTGGCACAAAGCACAAAGTTATCTCATAATGGATTGATTCCATCCTTTAAGAATGGGGGAAAGAAAACTGGACATAGCACTACCTGAGGATCCAGCTATACCACTCCTGGGCATATACCCAGAAGATGCTCCAACATATAACAAGGACATATGCTCCACTATGTTCATAGCAGCTTTATTTATAATAGCCAGAAGCTAGAAAGAACCCAGATGTCCTTCAACAGAGGAATGGATACAAAAAATGTGGTACATTTACACAATGGAGTATTACTCAGCTATTAAAAATAATAAATTTGAGAAATTCTTAGGTAAATGGATGGAATTAGAAATTATCATCCTGAGTGAGTTAACCCAATCACAAAAGAACACACAGGGTATTTACTCACTGATAAGTGGATGTTAGCCCAAAAGCTTGGAATAGCCAAGACTCAACACACAGACCACATGAAGCTCATGAAAAAGGAAGACCAAGTGTGGATGCCTTGGTCCTACTTAGAAGGAGTAATAAAAATACTCAAGGGAGTGAATATTGAAACAAAGTGTAGGGCAGAAACTGAAGGAGGAGCCACTTGGAGATGATTCCACCTGGGTATCCATCCCAGGTACTGTCACCAAAGGTAGACACTGATGTGGATGGCAGGAAGTGCATGCTGACATAGTTGTCTCCTTAGAGGTCTGCCAAAGGCTGACACATTCAGAGGCTGATGCTCACAGCTAACCACTGATTTGATCAAGGGATTGCCAATGGAGAAGTTAGAGAGAAAACTGAAGGAGCAGAAAGGGTTTGTGGCCCCATGAGGAGAGCAACAATACCAACCAACCAGAATTCCCCAAGGTCTAAACCACCAGCCTGGGAGCACATAGGGACGAACCCATGACTCCACCTGTACATGAAAGGGAGGATGGCCTTGTTGGGCATAGATGGGAGAAGAGATTCTTGGTCCCATGAAGGCTGCACACCGAGTGGGGAGGGGGAAATTTCGAGGGTGGGGAGGTGGGAGTGGGGTAGTAGGTTGGGGCACATCCTCATAGAAGCATGAGGAGGGGATATGAGATAGGAGGTCCCTGGGTGGTGAGGGAAAGAGGGGTTAAGGGATAAAATCTGAAATGTAAATATAATAACCAATAAAAATAAATTGTAAAAAAAAGAATGGGGGGGGGGGAAAGATAGTCTAGATAGTCTAAGGACCATGACTAAGTACCAACAATGTTTTGTTCTCTTGCCTTTGCCTCTATAGATTTCTTCTTAACTGGAAAGACAAACAAACTTTGTCTCTTTAGACACACATTCTCTCTGTAGACATTACACCCACAGCATCCATAAGGTCTAACTTCTTTAGACACTGTTTCATGCACTACTTTTGCCCCATTCCCTGTGCATTAAGGAGGTAGTTCTATTCTTGTTCTAGAACGGCACATGTTCATAACATTAGGAAGCCTTCAGTAATCCAGAGTGAGATTAGAAACTGATGGGTAGTGTGGTGAGTGCCCTTTATATGGGCTATTTTATTGGCTTTTTGAGTATTTATGAAAACAGTTCTAAAGAAAGGAACCCATGAGATTTGGAGCATACACTGAACACATGCGTAACACCCAGGGGCTCACTAATCAGCTTACATTTAAGATCAAATGTACCTCCAAATTCAGAACCAAGGTAAAAGTAGAATGACATGTAACAGGGACAGAGATAAGTATAATTCTCATTTCCTCAAGCAAGAAGAATGCATGGGACTATTATAAAAGCCACAAGTAGTCAAAGTTCAGAAAGCAACTGATCGTAGGGTGCCCATCCTCAATGAATGCATCTACAAAACAACTCCTGTACCTAAAGCCCAGGAACATTGATGAAATTGGGAGTGGAAAGATTGTAAGAGTTCTGACATAACACTGTGCCTTCCGTCTACGACAGGGAAGCTATGCATAAGAAATCTCAATTACACGGCTGCCTAAACAGGACTCCAACAACAGCTGACAAACCAGTGTAGATGAGGAGGTCTCACAGTCCCCACCCCTAAATTAAGAACTACACATAATTAATAACTGCTGAGAGAGGGAGATTTAATTTTCTTCAGATAGCAGCCCCCCAGGGCTGGTTATTTAGTGCCAAGTAGTCAGCCCTAGAAGCATACATTCAGGCAACATTGGACAGACTCAGCAGGTTGTTTTTATGCATTTATTCTTTGATGTGTAGAAGCACCAATAAAAGAGAGGAGGCCCTGACTTTGGACAGGGAGGGAAGAGGAGGGAAGAAAATTATATAATTATAATCTAATTAAATAAAAGCTAGAATAAATACAAATGTATACTTTCCTTCCCACCTCTCTCCTTACCACTTAGTTCCTTATTAATCCATCTTCAACCATCCCAGAGAGAAACAACAAGAACAACCTGGTTTAGTTTACTGTATTGTGGCCAAAGTGTACTTTGGGATCCAAGCTTTTCAGAGTTTTCTCAGTGAAAAAGATAGTGTCTTTACTGTGCCATGTTCTTTCATAAGTCTTAATAGGTATAGTTCAACAACATAATTTATTGACACATGTTCTACTTGGCCTAAATATGGTACCTGAAATTGAGACCCGATATTTTGAGCCTGATAGTTCCCATAAACATTTTGTTTGAAGGAAAGACAGACCATCTTTAGCAGGAGTTAGCATGCAGAGAGCTAGCCCCCGTAACTGAGCACTGACAGTTACTAACAAACACAAAGCTTTATCTCAGAGCATACACGGGCCATCGTCATCTTTCTGCTTGTCTAAACAAGCTTCAAACTTGCACATGAAATCAGTTAAACCATAGTTTTCTGGGAAAGATCATTAAATTATGTGTTTTACATTGAGAATATTGGACAAATCATAAAGACTTTGTATAAACATCTGGTATACTCGTGATCTCAAGCAAGGAGGATTCTCCATAGTCCCTGTATCTAGCCAATAAACATTTAAATCTAGGTTCTGTGTATAAGATAAAAATGTGTTACTTATCTTAGTGATTCTGGCTGAGGGTTAACATAATGATTTCCACATCAACCAATGTCCCTAAAACTGTCATGATTTCATCTCTGTCTAAGGAGAAATAAAAACCCAGTGTGCATATGTAACACATTTATTCACTAAACTGTTGATAGCTGTCTGGGCTCATCTCCTTTCTTATCTATTGTGAATAGTGAAGAAATAAACACTCACATGCCAGGGTGGCTGTGGAATGCTGACTTAGTGCCCCTTAGGTATAGTCCCAGGAGCAGTATACCTGCTTTCAGTTTGATGAGGAATCCCATATTGATTTCCAGAGTAGGTGATACTTCCCCATTCACAGTGAATAAGAGATTCTATTTTTCTGTGTTTTAACTAGTATTTTCTTGCTTGCTTGTTTTCTTGGTAACAGTCATTCCTACTGGCCTGAAGTGGAATATCAGTGCAGTTTTAATATTTGATTCCCTGGTGGCCAACCAGGTAGAACAATTTTTCAAATATTTATTGGTTGCTTTCTCTTTCTCTTTCTCTTTTGAGAGATGTCTATCCAATTCATTAGTTTATTTATTGGTTGGGTGAAATTTTTTAACGTGTATTTGATTGTTTTCTAATTATCTGTGAAATTCAGATACTAATTCAATGTTGGAAATAAAGTTGACAAAGATTCTTTCTCATTCTACTGCCTCTCTCTTCAGCCTGGAGATGTTTCCTTCACTGTGTAGAAGCTTTTTGATCTCCTGTGATCATATTTGTTAGTCCTTGGGACTATTTCCCATGCTTAGAGTTCTTCCTAGAAAGGAATTGCTTAATAGTTATATCTTGAAATATTTTCAACTAATGGTTTTAGAATTTCAGGTCTTACATTAAATTACTGTATCTATTTCCATTTTAGTTCTTGGCAGAGTGAAAGACATGGATTTGGTGTCACTGTGAACTGAATGTGGTAACTATGGAGGTAGCTCTTTTTCAAGGTCCTCATTGCAAGGAGGAGGTACAGAGTTGGTCCTGGGCTGTGTCACAGCCTCGTACCTTTCAGTTGGCCTTCGTGATGTTTACTGGCTTTATGTTGCCCAGTCTCTGATCTACAGAACAAAGATGAAAAGAGGCTCTTATATCCCAAGGTTATTTCAATGACTCATTGACCTCACACATACGAAGCTGATCTAAAACTGCTTGTCTCAGTCAGAAGTGCTCCCCAAATATGGACATTCCTATAACTGCATATTCCACAAGTCAGAGGCAAATGTAAATCGTGTTTAAGGAAGTGGTATTTTATTAAACACTTATGCCAACTCTAATTTTAAGCCATTAAAAGAGAAGTGCACAGTATATGAAGAAGGGAGATATATTTTTAAACTGAATGTCATACATGTATATGTTTGTGACAGGGAAAAACTGAGAATTTTCAGAAATATGTTTTGGAGGTTTTTGAAGACACTATGTTTACTAGATAGTAAGCTAGGACTGAGCTGGAAAATGTCTCTCCAAGCTAGCTTTCAAAGTTCCAGGAGATGCTATGCTTGCTACTGGAGAGGAAAAGAGTCAATAGTCTTATCCTTTGAAATAGAATCACATGCAATATGGAGACAACCAACTATCCTCTGACCTCCCTTCATTGGAAGGAACTCATCCCTGGGACTGTAAGCCTAGTTAGAAACCTGTTATATCATAAGCTCAAGAAGGCAGCTTACTACTGCTGTTTAACTAAACTGACATAGCATAAAACTACCTTCTAGATATCTATGATCATACCTACACATAACAGTTATGTCCAGCCTTAATCAGAGAAGTCTTTCTCTGCAGTGAACATTAATAAATACAGAGGCTCATGGCTGCCTAAGACACTAAGAATGATTGGTGGTTACACAATCCTCTCTAGGGCTCAGGCAATATTGCATAAGACAGGCAGAAAGTATACAAAAACTAGAAAATAGAGTACAGAGCTGCAATATGTCATCCCCCAGACTCGGTACAATCACTGCAATCATGAATGCCTGTGATTGCCCACACTGGGTACACAGAATACTGGTCTTCTCAGCAATAAGTCACTAATAGAAAAGAGACTCATACGACCCTCCCACTTATTGCTAAATTATTGGCTATTGATAGATTCTGGGAGAGAGAGTGTCATGTTTTCAGTTGTGTACCCACTGCTGAGCCACCATACCATAGCTCCAGGTGCATAGTCACAGATATGACCCTGGTTAAATTCAGTAAGTCACAAACAAACTGAATAGATATGAATATAAAACAGATTTGTAGGTAAAGGGGGAATACAAAAGTTTTTAGAGAGCCACAGAAGAGTTTGGGGTAGGAATGGTTAGTACACATTAGTTACATGGGTGAGATCTTAAAATAACAAATTAATGTCTAAAACAGTGATCAAAAGAACAGAAAAATTGTCGTTATCTGTTACACTGGCCAAGTGGGAATTTCTGATTCTATTGAAAACTCAGTTGTGTCATGTGATGCTTTTTTGAAAAATGTCTTATAAGAAGATGTTTTGCTGAAGCAGATACATGAGAGGATGTTTTGTTGTGAACAGTCATGTTGTGTTTTCTGCAAGTTGCCTGGTGAAAGGGCATGTGATGTTCTGCTGGAGCAGATGCTAGTGAGGGGAGTGATGCATGGAAAGAGTACGCTGTATGTATAATCTAATAGACAGTGGCTAATGCTCTTGCATTGGTTTGCCTTGAAACTCTGCTGGTCATCATTGGGCTTCGCTGATGCTGGTCTTCATTGACAACAGTCTTGCGTTGGTTCACCTTGCTTTCTTCCCTGATCATTGCTTCCTTCTCATGACTTCATAGAGAAAAAAGCCCCCAGACTATTTCTGGTAGCTTTCCAGCTGCTTTTTGTCACTTCCTAGGTTTTGTAAAATCTAAGCTCGCCCACTGGTGCCACAGTAAAATGCAATGTTTTTGTTCTTGATGCCTTTGATTGTCATAGCCACCCTGTGTCCTGAACTTAGATAAAGGTAAACAGACTTTTTCAAACACAACGTGCATCTAGTTAATGGTATCATTATTAACATGCATTATTTAAACAAAGATTGTGAATCTCTTTAAGGTTTTCAAAAATTACAGACAAGATTAAATTTTTTCAGTGATGAGACCAGATCTCTTGGTATCATGATTTGAATGCCACCCAGAACTGGTACTAAAATATAATTGTCACCATGATGCAAATTAAGAGGTAGCACATTCAAAAGTGATTCTATCCTGGGGCCTTTGCACTCTTGAATGAACTGTTCTATAGTGACAATTTGGGTTTGTTAACAAAAAAGAAAGTTTGCTGCTCACCAGCCTGTTCTTGACCTCTCAGTCTCCAGCATATTCCATTGCCTTTCTGTCATATGCTGACTAGGAGAAGTCACCTTCCAGACACTAGATTCTCGATTTGGACTCTCTAGTCTCTAGAAGAGTGAACCAAATATACTTCTCTTGTTTATAAATTTCCCTGTCTGTGGCTTTCTATTACAGCAGCAGAAACCAAACTAAAACTGAAAGAAACGTTTTAAAAGGCATTCAGCTATAAAATATTTCCTTTATTCTCTGATATTGCTTCTTGACTATTTTTCTTTTACCAAAAATCATAATCTGGAAAGAGTTACAACATTAAAGCAGCAAAAATCACATGAACCTTCCTTTAGAAAATGGACCATAAGCCTCTATCAACCTATATAATACACTCATGAATGTGGATGGGACCTCCATAGGCAACATATCCTCAGGCCCACTTAGACTTTTAAAGAGTTGATTAGTGTGTTTCTCTGCCTCATATTTTTCTAACATTTTTGTATATTTAAATCAGCAAAACTTGTGAAATACACTAAAATCCAGGTTGTGAGGATCATGTGAGGATCATCTCCCAGTAGTGTTGTAAAGGTATATATGTGGTTTTGCAAAAAGGGTGACAAGGAACAGAGAAGTCATCTGGAAAGGAAAGTAATGGGGTCTGTTCATAGCATCATCAGTTGAAGACCATTAGGTGAGCCATTCATCTGATACACCAACACAACTACAAAGGCCCTGGTCCTTGTTCTGTTGTGTGAAATCAATAGAAGGAATCATTCTTCATTATATAGAATTAAAAGAAATGTAAACATGCTTCATCTCTGGTGATTCAATTCAATGAAGAGCCAACAAAAGCCTCAAACATTTAAAAATTTGTGGTTGGGATTTATGAACATAGAGAACATCTTGACCTGAAGAGAGGGCCATGTCAATGCCCATTTAGTGAACAGTACACCAATGGCTGAGGGCAACAGAGCTGCTGGCCCATTTGGCTTTTTTTTTTTTTTTTTTTTTTTTTGAAGAGCCTGAGGCAGATGGTTCAAAGAAATGTGTTGAAGCTCCTCTAATATTGGGGAGGGTTAAGGATCTGAGTCCTAGAAAATAAAAATGTAACAGAGATAATAATCCTGAGATAATTTAGTCTACATTTCCTCTCCTAGTTCTCACTTCATGTTCAGACTATGTCGTAAGTCCCATGACTCGAGTTATGGAGTATTTAAGAAGAAAAGGCACCAAGGAGAACCAAGATATTATAGGTAGCAATGCCAGGATTACACAGAGGTAAAGTGCAGTCACAGGCTAATTATGAATCATCCGCAGAACATTCAAATCTTCTCACTCATTGGAGGGATCAACATCTGGCAAGACACCACTGGGAAAGGCTGTTCACTCAGAGGCCCAGAGGTGTAACCAAAGCCTATAGAGAGACACAGCATTACAGAGTAAGAAGAAGGCAGGAGAGGTGTTCAAGAGAGAAAAGACCCTTGGTCAGGAACCTAGAGCTTTGGCTCTGCACGCTGTGGTGTTGAGGTCAGCCAAGACCAGCTAGCTAACCCAGTAGGTCAGGATGTGGTATGGATGGTCTTTTCTTAGTAATGAGCTGATGTGCTGTCTCTCTACATTCTATAAATTAGTCAGATTACTACAAGTATTACCAGAGTACCAAAAATAAAAATGATCCCAAGTAACAATAAACCCCTTTATTGAGTGCTACAATAACATGTTGGGGGCTTGTGCAAGTCATCCTTCGTGAGACAGTAAGCTCTTACCCTACCCTAGCAAACATGTATTTGTATCTAGCACCCTAAGGAGTGAGAGCTCATTACCTTGCCAAGTTTAGTAATGCGCATGGAATATAAAAAGATTAGATGTTTGGAAACAATAGAGAAAAGGGGATTTAGGAAAACTTCTATGACTTGTCTTAATCCTACATCCATAGTGTGCCAGACTTGGGTAATGCTGTTTACAAAGTTTTCATGGCGTAAAGTAAAATCAAGCTTATGATTTGTGACTTGGAATAGAATTCTTTGAGAATACTGCTGATTGCTCTCTTCATTAGACTGTGATTATCAGGTCTAGGATACTGCATTGGGTTAGTCTTTGAACAAGCAGGTGTCTTGGTGTCCTTTTAGAAAGTGCTTGAATATTACTTTAGTGGCGTGTCCACTGCATTCTGTCCTCCTGTGATCCTACAATCCACACTGCTAGTACCAAAGCAGAATCCAGAAAAAGACCTTCACAGGAGAAGGGCTACCTACCTAAGACATCACCATTTATAAGGGGCTAAGAAAACAGTTAATGCACCTTGAAGTAGATGTTTTATACAAACAGGAGACTGATAATTAGATGTGAGATTTAGAATTCTCCATGAAAGGGCGAGAGGTGAAGTAGACCCTGATTGTATCGAATAAAAAAGAAGGACATGTGATATTAACATGTATCCTGAGACCCCACGCATGTTCTCTCTCTCTCTCTCCCTCTCCCTCTCTCTCTCTCCCTCTCTCTCTCTCTCTCTCTCTCACACACACACACACATCTCTCTATCTCTCTCTGTCTATCTCTCCCTCCCTCACTATCTCTGTGTCTCTCCGTCTCTGTCTCTGTCTCTCTCTCACACACACACACAAACAAACAAACAAACAAACAAACAAACAACTTTTAACCTAAACAAGTGATGAGACTGTTCATTGCCACATAGAAGAGAAAGTGTTTTTAAAAGTTCCATAGAATACATGAGAAAAGGTGATATCAGATGGGAAAACATTTTTCAATTGAGAAGGATGAATAAATGATGAAAATAAATGAATGTTTAAATATAAAAGAGCCTTATCTCATGTTTGGTCTGAAACACGAATGACTGTCTAACATGCTATGTGTTTAATTCATGAGTATAATATGATATGCATCTAATTCATGTACATAGTTAATATAGTTGATGAGAAGAACAGAAGAGAGGTGGGCTATGGCTATGCAGGTGAAGAAACACACCCATATATTCAATATCATAAAGGGAATAAAGGTACCAAAGTGACTTAGTGATTTATGTATTTTAAATATAATTGTGGAAAAAATAGATCGGTCAATACAGAAAAAGTGTAACAATATGTAACAAAAGTGTGATCCATGTTAGTTGTCAATCTGACACTGTCTAGAACCACTTGAGGACAGGAGCTTCAGCGAGGGACTGTCTAGGCCGAGTTGGCCTGTTGGTATGACCATGGGGACTAACTTGATTAGTTAGTTAGCACTAACTAGTTAGCACTTGATTAATTAGTTAGCACTTGGGATGGAAAGACCCACCTGCTGCAGTGGCACGCTTCCCTTAGTAGCAGATCCCGGAGGGTACAGGGAGAAAGAGAGCTGAGTGCTAACTTGTGTACACTAATTCAATAGCAGGAAGGATACCACTGCTCTTGCTGTGGGCGGGATGTGACCAATTCCTTCAAGTTTCTGCCATCTTGACTTTCCTGCAATGATGGATTGTAACAAAGAATTCTGAGCCCAACAGACACTTTCTCCCTTAAGTGGCCTTTGTCAGGATGTTTTATCCCAGTAACCAAAACCAAAATGAATACAATAATCATGTTACTTTGTGGGTACAAATCAGAAAAAAGCTTATCAAAAGTAGAAAGTTAAGACCATAAAGCTTTCAAAACTACAACTTTTGTAACCTTGGGATAGACAAAGCTGTCAGAGGACACAAGAAACATAACCCATAAAAGAAAACTAGCATAAAAATCGAACCATTTTGTTTCATGAAAGATAAAGTTATATTTTGTCAATTATTCATGTGTACATTGTACATGCATGGAGCTGGAGTTACTGGCAATGGTTTGTTGCCTGATGAGGGTTCTGGGAAGTGAGCTTCAGTCTTTTTAAAAGGAGCACGCTCTTTTAATCACTGAGCCATCTCTTCCACCCCAGAAAGACATTGTTAGTACCGTAAAAGAAAAAAAAAAATCAGCCAAGTTCTGAAAAGAACAAGTGCAGTATGAATACTCTTGTCCAGGCTGTATACAAAGGACATCTCCTTAATACAACTAATAAGACACGAGAGCTTAGCAAACCCTTAGCCCAAACAAGACATTCCTGTGTAACGAGCACAGGAGAAAGTGGTTACATCATTAGTCATTTGGGGAATGCGAAGCCAACTTGAAATACTGCTATGTTCCTACTACAGTGATTAAACTCAATGACAATGCTAACCGTTGGGGAGGATTTGGAGCGCAGAGAATTACAGACTGTTGCTGGTAATCAAAATGGAATAGCCGCATTAGAAAACAGTTCAACAGTTTCTTATCAAGCTGTATGTTTATTATGGAGCAATGCAACACTTAAATATTTACTCAGAGAAATGAGAACATATGTCCGTAGGAAGATTTGTATGCCAAATGCATAGGGTAAAGCTAACAGTAGAAAAAGACTGGAAGGAGTCCAAGTGTCCAGCAGTTAGCGGATGAGTAAGCAGATTGTGGTATACCATAAAATGGAATATGCCTTGGCAGTAAAAAGGAATAAATGCTGGCACGCGGCAGCAGAAATGAAGCCGGGAGCATTATACCAAGCAAAATGAGCCAGTCGTCCTTAAAATAAATTATATTCCTCATGATTCTACTCATATCACATTCGGAAAAAGAGGCAATCATGGTGACCGACAAGAGATTCGGATTTCCCTGTTGCTTAGAGTAGGAGGCGGGATGTTCTTCTGTCTACAGAAGAACTTTGTGGAAATGTTTTGGATAGCAGAATCAGACTGCTGCAGCTGTAAATTTCAAATTGGTAAAACGACACTTTGTTTTAAAATGCACTTGTAAATTTTAGTTTGTGCTATATGTAAAATTCAGTGACACTGATGGAGAAAATATCACTTTAAGTTACGAGAGCTGATGTACGCCTACAACCCCCACACTCGAGAGGTAGAAATAGGACTAAGAGTTTGAGGCCAGGGCTGAATAAACTGTGAGTTGCAGTCAGCTGTGGGTACAAAATAAAGCCCTGATTCAAGACAAAGCAAAAAGAAGTGGAGCAGAGACTGAAGGACACCAAAACCAGACACTATTGTGGATGCCAAGAAGCACTTGCTGACAGGAGTCTAGTATAACTGTCCCCTGAGAGGCTCTACCAGAGCCTGACAAATACAGAGGTGGATGCTCAGCCAACCATAGGACTGAGCACAGGGTCCCCGATGGAGGACTTAGGGGAAGGACTGAAGGAGCTGAAGGGATTTGCAACCCCATAGGAAGAACAACAATATCAACCAACCAGACCCCCACCCCCAGAGTTCCCAGAGACTAAACCACCAACCAAAGAGTACACTTGGAGGGACCCATGGCTCCAGCTGCATATGTAGCAGAGGATGGCCTTATCTGTCATCAATATGTTGGGAGCCCCTTGGTCCTGTGGCAGCTTGATGCCCCAGCATAGGGGATGCTATGGCAGTGAGGTGAGAGTAGGTGGGTGGGTGGGGGAGCACCCTGATAGAAGCAGGGGAAGAGGGTATGGAATAGGGGCTTTCTGGAGGGGAAACCAGGAGGGGAGATAACATTTGAAATGTAAATAAAATAACCAATAAAGAAAGTCTAGAGCCACCATGTAACAGCAGACAGGCTGAAGACTCCCAGGAACATGCCAACCATCATGTTATGATGTGCAGGTAAACCACCACTAAGGTGAGCAAGTATGTGGTAGAGTCTGGAAAGAAGGAGAACTGGAATAATTGGTGCACTATGAGGAGAGGAGGAACTAGAAATTCAAGGCTGGTGAAGAACCACCCGATGTAAGTAGCCTAGCATGCCATCTGAGGCCATGGTCAGATACTAACCCAGGCTGTAGTCAAGAGCGGGCTATGTCTGCATCTATGGCCCAGAAGCAACAGGAGTGTGTCGATGTCCTTGGCCCATGCTACCACCAAAGGCCATGTGGAAGTCCCTGACCTGGACTACCTCCTGGAGCCATCTTGATGTCCAAGGCCTCTGTACTTCGCTGGATGTGACACTCTGGAAAGCCAGCCCTGACCCTAGTCAGCCATGCCGTGACATGGGCATAGGAGGGCCTGCTAGCTGGCCCTACTTGAGCAGCCTGAGGGGTAGTTTGGGTATAAGTGAGCTGGCCTCGTTGACTGAGTGCGGGAGATCTGGCCCTGCAGCTTGCCTACTCCTGCAGGTGGGATAGCTGGCCCTGGTGGCACAGGTGTGGGAGAAGAGGCTCCACCCCTTGCCGGGATGGTGAGGAGAGCTGTCCCTGCCTCTCACTCACTGCAGCACTTAGGAGAGTTGGTTGCTCCTCACCTGGGCAGAGAGGTAGAGCTGGCCTGGGTGGCATGGGCACGGGAGAACCAGCCTGAAGTTGGGAGACTGAGAGAGCTGGCCCTGCCCCTAGCCAGGGCAGTGCTGGAGAGCAGGTGCTCGGGGCTTGAGCTCAGGAAAGCCAGTCTCATCCCTTGCCTGGGCAAAGTGGGAGAGCTGTCCTTGATGGCACAGACACAGGAGAGCTGGTGGGCGGAACAACACAGCCTCGACCCAGGCCCAGGTCCGGGGCTTTGAGTTGGTCCACCACAACATCTGTTCATCTATGAATTGCTGGATCATGTGATACAGAGCAACAACAGGGTATCTGAGAAGAGCCTCAGTGAGGATCCAGTATTCAAGTGTAGCAGAAGGCAGAGGCCTAGAAACATTCCAATAACTTATTACAATGAACATTAGCACGTAAAGCTGTTTGGGCAAAAGGGGATACTGTGTGACAGTGACAAACATAACACAGATGGCTTCCACATCAAGGTATTTTGTTTGTTTGTTTGTTTGCTTGCTTGTTTAAATTTTATTTATTGATTTTATTTATTTATTAATTTATGTATGTATGTATGTATTTATTTATTTATTTATTTATTTTTGCTTTCTTTTAGGAGAAGGTTTCAAGGGTGGAGGGTGAATATGGAGGGATGGGGAGATGAGTGAGATTGGGGTACACGATGTGAAACTCACAAAGAATCAATATAAAGTTTTAAATAAGTCTAGACTATTCCCTCATCAACAAAAGAAATTTCTACCAAAGAGATCGAAAAACCTCTTGAAGAAGGGAAAAGGGAGATGGTCCATCTAGGTAAGCTTCAGGGTCATCAAATTATATAGATTATACATAATTTGGAACTACAATTCTAAACTGAAAACAAATATATTAGCTTTGTGTTACTATAATAATACACAGAGCATCAAGTTTTAACAACAAATAAAGGAGATTTAGTTCAAACCTTTAGATGTTTAAGCTACAGCTATGATACCTCTACAATACAGTGGCCTAAACAAGACCTGAAACATGTCAATACTGATAAATGACCTAACTTGGAAGGAGGAAATGTCACAGGGTCCCACCACTACATGAAGAACACTTCACAATGACTGAAGGTGGGACAGGAGGGATTCCTCTCTACCAGCACATTGCCAGGACGTGGCCAGCACGTGACCAGCACGTGGCCAGCTGTCCAGTCACTCCATCCTCCACTCACAGGCAGCTGTGGAGATGCCTAAATTGATGAGTCTCTTCTCCTCTCTCATAACTATGACAAGATAAAACGAGTTTGTGACAGGTTTTCAGAAGGTGCTAGCCCTATATTAAAAAATGAACTAAAACAATAAATGTTAAAAAGTCAACTCATGACAGGCCCACAGTCTCACTTAAATAAAAATAAAAAGTCATTGTGACTGGAGGCAACCACATTTCAGCCTTTGGAAGGTAGCTGATGAATGCATTCCTAGGAATGGAGAAGGCATCCTATTCAGCTGTTTCTCCAAGGCTCTGATGTATGTGTGAAATGACAGGACTGCTGATGGAATTTCTTCTTTTCTCCTCATATTATCCAATTTTAAACCAGATGGAAATGTTTCCCAAATGCTCATAATAATTGTGCAATACTTCCTGAAAGAGTTCTATATTTCCAGAAAGAGGCACTCAAACCATTCAGAGCACATTAATGCTTCCTAAACATTACACCTAGAAATTGCCAGGATGGTTAACAAGCTCCCAAAATGCCTGCTTTTACTCCCAGCCCACTAGGTTGACAAGGAGAAATGATATGCATAACAGTTAAATCTAATAGGGGTTTTTGGTAATGTAGAAATCCATTTCAAATTTTGGGTTTTATTAAAGATATTTAAGAACTTTTGGTGTCTCTATTTGGACACTGCTTGTGACAAGTCTTTATAAAATAAGGACGCAAACACAGAGTGAGAGAATGGTGAGGGTACGGAACACTGCAATTGTAACAGAAGAAACAGAGATGAAGTACACTGGCCACCACAAGAATATTAATACAGGACTCTGGAGGAGACTGGAGGACCAGAAGAAGAGGAATATTCCACAGGTTGGTGTACAGAGATGAGGTATAATAGGTAGTAAGAAGGACATGCATTCCTATGTTCTACCGAGAGATGTGCAAGTTATATTTTGACAAAGGAATTGGGTGCATGGAGAAACAGACAAATCTAAGAAGTTAAGAAGTCAAATTGAGCTCTAATGGGGAAAGGACGTGTGATTTGGATTACTTCTTTTCCTGGAAAGGGGAGTGGTGTGATTCAGAGGCCAGAACCATCCAGCAGAACCAGGCAGTACTCACTAATCTTCTCTTGGAGAATGCCTAGACACGTTCTCTTGCTGCCTGTGTGTTTTAAACTATTGTATTACAGGCATATGCCTGTGCATGTATTTTCAAGTGGATTTACTTTTGCTCCTCTGCATTCCCATATTAGCTAAACTGAACCAGTTAGGAATGGTAGGTAATCCCAGATCCCTAAAGCGAGAGGTGGCTTAAAGTCACAAGAGACTATGTGTCTCCCAAAAGATAATTGAAAACCATCCTTCCAGGGCCAGCAGAGAGACTCACCAAGCTGCTCAGGGCAGACTCCCTCAGCCCTGCTCTTACTATGAAGAGAGCTCTCTGTCCTACTTTTCCAGACAATGAGGCAGGCCAGGGTGGTCCAGCAGAAGAGTTGGCATTTTTCTTTCTGAACCCATGGCAGACTTGCTCCAGAAGTAGAGGCAGAGAATTCTCTACAAAGAATGTCCTTGCATTGCCTGCCGCATTATTCATGAAGAAGGTACAGTCTGTCTAAATGTCTGTGAGTTCTATGCCTGGATCTTCAGCCACCCATGGATTTAATTACTGTAAGCAAGCCTGTAGAGTATTTTCTTAATTAATGATTGATGTGGGAGGGCAGCCCACTGTGGATGGGTCTACTCTTAGTCTGGTGGTTCTGGGTTCTATAAGAAATCAAGCTGATCAAGCCACAAACAGCAAGCCAGTAAGCAGAAGTCTTGCACGGACTATGCAACAGCTCCTGCCACCAGGTTGCTACCCTGCCTGAGTTCCTGCCCTGACTGCCTTTGATAATGAGCTGTGATGTCATGCTTGAAAAAAGAAGTATCTACATGTGCAGTTGCTTGTAAATTTATAAGCTGTAGCCAGTGGATTGGCTGGATTCCTGGAGACTTGGAAAGAACATGATCGGAAAATTGGTGGGAAAAGCACTTGAGGAAGAAGAATGTAGATCGATCTCTCCAAATAAGTGGAGGATGTGAGATATTTGTATCCCACATAAATGTCCATTAAAAGGTGATTTCAACACAGAGGGAGTTCAGTAATCAAGTAGGTAGGATGCTTCATTCAATCAGATTCTTCTTTGGCCCATTCTTGCCATTGCCCAGTGAACCCTTAAGCTAAGTAGCCATGGTGTCAGAGACGGTGGTTATTCACAGGCTCCACAATATGAACTTCCCCTCACCAAGGCTGACCTGGCTAAAGCTGCCGATTGAGAAATCTGGCAGCAGCAGAGACCAATATTGAGTCCCTGATATGGCACTATATCCCAGGGAATTGCCCAGTGATCTGATGGCAAGTTGAGTACATTAAACCACTTCCCCCATAGAAATGGCAACACTTTGTCCTCACTGGGGATAGATGTTTATTTTGACTGCGGATTTTCCTTTCCTTTACATAAAGCTTCTGCCCCAAACTACCATCTACGGAGCTACAGAATATTGTATCCACCATCATGGAATTTCTCACAGCACTGCTTCTGACTGAAGAGCTCTCTTCACAGCCAGAGAAGTGAGACAGTGAGCTGTGCTCATGGAATCAAGTGGTCTTTCATGTTTCCTATTGTCCTGAAGTAGCTGGCCTGATAGAATGATGGGATGGCCTTTTGAAGACCCAATTCCAGTACCAATTGTGTGGAAGTATCCTGATGGCCAGATGCCAGTCTATGCTTTGAATCAGTATTAAATACATAGCTAAGACTCATTGTCCAGGAATCAAGAGGTAGAAGGGGGACTGTTTTACTCACTACTACATTTAGGGACAGACTAGAAAAGTATTTACTTCCTGTCTCTTCAACCTTAAGTTATTATGGCTTAGAAGTTTCCAGATGGAGGAACACCCCTGCCTAAAATACAATAAACATTCCATTGAACTGAATGCTCAGTCTTCACCTCTGCCACTTTGGGCTTTGTATGCCCTTAATCAAATATGCTAAACAGTAATTACACTGTTAGGAGGAATAATTGATTCAACCTCCAAGGAGAAATTGTATTGCTTCTCCATAATGGAAGGAAGCTCATGTCTGGGGAGCAGGAGGCCCTTTATCACATCTGTTGGTGTTACCGTGTCAGATGTTTAAAGTCAGTGAGAAACTATAGCAAATCCCTCCAGGCAGGATGACAATGGCCCAGACCTCTCAGAGATGGACGTATAGGTCACTCCCCCAGGGACAGAATCAAGACCTGCTGAGGTGCTTACCGCGAGTAGAGGAGATACACAACGTGTAGTAAAGGAAGGAAGTTATACATACCAGCTAAGGCCACATGTCTAGTTGCAAAAATGAGGATTCTAATTGACATGCATGCTTTTGTTATATTTTGTTAAGAGGGTATTTGTGCATATATACATAAATATTAAGCAGATATTTGTGGGCTTTGTTCATATGTCTTTATCAATGTAATATAACATCAATTATGATAATATCAAGAGTTATAATATTTAAGTTATGAGACACCAAAAGACCTCATAGGGTGACCCTCAAGGGACAACATATTCTAAAGTACATAATTCATTTGTGGCTGTACATGGGATAAGATGATTATATTTTACTAATGCAACTATGAACTGTTCTTACTTTTATTTGGAAATTACTCTAACTTGGAAATTAAGCATTACATACTTATGTATGTAATATGACTGTGTGTCAAGCTGACAAGGAATAGTCTTGTGGTGCCTAATCTTTATTTCTTTTTAAATTTACTTATTTATTTTATGTATATGAGTGCTTTATCTGTATATATACCTCTGCACCAGAAGAGGGTATCAGATCCCATTACAGATGGTTGTGAGCCACTGTGTTGTTGCTAAGAATTGAACTCAGACCCTCTGGAAGAGCAGCCAGTGCTCTTAACCACTGAGGCATCTCTCTAGCCCTTTGGTGGCTAATCTTGGTTGTCAACTTTGTTATATCTGGAATTAACTAAAACCCAAGCACTGGAACAGGCTTACGAGGGGGTTTGCTTGATTGGATCATTTGAGATAAGAAGACCTCCACTGAATCTTGATCATTTGAGGTAGGAAACACCCTAAATCTTTTGTTGGCAGCCCACATAAAAGGGCATGGAAGAAGGAAGCTTTTGCTTTTTTGTCTGTGTGCCTTCAATCTTACTGGCAAGTTCATCTTATCTTCCTGTCAAAAATCGGCTAAGATGTCCTGCCTCATAATTTAATAACTTCCAGATTTTTTCAGCCTTTCCCTCAGGAGATAGCCATAGCCAGTCATCTTTTCTAATAACTTCCACCCCCTTAGCATACACAGATTCACCATATTCGCTCTATTCCTCTAGTGAATCTTTGCTAATATATATGCTGAGTGAGCACGGACATGTTTCTGGCTATTCTTCCCTAAATTATCCATGATGCTATTGAGATAACATTTACATTGCATGGGGTATTAAAGTAACCCAGAGATAATTTAGAACAAGGGAGCATACATAGGTTATATGCATAGAATGTATAAAGTAATTTAGCATATTGTGTTTAAAATCTGAAGGGCTCTAGGACCCATTGTTCAGGTTACTTTAAGAAGAAAAATAAACAGTATTATTAAAAAAAAATAGTGTGTTTCAGAAAAAAAGTCATCACCTATGCATTACGTGCACTGTCTTTCCTGTTCAGCACCCTGGACAGTCAAGACACTCCTGTTAGCAGTCCCATAGAAATATGCTCTGGAGGATATATTTAGTATATTTAGTCTTCCTGATTAAATGCCCACCACCTAACCACGTGATTTTTGAAAGTCCAGAGAGGAGACCCACTGTGTTTCCATATATAAACACACGTCTTCATGCTTCTTCATTATCAAGTTCCCACTTAGCTCCGGTGTAATGGCCCTAGAGTGGTCTTTCACGGGTCCCAACCTGTCAGAATCTGAAGGACTCTGGGCAGGACTGAGATCAGTGCTAAGACGCTGCCAGACCGAGAGCCACACTTTGTATGACTCTTGGCAGAAGGTTCACACCTCAAATGCATGAGCATGAAGTCTAAACTCACCTCCCAATCACGCCTGGAGGAACCCAGGGTGAGTGGCCCCACTTTCTCTCTCAAAGTTCTCATCCTCTTGTCTCAGAGTTTCCCTCACTAAAATCTTGGCTCTCTCCTGTTCAAACTTAGCAGCACAGATAGGACTGTAAACAAATTGATCCCTTTGGAGGGTCGTTGATCACAAGAGGGCAGAACTGCACTGTGTGCCTATTAGCCCACACATGAATTGATTTTTATGTTTCTATAAATTACTTGTAAATATTTTGCAAGTATCCTGGTGTTTAAATGTGTTTAGAGAAAGGAACTAGAGTGGAACAAGGAACATGAAGGATGGAGGGAACAGGTTGTTCCCTCACTCTGTAGCTACTGGGTGGTTGGTTAAGAATGCCAGGGACTTGGCAGAGTCACAGGCCAACAGGAAGTACAACAGAATAGGCAGAAGATGAGCCTTCCTCCCAAACTCCCTCTTCCTGGGTCATTTGCCTTCCATCTGTCATTTTTCTAAAAAAAACTTAAAGTAAAATAAAACTACCAAGTAATGGGTTTCATTTTTATATTTTCATTAATATGTTCCTATTTGTCCCTCTCTTCCACTGACTTCCTCCACAGCTGTCGCTGCCCTCCTGAGTCACCTACTCCCTTACTGTCACAAGTTTCCATTACCCCCTTGTTTTTCTTCTTGTTTTCTTTTTCTTTTTCTTTTTTTAATATTTTATTATTTCTGTAATTTTGACAGATTGACATAACATCTGTGAGTCTTAGTTTTCCTATCCTCAAGACAAGAAAAAAAATCTTAACCTGGGTCATAACCACCTTGGGAAGACTGTATGAAGCATGGTTTCTAAAGTTAGAAACATGACGCTTAACAGGTAAAAAATGTTCAAATACTTTTATTATTTTTAACTGATTTTTTTTAACGAGAAAAATAATTATAGCCAGACCTTTTAAGCCACTGAAAAGCTACCGAACTATCTCTTTTGTGTTTTCTCAACACCAGGCCAGGGTGAGAATGACCCTCCAAAGGGATCAATTTGTTTACAGTCCTATCTGTGCTGCTTGGTTTTGAACAGGAGGAAGCAGAGATTTCAGTGAGGGAAGCCCTGAGACAAGAGCATGAGAGATTTGAGAGAGAAGCTGGTAACATTCACACTGGGCTCCTGTGGGCTGGGAGGCTGATTTAGACCTCATGCTCATGCGTGTGAAAATGGACCTGCTCTGCCCCTTCAACATCAGCACCACAAGCAGCCTGGTCTGAGTGTAGTTTGTCTTCTGGGATGTGACAAGGTCTCTCAGCAGCTGGTTATGGTACATATGCTTTTTGTTTTGTGTTGAGATGAGACCCACCTCCTTTTAAATGTCACCCAGCACTCACCCTGTCCATAGCCCACCTTGCCTTACAGAGTTTCTCAGAATGAGCTGTTTCCCGTGTGTAGCATTTCTGTAGATGTTATACAGGGTGACATGTTTCCAGTGTCAGACACAAAGTGAATGTATGAGAGTCTTAATGTCTTCTGTGTCACATTTAGGGGTCTGATTAAAGAGAGTAGATGGATAAATAAAGGATGTTTTTTAAAAAAAAAAAAAAGAAGAAGTATAAAGGATGCTCGGGAATGGGTTCACCCTCTATGTTCTCCCAGTTGAGGACACAGAAATCCCTTCTCATACCTCTGCCCTCTTGAACTTGTACTTCTAGGAGTGCTGAGAAACAAATAAATTCTTTCTTTATAAATCATCCAGTCTCTGGTATCCTAAGTATATTGTACAGTGGTGACCCAGGAAACTGGCTTAGAACAAAAATTTCAACCCCGACCCTGGCAGGTACGAGAAGCAGTAGAATCCTGATGGAGATACATCCTCCTGTCTCTACATCTTCCTGTCTATACATCCTCCTGTCTCTACATCCTCCTGTCTCTACATCTTCCTGTCTATACATCCTCCAGTTTATACATCCTCCTGCCTATACATCCCCTGTAGGCTTGTAGGAAAGCAGAGTAGATAGCATTTCCAAGCAGGTATCACCTAATGATTTTATGAAAAGGTTTGAGTTCTAGATTTTTAAATATTAACCCACTCAGATTTGATTTTTAAAGTTACACAGCAGCCTAGGGAGAAAGCTGCATTGGTAAAGTGCTAGCAGCACTAACAAAAGAACTGCATTCACACCCAAGAAGAAAAGCAAGAATTATTGCAAACACACCACGCCTGTCATCTCAGCACCAGCGAGAAAGTTCCTGTTGAACTGCAGAGACTCAGCGACCAAGAAGTCTGTTCAAAGTTCAGTGAGAGACCTTGTCTCAAAAAATCTGGCAGAGAAGTATTTCGTAATAGACAATGGTTGGTCTCCACACATAGCCACTGAGTATAAAGGAGAAATGTTCTATATACATTACAAAGCTTTAACACATGCTAGGCTACAACAGTCTAATACTTGAACCTTGCAGTTTTTGTTTAAACTCTATTACATCAGTGTCTGGAGGCTGGAATTTATCTTTTCACTCAGAAGTAGAGAAGAAGCAGAGGCTAAAGCCCTGGGTAGTGCAGCAGGAGCTCACAAGCATCTAATGACTATGGGCTCTGCTCTTTCTTTTCTATCCTCAAGTGTAATGAAATGAGAGATTGATTTTCCTTGGCGCCATCTAAACAGTAATTTGTTTTTGTTTGGAACAAACACTTACGTAGGTGAAATTAAAAATTGCCTTCTTGGATCAGAGTGTAGCTCACTGGTAGAACACACAAGGCAGCTTGGGTTCTCCTTCTAGCACCGCATACAAAGAAACATAAATCTCATCCTGTTAAATAGGACAGGTAATTTTGTAAATGAAAGAAAATTGAAAATACCTTTAAGATGGGTTTGGATTGATAGCATTACAATGTGATAGTTTACATTATTTTGAATTTGGGTAAGGTAGATGAAATAATTTCACTACCTTTTGATATATACCAGCTGACTTTCAACAGCCACAGATAACTTATCAAACCAGAAATTAACATTGGAAATAGAATTAAGTTTATTAAACATGTTCCTCTGAGATAGAGCTTTCTGAAATATCCAGAGGCCCCTGTGACCACTAGACACTTGAGTTGGTTATAGAGACATAAGAATCGGAGTCAAAGTACTACTATGTGCGACAGATCTCACCAGCTGGAACTACACTTGAAGAAGAAGCAAGGAGGCACAAACAGAACATCTGAACAGTCACTCCAAAGTGGAGAAGGCAGGCAACAGGATTCTCTCCCTGTCAATTCTCTATCTGATCAGCAGACAGGAACAAAGCAAGTCAAAGTTCTTCTCAACGCAGTTTATTCAGGATCCTTTACAATCTCCTCTCTGGAAGCCCTTTCTCCACAGCCCCTTAACGGCTGTCCTTTTATACCCCTGCCTGTCCCAATCAGCACCTGCCTCGTGGGCATGCCTCATTGGTGCACCTCAAACAGCCCGATTCTCATGGCAGCGAGTCTGCACAGTAGTTCTGCGGTTGTGGCTCAGTTAGGGAAAGGCACACGGCACGCAAACTGCCAAGAAGCGGCGCCATTCATAAGATTTGACAGGTGCCATTCGTAAGATTTGGCCCAGGCGCCATTTTAGCTGGCTGCGCTGTCGCACCCGCTCCTCACATCTCCCTGAAACTTAAAAGTTGGCTAAACCCATATTGGCAGGTGTGTTTCAGGCTCATGGGGGTACTTTTAGGCTTTAGGCTTTGGTTTTTAGATACATGATGATGAGTTGTGCTTTACAATATCAAGGGTTTGGTAATCTGTTGCAGAAATAACAGTAGCCTACCTCCTGCCTTGTTCTTGGATATTTGAAGTTTCTGACCTCCTAAAGCTGTCAGAGTCATTGTTTTCCCATTTCTCCTTGGTCTTAGATCCCTTCTCATAACAGTGAGAAGATGATAATCACATCCCACACAGACTGGCACAACGTTGATAGCAGATGTCTATGATGTGCCTTTCATGGAGCTATCTTTGTCCTGGTTGTGCCAGTTAGGTGTTTGACAACTTATCACAAGCTAGGGTCACCAGGGAAGAGGAAACCTCAAGTAAGAAAATGTCTCCATCAGACTGACATGTGTGTAGTACATGAAGTAGGCAAGTCTGCAGGGGCTTTTCTTGATTAATGAGTGATGTTGGAAGAAGCAGCGGCTTTGGGCATCCTCATCCCTGGGCAGCAGTTCCTGGGGTGTATAAGAAAGCAGGCCAAGCAAATTACAGAGACCAAGACAGTAAGACTCATTCTTCCAAGATCTGATTTAGTTACTGCCCAAATTGCTTTTGGTCATGGTATTATAGCAATAGAAAGAAAACTGGGACATTGGCAGACAGTGTAATGTCTGAAAGCCCAGTCACCAGAATCCTCTTCACAGGAAACTTGTTTGTACTTCAGATATCCCTGTGGTTAGCCACCTTCCATGAGAGCTCTGGTCAGATAAAAGTTACATTCATTTGCATTTGTCATGAGACGCAAAGGGGAACTCGATGAAACACATGGCCTTACAGCAACAGTGTGTTAGTTACAAGCCTTGAGTAGAGGACGGGAGCCTGCACCTCAGGGCCAACAGAACATGGGAAGCTATCCAGGGAAATGCTCAGCCCACTAGACAAGAAGAAGGGAGGAAGTGAGGGATGTGCTGGATTACTGAGGCAGACCTCTGCAGGCAGTTCTAGCAGCTGGATTTAGAGCAGTCAGGCACATGCTCCTTGGGGCCACATTGTGAATAAGGCATTGTCGTGTGGCATGACTGCAGAGTAAAAGGGCCAGTCAAGTCATTAACTCTAGCTGTTTTGTAGGCATGTGTGTGACCAGTGTGTGACTCTACATAACATTATTCTTTTCAACTCCCTGGATAAACTGAGAGGACAAAAGAATAGGAAACAAAATCCACACAGAGTATGTTTGCCTTCTGCTAACTGAAGTTCAACTTATGTTCAAGAAATGACACCAAGCCAACACTAGCCTATAGGAATCCATTGTGTTTCCCATTTAAGTGGTAATAACTACTGCTTCCTAGATTGTAAGAGAACGTAACAAGACCCTCTGTGCAAACAGCATCAACTTGACAGCTCTATGCTTGTGCACAGCATACGCCATCCTGGTCTCTTTGTTGACAGACAGCACCTTTCATTTTCAAGTGTGCATCTTTGGTAAATGAAAAATTATTTGGCACACACTGTGTTCCAGGACATAATTGGTTAGAAATATTAACTCCACTGAGCTATTTCAATCTTCACACCACAGTGACTAAAGCAGATTCCATTCTCATTTTCCCTTTTGGAAAAGATTGTGAAGATCCTAAATTTCCACAGTCAGTAAGCAGTGGTACAAGCACTCTACATCCTTGTAGACCTATTCCATACAGTTCCTGTTACTGACTCCAATGCCCACAAGTGCACACATGTGTTTACAACGTTCCTGCACTATCTAGAACATGATGGGTTCCCATAATCACACAACAGGAACTGAGAGTTCATCGTCACCACTTTATCAGGATGACTCAAGCCATGAGCACCTGCGAGATGAGAAAGCAAGTAGTTAAGGACAGTCTCCCTCCTTCCAGCATTATTTCTATCTAGAGTGCAAAGCGCCAACTGTGGACACTTACACTGGGCTCTGCTCTTAGTCAAACTGACTTTGTTCGAGGGAGACAAACAAGCTGTTTCAATTAGTGCAGTAGTGAAGAGGACTCTGCAGACACAGTCAGGTGTGAGATGCAGAGGGAGTATAGATGTGATGTTCTCTGCAACAAGCATAGATGGAGTGTGCCGTGAGACTCCATGCAGTCATGAAAACTATTAGGACTGAAAATGAGAAGGATGAACTTGTTTTACAAATTGTTGGATGAATGTAGTGTTAGCTTTTGAAAATAACTAATCTTATTTTGATTCAAGAAGACTGGTTAAAGTAGATTTCACAGCCACATAGGCATCTCTGTATTTGACCATGAGCCAGGATTCTATAGCCAGTTCAGAGGAGAAACTGGGATATATATGTATGAGTTCTTCATCAGGAACCTATTTCTCTTTAGGCTCTCATTTTTTAATGGAGAACAAATCATAGATGCAAACAACAGGGAGATTTTATAGTCATAAACACAGCAAGATTCTATACCCTGAAAGTTCTGTAGATTCTGTTTTACAAATGCAAAACAAGAATGAGATTGTCACCTGAAACAAACGCAGTGCCAGGAGCATATCTGCAGGAATATGTTTATTCTTCACTTGATCAGAAAGCCTTTCATAACATGAACACAAAACGTTTTGTTGATGCCAGTACATAAGATATGTACTTGGTAAACACGCATTTCTAGTACATGTTGTGGATGGTTGGTATCTATTGGGTGTTGAAAGACACCGAGTAATGAGACAGTGCCTCTGTTCCTGATGCAATCAGATCAGGAAAATATAGGACATGAGTCAATTGCTGACTGCTAGGGAAGCAGCTGTTCGCCAGAAGTTAGCAGCCTCAGTGAGAAGGTC
>JANHMN010000014.1:66307618-66335872 GCA_030674055.1 Rhabdomys pumilio
TCCCTCCCTCCCTCCCTCCCTCCCTCCCTCCCTTCTTCCCTCCCTTCCTTTCTGTTTTTAGGACCTGACTTGTTTGTGTTGCTTTAAAATATGTTGCTTGCTTCCAAGAGCAAGCCTAGTAACCCATGAACCAGACTGGGTTGTGAGAGAAGAGAAAGACAGTGGCCCAGCCTTACACTTTATGTAATGCCCTTTTCAGACACTGTTTGCCTCCCCTATGAGTCCCAGCACATGTCTCCTGAAAGGAGTGTCAGCTACATTGTGAAAAAACAAAGCTTAAATGAGAATAGAAAACTATTTGTCTGGAAATATGAAATCAGTCTGAGTTTCTAAACAAGAAATACCAGGTAGGCAAATATCTTAAGGGGCACAGGTGTAAAGTGAGGAGATTTACCAGAATCAGAAGTCTGTGTAATGGGTAAGAAGCCCAGGAACTAAGATATGAAAAGTCCTGATATTTCAGTGCCCTTCGTAATAGAACTAAGAAGGAAATTTGAACTTACTATTGAATTATAAAATAAAGGAATGATAGTCACAAACAGCACTAATGCATAATACTACATAAGAAAACACAACAGTTAAGATTTAGGACGCTTTTCACAGGGGTTTGAATTAAACCATCTGTTACTATTGCTCTAAGAGAATCCCCACAAAAAGAAAATGACAGAGGGAAAAAAAAAAACAGTTTGCAAAAATGGTCTTAGCGTCTACTTTTTAGTAGACTCCAATGCTTTTAATCATGAAACTCAGATGATACTTAAAGATTCAACCTGAAGTTGTTTCTCATTATGTTATCTTAGTACTTTCATCTATAATTTTTGGGACTAGCCATCTAGACTTCTATGTACTAGGGTCTTGTGAACTCCCTGTTTACAATGGATCTGTTTTGAATTAAAAATATTTTTTATGTATGCTAAGCATATGTCATATGTTTTATTAAGTTTTTCCTATTGCATTTGAAGTTCATATACTCTATCCAGGATTGATTTGATTACACACACACACACACACACACACACACATACACACACACACACATACACACACATATACACACACACACTTATATAATATATATATATATATATATATGTATATATATATAAAGTTCTTATACAGAAATATTATTGAAAAAACTAATCAATACTCCCAATATGAAAACAAAGTTCTTCCTCTACTTTTTACTTTACATTGATTCTTAGTGAATTTCACACCATGCACATCGATTCTTTGTGAATCAACGCAATGATTCACATGCACATGCACCCCAGTCTCACTCATCGCCCTTCCCCTTGTACTTACCCTCCACACTTGCAACATCCCTAACAACAGTGGGAAAAAAACCCTCATTGTGGAAGCTGTAGTGTTTGACAATGTGTCCCGCAATGCACCCTTTTGTTTCACTTCTTAGTTTACAAATGTTCATTGCAATGACTTCTTGGTCTGGTCTGAGGCCTCCGGCTTCTGCTGCTCTTTCAATACTAGAACCTCGCTGGAACTTCTCTCAGATATCCAGTTATTGCCTTGTGTCATGGAGATCCTATAGTTTTGAATCTTTATGCACTCTAGAAGTTCATCAGTGGGGTAGATGTTGGGTGGTCCAACTCAAAGCCCTGGGTCTGGGTCTGGGTCTGGGCCTAAGAAGAATCTGAGTCAGTCCAAAAGCTCTCTTGCACCCACACCACCAGGGCATGCTCCCCTGCCCTGCTCCAGCTGACCCATCCAGTGCTGTAGACAGCAAGGGACAGAGCCAGCCCTTCTACTCTCATGCCCTCTGTGCTAGCTTGTCAGTGCCCACGCCATCAGGGACAGCTCTACTGTGCTGTCCAGGTGATGTTCAGGGCCAGCTCTCCTGAGTGTTGCAGCAGGTAATGGCCTGGACCAAGTCTTCTACAACCAGGGCCTTTACCTGATGCAGCCCTGAGGGTGGCTGACATAGGTTTTGAAAGACAAGGGAGGGGAGAAGGACATCTTTCCTTCATCCAAGTCACTGCACAGCAGACAAGAGGCAAGGTCGGCTCTCTGGCACTGCCCAGACCAGGCACAGGGCCCAGTCTCTAGAGCGCTGCAGCAGGTGAGGGGGCAGGACCAGCTCTTCTGCTCTCATGACCCCAGGGCCAGCTCTCCTGCCTACCTTAGGCAGCAAGGGGCAAGGGTGGGGTTTCTTATTTGAAATTCTCAGGAGCATGAGTGGGCCTTCAAATCTTAATCGGTTCTTCAAGGGAATTCTCTCTCTCTCTCTTTCTCTCTCTCTCTCTCTCTCTCTCTCTCTCTCTCTCTCTCTCTCTGTGTGTGTGTGTGTGTGTGTGTGTGTGTGTGTGTTTCTGTCTCCCTCCCCCCTCTGTGTGTGTGTGTGTGTGTGTGGTGTGTGTGTGTTTCTTCTTCTCTCCATTCCTCTCTAGCACTGTTCCTCGCTGCTGTGTCTGTTTTTTGGTTGGCCTGTGATTTCTTCAATTGCATATATCATCTGGCTCTCCAGGTGAAATACTTTTTAGTGATTTAATACTTGAAGCCAATGCTTTTTAAAGATGCCATTTTCCCATTTGTGCTCTCGTCTTGCTCATGACGTCTTACACTTTTTCTCATGTCCACTGTTGCTGAGGAAGTTACGGGGTCAGTGTTCTGGAACAGAGCGTGCCCTGTATTAGGTACTCTGGGATTCCTCCTTCCCGGGGTATCTTTCTCTCTGCCTGGGAGACAGCCTTCAGACTGAATCCTGGCCCTGCTGTGTAGAGGTTTTGTATTCTTCTGCTGTTGTGAGAAGAAAATGACTCCCTGATGACACTCCAAATACTGGCAATTGTCATTTCCAGCTTAAAAAAACCTCAGACTCAAGCCACAGTGATCCAGGGAGTCAGTTTGTGTTCTGGAGAAAGTGGGTGTGTCTTGTGGCTTTTGCTGAAAGGCAAATTGAATTTAGCCTTCTCATTTTTGTCTCCATTCCAGTGGTTGTGTGTGTGTGTGTGTGTGTGTGTGTGTGTGTGTGTGTGTGTGCACAAATATTTAGCCTTATATAGTGAATATATTTACCTTACTTTATTTTGGAATTGGTCCGTGTTTGTCTTCATGTTCAGCTCTATGTTTGAGCAGATGGCCGAGTGCTGTAAGTATATGCTGCTCTTTTGGCTGGAAGTCTAATATTTTCAGAAAAAATGACTCACGTTAGGGATGTAAAAGCATGGAAAAGAATGGCTTTTGAAAAGAATCCTAAAATTGCCTTTGGCTTTTGATTAAACCTGAAAAGAAGTGGCTTACTTCTATTATTGTGCAGATTAATGGTCTGGTAGACTCAACAATGCTTCATTAGCAAGCCTGGTCCACTAAATGTATTAAAAGGAAATATAATAGGTAGGCATTTGAAGTATTACTCAACTTATTTTTAATTTTTTGATCTTGAATATTAAATAGTGCAAGAGACCAGATTTAAATAAATGTTCCTCAGGTATACCTGAGAAATAATTTTATTCATAAGCTCATTTAACCATAAACTTATGTTTTATATTTCAATGATATAGTAAATAAAATTTCCCTCATTCACACAACTCACACTTATAATCATTAACTTTAAAACAGTTGGATAATCACATTATTTTAGTTCTTGCCACCTACTTAGAATTTAGCTAAAGTTTTAATATCTGTAGCACAATAAGAGCTAAGTTTTATGAGTCACTCAAAAATGGCCATGAAAGCAAATGTGAGGTTGTTTGATTTTTGAGCAATGAGTTTCTATTAGCTAATAATGGATGTCATCGAATACTTAAAAAGAAGAGTGGTGGTGAAGGCTGGTCAACTGTATTATTTGTTTTCTGTTGAGGGTAAAAGATGTTTAAGTCATTCTTGAGTGTAAACTGTGTTGTAGACTGTAGCATGCATGATTTCAAGCTTGTTCCCCTGAGTCAGATGTCATACGAGTGGATGACAGACAAATACATGATAGATGAAAGAGAGTTATGCTTAGAGGTGCCTCTAATTGTCAGCAGAATGAGCAGATAGTCTTCCGGGAGAAAGCAGGCTAGGAAAATCAGCTAATGGAACACCTTCATCAGAAATAAAAATTATAATGGGAATATTAGTTGATTAAAATTCCAAGTCAAAAGATATGTAGCTTCCAAGATGGAACAGCAATTATAAATGAAAGTCAGTGGCCTTCTCTGTCATGCTCTCTAACAGATTTTCACTCTGAGACAGTTCTGGAACCTGTAGACATATGACAAAATTATCTTTATTAATTAACCAATGAATCGGTAGAAAAGCACAGGTGTGTAAAACACACTGACCTGGCGCCCATGGTGTGGTGTGTAGCTTCTCTGTGTACTGAACATTCGGGAACTAATTCTTAGAAAATGGAAATGAAATAGTTGACTTCCTGAGAGCACTGTAGTTCTCAGGATGTCAAATTAATGGAATAAGTAGTGTAAGCCCTAGGGGTGAGCAGGAGCAGTACACACATTTCAGCAGGTGCGCAGATACTTTCTCTCCTCAGCCCTACAAATGTCTAACAGATGAGCTGTGGAAGCGCCGTAGACCAGAAGCTGCTCCAAACAGAGCCCTTAAACCGTGAGCCGTCAAACTGAGAAGACTAAAGGGACTCCACTAACTAGGAAATAAAACGGCTTGCCTCCCTGTCTCCTGTACTTTCTACAGACTCTCCTTGCCCTTCGCCCTAACAGCAAAGACAAATGTGTGGAACCAGGAGGGAATAAAGCAGGGACCATGGAATGCTGATGGGCCTGCGAGATCAGAAGGAGCCCGGAGGCCATGCTGGCAGGAAAGCCCATGATGTTCTATTAGCTAAAATCTGCAGGCAGCAAAAGCTCAGTTGACAGCGTTCCATAATTCTCTTATGGTTTGTTTTCCTGATGTATTTCGAATATTATGACTGTATCAGGACAGAAATGAAATTATAATACATCCCCCCTCCTTTCCTGTTTCTTTCTTTTCGTTTGTGACAAGTAGTGAAAACTTTCCACATCGACTCACTCGAATGGGCAGGAGCTAGAATTTCTTCTCTTTTCACCATACCTCAGTGTAGTTATTCTTCCACACATCTGGCTACTTGAAGAGCTGGCTAGAGATGGCAGCCAAGTTCACGCACAGAATGTGGCACCTCTCCATTATGTCAGGATTCCCTCCTCACTTTCTCGATGCCGAATTTATTTAGACTCTTGTACCCATTTCTCAAGCCAGTAAGAAATGTATTCGTCCCTAGCAGGAGCGGGGCCTGTCTCTGACTTTGACTTTGTTGACCACCTTTGGATCCCAGTTCCCTAACTGGTTTGCCTTGCTTAGCCACAGCAGGAGAAGATGTGCCTAGTCCTATTCCAACTTGATATGCTAAGGGGTTGCTATCCAAGGGGAGTCTCCCCCTTTTCTGAGAAGAAAGTGAGGACAGGAGGATGGGAGAAGGGAAACTCAGAGAGGGACTGGGAGGAGAGGACAGAGGAGAAGCTACAATCACCGGATACAGTAAATAAAGAAAAAAGTGTGTTTATCCAAGGCCCAGGCATAGCTGAATGATGTTGGTTTCTCCTTACCTGCATCTCTGCTCACTGTCTTGGGCCATTTGGATACTTAGCCATCCACACACATGGATTATCTGAACTGAGACTCAAGCAAGCAGATTTCTGCACTTCTCGTGAATTCCCCTGCTCTATGTTATCCCAAAGACTGTGAAAGATGCATCCTATCATTCTGCTTACTCTGCTTCTTTCTTAGAATAGTAAGTACTCATCAAGTAAAATCACATGCTAGATGTTGCTCGACATTTGTTACTTCTAATAATTCTTTTATTTTTATTTTATTCTTAATCAGCTCAAGAATCAACAGATTTTGTTTTACTATGACATTTTTATAAAACTTCTTTTTGGTTGATTCCCCCCTTACTTGCTCCTCTCCTCAGTCTCCTTTCTATCTGTTTCTCCTACTTCCACCCTCTGCCCACTGCCCCCACCCTCTGCCCACTGCCCTCTGCCCTCTGACCATTGCCCTCTGCCCTCTGCCCTCTGCCCCCCCCCTCTGTTCACTGCCCCACCCTCTGTTCACTGCCCCTACCCTCTGTCCACTGCCCCCACCCTCTGTCCACTGTCCCTACCCTCTGTTCACTGCCCCCACCCTCTGCCCTCTGTCCACTGCCCCCACCCTCTGTCCACTGCCCCCACCCTCTGGTCACTGCCCCCACCCTCTGTTCACTGCCCCCACCCTCTGTTCACTGCCCCCACCCTCTGTTCACTGCCCCCACCCTCTGTCCACTGCCCCCTGCCCTCCCCTCTCAGTACTCCCTTTCCAGCTTTTGTGTCACATTTTCAATTACCCATCCCCTTCATTAAAGCTCATTCTTCCAGTGTCCCGGAGTCCTTCTAAGTTCCTGACCTCCAAATAAACACCATAAACATTGGAAGCTGAGATCTGAGAGGGAAGATGGACTACTTGTCTTCCTGAGCCCTATCTACCCTGATGTAATACTTTCCAGTTCCATGCATTTTCTGCAATTCTACTATATTATATTTTTACGGTTGAAAAACAATTTAATTGTGTATGTGTACATTTTTTTCTATGTATCCCTCAGTTGGTGTACATATAAGTTGATTACACCCCTTGCTCTTGTACATACAAAAGTAATAGACGCGGATATGAAAGTATCTATATGGTAGTTGTCTTAGTCAGGGTTTACATGCTGTGAAGAGACACAATGACCACAGAAACTCTCATAAAGACGTGTGTTTAACTGGGGCTGCAACCGTTCAGAAGTTTATATTGACTGTTATTGTCTCAGTGGGAAGTATGACAGCATGCAGGAAGATATGTTGCTGGAGAAGGAGCTGATTGACATGCAGATTGACAGGAAGAGAGGGTGAGCATTTGAAACCTCAAAGCCCACCTCTAGGGATACATTTCCTCCAACAAAACCACACCTACTTCAACAAGGCCATATCTCTTAATAGTGCTACTCCCTGGTGCTCAAGCCTTCAAACTATGACTCTGGGGCCCCGTTCTTATTCAAACAACCACAGTAGCAAACAGAGTTTTTGGTATATGCTCAAAAGTGTCATAGCTGGGTGATACTGAAGATATACTTTTAGTTTCGCGGGGCATCTCCGCAGCGATTTCTGCAGTTGCGTCACCAGTTCATACCCAGCAGTGTGTTCACCAGCAGTAAACACAGGCTCTTATTTCTTTTCATCACTTTCCTTGCCCATCCCCCATTCACAAATACACAGATTGGCTCTAGTGCATAACCTCTTCATTTTCCTCAGTAAATATGCTGCAGAGTAGATTCTAAACACTCACATAGCATAAACTGATACATTTTTGGAATCTGTTTTTTTTTTTTTTTTCATTTTTGTAGCAGTTTTAGATTGTCCACATCAGATGAGAAGAAAGGGCTTTAACCTTTGCAAGCTTAGCATTCTAGAACAGTAACTGCACTCAAAAATGCATCTCACTGGAACTATTCACATTGTTAATTTTTCTCCACTAATGCTCAACATTATAATCCACTTTGTTATTTCATTCCAATAGCTTTCCATTAAAGTATTTAAAAATAGTTCTCTGGCACAACCCACTAATTCAAAAGGAAACCCCTTTGAAACTTTTTTACTTTAAAAATGTATGCATTTTAATTAACAAAGAATGACATCATTTACCCATTTCCCTTTCCTTTCTCTAGCCCCTCCCAGATGTACCTCCCCAACTCCTTCCTTGCCCTTCACTCTCAAATTGATAGCATCTTTTTTATTTATTACTGTTACATAGGTGCATATCTATGTACGTGTACACACAAAGAGATAAGTACAACCTGCTGAGTTCGTTTTTGCTATTTGTGTGTTTATAGTGTCAGGGCTGACAATTTTGCATTGGGAAATCAGGGAGCGCATCCCTGGCAGAAGACAGTCCTTCCCCTCCCAGGAGTCATTACTTGCCTTCAGTTCTTTGTCTAGAAGTGGGACCCCTTGAAACTTTCTTCCTTCCATGTTAATATGCTCACTGATATTGCCATTGTTCCAGTCTCATTTGTGTAGACATTTCTCAGAGAGACTGTTTCATCCCACACTTCCTGGCATTCTGCCTCTTTCAGTCTTTCTAGAGCAGTGGGTGCAGTACCTATGATGTAGATGTAGCCACCGAGGCTGGCTTCCCACAATATGTTGATCTTAGCATCATGTCCAGTTGTGTTTTTCCATGGTGATCTCCTTAAGAGGGGCGTCTTTGATGAAGGGTAGTGGCTACTCTTGTCTGTAGGTGTAAAGATAAGATTCAGAAGGTATTAAGGAGTTATACTGCTCCAGCAGAATGAGTAGATTCTTTTCTAGAACCTATGTCTTCACTAGCCTCAGGAAATTGGCTAGGCCTCTAAAACCAGGGATGGTTTTTGGTTTTTCTTCTATGAGTGAACCTAAGTTCAGTTAGGTAGTATTGAGGTTTGGTCTGTTTTATGTATTGTAATTCTAAGTGCAGGCCCCCAAGACCTGGTTGTCCCAGAGATGAGAGTCCACAACATATAGACCCAAGTGACGCTCTGTGACTTTGCCCCCAAGTTATTTTTAATTGGTAAATAAAGATGCCTACAGCATATATATATATATGGGCAGAACTGAGACAGGCGATACTTGATGTTCCTGGTCTGGGAGTCGGGGAGACAATGAGGAAGAAGGTGGAGAGAGAAAAAAGTCACCATGTGGTAAGAATATTAAAATAATGGCCATGTAGGTTGGCTAATTAAAGTTAAGAGCAGCCCAGATGAAAAATGTCAAATTGTGTAACGGGATTTTTGGCTGGGAAATAGAGATAATAATATAAAGGGTATTTGCCCAGCTCTTGTGCTGATTAAGACTTATTATAAATATGAAGTTTGTATGTGTCCTTTATCCAGGAACTAAATGGTCAAAGGTGGGGTATAAACCCAAGATTGGGATTAAATATTTTCTATAACAGAGTAGGACTATTAACTGCCTCATTTCCTTGGCACATTACATAGTATTTTCTGATGCCGTAGGAACTACAAGTCCTGAAGAAAACAATTCCTGTTGGATCCAGCTCATTCACTATTGGTGGGACTGCAAACAGCCACAGCTACTCTGGAAATCAGAATGGAGAATCCTAAAACAAACAAACAACAAATACAACAGCCACAACCACCCCCTCAGTCTTTCATATGACCCAGCTATTCCTCTATTTCGCATATGTCCAAAAAGCCTGATATCATATTCCACAAGTATTTTTTTCAGCAATGCTCCGTGGCACAACACTCAGTATTCACAGTAAGGAGGGAACGGCAACAGCCTAACTGTACCTCCTCAGATGAGTAAGTAATGAGACAGTGTCTCACATGCGCCATGGAACACTGTATAAAGTGTAAAGGAAATGAAACGATAAAAACTTCAGTTCTAGGATGAACCTAGGAAATACTATGTTGAGCGAGGTTACCCGATCCAGAAACACAAATGCTGTGTGTTCTCTCTCGTCTGCGGTTTCTAGCTCACGCTCTTCAGATGTGAGTGTACAACATAGAGTAACCACAGAAACCAGGGAAGTATAGGACCATAATGGAGGTGGGGGTGGTGTTGGGAGATGTTTAGCAGAATACAGTTGATGTGAAGCAAGAAACATCAAAATGGGAGGGGGCTCCAACCTGGGAGAGAGAAAGAGGTCAATACAGAAGGAGACAAAGGGCCAAGGGACAAATAACATCAACATTGATAAGACCCCCAAGAATCATAATTTGTATATTTATCTAAAATTAAACACAATATATTCAAATGTATGTATATTAAGAAGAATATTCTCAAAACAAAGCAAAAACAAAACTTCCGTTTAAACAAAGCTTTAAGTGAGTTCATGGTTTTGTTGATTTTACTGCAGATAGTAAAATTAGGGTCACATGATTCTGACAATAGGTTCTGAACGAACAGTTAGATATGTATATTTTGGTCAGCTCTATATTTCACTATTAGTTTCAATATCTGTGTGTGTGTGTGTGTGTGTGTGTGTGTGTGTGTGTACACAGTGATGCTCACTGTTACATTGTCTCACAGCCAAGGAATTCACATGTAGCATTGCCTGATTGTGTGGACATGTCTCCTATGACCTTACTACAAGTGTTGATTTAAATTCTCTTAGTGGACCGACTCCCAGAGGGAGAACCTTCTAAACTGTAAAGGAAAGCCTTCAGTAGAGGCAGATTAGAGACTTTGGCTTCTGAGCATTTCTCAAAGCTGAAGTATGCAGTAATGAGCAATGGGGAATTAGAGAGCCAGGATCTAGAGCCTCTTGGCAGGCCTGTCCATCATGACCACAGACTCTGTCACTTTCCGTGTGTGGGTTGAGCACTAGATAAATGGACAAAACCTCAGATTTTTCCTGTTAAGTCAGACACCCTGACATCGCCACTGAGAGTCACTGAAAATGGTTCACGTGAACCTGCATAAAGTCGTATTCCTGAGATATCGTGGATCCTGACAGAAAGATAGCACTATCCTAGACTTTGAAGAGTTGATTAATGCCTTCAGAGACAGTGTCCTATCAGAATTACAGGACAATCCAACTTACATTTTCTACTTTTCATTTCAATTGGAATCACTACATAGAGCATCTCCTGAAATTCCTAACATTTTTCCAAGTTTTGTTTTCTTGGTAAATATTGGTTTTGTTTAGTCTTGCCTTGTGTTGTTTTTATTATTAACTAGTTGACTTGCTTAACTGGAGAACTGCATAGGGAATCTATTCTCCCCTCGGGTACCAAGGGCTCAGAGCCACAGGAGAGAACTATGGCTTTCAGATGGGGTCCTCCCTGTGGATTTTGGACATTCTCAGGCTTCTCATAAGATTCTGAGGAAAGTGCAGAAGGTTCTTCAATAGGTTCCTCCTGTAGCCCTGTGAGTTTCTTCACTTTCTTCCAATAGAATTTCAGTTCCAAGTTTCTCTCTCTGGTTAAAAAAATAATAATAAAGAAAGCAGAAAGGAGGGGAATAATTTTGTCAAATTCAGAATCAGGGGGATGTAGAAAATTATTCAAAGAATAAAAGACACATAGGTCTATTTTTGTGTGTATAAATCCACTTGCTTTCAATTTGTGCAGCTAAATTACCTTCAGAAGAATGAGACTCCTCTTTCACGTATTTTCAAATGTGGGCTCTGCATATAAACAGGTAATTTTCTTGTTGACATGAAACACCGATGGTGAGTCCCAGGAGTTATCAGGATTTCTATGAGAGTATTTTAAGTAAAGAATAAATTGAATGTATTTTAAAGTTAAGTGTATGAAAGGATGTGCTGGGGAACTGAGCTTATGTTCATTGTGGAGAAAAGAAGAGAGAGGCTTTCTAGTGAGCTTGGGGGTTCAGAGGGGCGATAGTGGGAAGTTTCCTGTAGTAGAGCTTCTCTATAGCAGGTGTGAAATAGAATACAGACGTTCTCTGACCCACTTACACCAGTGATACCACATCGGGTGTAGGAGAAGCTATATGTGAGATCTGGCCCACTCACATCAGGAAGACTGCAGCAGGTGTGGGATAAAATATAGGTGAGATCTGGCCCGCTCACATCAGGAAGACTGCAGCATATGTGGGATAAAATATAGGTGAGATCTGGCCCGCTCACATCAGGAATACTGCGGCATGTGTATGTTGCGGGAAATATTAAAGACAAAAAAGAACCAACAGGCTTCCTGCACTACTGCCAGCAACTCTCAGCCCTGGCACGGTTCATCAACCCTTGTCCCTATGTAGCTCCCACAGCAGCTGGTCATGGTATTCCCAGCTCTGGTTCCCTTGTCTCTGGAGCCGCTACCCTAATCCCCCTGTGGTCGGTCATTCCACATCCCAGTAACCCTGTAACAAAATGTTCTTCTCATCGTGGCAGACCCTCTGGACTGGGGCCTTGAGACGTCTCCACCCAACTTGTTAATTTTCCTTGGCATGGTTGTTGCCATGCCAGCCCCACTTAATGATGGCACATCACGCGGATTGATATCACAATACCCATTATCCAGGTAAAAATCAAAGCTCTTGAAGCTTATAGTTAATCAGTCAGAGTTCTATATCAACAACTTTCAATTCACGAGATGTCCACACAATAATTTCAAGGCCAATTGACAATGGTACAAGCTGCCCACCTAGAATAGACACGTTATCCCAATCATTCTATCCTTATATAAAATCATATTTACCTGTGGCTATTTAAAGCCACTCTGGTTCAGGATCTTTTTCCTGTCTGCCTTCCATCTTGATTCTCCTTCCTCTCTCTCTAGTCACTCCCTCTCTCTGCAACTCTTAGCTCCACCACCCTTTTCCCTGTCCAGTCCCAGGCCCCCTGCTGCACTAATACTTTAATGTAATTGGACAGGGAAAATCCTGCCACATGTGTAGACTAGACTACAGGTGTAAGACTTGCTCACGTCAAGGATACTTCAGCAGGTGTAGGATAGAATACAGTGTGCTCTGACCCACTCACATCAGAATTATGAGGGCAGGTGTGGGATAGAATACAGGTGTGTTCTGGCTTGCACATACCAGGAATACTATGTATATGAGGAGTATGTTTGTTGTCATAGGTTCAAAATTAGTTTATTTTTTTGAGGCAAAACAACCTGCCATGACCTAAGAATATGAATTATGTGAAATAAATCAGGCTTGGAAAGACAAATGCCACGTGATAAGGTATATAAGCAGTAGTATTTGAGTGACCTGAGGGAGGAAGATCATAGAAAGATTGGACAATGTATGGACATTTCCCCTACAATTAGGGGAAATGTGTTCTAGTTCTCCTTTACATAGTAGGATGATGATGGGGAGGAATGCACAGAATATCCCAAGTGGGTAGAACAAATGCTTTTGAATTCTTCCATAACAAATAAAAGGTAAATGCCTTAAGAGTTTAGCCCAAGGTGGACATTACATGCATTTGATTAAGAATATGTTATCCCATAAATATGTATACTTTAATGTACAAAGTAAAACATAAAAAACAATGTTAAATTTTTTAAAGAATATAAATTCCTAAGTAAACAATACTGATAGTGACATAAACGTGAATAACGCCATTCTTATTTGTAAATTTAAATCTGAGACATTTTTCTTAACATGCATTAAATCTGCTATAACTAAACAGATTTGAAAACATAGCTTCAGGGCTGGATAGATGGCTCAGTGGTTAAGAGCATGAACTGCTCTTCCAGAGGTTCTGAGCTCAATTTCCAGCAGTCACATGGTGGGTCACAACCAACTGTAATGGGTCCGATGCCCTCTTCTGGTGTGTCTGAAGAGAGCAATGGTGTACTCATATACATAAAATAAATAAATCTTTAGAAAGAAAAGAAAACATAGCTTCAAGCCAGTTAAGGAGGAGGCTGTCTTTGCAAAGCTCACAAAAACATGGTTGCACACTTGTGGTTTCCTCCCTCTCTTTCTTTTTCCTCAGCCAGAAAACATCTTCATGTCATGTACTCTGGCTCTGCTTTGGCCACTTTTGATATTTTTATGAGGACAATCGTAGAGCATGTTTCTCAAGGTGCTTTTTCCATTTTGTGCTGCTGAGGTTATCTTAGGTTATGTTTTTCTGTGTGTGCGTTGATGATAATTGTTAAGTAGCATCAATTTAAAGGAATAGCCTATGTTTTATTTTAGACATCTACTTTTGATGGCCCATTTAGGTAGTTTCACATAGTCCCCATTATAAATGATGTACTGTGAAATTCTTATTTATCTTCCAGTTTTCACTTTGAATGTATTTTAGCCTACTTGTAAACTTGTCAGTAGGAAAACACATTCATGTGCTCAGATTTCTCCCCAATTTTCAACGCATATTTTATCTTAATTTCCCAACCTCAGTCTTAAAGATATTTTAAGCCACAAGCCATTTATAGGAAAAGGCTGCCATGTAATAATTTTTAGAGGAGTGTGGCCTTCTACCCAATACATGACCAGTTCTCTCCCCTAGCTTGTAGTAAACACTGAGATCTCTAGAAAGTACCCTCTCTGGAAGGCAAAATCCTTCCTCCTCCTGCTACAAGAAGCAAACATGAATCCACTGTATGTACTTTATCAGTGTAAGCAACTTGAAATGTTTTATCTGTTTATGTGCCTTTCATGTTTGGTATGATTATTGTTACCTGTTTTTGAGATGTCTTAAATTCATTTTTATTGACTCAGTATTTATTTTTAATTGAAATATTTTCATATGATATATTTCTATTATGTCTTCCCTTCTACAAACTTTCCCATTACTGCCTAGCTTTAAGAAAGGATAATCTACCATGAAAGTTTTTTTGTAACAAACCACCAGACAAAGCTATGGTTAGATTTTTAGCTTCCATCAATATAAAAATGGTCTGTGGACTGCCAAGTCCTTCCTGTCCTTGTGGAAGGGATGTAGTGACATGGTTTCCTGCCACTGGAACATAGCCAGCAGGGCATGGGCTTCCACAAGTGTTGACAGTTGCTGGGCATGAGACTTGTTTGTATAAAAGATATATACTTTACTTCATGTTCCTCCTTCAGCAAATATTCTCCCTGCCGAGGGCATTTCAGAATGTCCTCTCTGCCAAGGTTAATCATTCCATGATAATCAGAGACAGTATGAGTCCAGAAGGCAAGGGTATGTTTAATGTTTCAGCAAAATGGTAAGTGATGAGACCTTCAGGACAGCCCCTAAGCCTGTGGGAAAAACGTCTGAAAAACATGAGTTCAACAATATATAATTTCTCACTTATGGAAAATATAATAAGCAATATGAATTGTATAAAGAGCTTCATGGGCCTAAAAGAACAAAGGCAGCTGCACTCTGAGCCAGCTTGTCAGAAAGATACTAAAGAAGGAGATAAAGTGATTTAGGGAGTACTGATTACAGGACAAGATCCCACCCAGCTAAGTTCATTGTTTGTGCTTACAAAGGTAGGCAGATTCCTGAGTTCAAGATCAACCTGGGACAGAGCAAGTTTAGGTTCAGGCCCAAGTGTAGTGGGAATGGTAATTTCAAGACAGGATCTTACCCAACTAAACTTAATGTCTATGCTCACAAAAGCAGGTAGGTCTCTGAATTCATTTGCAATGTTAAAAAAGAAAAGAAAAAAGAATGTGCTTGGTGTCTTTTTCTAAGAATCATGGAGCTGAGATCATGGAATGCTGATTCATGGAATAATCAAAAGGAATGTGGAGTGTCACTAAATTGATAAGTAAATAAAAGACTGGGCTTTGGTCTGTGTGATTTGAACTATCTGGAAGCTGTCTGGAGATCTTCAGAGAAAGCTGTCTCAAGCAGAACACAGACTGTCAGATTGTACCCACAACTGACTTTGAGTCATTCCTTTTGTCTTTACACCTCTTTCAAATACTTCTTCTCTCAGGAATCCCTCTCCAAGACCAGGCTGGTGTTTGGCCGTGGATAACTTCCAACCTGCAGGTTTTAGACATGATCATACATTTTAACCATAGTTCTGAGTGTGTCCCTAAAAGTTTACATAAGTTACAAACCGTCATTCTACCGAGGAACCTACTTGTTCCTGTTGCGTCAGTTCTCTCATTGTACTGAGTGTGCATCGCTAGTGCACGCTTCCTTTGTTAAAATATTTTTCCACATTCATTGTATAGTTTATGGCTTCTTGAAATATAGTTCTCATTTTCAGGGTGGCACTTTTAAATATCAAGGAAACTAATTATTCCTATTTCATGATCATATATCACTATAATGAGGAAAAATTTCTCATCTCAAGCCGAGAACTAGTTGTAAGAATGCCATCTATGTGTTCAAATACTGTGCTGGGCATGTTAACATGTAAAAAATTGCATAGAAGGTTCCAAACTACCATGATGGTCAACAGAAGAAAATATATGTTCTGCCGGGAATGAGGTGTCTTGATTTTAATAACATAACAATCTGTTTATTTTACCATTCATTCACTCATTTATCATTTCTGTATTAATTGATAAAGATCAAATGAAGCCTAATTGTATAATGTGGTGATTTACAGACCTATTGATTACATAACGATTACCCAATCAAATTAGTTAGCCCACCAATAATACCTGTATTGTGCATTAGGTCTCCAGTATTTGTGTACTTTCTAACTCCAGATTACCACCCTTTGACCAGTTCCACAATGATACTGATGATGCACTGTCAAAAAAAAGCTATCATTGAATAAACTAAAAATCAAAAAAGCTATCACTGAATAAACTAAAAAGCATAATATTGATGAGAGCTTGGGTAAAATACAACCCAAGCATGAAATGAGTGGTTGTGTAGTGATAGAGTCACTGCAGAAAAGTTTAGAGTTTTCTAAAACAAACAAAAAACAAATAATAATCCTATTTACAGCAATACTATTTATAGACACATCCAGTGAAAGTAATTGTGCATTAAAGAATCAATTGGCATGCTCATGTTGTTGATGGTAACCATAATAGTCAAGAAGTAGAAACCCAAGTACTTCGTGATGGTGGAAAAAATCAACAGTGTGTAGTGTCTACATTCAGGTATTGCAGGACTGTGGGGTCACACTTGAGGTTTAATAATAATGAAGACAAGGAGTCATCTATAGCCCTTGCCTGGGCCTGCTGCCTTGAGCAGACACCCACATGGTCTGCTCTTGTGTGGACACCAGATCCCAAGACATCATAAAGGACACACTGCACTCAGAGAAGCAGACACCTAGCTGGTCTGCTACCATGGAGCCACTATATCTTGAGTCATCCTAGAGGAGCCACTGTACTCAGAGCAACTGGAGCTCAGGATTAAAAGATCACAGAGACATCTGGACCCTGAGAAGTTCAGACATAAGCAAGATAACAGGAAAGGCAGGCTCCAGTCGGAGACAGTGAGTGTAGGCAGCACTAGAGTTAACCAGATGGTGAAAAGCAAGCTCAAGAATACGAGCATCAGAATTCAAAGTTACTTGGCATCATCAGAACCCAGTTCTCCCATCGTAGCAAGCCCTGAACACCCCATCACACCGGAAAAGCAAGATTCAGAATTCAAATCACTTCTCATGATGATGATAGAGGACTTTAAGAAGGACATAAATAACACTCTCAAAGAATTTAAGAAGAACATAGGTAGACAGGTAGAAGAGGAAACACAAAAATCCTCCCTTAAAGAGGAAACACAAAAATCCCTTAAAGAATTGCAAGAAAACACAACCAAACAGGTTAAGGAATTAATCAAAACCATCCAGGATCTAAAAATGGAAGTAGAAACAATAAAGAAATCACAAAAAGAGACTACCCTGGAGATAGAAAACCTAGGAAAAAGATCAGGAGTCATAGACACAAGTAACACTAACAGAATACAAGAGATAGAAGAGAGAATCTCATGTGAAGAAGATACCATGGAAAACAAAGAAGATCACTTCATACTTATCAAAGGAAAAATGTACCAAAAGGAACTTTCAATTTTGAACATCTATGCCCCAAATGCAAGGGCACCCACATACATAAAAGAAACTTTACTAAAGCTTAAAGCATACATTGCACCTCACACAATAATAGTGGGAGATTTCAACACCCCACTCTCAGCTATGGACAGATCGTGGAAACAGAAACTCAACCGAGACACAATAAAACTAACAGAAGTTATGAGCCAATTGGACTTAACTGACATCTATAGAACATTTCATCCTAAAACAAAAGAATATACCTTTTTCTCAGCACCTCATGGTACCTTCTCCAAAATAGACCATATAATTGGTCACAAAACAGGCCTCAACAGATACAAAAAGATTGAAATAATCCCTTGTACTCAATCAGACCACCATGGATTAAGACTCATCTTTGCCATGGACAAAAACAACGGAAAGCCCACATACACATGGAAACTGAACAATGCTCTACTCAATAATAACTTGGTCAAGGAAGAAATAAAGAAAGAAATTAAAGACTTTTTAGATTTAAATGAAAATGAGGACACTTCATATCAAAATTTGTGAGACTCCATGAAAGCAGTATTAAGAGGAAAAATCATAGCTCTAAGTGCCCACAAAAAGAAAATGGAAAGAGCATACATTAACAACTTGACAGCACACCTGAAAGCATTAGAACAAAAAGAAGCTAATATACCCAAGAGGAGTAGATGTCAGGAAATAATAAAACTCAGGGCTGAAATCAACCAAATTGAAACAAAAAGAACTATACAAAATATCAACAAAACCAGGAGCTGGTTCTTTGAGAAAATCAACAAGATAGACAAACCCTTAGCCAGACTAACCAAAGGGCACAGAGACAGCACTCAAATCAATAAAATCAGAACTAAAAAGGGAGACATAACAACAGAAACAGAGGAAATTAAAAAAAATCATTAGATCCTACTACAAAGGCCTATACTCAACAAAATTGGAAAATCTGGATGAAATGGACAGCTTTCTAGATAGATACCAGGTACCAAAGTTAAACGAGGAGCAGATAAACCATCTAAACAGTTGCAAAACACCTAAAGAAATAGAAGCAGTCATTAAAAACCTCCCCACCAAAAAAAGTCCGGGACCAGATGGTTTTAGTGCAGAATTCTACCAGACCTTCCAGGAAGACCTAATACCAATTCTCTTCAAACTATTCCACAGAATAGAAACAGAAGGAAGAATACCCAATTCATTCTACGAAGCTACAATTACACTCATACCAAAGCCTCACAAAGACCCAACAAAGAAAGAGAACTACAGACCAATCTCTCTTATGAATATTGATGCAAAAATACTCAATAAAATTCTCGCAAAGCGAATCCAAGAACACATCAAAGCAATCATCCATCATGATCAAGTAGGCTTTATCCCAGGAATGCAGGGTTGGTTCAATGTTCAAAAATCCATCAATGTAATCAGCTACATAAATAAACTCAAAGAAAAAAAACACGTGATCATCTCACTAGATGCTGAGAAAGCATTTGACAAAATTCAACATCCCTTCATGTTAAAAGTCCTGGAGAGAGCAGGAATTCAAGGTCCATACCTAAACATAGTAAGCAATATACAGCAAGTCAGTAGCCAACATCAAACTAAATGGAGAGAAACTTGAAGCAATCCCACTAAGATCAGGGACTAGACAAGGCTGTCCACTCTCACCCTACCTATTCAATATAGTACTGGAAGTCCTAGCCAGAGTGATAAGACAACAAAAGGAAGTCAAAGGGATACAAATAGGAAAGGAAGAAGTCAAAATTTCTCTATTTGCAGATGATATGATAGTATACTTAAGTGACCCTAAAATTTCCATCAGAGAACTCCTAAACCTGATAAACAATTTCAGTAAAGTAGCTGGATTTAAAATCAACTCAAACAAATCAGTAGCCTTCCTCTACTCAAAAGATAAACAGGCTGAGAAAGAAATTAGTGAAATGACACCCTTCACAATAGTCACAAACAATATAAAATATCTTGGAGTGAACCTAACCAAGCAAGTGAAAGATCTGTATGACAAGAACTTCAAGTCTCTTAAGAAAGAAATAGAAGAAGAACTCAGAAGATGGAAAGATCCCCCATGCTCCTGGATTGGCAGGATTAATTTAGTAAAAATGGCCATCTTGCCAAAAGCAATTTATAGATTCAATGCAATCCCCATCAAAATTCCAAATCACTTCTTCATAGAGATAGAAAGAGCAATTGGCAAATTTATTTGGAACAACAAAAAACCCAAGATAGAGAGAACTATTCTCAACAACAAAAGAACTTCGGGGGGAATCACCATCCCTGACCTCAAACTGTACTACAGGGCAATAGTTAAAAAAAACCTGCATGGTATTGGTACAGATAGAGGCAGGAAGATCAATGGAATAGAATTGAAGACCCAGAAATAAGCCCACATACCTATGGTCACTTGATCTTTGACAAAGGAGGTAAAACCATCCAGTGGGAAAAGGACAACATTTTCAGCAAATGGTGCTGGTTAAACTGGAGGTCAACATGTAGAAAAATGCAAATCGATTCACTCATATCCCCTTGTACAGAGTTCAAATCCAAGTGGATAAAAGACCTTCACTTAAAACCAGATACACTGAAACTAATAGAAGAGAATGTGGGGAAGACCCTCGAATACCTAGGCACAGGGGAAAAGTTTCTTAACAGAACACCAATTGCTTATGCTCTAAGATCAAGAATTGACATATGGGACCTCATAAAATTGCAAAGCTTCTGTAAGGCAAAGGACATTGTCAATAAGACAAAACGGCAACTAACAGATTGGGAAAAGATCTTAACCAATCCCACATCCGATAGAGGGCTAATATCCAAGATATACAAATAACTCAAGAAATTATACTTCAGAAAACCATACAACCCTATTAAAAAATGAGGAACAGAGCTAAACAAAGAATTCTCAACAGAGGAAATTCGAATGGCTGAGAAGCACCTTAAGAAATGCTCAAAATCCTTATTAATCAGGGAAATGCAAATCAAAACAACCCTGAGATACCATCTCACACCAGTCAGAATGACTAAGATCAAAAACTCAGGTGATAGTAGATGCTGGCGAGGATGTGGAGAAAGAGGAACATTCCTCCATTGTTGGTGGGATTGCAAGCTGGTACAACCACTCTGGAAATCAGTCTGGCAGTTCCTCAGAAAATTGGACATAGCCTTACCTGAGGATCCAGCTATACCACTCCTGGGCATATACCCAGAAGATGCTCCAACATATAATAAGGACATATGATCCACTACATTCATAGCAACCTTATTTATAATAGCCAGAAGCTGGAAAGAATCAAGATGTCCATCAACAGAGGAATGGATACAAAAAAATGTGGTACATCTACACAATGGAGTATTACTCAACTATTAAAAATAATGAATTCAAGAAATTTATAGTTAAATGGATGGATCAAGAAATTATCATCCTGAGTGAGCTAACCCAATCACAAAAGAACACACATGGTGTTTACTCACTGTTAAGCGGATGTTAGCCCAAAACCTTAGAATAGTGAAGACTCAACCCACAGACCACATGAAGCTCATGAAGAAGAAAGACCAAGAGGGGACGCCTCAGTTCTACTTAGAACCAGTAACAAAAATACTCAAGAGAGCAATTATGGAAACAAAACATGAGACAGAAACTGAAGGAGGAGCCATCAGGAGACCATTCTACCTGGGCATCGATCTCATATACTGTCACCTAAGCTAGACACTGATGTGGATGGCTGGAAATGCATGCTGTCAAGAACATGATATAGCTGTCTCCTTAGAGATCTGCCAGAGACTGACACATTCAGAGGACGATGCTCACAGCTAACTACTGATAAGATCAAAGGTTTTCCAATGGAGAACTTAGAAGAATGAAGGAGCAGGGAGAGTTTGTGATCCCAAGAGGAAAGCAACAATACCAAAGAACCAGAGCCTCCCCCAGGGTCTAAACTACCAGCCTGGAAGCACATAGGGAGGGACCTATGACTCTAGCAGTATATGTAGGGGAGGATGGCCTTGTTGGGCATAGGTGGGAGAGGAGATTCTTGGTCCCATGAAAAACGAACACAGAATGGGGTGGGGGGAATGTGAGGGTGAGGAAGGAGTAATGGGGGTGGCGGGTAGGTACAGGCACAGCCTCATAGAAGGGATATAAGGAGGGGGGATGGGATAAGGGGTTCCTGGTGGTGGGGGAAATGGGATAAGAGGATAAAACCTGAAATGTAAATTTTATAACCAACTACATAAAAGGGGGTAAAAAGTTGTTAGAACCAATATCTTTTAAAAAAAAATGTCAGCCCTATAGAAAAAAAAATTTTTTTTCTTGATACTAAAACTTGTCCAGAGAATTGTATATTGCAGAATACACAGCCTTGGTGTATCTACTCATCAAGCAAAACGAGCAGACCTATTCAAACCTCCAGTGTCTGGGAATTTCATCTGGATGCAGTGAAGACACAGCGTCAGAAGCTTATCAATTTACTCTTCCCCCCACCCCTCTTTTAATATCTCAACGCCCATAATCAGCTTGAAGAAGTTAAAGAAGAGTCAGCGTCCCTATTCCCTGGGCTTGGGGACTAAGGTTGTTAATATTGGGCTGTCTCTCTGGGAAAAAGTAGTGGTTTTATTGGAACAGGGAGGATTAGCTAGGATTTATGGCATAGCCCTAACCTATTGGTAGAAATCTGTATAATTTAGTATCAAGATGAAGTTATAATTTTTAAATGGTACAAAATTCACTTGGATTTCAAATTTAAGGTTTTCATTGGTATAAGCTTCTTATTGATATGAAAATGAAATGAATATTGATACTCTCCTGGGCATTGTGCCTGTATAACACATTTAGAAATACAAGGCTTAGACCCAGTCCTTCTTTAACTATTTTAACTGATTTGGGATGATTAGCCTGTGAGTTAAGGGACTATAGCAAATTCATGACTTTGAATTTATTTTTAGGGTGTTTTCTATATTTTATTTAGAAATAGCTGAGAGGAGTTAACAGACAACAGTCCAGGTTACCTTACATGGATAGTTGAATTTTAAAACATCAGAAATCCATAGAATTGACATCACAAATATTTCTATATTAATGTTCATTTTGATTAGAGACCTGTCTGCTCCTGACAGCTTCCTGTCTTGGATTCTAAGAAGAAATTGAGCATCCTTGGAATTACTCCAGTTGTGGTGAGATAGCCACTAGGCAAGAATTGCCTCTCTCCATCTACAGACAAATTACTGTCCAGAAAAGGACACACTTGCAGAATAGTTGACTGATTATATCTGCCTAGACAGAGTAATCTGCCCTTAATAATTCTGCAGCACTAAAGTCTGTCAGATGAGTTTGGGCCAGAAGGCTGAAGATTTAATGCTCCAACGTTCAGTAGTATAGGGGCTGTCAGGTGTTCAGCGGTCTCTATAAATTGGCTAAGTTTTAGAAGCTATGCTTAGTGCTTCCCATAACTTCAGTTAATCTAGTCATTCTAGATTTCTGATGGCTTGAAGACCTATAGACTCATAGCCAATTTACCCTGAGAGAAAAGATCTGAGTGGATGGTTTTCAGCTGACATTCATTCTAAAGCCAAGAAAAAGCCAAGTTCAAAATTAAGTGTTTTAGTCAAGAGAGACGACAGAGATTCTGGTTAGTCAAAAAGAGGAGGGACTGGGTATTAAGACTATATTGTACCTCACTGGTACAAATAGGAATAATTATGTTCTAATTGTATTTTGTGAGAAAAGTTTTATTTTAACAGGAAGGGTAATATGTAGGAGGAGCTAAGGGGGAAGGAGCACTGAGAGGAAAAGATGGAGTAAGGAGAGGAGAAGATGAAGTAGATGAGAAGCTAGGTAATGAGAGAGAAAAAGAGAGAGAAAGAGAGAGGGGGAATGGAGGCAGAAGTTCACGTGTCTCCACCAGTCAAAGATAGTTTACATAGCTAGGTTGGGTATTAGGTTACACTTTTGATTGAGCATTACCATACTTATAAAGCCTTTGATTAACATTTAAAAAAATTGTATAAAAGCAAAATGGAAAAGGGGGCACGGGAGAGGGGTTTTCTAGGGAGGGGAAATGGGGAAAGGGCTTGGCATCTGAAATGTAAATAAAATATCCAACAACAACAAAAAAAGAATAGCCAAGACTCAACACACAGACCACATGAAGCTCATGAAGAAGGAATACCAAGTGTGGATGCCTAGGTCCTACTTAGAAGGAGCAACAAAAATACTCAAGGGAGCAAATATGGAAACAAAGTTTGGAACAGAAACTGAAGGAGGAGCCATCTGGAGATGATTCCACCTGGGTATCCATCCCAGGTACTGTCACCAAAGATAGACACTGATGTGGATGGCAGGAAGTGCATGTGGACAAGAGCCTGATATAGCTGTCTCCTTAGAGGTCTGTTAGAGGCTGACACATTTAGAGGCCGATGATCTGATCAAGGGTTTCCCAATGGAGAAGTTAGAGAAAAGACTGAAGGAGCAGAAAGTGTTTGTGACCCCATGAGGAGAGCAACAATACCAACCAACCAGAGCTCCCCAGGGTCTAAACCACCAGCCTGGGAGCATATAGGGAGGGACTCATGACTCCAGCTGTATATGTAGGGGAAGATGGCCTTGTCTGGCATAGGTGGGAGAGGAGATTCTTGGTCCCGTGAAGACTGAACACTGAGTGGGAGGGAATTTGAGGGTGGGGAGGTGGGAGTAGGGGGATAGGTGGGGGCAGATCCTCATAGAAGCATGAGGAGGTGGGATGACATAGGAGATTCCTGGGTGGTGGGGGGAAGTGGGGTTAGTGGATAAAATCTGAAATGTAAATATAATATCCAATAAAAATAAATTAAAAAGAAAAAGAAGTCATCTATATAGTTTAAAGCTGTTTGCCTGTTTGTTGGGGCAGTCTCTCAGCTGGCCTCCTAACTTAGTCTGACTTCTCTGCCATTGAGTCTCTCCATGGGGTTCCCACTGCTCTATTTCCTTGCTCTGTACCCCTCTGCTTCTATACTTCCTGCTTCTCACATCTTCCCCTCTGTGTGCCTGATTGTTCTGCCCCAGCCTCAGCTGCCAGCTCTTTATATTACAGAAAGCCATGTTCCTTATTCATCCAGTCCGAACCAATGAGCAGCAGGACAACACCTGGTCCATCTCAGTCTGTTGCCTTTTGGCATTGAGACCTTCACCACTGCTGCTTGCTTTTTAACATGACAATCTCAGAGAATCCTCTTTTTGTGCAGGCGGGGAAGTGGCAAATACTTACATATAAAAAGCAGGCCACAAAGCATAGAAAGAACAATACCAAACATCCTGCCTGCAAAACAATTAACAACTGAGAATAGGGGGCCGTACCTCCATAGCTATTTGATCCAATATATGTGGGTATAGGTCTCCCCTTTTTAGTCCAAGAAATGGCTTTGTCTTTAACATCAGTAAACTAGATACAATAAGAACAAATACAAGAACTATCAGGGCAAGAATTATATTCACAATGGCCAGTCCATTTGTATTTGGCAACTTTGAAGGAAGTACTCCACCATCTATCCTATCTTGTGTGTTCAAAGTTCTGTAGAGGTTTTGTTTCAGATTAGTGAGGGAAAGAAATCTGAAGCGCATGCATATGAAGCACATGCATATATATATATATATATATATATATATATATATATATATATATACCTTAAATAATTTCACATCCTCTAACCTTCACAACTTGCGTTTACCAACCTTAAAATACCTTCTTATAACTTAAGATTTCACATCCTCCAACTTTTATAACTTGCATTTCCCACCCTTAAACCATCTTTCTTCACCCTAAAATACTTTCTTAAATTCTTCACAACTCAAGCTTTCATGTCTTCCAACCTTTGAATGCTTCACACCTCTTTTCTGAGTTTCTCTTTCCTGAATCTGTTAACACGGAAAATTGTAAGGCAGACATGTAGCTCTAGGAGAGGGAAGCCTGTGGTCTGAATGTTACCTATGAAGATAACTAAAGAGGTTGCAACCAATAAACTGATAAAACTATAGTCTTCAGACCCACTGGAGACACAAGAAGTATAAATTTCACCCAAGTAAGCAGGAAGTGCTGATCAAGCAGCTCTCGAGTGTATAAAAATGACAGAGACTTACTAGCTACCTGGACAGCAACCCAAGGTCTCTCTGCGGTTGGTGCGCCATATCTTCAGCCACCAGTCCAGGAGATTTGACAGACTTTCCTGAGAAGCTATACATCATTCAAAGAAAGAAAACCCATATTTGTGACGATGTAGATGACTGCGTAGGAAGTAACATTAAGTAAAACAAGCCAGGTAGAGAAAGGGTGTGGAATTGGGCTGTGTGGAACATAGGATTGGTGTTAGCGATCAGGCACCTCCGTGGACAGCCCAAAAGGGACCCCATGACAAGCTTGGCAATCGGACATCTTCCTAGCTAGCCCCCGAAGGGCTCCGTGCAACAACAAGCCGCTTGAGCAATAGCTGCCCAACAAGTTCCATTGTTGCCCCATCGCCTTCTGTGCATGAGCCATGGCCCTACCCCACCCCAAGCCTCTGTACCTCTTTCTTTACTTCCTTCCTGAGGACTGTTGAATGGTGTGACCTTGTCGGAACCGCCACTTAGTTCCATCAGTTGAAAGAGCCTGAGTCTAGGATTGGTAACAGACAGGAGGGGACCTGCCAAGATTCCAGCCTTCTACACAGTTGTAGAAGATAAGGCTGGAATCCGGACAGGGCCTGATTGGTATATGGTTCAAGTATCTTTTGAGGGTTCTGGACACACATGTGTTTGAGGTCCACTGCTGCCAGAGAGAAAGCTTCGTGACTGCTCATTTGCCACCTCAGTGTCACCTTCAGGAGCACTTATGAAACTACACCTTGCTCTGTGTGTTCTTGCCAGGTCAGTGCATTGCGACCCAAACATTAAACATGAGAAAACTGACAAGGGCGACTTCTGCTCTAAGTCTTGATGTAGTACGCAGCAGGGCTAGAACATATACAGACTGTGTTTTTTATTTCATAACCATGGCTTGCAAGTGCCCCATCACTCTGGTCAGTGTGGGTCCTCCAGGACAGACTGAGCCCACTGTGTTTACATTGTACAGGTCTACTCCTAGCAGTGCTAAAATGTCTCCTAGTAAAAGTACTGTTGGCTATCCAAGTAATTTACTTAAATTCAGCTAAGGGTCTCCACTAGTAAAAATTACTCTTATTGATATGAGTGGGGCTTACATATTTATTTACCTTTGTTTGAGGTTTATTAAAGCAGAATATTATACCAGATAACTTTTTTTTTTTTTTTTTTTTTTTTTTTTGGTTTTAGGACTACTTTATATTCTAAAAACACTTAATGAATTTTTCAGAAATTATTTTGTTTAAAACTTTGTGTTGTATAATAACATGCAGTATTATAAATGCCACACACAATAAAAAAAAAACTCATATCTGCCAATATGACCTCCAGTTTGACAAGAAACTCTTAAGTGTTGGGAAGTGATAAAACACCCTTTAAGAAGCAACCAGGGGAGGAAGGGTTTACTTTGGCTCACATTCAAGGGTATGGTCCATCTTAGTGGGAAAGGCATGGGAGAAGGAACATGGGACAGCTGGCCATGGTACATTAACAATCAGGGAGCAGAGAGAGATGGATGCTATTCAGCTAGTTTTCTGGTTTTGCTAATGAACTCTCCCCTAGAGTAGTGCCAGCCATGTTCACGGTGGGTCTTTCTATTCTTAATTTACTGGCTGTAGGAACCCCCTCAAGGCATGCTTAGAATATTCAGTGACTCAATATTTACTATGACACCTATAATAAAATAAAAATAAAATAATAAAATTTTATTTTATTTTTTCATACAGATTCCCAGACTTCAACATACTAAACATAGGAAACAAAACTTTTTAGCTACTTCTCCCTGTCCTCACTGGTTCATTTAGATATTTGCACAATATATTCATTTGAATAGCACAGTTTGACATCTTTCAAACATAAAAAGTGCTCACTGGAAAACTCAGCTAAGACAATTAAGGTAAGTTTCCACAAGCATTGCACCTCTACTTTTAAGATAAAATATCTTGAAATGGATGGGCACTAAGAGGTGAACTCACTGGAGTTTGATTTTTCTTCACCTAGAAGAAAATGTTTGTGTCTCTCTTGCTTGATGTAAGCAGGGGCACGATGGTGCAGGCAAGCAGTTAGTAATTTGGATATTTCAGCGTCACTTTGCTGTGTTCTTCAAGGAATCCATCTAGAACAATAGAAGAAAACATTACCCTACACTAGACATTGTAAATAAAACATCAAGTGAGATGTTCCATTCCAGTTTGAGGTCTGCAGTGGGGAAGACTGAAAGTCTCTGAACACACCTAGAAGGAATTCCTAGAGTATGTTAATTAAGGTAGGAAGACCCACTTGAAATGTGAGAGGCACAATTATACGTCTAAGTAAAATACAACTCAGCTCGTGAGCTACAGAGACAATAATGTTCTGTCTGATGTCTAATGTTTTGGAAGCCTGTTTTCTGTTGCAGCAGGTTGTGGGACTGGCTTATAAGAGGAAGTACCCAGATCTCTACCCTGTTCCCTTTTAGTGTTTAAAGTGAGTGAGCCGTGGTTTGCCCCTAGTGGAAAGTCTATGTCATTGCACAATGCGGAAGCCAAATAAATGAGCTAGTCCTTTGTGTACTGCCCTGACTAACGGTTTGGGTTTGGAGTGAATTCATTCATTTGACTCTTGTGAATAAGAAAATCTAGGAGGATCCTAGCCAGACCAGCTGTGAACAGTGGGGTCCAGGACTGCACAAAAAAAGAAAGCTAGCTGAGCCGGAGTCATTTACTCATTCATATTCTCTCTCTCTCTCTCTCTCTCTCTCTCTCTCTCTCTCTCTCTCTCT
>JANHMN010000014.1:66335882-66429061 GCA_030674055.1 Rhabdomys pumilio
TCTCTCTCTCTCTCTCTCTCTCTCTCTCTCTCTCTCTCTCTCTCTCTCTCTCTCTCTCCCCTCTTTGTTGTAGCAGTAATTAGTTAATCTTTGTGCTCCTGAAGAGGGTAATGCTCCAGCCACATACACTTACACAAACACGGGCATGCCAGTTAATTTTAATATGCCTTGACTAGCCCAAAGGCTGGGCAACTTTTATCCTTCCCACCGCTAGCAAACACTCCTGTCTGGTACTTCTGAGTTAACATCTTTTAAAATCTACATTTCATCTCTGCTGCCCCAAACACAGTTGGGGAAGCTGCCCTGATTCTCACATGTCAGCAGACCTTTAGGTCTGATTTTTCTTCTTCTTCATCATCAGTCTCTCCTCCTCTTCTTGAAATTTCTAGCCCACACAGTTCCTAAGGTCCTGCCTCAGTCTATCTGCTCAGACATTGGCTATTGTCTTTTTATTGATCAACCAAAAAACCAGTTGGGAACAAGGACCTTCAGCATTTGGATAAGCAGATTCCCGATTTTGGGTGTCAGATTAATTCAAAGTATTAGAACCAATCCCCAACTCTCTGTGTCTCTATCTGTCTCTCTATCATCTCTGTCTCTGCTCTCTCCTGACTCTTAATGCTACATGGCCAGCTGACTCACATTTCTGTTACCATGTGTCCCTCAACATGAAACGCACAAAGGAAACCAGGGCTACTTTCCTGCTAAAAGCCTCTGCTACACATGTGGCTGGAGCCATGGGTTGCTCCATGTGTACTTTTTTGGTTCTGTAGGTTGAGAATGTGAAACTTAGAGTATCTTCTGAGCTCAATGCTTAATCCTTAAGTATGACAAAAATTGATGCAAACCAATAAAATAAAATACAAACAATACATAACATAAATATATATTTAAATATATATATTTAAATTTAGAAACATTCACTCCAAATATACTTCAAAAGAGGGCAAACAGAAAGGGAAAGGAGAGGAAGGAAAAAGGGGTTGGGAAAACAAAGGAAAAGACACTCTCATTTTACCCCCAAATTTTTCCTGGATGGCAAAGGATGCCTTTGCCACGTTGCCATGTTGCCACATTGCCACGTTGCCACTTTGCCACTTTGCCACAGTCTGACTGAAAGCAACCTAGCTCAGCCTGACGTTCTTTCAGGTGCTGAGCCTCATGCCGCCTTTCTTGAGCAATGGCAAAGAGAAATGGGACAGGCCTTCTCAGCACAGGGCCTGGCACCCAGGAAGTTCCTGTCTGCCCTTTGCTGCTGCAGGCACTCTTTAGCCTCCACAGCATCAGCAGGACCAGCCTGACTTTTACAAATAGGGTTGCAGGTTTCCTGGGCCATCACTTTGCCCTGAATGTATCTTTAGCTTTTCTCCCTCTAATCCAGTTTCCAATACCTTAGATTAATATTTTAATATTTACACCCCAATAAAACATGCCCAGAGTACTGTATTTACCATTTATAGTGACATTAAAATGTCATTTCTACAAAAAAATCGTAGTATTCATGTAGACCGATTAGAGTGTTTATGCTATCATATCTGAATTTGGCTGAGTTTACATTTACCCATTTATGAGAGATGGTCCACCATGCATGAAACTTAAATGCATTTAAATCAGTAATTCAGTAGTAAATGTTTAATAGCTATGGGCCAATGAAGCAATTGCTTGTCAGTGTTAATGTGCGAGCCATTGGACGCGCGATATTCAGAAACAGTCCAGACTTTGACTGCACATTATTAAAACAGGACTTCTGAACTTGGCTATGTTACAAATCACTCTAGCCTCAGCTTAAGGACTTCCATTGCTGCCAACAAATGCATGCTGTAGAAGAGACTTTAAAGGAGAAAGCACATTTTCTCCCCAAAGTATCATCTGACAGTATGCAGAACAACCTTAATTGTTCTGTGATGAACTTTAAAGTGAGTGTGCTTGAGTTGGCCAATTTCCTGACCTATTTTGTGGCTTCATATTTGCTAAATAAATATACTTCTTTGTTCCTTTGCTGAACGACAGAGTACCCCTCCTGAAGGGACATATGGCTGACTTGACTCAGAAATGTTTTGAAGGCTGTGAAGGCATGTGGTAGAGAGGGAATAGCATATTACTCTGTCAGTGGCTTAGCTTAGAGACATTTCATCACACTGTCCCCTCCAATTAGGCAGTTGTCAAGTAATTCTGAGCCTGGGTGTTCCCTGGTGAGCGCTGCTTTGCCTGTTGCTCTAAGGACCTGAGGAGAGTCATCCTAAGGATGTCAGCATTGGGCAGATCCTGCATATTCCAACGAAGAATCTTGCTCGGCTTCTCCATACTTAATACGAGGTGGAATAACTTAAAGAGGTTCATTTGGCTCACACTTTAGGACGTTGGAAGTTCACACAGCACAGGGCAGGTTCTGCGGCAGCCTCAGGAACAAACAGCAGGAGTGTGGAGGAGAGTGAGAGATCATGTCATCAGGAAGAGTCCACTCTTCAGGATGTTTTGATGACAATTTTGGTCTCTAGAAAACTCCCTTCTAAGAATAGTTCTCCAGTGAACTAAGGGGCTGAGCTTCTCAGAGGGCCCCACTCCCAAAATGTTCTACCATCTTCCATTATTGCTAGTCTGGAACACAATGCAGGAACCTTGAGAGAGAAATCACTTGAACCAGACCAAGACCATATCCTCTCCGAAAGCTCACACTTCATCCTGCTACTGTGGAGTTACTGTAGGTCATTTCATCTCCTGCCCAGGCACTGTGGTGCCTGGCTGTGAGCTATTTCTTCAGGCATGGCTTCCAAAGATAGCTGGGCTGAAGCCACCAGCCTTGTTCAGGGATACTCTTTATGCTATGACAAGCCACTGATTTCTCAGTATTCTCTCTAAAAGGAAGAGTGCTGCAGGTTAATGGAAACCTGACAATTAAACTCATCTTTCTTCTCCCTCAGGCATGGCTGTGAGCTTTACTGGCCATGGTGGGGGTTGAGGTGGAGGACCAAACATCTCTCTGGATCCACCCCAGGAAGGCACGTCTGCCTCAAATGAAGGTGCTCACAGAAACCAGGCTTGTGTGATACATTTTCTCCTGTAAGGTGCGCCCTTTGAGGCCTCCTCTCTCAGTAGAGGGCTTCCCCCACAGTCCCACCATCTTCAGTCACCTGGCCTCTTTTACTGAAGTATATTTAGTCATTACCTCTGTACTGTGCAAGTTGGTCCTGTCCCCAGTTTACAGGAGCCCATGAGCAACAGAGACCTCATCATTTAGGTACCCGCCTACAGCTCTTACCTCATTGTCCTGGTAACAGAAGGCAAACAATAGATACCCATAGCTTAGCATCTTGTAACTCTGGTACCCCAGGAACAAAACCATAGAGGGAATCGGTTCCCTGGAGCAGTAATAAGAGCTCCCTGACTAGAATTTGCTTTGAAATTCACTCCTTCTGCTTCTGAGATAGACAGCTGTTACAGGATATTTGATTATTGTACACTGAAGACTTAATTATTAGCAATACATAAAAACTTATTGATGTTGTGTTTCTTTGATGCAGTTAGATGTGTCCTGAAGAGATGCAGTTTGGGTGTGCCTCTAAAAGCCTCCATAGGTAAGAATGCTAAAGAGTGGAAACTTCCTGCCTATTTTAAGGCAAGTTGCTTGGGAGAGGTGTGTTCTTTGCTCTCTGAAGCAAAGTCATCTGGGGTGGCTTCGACCTAACCCCACATAAAGGTGAAATGGTTTCTTTTATAAGCAATTAGACCTTTGATAGATCCCACTCCCACCCTCTTTGGAAGAGCCTTTATAGAAGGAGCTCTGGTGAGAGATAGGTGTCTTGAAATGTGGAATAGCTCAGTAGAATGACACAGATAGATATTTTAAAGAGTTAGCAGTTTAACTGAAGAAGAAGGATTATAAACAGATATTTTGTATATAGTTAATAAGTATTAGATAATTTAGACAGTTACAGACAGCTGTTGAAAAATATTTTCAGACAGGGGGCCAGGCTTTTACTCTGTGGCATGTCTGCACAGTCTGGTAACAGTGACACTGTGACAGCAGACGTCTTTCCTAAACACAATCCCAAGCATCAGTATTGACTCATTGGTAATGAAAGGAACAGTAAAAAGAAAAAGGAGTAGTAGCATTAACTACACTATCTACCTTAATTTTGGTGAGAAATCAGGAAGGAACCATAAAAACAGTCCCTTGATGGCACACTTTGAAGAGTTGACACATTCAATACTTGTCACAGGAAACGGTAAATATGAAGCTGTAAGTAGGAGTCCTGGAAGGGCTTTAGTGGCTTAGAATTCCTATACCTCTTTCTCAATTACTCCATCCCACACTTTCAATAAAGGTGCATGGTTGTTTTCTATTGTTTCCAGTAAAGACAATGAAAAATAGAATGGAAGCGATTTATCCTAGTGACTTGGCCAATCATCTTCCATATAAAATTGAGTCCAACTTAATCTTATATCGGCATTATATCAGCATAAACCAGGTGATATAATTTAAAAAGGAGCCATTTGTTTTTTGATCAGTTACCAATTTCTTAGCTTACTAGGTTGATTGCATCACTAATTAAAATATGTAAATGGAAAAATGTCAGATCTCATGAAACCTGGAAAATAAATGTTCTGGTTTTGATATCTATTTTAATCAATATCCAGTGAGATTGAATTCTAACAGGAGGTGTCCAGATCCCTACTCTCATTAACCATTAGTGTTTGGAGTGTTCTGTGCCTTCTCCCTTAGTGGACACTCTAGACCATTACACAACACAGAGCTTGCAGAGGGGACATGCCCTGCCTATGCTGCTCTGCTAATCGCTTTGGGTGAATTCACCCACTTGACTCTCATGCATAGCTTAACAAACTTATGATGTAGACTCTACGACTGTCTTCAGAGTTGGGCTTTGGGGTACATTTAACTTAATCAAGAAGCTGCCCAAAGCTATATGCTGACAAAGAAGCAGAAATTGGCTTTGAGGACAGCTGTCATGGCCCTTGTTAGTTACATGAACAGCCAGCCTTGCTGTAGCTAACAGCGTGTCCATTCACAGACATGCTAGGCTCACAGAAACACAATTCCATTTCTCTTGCTCACTTTGAAAACAGCCTTTGATCACAGAACTTAATTTTATGGTTTATAAATACACAGAACAAAGCTTAAGAAAGAGGTTCCCCCTTTCCATTGTGCCACATTTAATAGAACTGTGTTGCTCAATTTTCAAAGTATATCTAGAGAAAATTATCCAGTGGAGATATAGATGAGCAATGGAAACGTACTAAAGTCACAGAAAACATAGCGTGCAGATGATGAGAAGTCAGACAACTCAAGTCAGGCAGCTCTGCACACAGAAGATGAGGACAGTGCAGTCTCCAAGGATAGATAGAGAGCCTTGGCAAGGACAGCTGACTCAGAGACGCCCTAGAGAAAAGCTAGAACTGAGGAGAGCAAAGCAGAGAGTGCCTAGGAAGGGAGAGCCCTGCGACAATAGTACCTGCAGGCTGGTTACAGGCAGTGAGCGGCCACTGAGGAGTGGCCCATGCACCAGTAAGCTACTCACCCCTGTGTATAACCAAGCAACACTAATTAAACTGAGTGAGTCACAGTCAAGAAAAATGAAGCAAAAGACATGAAAGTAGGAGGGAGTCTTGCTCAGAAGAAGGGCTTCAACAAGAATATGCGGAGATGAGAAGACCATAGAGAATAAAAATGAGCAAAATATATTATATACGTGCATGAATGAAACTGTCATGAAATAAGAATTAATTAAGTAATTAATTAATAACACGAGAAGGTGTTACAGAAGGTTCCAGAGGGAAAGGTAACATTTTAGGAGCAGAGTTTAAGGTGGCGTTAAAGGCACAGTTGGAGCCAATTTGAAAAGCTCATGGATTAGTGCACCAAGAGGATGCATTTTTTTGAAGGATATGAGTAGAAAAAGAAGGGACAAAAGGAACAGTTGCATCTTTCTAAGACAGAGCAGAGGTGAGGGTATTGTAAGTAATGGTCCCAGTGCACTCACACATACTGACACGGGTAAGTTTATCCCAGTCTTATAGACAGAGATGCTGAGATTTGATGGAGATACAGAACTTTCCCATGCTGCTCGTTTTGATCTCTTCTGTCACATGACTTCTCGGTCTGTTGGAAGTTTAGACACTTCCTGTGTGACCGTGGAGAGGCATATGCTGTTAGTTCAAGTTATTTGCACGTGTGACCACAGAAGTACCACATTTTGGAAGGCTAATTTTAGATGCACTTTCAAAGAGTCACACTGATTTAGACTCTGAAATAGGTCAATGAAAATACCAAATATTTCCTCTTATTCTGCGGGGGTAGTTCCCTCCCGTCGGGCTTCCAAACGGTATGCATTTTAAATTACAGCCACAGGCTGACTCTTAATAGTGTTTCTAGGAAAGGAAAGGGAGGCCAAAATTGTTTTCTAGAATTAATACAAAGTTGCCTGAAAACTTAACCTTCTCATAATGAATCAGGCCAAGCTGGAAACATGATAAATTTAATTATAATTGACTCTATGTCGCTATTGCTAATATTTGCATATTCACCAAGTCCCATGAAATAATTTTTTTTCTACTTACTTGAATGTTAAAACAGAGTAAAGGCCAATGCACAAGAAAGGGGAATAATGGATTTCTCTCTAATTAAAAGGCAAGCAGCTCACTGGTTGTGATCTTCCTGGACTCACTCCCCTAGGAATTTCTCTTCTCGGTGTGAGTTACCCATGTGACTACAACTAACCTGGTTGCTTGGACTGGAAGACTTATGATCAGTGGGGAGGAAAATGAAAGCCACTGTAACTTCATGGCAGGAAGTGGAATTTCAGTGTCATACACAAGGACCCAAGATGTTTCTTCCTCAGTGCTGATGGATCCTGTTGCTGGGCTATACCTCTGAGTGTCCAGCCCTTGCATCCATTCATCCCCTGGACCACACAATCCAGGGTGTCTCAGGGTGATATCCTGAGGATGGAGTTTCCAGGACAGGAATCTTGACTTTTCTCATTCACAATTAGATAGAAAAGAGGTCCCCTAGGACATTCTTGGAACACTATAAGGAGAACTTTCTCCAAGTCCAGTGACAAACCACTCCTTACATTGCCTGATAGAACATGTTTCCACTCTGTCCAAACACTGAAAGTCAAGTCGGAATGAATCTGAGGGATATAGATTATGAGGTATGGTCCCCTTGCAAATGGATATAGAGCTTTCTTTCCCTCCCTCCCTCCCTCCCTCCCTCCCTCCCTCCCTCCCTCCCTCCCTCCTCTCTCTTTTGCTATTGGCTGTTGAACTGTTTTTTATTTTTAAAATCAAGGTGAAATTTATATAACACAGAAATAACCATTAAAAATCCATGGTTTATTTCATTTTATAGACGTATAATGTGAGATTATTTAGAGACTTATAATGGTAAAATCACAGGCAATGAGTAACACAGTTCCATCAGGAGTCTTTGGTTCTTTCTACTTCTGTGTCCATGAAGCCTGTTAGGGAGAGATGGCTCAGTGGTTAAAGGTATTGACTGCTCTTCCAGAGGACTCAGGTGTGATTCCCAGTACCCACAGAGTTAAGAAGCACAGATGGATAATAACAGTCTGTGACTCTAGTTACAGGGTATCCAACACCTTTTTCTCACCTCCACACATATGCTGCACAGACATTACATTCAGGAAAAACACCATATGGTAAAAAATAATAAAAGACTATAATATTTTTATGAAAACAAGATGTTTCTTTTTTTCTAGTCAAAGATCTTGTCAGGTTTTGTGGATGGTAGACAGTAAAAGGATTTTAAAACTTATGGTTGTTATTCTGTATATATGACTTAATTCTTTAAATGAATATGGTGGCAGTTATTCCTTAGCCAGCTAGTTTCCCAAATAGCCACACAGATACATTTCATATTTCCAAAGCTTAGGATCTAACTGGACAGACTTTTAAATATCTCATCTAAGTTAACTGGACCCCCTAGCCCCATCCAGCCACGTGGCTAGCTATACCCTCAGGGTCCACAGTCACATCTGTCTCTTCTGATGTCTTCTGATGAGAAGCCCTTTCTCTTTTTTCTTCCTAGAGTGCCTTTCTTCCTCTTAGGAAGCCAGCATTTCATGTGTCCAGCTACTTGGTCATCAGATTTTTATTAAAGCCAATGAGAGAATGCCTTAGGGAGGGGGTAGGACAGAGACACTATTTCACACAGCACACCCCAACAGAAGGACAGACAATAGCCTCAAAAGTGTATAAGATTAAAATATAAGAAATGGTAAATGATAGAAAGGACTCAGACTTTACTGGGAAGAATTCAAAGTGATTCATTCACAGCAGGTGTAACTTGTTGGTGGTTTCTCACAATGTTACACATGTGGCCAAATTACTGTATAGCTCAGTATTTCCGCTCTTAGGCACATACCCCTAAGAGTTAGAAACAGGTACTCAGACATGCTCAAAGAAGCCCGATGATCCAACTGCTGGAACAGCCTCCAGGAATGCACACCTGTAAAAAGACTTCTGAGTGCTTGTGAGAACACTCCCAGAAAACAAGAGTCTTGGGACCTCAGTTTCTTCAAAACATGAAATTGTTCTTGGAATGTGTTTTCATTCTTTTCCCAGGTGTAGCAGATAGGAGTGAGTTTACTTCAGATTTCTTATGGTTGCTTGATGCTGTTTTTTAACTAAAAGTTCAAACTCTTTCTATTCCTCCATGGGAAAACATGTTTTCACCATGTGAGGATTGTCCTTGTGGTTAGATATTGCTTGAACTCACGAGACCTTTACTCCTGTGACCCTTCTTAACCCTAAGAGTACAAGTCGTCTGAAGCTCTGGAAAAGATAACCCATAGTGTTTGTCTCTCCGAGAAGCCAGCAGTCAGCTGAGACCTGTCACCATGTCTGGTTTTGTTGCTGCATGAAGTAGAATTTTGAAGTGACCAGGCAAATGAGGATCAGAGCAGATTAAAGTGAGACAGAATCCTGTGATTTCTGATCTTCAATATCTTAGAAGAGAACACACATGTGACAGATTTTATTTTCAGTGCTGGAGATGAAGGTGTCTAGTGAGTGGCTGGCCACACTTCATTCCTTGTTTCTGATGAACAAATTGATAATGACTTTGCCAAGAACAAAATAGTTTGTCATCTCATTCCCTGCTCAAAACAACGATAAAGGAAGTGCAGGATAAAAATTATACCAATTTTATTGTATTTTATCACATGTATGTGTGTGTTGTATTCATGTGATGCATGTGTGCATGTATGTGTGCTGTGTGTGTATGTGTGTGTGCATGTGTGTGTGTATATGTGTATATGTGTGGTATGTGTGTGCTGTATGGGTATGTGTGTGTGTGTGCATACATATGCGAGTGCCCATGTGTATGTGGGGGGTTGCAATGAAGGAATTTGTGGAGACCACAGTTTGATGTCAAGACTTTTCCCTGATTGCTTTTCCTGATTCCTCATTATTTTTTGAGACAAGGTCTCTCACTGGACCTGGAAGTCTTTGCTGGACTGGCTTTCCAGAGAGCCTCCTGGATGCAGCTGTCTCTCCCTTCCAGCACTGGGGTCACAGGTGCACACATGCCTTACTTTATTTTCATGTGGGTTCTGCAGAATCTGAACTCAAGTTCTCAGGATTGCACTTCATCCAGTGAGCCATCTCCCCATTGCCCCAGATCCCATACCCATTTCTTAAAGGTTTCACTCAAAGGTGGCTGCTCAGATACTGTTAAATTTTGTCAGCATTTTAAGCATGAGAAAATTAAGTCTCGAGTAACTGGTGACTTTTGCAGGAACTGGAGCTCAGGTTACTGAATCCCAAGATTAGTGGTCTTCTCTTACCCACGCATTTCCCCCATAAATGTCTTTTTTACTTTATTGAAAAGCAATAACTTTTTAGTAGGAAACTGGGAAGATTCACTTTTACTACCTGTGTAACAGTGACAAATGGCCTTTGAGCTAACAACTCCCAAGATATGCTGCTTCCAATCTCTAATTGAAAAATTTACATTTATTGTTTATAAAACCCAGGTGTTACATACAGTGAATATTTTTGTAGGAAGAAACAATATCTAATCTCTCTTGACACATAAACTGAATGTACTCCATATAGATTTCCAACCTACTAAACACTTTAAATACTTACACTAGCAGTATTATTTTCAACGAGTAGTCCATCTTTTCATATCATAGTACATTAGAGTTTTCTTACTTTTAAAGTGTTATTTGTATATGTTTTACTTGTTCTGGAATATTTCTTGCCCATATTTTTCCTCCTATTGGGTCACTTTCTTTCATATAATAAAATGACAAAATTCTTCTGAAAAGTTTTCATTCCACGTTAATTCATTATTCAGTGACCATAGTACACTAATTTATATAGACACCCAAGATAGAGGATGCAACAGATTAAGCAGAGTGAGATAAAGCTATGTTCACATCCGTTTACATGTAAATTCACATAACACTGTCCACTTTGCACTTGGAGATGATGCCAAGACATTTCAGTAAAGATGGGTGGTAGAGATTCTTCTTTGTTTCTTCTTTGTTTCTTCTTCCTACACTGAAGGGCAATACTGGAAATGTGGCCCGTGCAGGATTTACCCAGCGTGGGAGGCTCCTGCACTGCCCAGAAGCTGCTACAGTTTCTAACACTCATCAGTACATCTTGGAGATTTTAAACATATCTCAATGCTAGGACAAGGAAGTGCTTTCTACCTTGCCCCAGCTTGTAGGTAGATGTCTTTGTACAACACAGGATAGAGAGAGAGCCAAGGAGCAATGGGCTTGGGGATAACACAAGGCTTTGATCATGTTATCATCATACTATCATATTATCCATATTATCAGTTCCAATGTTTATCTCCCTCAGTTGTTTAAGATTTCTAGTACATTGGTGTCATTTAGAATTTGTGTTCCTTGTCTCAAATTGAAAGTATTATTGGTCAGTAAAAGAATTCTGGTTAATCACCAAGTTATATTTATGGATATAAAACTAATCCTAACTCCAAGACAAAAAGTATAATTACCTAGTTATAGTGGTGAAGTGAGAAGAGATACCCAACTACCCTGGAACATCACACCCAAATGTGATCTAAATGTCTCTGTCCGCATATATCAAAAATGTGTCTCCTAGTTCTGTGTGCACAGCCTTTCCTATGGCCATACACTTACATGCACCTTTCTCTACCAATTTCAGCTCCTACTCCCTGCAAGCTCTCTCTACCCCATGGATTTGCCTGCTCCACTCTTCATATTCATGGAATTGGATAATTTTGGTTTGGTATATTTGACTTATTTCATCAAAAATATTTTCCTTTACCCTGTTTGTAGTATGTGACAGCACTCTGTAACTTTTCTACAGCTGGACAACAAATATGGGGAAAAATATATCAAACTTACTATTCAGTGGAAAGAAATCTAAACTTCTTATTTTCTCACTATGTGACCAATGTATTTTGAACATATACATTTGTGTGTGAATATATATTTTCATCTCATTGCAGTATCCATGGAAGAGTGGAATTGCTGCATCATGGGTAATTATATGTAAGTTTTATTGTTCTTCAGAGAATATCATTTTATTTTCCACCAAGATTCAGAAAGGTTCCAAGATTTTCACAAATTTGACAATCATTTTCTATTTCCTATTTTTTTTAAAAAAAATAAATTACAACCATTAGATGTGAACTGATATCTCATTACAATTTTGGTTAACAATTTCCTAATGATTAATGAAGTTGAGTACCTTATCATAATCTAGTTATACATTTTCTTTGGAGAAATGCCTATTTAAATAGTTTACTCATGCTTATAATGTTTAAGTTCAATAGAAGATTTTATTTTATGTAACAGTTTTTTTTTTCAAGACAGGGTTTCTCTGTGTAGCCCTGGCTGTCTTGTAACTCACTCTGTAGATCAGGCTGGCCTCAAACTCAGAAATTCACCTGCCTCTGCCTCCCAAGTGCTGGGATTAAAGGCATGTGCCACCACTGCCTGGCTTATGTAACAGTTTTATACTTTAAAAAGCATTAAAATGTATACTTCTTATTTTTTAAAAAAATCCAGCTGTGCATATGGTAGTACCTACTTTAATACATCAGTATAATACATTTGAAACTAACTTTGATATATTAAGTGGGTCTTATTATAAACTTAAACCTACACTTACTCAATTTTTTTTAAGTTTCATGAAATGTCTTTTGTCTCTTCCAAGATTCAAAATAGCATTTACTCATTTTGTTGTTGTCAGTTCCTCTTGGATATGAATTTTTCTCAGATGTATTTTTAGTGTGTGTGTGTGTGTGTGTGTGTGTGTGTGTGTGTTTGCTGTTTTATGTAGGAACACTGTATTTCTCAATAGCAAGATGCCATTTTCTTAAAATTTGACTGTTTCCCAGGGGTTACACTGGGATAAGGAGCTTTAAAGAGGAAGATTAAGGAGCTAAGTCATTTGCTGTGAACCTTTTCTAGACACTGGGCATAGGCACAGCCCAAAGTCTCCTGGGAAAACTTCTCTATTCAGACTCTACTTTGTTTCTTCTTTTCTATTTTGTTGTCTTTAAGAGCAGGTCACTGTGTGTATCACAGGTGTAAGCAATGTAGACAGAGCCACAGTCCTCGTTGCGAGTTTGGTTGGCCCCTGTAACAAATGTTGTCATTTTCTCTTTGTTCACTCCTTTGGAATGTTGGACAGAAGTTCTCTTTTCTTGTGATTTCTATGGTTTTGTGTCCCAGTGACACTTACATCATAGAATAAAGTAGAAATTATTTCATCTAATGCTTATAAGAATCTTTTTATTTTTAAAAAGGCTTTTGATATTAATATTTTTAAATGAATTGTTTAAATGTATACAGGGAGATACATGCTAGTGAGTGCAGGTGCCCATGGAGATCAGAAATATCTAAAGCTTGAGTCAGAGACAGTTTTGAGCTATTCAGTGCAAGTGCTGGAATCTGACTTTGTGGGTACTGGGAATTTGACTCAGGTCCTCTGCACAACGAGTATGCACTTTAACCACTGTGCCATCTTTTCAGCTCCACTAAGGGAGTCTGTAAAGGGTTGTTGTTAAATTGTCTTAAATGATTAACAGAAATTATTAGCAAGCTCAACAAACCCAGAACTTTGCTGTGAGGGAGACTTTACAATAATAAACCCAACCTTCACATATTATATATATTTTAAAGACATTCAGAATTTCTATTTCTTCCTATCCCCCTTTTCATACTTAGTGTATTTGTTGGAATTTGTCCATTTGATGGGCATCATCTAGTTCATTATCATACAGTGATTTCATGGTGGTCCCTTATAATTCTCTTTATTTCCCTGAAGTCATTTATAATTTCCCCTTTTAGTTGTGTAATTTGACTATATCTAGTTTTTGATTCACTAAATAATTTGCAGGGGGGAGGTGAAGCATCTTACTACTTGGGAAGCAGAGATAGGAAGATCTCTGGTTTGAAGCCACCATTGTGCATATTGGGAGTCCCAAGCTAGCTTGGGTTGCACAGTAAGACTCCGTCTAAGCAAAATAAACACGTGTTTTCTTATTTTTTAAAATATCAACAACTTGTTGACAAACATATTTAAATATCAGAAAACGGTTGTTAGATTTTAATATGTTTTTAATTTTCTAGGTTAATTATGCTCTCATTTAAAGGATCATTTTTTACTTTTTGCTTGCTTGTTTATCACTTGTTTGTTTATATTTTTCTGATTTATCAAGGTAGGAAAGTCAGCTGTGTGCTTCAACTATCGTTTGACATTGGTGCTTACAGCTCAAGTTTTCCTTTGCTTTCTACAGTTGCTAAATTCTATGTTCCCCCCTCACCAGTGGTTTCTGATTTCAATTTTAGGAATAGTAAGCACTTTAATAAACATTTTTAGGAAAACTCAGTGTCCCCAAACAGATGAATAAAGCTTGACTCTTATTTCACACTAATCAACCCAAAATGAATTAAAGACCTAAGCATATGTTATGACATCTTTAAATCATGGTAATTATTTAAGAATAGTTTAACTAATTTTCATATGTGAATATATTTTAGAAAATTTTCTTTTTTATCGACTCTTCATTTTAATTCCGTATGATTAGAAAATATATTTCTATCTTTCAATGTATGATTTCCATCTTTTAAAATTCATTGACAATTGTTTTATGCATAGCTTTGCCTAGCCTGTAAATTCCATATATATGTGGGATGAATATGTTTATTAGATCCAGCTGGGCTGTCTTGCTGTTTAAGTCTCTTAAATCCTTGGTTGCCTGTCTAGTTGCTCCATGCATTATTGAAAGCAAAGAACTTGAGATTAAGAGGAACTCTCTAAGGAAAGGAACATATCTGTGACTTAGTATTCATTCTCCCTAAATGGAACACAGCACCAGAAGATGTCCCTGACTCTTTGACAGTGCAGTTTTTTCCAAGCAGTGATAAGGTAGAACTGGCCAGCAGCTTCTGCGATCCACATACAATCAGTTGAATACAAGCATAGGGTCTCCAATGAGGTCCCCAAAGAAGGCGTTAGAGAAAGGACTGAAGGAGCTGAAAGGGTTTGCAACCCCATAAGAAGAACAATAATATCAACTCACCAGACCACCACCACCCCCAGAGTTCTCAGGGACTAAATCACCAACCAAGGAGTACACATGGAGGGTCCCATGGCTCCAGCTCCATATGCAGCAGAGGATGGACTTGTCAGGCATCAATGGGAGGAGAGGCCCTTGGTCCTGTGAAGGTTCGATGCCCCAGAGTAGGGTAAGGGAATTTGAGGGTGGGGAGGTGGGAGTGAGTGGGTGGGTGGGTAGGGGAGCACCCTCATAGAAGCAGGGGAGGAAGGATAGGGGTTTCTGAGGCAGAGGGAATTAGGAAAGGCGATAACATTTGAAATGTAAAGAAAGAAAACATCCAAGTTAAAAAAAAAAAGCAAAAGAAGAAGAAGAGGAAGAAGAAGAAGAAGAAGAAGAAGAAGAAGAAGAAGAAGAAGAAGAAGAAGAAGAGGAAGAGGAAGAGGAAGAGGAAGAGGAAGAGGAGGAAGAAGAGGAAGAAGAGGAAGAAGAGGAAGAAGAGGAAGAAGAGGAAGAAGAGGAAGAAGAGGAAGAAGAGGAAGAAGAGGAAGAAGAGGAAGAAGAGGAAGAAGAGGAAGAAGAGGAAGAAGAGGAAGAAGAGGAAGAAGAGGAAGAAGAGGAAGAAGAGGAAGAAGAGGAAGAAGAGGAAGAAGAGGAAGAAGAGGAAGAAGAGGAAGAAGAGGAAGAAGGAGGAGAAGAAACCTGTCCTGTTCCTAATACAGCCATCCTTCAGTGCCCTCTGAGTCAGTGAAGAAATACTTCCAAGACAGATCCAGAGTTACAAGAGAGGAAGCTGAGCTTTGATCCAAGGGTCTTGTTGGTGTGGGACAGACATGGCTGGCTATATGCCTTGCATCTTTCTGTGTGTCCTTGAACTTGAACACAATAAGCAGATGACTCTACTTCTGTCTGAAAAGTTAGAGCTGCCTTGTGTATGGCAAGTTGAATAAGTTCTTGTTTCTTCCCCGACTCTGACACAGTTCTAACTACCCAATCTCACCTTCATTTATGGAAGCTGGCATGGTGCCCTTTTTGACAATTAATTACTCAAATTCAGCGGGGTGCCATTCAATATTGTGTTGCCTAAATTCCACGTGTAAAAGCTCCTTAGAACAACTTGTACATAATACAGATATCAGAGTGAAAGTTAAATATATATATATATATATATATATATATATATATATATATATGTTGATAGTATATTAAATATGGGAAAATTTATATAATCCTCATTCTTAAAATCAGCCTCATGTGTAACTGATGTCTTTCAGGTTTTTATTCTTGTATGTATCTTCTACTTATATTTTCACGTTTCTCTTCTCCTTAGTAATAATAACATCCAGCTGGCTTTCTCTGTGTAGTGAGGTGGTCTAAACCTTCATTCATCAAGAGTTCTGTTTGAATGCCTGTATTTCTTCATTAATTGTTAATATTAGATGGGAGAGTGCCAAGTATCAGCACTGAGAACTGCTTTGGATGTTGGGTATCGTCTCTTTAGCCCTTCATTGCATAGCAGGAATGGAATTTTCTCTCAGCTATTAGGATCATTCCCTACAGGCAGTACAGTTGTCTCATGGTCATCGTCTGCCTTGATTCAGAGACATAGGATCACATGTCCTGGTGGCAATCTTATTTTGCAGTTTGATGTTCTTTAGGTACTGTGTTTCAGTCGTGATGTAACTGGGTCTCGTGTAAGCTGTCTCTTGTCTAGCTAGGCTTTGGCTTCCAAGGGATGGGATGTGACGACACTGGGTAGTTATATGAGAGCCAGTGCTGTGCACATGTCTGTGAAGGGAGTTTCTGAACCCAAGCATTGTTGTGCAGAACACAGACCACAGAGATGGATTGAGTCCACTGAATGGAGATGGCAAGGCAAAATAACACCTAGAGTATGTCTATTCTGAAAATAGTAACTGCATCATTAAATGTATGTGCATGGCTTTATAAAAACAGAGATGAGTATCTTACTTTTATCTTGTAATAGTATATATGTGTATGGTAAATATGGCAAGCTCTTAACTAATCTTCATTTTGTACTAGCTCTGTAGTTTTTGTTTTGGGAATGTACAGTTTTATAAAGTCATGATGACACTTAGATGAAAAATATACAGAACATTCCGTAGTCTAAAAAACAAACCAGGAAACATTAAGGTCAATTTATAAAAATGAGTTAATGTAGCCTATACAAAACCAGCCTTTTTCTTTGAAACTAATTATCTAAATAAACCCAGTAATGAGGTAGAAAAATACTGGAGTTATTTTATTAATCTGCATCAGTATAAGTCATGTAAAACTGGGATATTACTTACATTGAATAAAGGGTCCATTAAGTTTGAGGTATATTAACTGCTAATCCAGGGAAGAAAATAATCAGAGACCTCACCGGTGAAATGGGTTCTTCCTTGATGCTGCCAGTGAGCTTGGAGAGCACAGTGAGCTGTGCACATGGGAAGGAGGGCTGAGTTTACAGCAGAGTGAAAGGATGTATTGTGTTATTTCATGGGATCTCAAGGCAGGACCTCCTTTGGGTACAACTGGCTCAAGGTCAGAGAATACTAGACTAAAAATAATTTTTGAAGGAAGAACTAGCCAAGTCCTGTATGGGAAGAAATGCAGTTGTGATGGTTGTATATGCTTGCCCCAGGGAGTGACACTATTACAAGGTTTGGCCTTGTTGAAATAGGTGTGTCACTGTGGGAATGGGCTTAACACCCTCATTGTAGCTGCCTGGAAGTGAGTCTTCCATTATCAACCTTCAGCTAAAGATGTAGAACTCTTAGCTCTGCCTGCACCACACCTGCCTGGGCACTGCCATGCTCCCACCTTGTTGATAATAGACTGAACCCCTGAACTTGTCAGCCAGCCCCAACTAAATGTTGACTTTATAAGGCTTGCCTTGGTCATGGTGTCTGTTCACAGTAGTAAAACCCTAAGACAGAAGTTGGTACCAGAGACTGGGGTATTGCTCTGATAGGCCTGACCATGCTTTTGTTTGGAAAAATTGGATTTGGGAACTTTGGATTGGAAAGCTGTGGATTGTTTTAAATGAGCCATCCTAGTAGGAATATGGATGACTTTGTTGCTGTGAGTGATCTGAACTGAGCAGATCTAGCCCTTGAGGTTTCAGAGGGTAAGAATTTCAGTATGTGGCATAGAGACTGTTTTTGTGGTATTTTGATGAATAATGTGGCTGCTTTTTGCCCTTGTCTGAAGAGTTTATTGAGGCTAAGGTAAAGAGAATTATATTCATTGCATTGGCAAAGGCCGTCTCACTAAAAGCCCATCAGAGACATTTTTTTTTTCTGGTTAAGTCTCACGAACAGCATTCTGAACAAGCATAACAAGCTTAGAAAAGAAAATATAAGATATGTGGTTCAAGTATTAAAGGGGCACCAGGAAGTGAAATGGAGCTGAATCCTGTGTTCTAGGAGATAGCAGATTAAGGGAGTGGGACTCTGGGGCAATATCATACTCAGCTAAGTTTAGATCCAGACATGGTAGTACACATCTTTAATTCCAAGAGATAGGCATGCAGATCTCTGAGTTCAAGGTCAATCTACAGAGCACGGTCCAGCACAGCCAAGCTTAGGCAGTTGGAAAACAGAAAGCTAGCATTAAAGGGGCCATGTTCCAGCTCCTGCAAGCAGTGGAACTCAGCAGCTTCAGCCATGGGGTTCTGGTTTTACAGTGAAAAATAGAAGGGACTACTGGGACACCTGATGCTCATTAGCTGGAGCTACAAAATAAGTGGTGAATAAGAAGAGACCAGCATCACTGTGGTGAAATGTTCTGGGAAGTGTTTTCTGAGAGCACAAAGAAGTTGTGTTCCAGAAATATCCAAGGTTGTACCTCGTGCTGCAGCTGGACTTGGTAATGGGTAAGAGTCACCCAGGTGGTACTGGTTTTGAAGGCATGAAGGGGTCATGAAGAGCAGCTGAGGCTCTGCACTGTGAGAGGCTATGGAAGGTCTTTGGTGAAGGTGCAGCATCAGTTGCAGTTGGTGTCCCAGGACTTAAAAGGCCATGCAAAGAATTTGAGGCTTGGCACCAAGAAGAGAGCCTATGAGAGGCTATTGGTGAAGCCTAGTTGCAGCAGAAGACCCCAGTGTATTGGAGATGCCAGTACCATGGGATGATCACCAAGAACAGCAGCAGCAGTGGAGTGGATCAACCTGAGCTTAGAGTGCTACAGAGGGCAGAGCTTTGGAGGAGCCTAGATGATCATACGTGGATCCCAGACATTGAAACAAGGAACTCTAACATTGAAGTAGGCTTTGACACCCCAATATTTTTGAGATGGCAGAGCCATAGGGTATCTGCTGAGGAATGCTGCTAACAGGGAGTGGAAACAGCCCAGGAAAAGAAGTTTGTTGCAGTCAACAAACGTGAAAGAGGAGTTGGAGATCTGAAGACTGCATTGACATCAGCTATGGATATGCAGAGTTTGGACTTTGTCGAGCTGGTTTCCCATCTTTATTTGGGGGTTACAGTTAAGTGGTTGGATGAATCTCAGAAGAGACTTTGAACTTTGGACTTTTAACATTGTTGGGACTGCTACAGACTATGGGGACTTTGGAAGTTGGACTAAATGTACTTTTTCATTATGCTATGGCTAGATATGGCCCCCACAGTATTATGTGTTTGAACCAACTTATAGGGGCCAGGAAGTATAATGTGATGGTTTGTATATGCTTGGCCCAGGGAGTGACACTATTACAAGGTGTGGCCTTGTTGGAATAGGTATGTCATTGTGGGCATGGGCTTAACACCCTCATCTTAGTTGTCTGGAAGTGAGTCTTCCAGTATCAGCTCTCATATGAAGATGTAGAACTCTCAGCTCCTCCTGCACCATGCCTGCCTGGATGCTGCCATGCTCCTACATTGATGATAATGGACTGAACCTCTGAACCTGTAAGCCAGCCCAAATTAAATGTTCTTTATAAGACTTGCCTTGGTCGTGGTGTCTGTTCACAGCAGTAAGACCCTAACTAAGACAGTGACCTTAGGAGAAACTATGGTAGAAGAGCAGAGAAGGCAATAGGAGTGGAGACAAAATGAAACCCAAAAGATATTCTCAGCATAGAGACTTCATTTTTTTAAACTTTCAGTTTAAAATATAATTCTATTTCTTTCTTTCCATTTTCTCCCTCCAACCTCTTCCATAGATGCCCTTGTTCTCTCTCACGTGTTTGTCCTCTGACCTATTTTTCTTTGATTGTAACACACTTGCATGCATGCATGCATATATAATATTACATATACATACATACATACATACATACATACATACATACATACATACATACATACAAGTGACTTGATAACAGACTGCCTTCTCTGATGAAAAGGTATTCAGAGGTGGCGATGTTTGGTATTCCTGGAGTCCATGGATGGACCCTAGATTTGTGTATAGGAAAAGTTCCAGACACTGAGGACCCATCCCCTTCTTCTGGGAGTGGACCTTGGCTACCTTCTCAAGGAGGTCTTGTCATATTTGATTTAATTACCTTCTTTATGGTTGACCTATGAGCTACATCTCTAGTGGTCATGCCGTTATTGTACTGCGCAGGTCCAGATTGCACAAGTCTTCCACACATGCACATGTATACATACAGGACATGAGCATGATGGGGCACTAGGAAAAGGCAGTGAGCCTCAGGACGGGGGTGGGGGAGGACAAGAGACGATAACAATGTGTAATCACAATTGTAGCGGGAAATGATTTTTAAAAATACAACCCACGCTTTCGCTGGCAAAGGCACCTGCCTGCCTTGTTCTCGTGGAGACTCTCTGACCCGGAGCTCTGAAATCTCTCCACCCAGCTCGCTAAGTTCCCATGGCGGGTCACTGCCCCTCCATCATACCTTTTCTTTGGAACTCAGTCAAGTCACCACATGAAGGAAAACAACCACACAATCTTAGTTTCGAATCAAAAGGCAACACAATCGTTGGGCGCAGCGATTATTAACTAGCGTCCTAATAGTAAGCCAGTCTAAGCTAAATCCATTGGGATCCACTACCTGAACCAAGGGTCTCTGCTACCTACATTTTCGCTCCATCGTCCTTCCCATCCAAAAGACCATTTCCATCTCCGGCCTCTGACCCGGAAGTCCTGCCTACTCACCCAGTGATTGGTTTCTTTATTCATTAGAAGACATGAAGTCCTGAGTACATGATTCACACCTCATCCCAGGCAGCCCCTCTTGGGGAAGTGGAATTAGCATCAGAATACAAACAGCATCAGGGCTATCCACAACATATAATATGTCAAATATATTACAAAATCATACAAACAAAGAGTAGTAATTATCAAAAGCAGAAGAAAGGAGGTGTATCTCCACACTCCACGCTTGCCGGTGCTTGGTGGTGTTGGTAGGCCCAATTGAATTTAACACTGGGACATCCTTGAGTCTGAGGCACACAATCTGTGGATTTTTCCTTCGGTCTCAGTCAGAAAATACAGGGTTTCTCTGAGGTAACTAATTTAATTGACCACCATTATTTTGCTTTAAAAAAAAATAACTGATGTTTAGTCTGGTATTTATGGTGTTTTTCTTCATCTTGGGTCAAGAGAATATTTAAAGTGTTGAAGCACAGCAAATTGTACTTCTGGATGCTATTACTAATGCTGTTATTTTGTTGTTGGTCAAGCGACCACATTTTTCAAGCAATTAGCTTGACTCAAACCCTCAAGCTCAAACCCTGTGCAAGTGTGTCGCTTGTCTTGTCCCAGAGTCGAGGGCAATCAGTGTACTAGAGTTTCATTCAAGGTTCATTGATTTAGAGTTCATAATACTTAGACATGCTGTGCTGAGCACTTAACTCTGCAGCCGTATAAGACAACGAGTCTTTTAGAAAATAGTACTGTACATAAGAAGTAGGTCCTCCAAGTTAGCAGTAACGTCATGACTATTCCTATTATACTATGTCATAGTATTCCTATGCAGCTTTCGTGTCAGTAGTGTGGCTAATTCCACCACAGAAGGGAAGCACAAAAGACATGACAAGTGCACAGAAGGACAAAAGTGGATTCAAGAATATGCCTGTGAATATCCTAGCCTGGGGCACCATAAGAACACATCACAGACAGGGTTTAATACAGCAATATTTTCACAGTCTGGCATTTGAAGTCCAATGTCAAGGTGCTGGCATGGTTGGTTCCTCGTGAGGGATAGTTTTTCTTTCTTACAGACTTAGGTACTGCCTGTGCTTTCCACATAATGGGAAAAGTGGTCTCTGATGTCTCTTTTCAGTTTTGTTTTGTATAAGGGTAACAATCCTATTAAGATTTGATCTTGTAACCTCTTAGAATCTGAATTATTTCCCAGTGGCTTAGCTCCAAATACCATCACTCTAGGGACTAGGATTTCAATATATGGATTTTTGAAGGACACAGTTCAGTGTGCAATATCTAGCCTTTCTTATTATGTGGTTCTTCTTTGTGATTCTTTAATCACATATCATTCTGCATTACCGGCCTGAAGTGTGCCAAATCCCGAACACCCAGGCCATGTGAAGTCCCAGGCCAAGCACTTCGTGACATCTGCAGGTCCCAGAATGTGGTCAATGGTTTTGCAGGGAGACATCATGATGAAGTTCTGGAAAAGTGTCAAGAGATTTGTCCAAAGATGGGGCTGGAGGTGCTGTGCTCATTGGAGTAAAATCGACTGGATTGTGCTGGGGGGACTGGACCTGTTCTGGACCTGACCTGCTTGGAGATCCTATGAAGCCCACATTGTTGTGATGAGCTCTGCAGTAAATGCAACAGTTAAGGGGACCTTAGCTTCTGCTGCTGCAAGAGGAGCAGGTTTGAACAGCAAAATAACATCCTGACATGCTTGCATGGTACACAGTATTTGAAACTGGGTAGAGAGACATATTGTTTTGCGTAGTCATACTGTCTGAGATGGTGTTCCTGAATGGCAGGTTGCCTCCTATATTCAGCGACTGGAGGACTCAAGCTATTTTCTTTTTTAATTTTTTTTGTCCAGCTTCTTTATTTTGCCTTAATCGTTTTGAATTTTATGGCTTCCTAGATCCTGTACTTGCTGACATGAAAAGGAAAAACGCAAGTTGTGAAAGACGTTTGCTCAGACATTTTTGGAGGTTTTAGACACCATATAGTCTCATATGATTTAAATGTAGTAATAGGGCCACACGTTCTGCAAAAGAATCTGGGGATTAGAACATAGAAATTCCATTTTTAACCAAATACCCCAGGACTCTACAGTTGGTGTCTATGAAATAATTGAACATGTGTCATTAAGAGAAGAGTCCAGGCTGAGGTGGATATGTGAGACTATACAGCCGTCAGAAGTTGTATAGCAAACCTTGCAGAGAGAAAACACGTGCACAAACGTCTGTAGTCTGATAGTCTACAAACAAGCAATGGGGCAGAAGGTATTGCTTGGGTCAAGAAGCTCATGCACCAGATCACAGAGTTAAGTTTAGCTATCACCCTCATCAAAGAAACTTCTTTTCGAAGCAGATGGAGGCTATCATAGATATTCACAAGTGTTCAGAATGCAGAGAATTTAGCGATTGTGGAATGCCCAAGTCCAGACAGTACTTCCATAATACAGCCTTACACGTAAGGAGCGGGGAGCAGGTCAGAAGAGGACCAGGCTGTCTGCTATGAGATGGTGACTTCTAAACGTGACAGGGAGACACTGACATGCTGCACCCATGAAATCTAAGCAAGACCAAGTGGTAGGTACTTAAAGCTTCCGGTTCCTTGACTGGAGCACTGTTTTTCCAGCAGTAAAAGTCAAGGAAATGAGCCCTTGTGATTTGGGAAAATTTGTATAACATGTTTAATAAAGGATCTACATAAAAAATACATTTAAACATTGCACTCACACTTAGGCAGGACTTACATATTCCTAGTTAATAAATATTGACATTTACTGTATTTTATCCTCTCTCTCTCTCTCTCTCTCTCTCTCTCTCTCTCTCTCTCTCTCACACACACACACACACACACACACACACACACACACACACACACACACAACTTTTCTTATTGCTCCTTTATTGTGAGAATAATTTTATCCCAAATGTCATTCTTCATAGGAGTTTATTTTTGGATAACTAAAGCTAACTATTTTGTATATTTCTATTTTTTAATTGGACTCCTAACAACAATCTACGGCTTTAGAAGTCTCGTATGTCACTTTCAAATAGTAACCTGGTTTCTATAATAGAGACAGTTCTTAAGCCATATTAAGACCCATGTGTATTTCCCAGTTTTCCAAAGTGCAGCTATTCTGATTCCTACACTTTTGTAGATGCAATCACCTGGTTGACTTTGATCCAACTGGTTAGAGACCAGTGATAATTATACTGCTGTTGGACCTAATCTAACAGCCACAGAAAGACCCTCCACTGTGTCTCTTCTCGGCAGCTGAGAGGTCTTCAGGATGAAGTGATCTTAAGAATCAGGTTTTTATATTGACCATGTTTCCAATTGCATCAGACCTTAAGTGCAAATAACCAGGGCAAGAAATAGCTTTCTGATGCTTTGTGACCAAGATCCCAGATCTACTTTCCCATGGTCACTATGATTGTTCTTGTAAACAACAATTAGTTTTTAATCCCTACCTTGTTGAAAAGCTTCCCTGTATATACAGATAGGATACCAACACTATGTTCCAGCTAAGCAATCTATCTTCAATGTATTCATTATATGTTACAAGAACATTAGGATCTGCCCACTTGGTTAAAAGTTCTTCATTATCTTGCTGTGGAGAACAAAGAAACTCACCTGCACAGACAGAGCCTGGCAGGGGTTCAGGTTTCAGACTCCCTTAATTTGCTGGTGCTTTGCATCTTTTCTTTGAATGTAGCATCAAACAAAGGTGAAAAATTGATGGGCATAGGTTCTCAGAAAGGGAACCAGCCTTCAAGTGATTCTGTGATCCATAACGGTCCTGCCAATTAGAAATGTGCCAGAACACACAGCCTCCTTGTGGGAAGCCTGTGCTATGTGGTGTCCTCTGCCATGAGATGTTGAGTAGCTGACATAAATGAAGAAGGACACAGCATGCTCTGCTAAAAAGTTCAGCAGGAGGTCACACTGCCTTTCAGCTCAGAGTTGAGGCCTGGGGGGTGGGGACTTTCACTGATGGGAAATGGCTTTATTCCTTTCTCATTAAAGAGGCTTCTGCTTGACCCCTCAACATTCACTGTAGTTAAACAAAGTTGGCTTGTTCCTTACCGCTACAGGTCTTAAATCTATTTCAAAAGAAGAAACAATATAGTATTTTCAAAGCCAATATTGCTTTTGCTCTCAGTCAGTGTTTTTAGCAAAACAAACCGTGCCACACCTTGCTTGCTTCTCTTTTGTTAAGGGAAACATGCAGAGAGAAGGCCACTGCTATTTTATGTTTAATTTTTTTTTCTTTAGGCTTGGGTGGTTTTCAAAAGGAATTGGATTTGCAAGTTACCGTGTTCTCATGGCATTCCCTACTCATACAGTACAAGGATTCCCGTCGCTGCTTAAAGGGTGTCCAGTAGTTGTGTGAGACATGGGATTTAATTGCATAATAAAATCATTAGAGTATAGGTTCTCTGTAAGATTGGAACCAGAAATGTGGCTGTGTAAGTCTTCCATATCCATACTTCACCTGCAAAGTTAACCGTAGAGTCCTGTGTTTTATGGTATGATGGGCACACAGTGTCAGTTACTGCAATGAGACTACTCCTCACTTAAATATAGTGATTTCACCTGAATTCCATGTAGATGGCAGCAATTATTCGTTTTTTGGCCAAACCAATGTAAAAGGGACATCCACATGATGACAGTGGACCATGTAGAGGGTGTGCTTATCTCCAATGTGATGGCTGCCAGAGCAAAAGACTGTGGTGCCCAGGGGAGTTGCATCTGTCCCCTTACATATGAGAGTACACGGACATGTCAGCCCCTGTGTGATGATGGTGTAAGGTGAGGGTGAGCTCACAATGCTAGTACTTGGAGTTAGGCTAAACATGACTAAGGGGCTGTATCCATTTAAGAAAGGTCAAGTACGAAGTGTGTTTTTTTTTTTCCAATACCTTTGACTTCAAAGACCCTGAAAAATTAGTGTTTTCTCATTGTTATTTCCTCTGTGCATGTAAGAAGTAGATGCCATGAGTGTCAGACATTGTGTCACTGTGACAGAACAACCAACAAGAAACTTACAGGGAGGTGTCAGCTCTACCATGTCAGCAGCATGATGAAAAGTACTTTCAATCATCCCGTAGGTTAATTTTTTGCTGCAGTCATTAAATACCACAACCAAAACACCTTTAGGAAGGAAGAGTTCGTTGTGGTGTTCTGTTCCTGATGCAGAATTCACTATGTCAGGGAAAGCATGGCGTGGTGGCAGGAGCAATGAGCTGAATGAGCACATTCCTGTCCACATACATGGAGCAGAGAGAGAACAGAGTATGAAGGCCAGGCTACTAATCCTCAAGCCCACCCACACTGACACACTTTTACTAGCAAGCATCTACATCCTTAATGTTCTACAGCAAAACCAACAGGGGACAGCTGTTCAAATACCTGAGCCTATGGGGTACATTCTTTTTATTCAAGCCACCACAATTATGGAACACAAAAGCAGGGAGGGGGAGATTATAGCAATGATCCAGGGAAGTATATAGCCCCATAGATTCATCCATGTGACCTACTCCCTCTGAGAACCCCACTTTCTACTTACGCCAATTTCCAATAGCATTATGGTTACTATGAATACATTGTAGGATTTATTTACTCATTAGGCCACAGGCCCTCATGATATATTTACCTTTTACACACACACACCCAGAGATATATTATTCTAGTCTAAAGCCAATCAAGTTGACACCAAAGACTAGCCTTCACACTGCCCTTGCATGCATATGCCATATATAAAGGAATAAGGAGAGAACACCTATTTTAACAATTTCATACCCCAATAATGTGTATTTTTCCTATGTCAATAATCAATGGTTCATTTTAATCTGAATATGATGTTTTTATGCTGAGAAATTATTTTGACAATACTAGTGATTGAAGTTACGGTCTTGTGCATCCTAAGCAAGCACTGTGCCACTAAAACTACATCACCAACTATCGAGAAAAATTTTAAAGGTTAATTGATATTTTAAAATGATCCCTGCTTGAGTCGAGATTGGTGCTCTTAGACTCATTGTCATAGAACTGTAAGAAAAAACTGAGGCAGGAGAACATCTCTAGACTCAAGGAAAGAACCCTTGAATCAGAGCCGTTCAGTCTTCAGCGATGTGCAAACCTGGTCCGAGTGTGCAGGAGAGCATGGACACGGGTAACTAGCAGGGGACTGCCCAGAGGAATGGCCAACATTCATGAGTCAACCTGGGATGGAAGTCCTACCAATACGTCCAGGGTCAGTTACCCAACTGTACATTCATTCCTATGGAGAGAGAATACTTTCTCTAACTTGGTGACTTTCAGAGTCAAAACAAAAAGTACTTCCAGTACATGGAAGCCAAGAAAAGAATATGGAAGGCTGAAGTTGGAACCAGCAAGCAGACAAGGGGCTGCTGACAGACCGCTCCCTCCCCAGGCAGATCTTTCCCCTTCACTCTTGGTCATCTTATATGTAATACCCAAAGTCAATTTGACATGCCAGCTCTGCCCTGCTCTGTTCCCATTCTCTCTCAAATGGTTTTATCCTTTCTTATTTTTTCTCTATTCTTTTCTTTTCCTCTTTCCTTTTGATTGATTTTTTCTCCACAGAATACAGACTGGCCTGATTCGGGGTTTGTCCATATCCCAGCCTGCTGAGAGCTGGAATCATTTGTACCTTACCTGAATGCATTTCTCTAGTTGTCCTTTTATGCTGCTGTTAACCTGGGTCTCATTTTCTTCTTCCTTATTCCTATCTTCCCATCTTCTATGTCCTTTTCTGTCCCCTCTCTTTTTCTCTGCCATCCAAATCCTGACCACCACTCTATCTACTCTTTCCCTCTCCCCCCACAGCAACAAGAACTAATGACATTGTAGCTCACACTGCACAATCAGTGTCCCATTGCTTCCCCCATGTGATTGGAGTTTAAGGAGTGACTTTATTTGACTGTTATTATATTTTCAAAACATTTAGCAAAAAAAGTCCTTTATTTAGCATTTTACTCTCAGGATACTAGGAAAGGGGTGAGCCACTGTCCTGTGAGCAAGTGAGCCAAGAATCTAATTGCCTAGATAGAAAGCCAGTCTAGTAGAGAAAATGGGAGCTCAGCCCTACCACAGCCTGGTGTCTCTTGCTTCCTTCCAATGTCAAGGAGAACTCTTCTTGATCATGAGTAGTTGTGGTTCTAGATGCATCTTGTGTTTGAGTGACGGTTTCTTTTCTAGGTTTGGGGAATTCTCTGCTGTAGTTTCACTGAAGAGATTCTCTATGCCTCTAAGTTTATCTCAGCTCCTTTTTCTTCCCCGCAGAGTCTTGGGTTTGCTCTTTTGATCATTTCTATTTTGACAGTATTTCACATGCTTGTGGACACTGTGGCTAATCTCATTTGTGTTTTCCCTTATTGATGTTTGAATGCAGTGTTTGATCTGTCCTATTAGGCATCAGTGGATATCCTTTCTTCTGTGTGAATGAGTCTGCTGGAGGTTATTTTGACTGTGTTTTTATTTGATTCATTGAATTTTCTCTTTCCAAAATTTATGTATATGCATACATGCATGCATACATACACACACACACACACACACACACACACACACACACACACACATTTTATCAAAATCTCAGTTTGCAGAATGTTTATTCCATGTTCCTGACTTACTTTTATCTACATGGCTAACTTTCTCAGCCATTTTGCTGACTTCTTCCCATATGTTGCTGACTTTTCTCTCTAGGTCTTTATTGAATTTATCCACTTGTTTGTATCTTCTTTTAGGTCATTTATGTGTTTTTTTTTCAATCTGGAAACTTTTGAAATCTTTTTCAGGTACTTAATCTAGTTAGTGATCTTTTATTTTAGCAGGTGAGGAGTTATGATGACCTTGGAGAAGTCATGGGGCCTGATCTTTTTTGTGTTTCCTATATTTTTTTTTGTGCCTCTATTAGTTTTGCTATTTTGTTCTAGACCAGAGATAAACTTCTTATCAAGCATCTTGTCTTGAAGAATCAATACTCAGTATCATTCACTGCTGAGAAAGCTACTACTATTTTAGCAACAGTACCAAAGCATAAAAAAATAGAAATTTACTTGACAACAATTCCAGTCCAAGGATACATCACCTATGACCACTGGCAAATGACTTTGAATGCTTATAAAGTCAGTAATGGTTTAGTATAAGTTTAGAAATACTAAATGAATGAAATAAAAGGTGGGGAGAAATAAAACAAAAGCAAGGTTAAGTGAATTAGGAAAAAAGGAGAAGCAAAGAGGGGTGTTATAGAGTAGAAGAGAAAAAGACTAATAGATCGGAAGAACCACAGGAAAAATCAAGCCACAATTTCCCAATATGGAAAAAGACAAAACAACAATAAAGGTAATAAAAATAAAATATGACTACTTCAAATAATAATGTAAAGTCAAGATAGCACTAGGGATGAGGACATAGCTCAGTTAATAAAGGGCTTGACTTGCAAGCATGAGAGTTTAGTGTGGTCTCCAAAGCCCATGTTTAAAAGTAATCGATTATTAAAATACCAATGAGAGGAAAGGCCATTCTTCAAGCTCACTGGCAGACCATTTAACCTACTTGGTAAGTTCTAAGCTAGAGAGAAACCTAGTCTCAAAAAGAGATCTGTAGATGGCACCTGAGCAATGACACTATGTTAACTTCCAGTTTCCACATGCAAGTACAAGCACATACACACTCATGCATCTACAAACACATGCACAACTCCCACATGCGCACATATGCTCATGTGCACACATATATGTATACATGTGCATACATGCACATTCATTCATGAATGCACACACATGCATAATATGCTCATACACACATGCATGCACAGTACACACATGCACACACATATACAACTCACTTGCACACATCATTGCACACAACCATGCACAATACACACATGCATAACAAATGCATATTCACAAACACACACACACACACACACACACACACACACACACGTAAACACACACAAACCACGAAATTCTACTAAATAAAGATATGACTAGAAAAAGCAAAACTAGGAAAGAAAAAAAAAAAGGAAAATACAGGAAGAGACAAAAATATTGTCCAGAAGAGGGAAGTGAAAAGCAAACAAAATTGAGTGAAAACATGAAAGGGAATAACAAAACCACAAACAATTTAAAAAACATAGCAAGGTTAGAAATACTACCAAAAGTGCAGTTTACAAAGAAGAGAAAGAAATACATTATACAGTATTTAGAAAGATGGGGCATTGGGAAAGCTCCTTCTGGGTCTTAGGAGATCAAAGCACACCTGTCTTGGGTATGTATCATGTCTGCCAACCCTGTCTCCACCACTGTAGATTTCCTCTTCCTATACTAATGTTGGGTTCTTCAGTTTATCTCAGCCTCCTGAGAGTCTCTAGATTGTACCATCTCAGAGTAACTGATGCTTTAGCTGAGTGCTATCTGAGAAGTGTATTGGGAGTGTGGGAAACAACTACTTTTCTGAGAGCCCTACAAGTACAAGTTCTTTCTCCAAACTTGCAGGACTCCCTGAGTTCAACAACAGTGCTGGAGGGACACAGCTGTACTATCATGTTTGCTTTCAAAAACTGGAGGTCTTGGGTTCTGCAGACATGAAGGACAATAGGTGATTCCAGATTCTAATCCACCCCCTGGACTCAGAAACATAGCTATCAAACTCCAGTTATCTGGTAATGTGATCCCATGGCATCCCAATGGCGGATGAGTTCTTTTTCTCTCTACAGCTTTGGAGCTCACTTGCTGGCCTGAGCTGAGCCTGCTTGTCACAGGTACTCTTTGTCAAGTCACTCAACACCTTCATTCTCTTCACAACTTCGTCCCTTCAGTCACGGTCTTTGGAAAGTCAGCTGCTTTTCTTTCCCCCAACCCAGAGAACTGGGCAGCCAAGACCGTGTTGAGCTTTCTCCTCGGTGTATCCTTTTCTCTCCTGTTCTTTTCTAGCGCCTTCCGCTGCCTACTTTTTCTCTTTAGGATATAATCTATATAGTCTATACTTTATCATGACTCTGTCCTTTCCTGGTTCACATGGAGACAGCCTCTGGTCTGCTATCTTATTCACCTATTGTCCTTTCGTGTGACAGAGCTGGAGATTGACTTCCAGGTGTGAATTTCTCCTTGCAACTTATGTCATTCATCAGATCATGCTCCCTGGCCTTCCTCCAGTGACTGGAGACGGTTATTTGAGAAGGTCAAAGTGAGCTCCATTTTAAGAAAAGAAGGCACTTGGAGTGAAGCAGAGGTACAAAGTATGAACTCCACATTTAATTAAATGTGAAAAACTGCCCTTTTGCCAATTCATGGTTTATAGGCAGAATCTGGGATATTTCAAGCTGAATTGTGTTAAGTTTATAATCTTTACCTACTCTCATATCTTTAAAACCCTTGTTCAACATTCCATGGGATTTTTAAACTCAAATTCTTAGCTTAGATAAATGGTGTTATGTGTTTTTGAGAAAACAATCCAAGGAAGCAATTGGGTGACCTTTCAAATTTCTCCCTAGTGTTTATTTTGCTAGACTGACATCAGAAAACTCTCTGGAAAAATGAGTTTTGCATAGAATGTCACACTTTTATTGTCCATTTCACCTGGTATCTGAATTTGGGTGCTTTCTTAAAATAGTTGTAATTTTCCTTCCTTTGATGCTGGTAACTTGTTTTATATAATGTGATATATGTATATATATCTCCCCTTAGGAAGAATACCTGGTGGGAAGATGGGAAACTAGAAAGAAGAGAAAAGATTACAGTGAATCACAGGTCCACATCAGCTCCATTTTTCAGAATTTCTTACCCATTTCTGCCTCATTTGTGTGAGATTTCCAGGCAATCTGTAACATAAACCAATCTATATTTCACTCCATGTGCCTAAGGCAATTTTGACAGATATATTCTATGAAGAGCACTTAAATACCAGCTCTTTGAAGATTCTCCCCATAAGAACTATGCAAACATCTAACCTCCATAACTGTCAGCCAAAGGCCTTCTCTCTGCCCTATCCATGCTCTCTTCAGTATTTATAACAGTGCAATCTTTGTGAAACTGCCACTCAGACTGCAAATGCCACAATGCCTACTCTTCTGCAAAGTACAAGTGTGTTGCCTTTGTTTCAATTTAACACTGTCAGGGTAGGTTGTTTGGCTCTTAGTACTCTTCCGGAGCTGACAATGGGCTTATTTACAAGGACCACTAGCTTGCTACAAGTAGAGTATATGATTTACTGAAGCTGATCTCAAGAGCAGAGACACAGGGGAACATACAACAAGCTCTCTGTCCTATACCTTATTTTCCATAACTGTAGCCAAACTGCCAGGGTACAGCACCTCCATCCTTCTGAAGATCAATTATTTGTGGGGTCATAAGACAGGGAACTCTTATGACTGCCACCAACTAGTGCTCCTTCAATGAAGAAATTTCCTTGTTAGGGAGTACACACTGGGCTGACATCAGTGTGCTCTGTAGAGGAATTTTAACCCAGTAGCATGGCTGCTCTGGCAAGAGATCCCATCCAAAGACCTGGGTCTGTTGCGGCTGTAATGGTACACCATCAGTTCCCTCTGGCTGGAATACAGACACATCCTTAGTACACACCTACAATTTGTACAATGAAGGTAAAGTTAGTTTGTAGAAGGAAGCAGTCGTGTTGGAAAGTGACATCTAATTGATGGGCAGACAATGGGACTTATCAGAGAGTGATTTGACAGAATGAATCATAGATAAGATACCCCAACTCATGTAGAAACAGCACAGGAAAGGGAGTTACTTAGGAGGAAGGGGGGGGGGAAAAGGGGGGCGGGGGGGGGGGGGGGGGGGGGAGATTTCCTGGGATTAATTTTACAGAGACAGGTTTCAGAAAGAAGAAGCTAGACACATATGAAGATACAATAAGGCAGAGAATGCAGAGGAGTCAGAAGATTAGAACATATTGCCTCAGATAATCTGAGGCCAAGGATAAGCTGAAAGAAACTGGTTTGAATCAGTCAGCTTGGAGAAGAATTTAGGCCAGATCACCTAAGTTGAACCAGCTAGCAAGAGTACAGAAAGGGTGAGTTTATACAGCAATAAGACTCTGAGATGACAAAACATCTATGGAATAAAAGTTATATTTACATCTGGCAGAATATGTTTTTTTAAACAAGATAGAGTAGCAAATTCAATTTAGATTTCAGTTTTCGGGCAAGAGCCCTGCCTCTGGATGACTTGGTGCGTACGCCATGCCAGGCTTCACACTGTAGGGTGCAGCTTTGTGATCTCACCTCTCCATCTACTAATTTTTCACCTTATCAAGTCTTTTCAACAGACACACACTGCACAGTTCAACTGTTAGAGTATTTTACTGTAGAGATTGTTATAATTTTTTTCTCCTTTTGCAAAATTCAAGCTGTAAAAACATTTCAACTTTCACAATATTGAATTAAGTGGTGTAAGGGTGATATTTACAAGAAAGCTAAAAGAAAAAACACAGGGATTAATAATAAATAAAAGATCGAATAGGGACTTCTGTGCTTTAAAGCACATCAGTGGTAGCTCAGACAGTGCATCTTCAGTATCTAACTTAACATGGCAGCCCTTAGCAGTACTCGCTTCCTTTTCTCCTTCGTACAGTTGTCTTAGGTAACTGTAAATAAGTGCAGCCTGTAAAGTTACCAAGTGGCAAACATGATCACCTTCCCCCTATACTCAGAAAATCGAGTGCCTCTGTACAAATTGTTTAAAAGCACAACAACACAGAAACTGTATCTTTAAACCTGATCTCATTCTTTTACTTACATTAACTCCTTTCAAAGTCATTGGCCTCTGAGAGTGAGCAGTATACGAGCGAGAATCTCCTTCAAGACTTCATGAGACAGGGTCCAGGCACAGGATTCCACACCCACCCTCCCGTTCCCAAGCCAAAAATCTCACTCACACTCCACCATCAAGAGAGGTTCAAGCTTACTCACAAAGACTCCTAAATGCTAACTCTATATCCAGGTTCAAGAATTCAGAAACCTAGATTGGAATCAATTACAACTGACAAAAATAGAAAACAAAATAAAATAATAAAGTAAAAAAAAATACATGTTTTACATATACTTATTTCAACTTATTATTTATATTATATATCTTATATATTTTAAATTTATAACCCTATTTTATTTATTTATAAATATAAATAAGCATTTTTATAATTATATTATATGTATTTATATTATATATAATATATTAATTTGCTGTGAAGAGACAGTATGACCACTACAACTTTTATAAAAGAAAACACTTAATTGAGGTTGTCTTATAGTTTCAGATGTTTGGTCCATTATCATCATAGTGGGAAGCATGGCAGTATACCAGCACACATGGTGCTGGAGGCGCAGAGAATTCTTCATCTTGATCTATGGGCAGCAGAAGAAAACTGTATTCCATACAGGACATGTCTGGAGAATAGGAGACCTCAAGTCTCACCCCCACAGTGACATACTTCTTCAAACAGGCCACACCTACTTTAACAATGTCACACCTCTTAATTGTGCTACTTTCTAAGGACCAAGCATGCAAATACATGAGTCTATGAGGGGGAGGGGAAGGGTATACCTATTCAAAATACCACAGTTATACTCATAGATAGGTGCCTAGTCCAGTCATCATTAGAGCAGGTTTCTCTGAAAACTCATAGGAGCAGATACACAGACCCACATCCAAACATGAGTCAGAGAACTCAAGTTAGAGTCTCAATCAGGTCTTCCCCTTAGAGCTTGGGACATCCTTTGGGAGAGGGGGATAAGGAATTAAGAACACTGCAAGACCATGAACTGTGGAATCAGTTAACCAGGGCTCATGGTGTCTCATAGAAAATGAAGTGAGACTAGGAAAGCCTGCATTGATCTCTGTTGGTTTCTCTGCATGTATGTTATGGTTGTTGGCTTTGGGTTTTTGTGGGACTCCTGACAGTGTGAGGGGAGATCTCTCTGTCTCTCTTGCCTGCTCTTGGTACCACTTTCCTCCTACTGGATTACCTCACCCACCCTTGATGTGAGGGTTTGTGCCTGGTCTTACTGTGTCTTGTGTAGTATTCTGTCAATGTTCCTGAAAGGCCTGATATTTTCTGAGGGGATACAGGGGGAGAAATGGGTCTCAGGGAGAGGGGAAGTTCAGGGAAGTGGGAGGAAGATCTGTGACTGAGATATATTAGAGAAGAATAAATAAATTTAAAAAACAACTACAAATCACTGAAAAAACAATTTCCCTAACAAAGTTTAAAAACCCTCAACTAAATTCCCAATTAGATCGCACTGTATAACTGATTTGCTTTCTTCCCTATGACAAAAGGTTGGCTCAACCTGTGTAAGTCATGTATATAATTAAACCACATTGACTGAGAAAAACGGAGAATTCACGCAGTTGTCTCAATAGCTGAAGACAAGGCAGTTGTGAAACTTCAAACTATCTGTATAATAAATCCCTAGGAAAGCATCAATGGATGAAGAATTTCTCACCAAAATAAAGGCTATGTAAAACAAACCTATAGCCAATCTTCAGTAAAAGGAGTTAAAACTGAAGACATGTCTTTTAAAATATGGCATGAGGTAAGGGTTCCCTATTTATACTATAATGCAAGAATTGGTACAAAAACTTCATTAAAGCGTTAAGAGAATAGAAAATGGCAAAAGGGTAAAAATGGGAAAGGAAGACATTAAACTATCCCTGTTTGAAGATGACATAATCCTACAATTAAAGGTTTCCATAAGCCACAGCAAAATTTCATGAATTTCATTTCAGTAAAACAGCAGTTCAATAAGATCTACAGTCATGTGAGACGCAAGCCTTGGGTCATTCATTTACCAGGCTTACCTTAAAATGTTGCTCACCCTGCAGAATTAATATGGCATCACTGGTTTATGTGCTATAAAGAAACAAGGCATTGATGTCAGAATCATGCAGATCATGCAACATGGAAGATGCCCGAAGATATTGGAGATGCCAGTTGTAGGAGGGAAGGAAGTCCAGGATCTACTAAAGAAAGCTGCAAGCAATTAGTGGAACATGCCCAGGAGAGAAGCTATGTGTCTTTCAGGTTAAGTTAGAAGGATGGGACCATGAATGTCACCATCTGTGTGTAAAGAAGAGGTTTTAAAGGCATTGTCACACCGTTCAAAGTTGTGGTGTTCCTCCAGGATAAATTCTATGGAAGTCAGAAATGTTTATTGAATGGTAGTGTTCACTACACTCTTCTCACGTGTATGGCTGCCTTCCACTATCAATTCTTTTGTGCTGGTGAGGTCTGAATGATTTCAAAGGCGTCACCAGATTCCACACACATACAGGCTTCTGTTCAGCATAATGGTTTGGATTTTTTTTTTGATACCTTTTAGGATCTGAAGAAGCGTAAGCCTTTTACAAACATTTTAACATTTGTATGATTTGATTACAGTTTGGACTATGTTGTGTAGATAAACATAAGAAAGTTTATGTGGTGATTTGAATATGCTTGGCTTAGGGAGTGGCATTATTAGGAGGCGTGGCCTTTGTGGAGTAGATGTGGTCTTGTTGGAGGAAGTGGGTCACTGTAGGCATAGGCTTTAAGACCTCATCCTAGCTATCTGGTAGCCAGTCTTCTCCTAGGGGCCTTCAGATGAGGTTCAAGTACTCTTGGCAATTCCTGTACCATGACTGCCTGGATGCTGCTATGATCCTGCCTTGATGATAATGTACTGAACCTCTGAATCTGTAAGCCAGCCCCAATTAAATATTGTCCTTATAAGAGTTGCCTTGGTCATGGTGACTGTTCACAGAAGTAAAACGCTAACTAAAACAGCTTATTAAAAGGTTTGCAACATTTCTCACATGTGGCATTTCAGTCTCATATGAATTATGAGGGATTTCAGAAATTCTTTGTAAGTTCAAAAGACCTTGTCACATTCTACACACTTGTGTGGTTTCTCTCACAGTTGAATCTTTGATGTTGCTTAAGACCAGAAGACTAGTAATAGCTTGTGGCTCATTCTTCACACTTGTAATATTTCTCTCCAGTATAAATTATCTGGTATTTAGAATATGCTGTGAAACACCTAACATCTTTTCCACAGTTTTTACCTCTTTAAGATTTCTCTCCAGCAGATTTTTTTTTATGATTCCTAAAGATTTTTAGAATTGTTGACCGCTTTGTTGTATTTTCTTACATTTACAAGGGTTCTCCACATTGTGAGTTAATGTGTGCTGACATAGGTATGATTTTATAGAGAAGGGTTTTCCACATTCCTCACATTTATAGGGTTTCTCTCTAGACTGTGAATCAAGTGAGTAGGAAGAGTACAGGAAGTTCTAAAGGCTTTGCCACATACTTCACAATTGTAGATTTTCTTCTGTATATCTTCTCTTGTGTTCTGAAAGTAATGATGGGAAACAGAAGACATCTCCCCATACGTCACACTTGTGTGGTTTTTCCACTGTAAAAATTTCCTTATGTTTATAAAATATTGATTTTTAACAGAAGGCCTTGCCACACAGTTCACATTTATATGGTTTTTCTCCTGTGTGGGCTCTTGTGTACAGAAAGTAGTGATGGAGCATGGAAGCCCTTGCTACAAGCTTCACATTTGTATGGTTTGTCTCCTGTGTGGATTATCTTATGTTTACAAAGTCTTGATGGAACATGGACGATCTTAACACATACTTCACACTCATAGGTTTTCTCTCCTGTATGAATTGTTTTGTGTTTAGAAAGTAATGTTGGAGCATGGAAGGCCTTGCTACATATTTCACACTTGCAGGGTTTTTCTACTATACAAATTCTTTTGTGTTCACAAAGCAGTGATGGAAAATGGAAGGACTTGCCATATTCTTTACACTTGTAGGGTTTCACTCCTAAATTAATTCTTTGGTGACTTCTAAAGGTTTTTTTTTCCCTGTTCAAAGGCTTTGCCACATTTTTTGCAAGTATAGCATTCTTGTCCTGGTGAGTAAAGGTTGAAAAATGAATGAAACAGAGCAAAATCTTTATATTTACAATGTTTATTTTTACAAACAAATATTTATTCATATTTGCTTTTGTCTGTAGCAGTACATTTCCTCCCACTACATTTTACAATAAACTCGGTAATGTGGGAGGAGAGGAAGAGGAGAAGGGAGAGGAGGAGCAAAGAGAGAGGGGGGGGACCAGAAGAGGAGGAGAAGATGGCAGAGGATGTGCACATGTCTCTAGAAGTCTAAGATAGTTGTAATATCTAGGTTAGGAACACCTCTAATTGTGTGTGCATCTTGTTTATTGAGCATTACCAAACATATAAAGCCTTTGAATAATCTTTAAGCATTAGAGTCTCATTTTTACTGGGTACCTAGCATGGATGGTGGGATGGTCTGGGCTCAGCCAAGCATTGTGGAGACAGCATGGTAGATTGGCAGAGCTATCTCCCACACTGGTGTCTCTTGGGTAGCAGGGCCAGTGCTTTTGGCCAGCATGAGCTGTAACCAGAGTTGAGCAGCGGTGTGCTCCCGCCACTGTTCATGACATCAGGCCTTGACTCGTCGGGAAGCTGGTGGCACCTTAACAACAAGACAGATTGGGTGCTGCTGATTAAATTTTAACCATAACATTTGTCTGTAGAAATAATAAGCTACATTAAGATTTCTATACCAGTATTCAACAAAGCCAAATTTGCAACACACAAGAGGTGAAAACCATGTAACCTTCTACATAAGTAATAAGACCATGAGAACATAGAATATGGAAACAAAGAAATATTAAAGTGAAACATATAATGAAGGCATAGCGTCAACAACTTAGAAAACTCATAATAGCATTATGCAAATGCAAATTAGCCCATTAAAAACACAGGAAGTTTATGATTAGATAAACACAAAGGATAAAAGTATTCTAACTTGGAAAACAGATGCATTTGTGTAGTCTGACTTGGAAAACATCTACATATATATGTGTATCTCTGTGTGTGTATGTATGTATGTATGTATGTTTTAGTTTTAGATGTTATGAAAGTTAGACTACATAAAAAGAAGCCTGTCCATAATATCATTAAATAATAAATTCCAAGGATTTAATGTAAGAAGTTTTATGCTTATCTTGTAAAGAAAATAAAAACCCAAGTTAAAGATCCCTTAGAAACATCACGGTCATAGGAAACACAAGATGATCTCATGGTAGGGGAAAACAGAGCGTATGAGAGACAATGAATCCCAATCACAGATAGATGTCCTTTGACAGAAAGAGACAGAAAATGAGATCATGAAAAATGATTTACACTAGAATATTGTGTCTCAATGGCTTTATGTTGGATCTTTGAATCTCCTACTGTGTTCTCTGCCACCCTCATTCCTACACAGCATGGTTGTGGCTACTTGTCTCTTCAGATCTGAAGGCTTTTGTCTTTTTACTAGAAATGTGACCAGCTATGACTTAGAGGAATCAAGGCTTGTTTGTGGGAAAAATGGAACAACAATTTTAGTGGGTTCTCCTGGGAAATAACACGTCCTTTCCAGATTGTGTGTATAAGGATGAGAAGATACAGTAAAAGAGTGTGGAGGATTAATTCTTTATGTTTCCTCAGATGGGCACATCAGAATGCTTAGAAGGAATTTAGCATTTGCAGGTCCAGAGCTTCATATTCCTCAGACACATGAAAAATTTTTAAAACTGAAGTGTGTGGGTCTCTTTATGATGTACCACTTACCTTCCAATATGAAGGATACATTTAAGAAGTGGGAGATATGAACACAAGAGGAAAAATTCTAAGGTATATGAATAATTTTAATTTTTATAAAAGTAGCCCTATAAACCTCCCTGTTGGAAGCACAAGTTCCCGTGAGGCACTGTACAAAGGGAGCAAGTTTCATGCTGACAATTAATTAAGAATTCATCATGGAAGCTACCCTCACCCAGGAACACAAGGTTGCTGTAATTCTCCAACATCACGTCCCTGTACAGAGTCCACTGAGCAGGCTCCAGACATTCTCACTCCTCTGCAGAGAAATCAATGGCCACATCCCTGAATGACAGCATATCCCGAAATAAAGAAAAAGAGTGAACACCACATGCTATGCTAATTACAGCCATCAATAATAACACAAATATCAAGAGGAATCATGTGCTTCTGCTTATAAATTTAAAGGTGACCCTAAGTAAGAGGAGAGCCAGAGGTGCTTCCGATATAATATCCCTAAAGTACTCATGACGTGGAGCTGGGGGTAACACAGGATTCATCATTAAGGGAAGTGAATGGCAGAAGGTTCTAGAAACTCTCATGTATGTTGTACTTTTAAGAACCATAAAATAGAAAATGAGGAAATCTACCAAATAGTATGTTAGGGCTGGAAAGATAGCTCAGCAGTTAAGAGCGCTGGCTACTCTTCCAAAGGACCTTGGGTTGATTCTTAGAAGCCACATGGCTGCTCACAAGTGTCTATAACTCCAGTTAGAGGATCAGACAGTCTCTTAGACACGTGTGCTACCAAGTACAAGCAAGATGAGATCAGACCCCTGACATTTGAACAAACACCTGTTACAGAGTTGAGGAAACTGCCTTCCTACCTCCCCTGCCTTGTTACTCTGCCGGTCATGAAGTCCCTGCAGGGGTGCTGTTTGATGGCATCAGAGAGAGAATGGAGTGTTCATTTGACCTCATGAGGAAACTGAAAAGAATTGTGGGACATTAATTAGAGAGAGGAAAGAACATAAGTATGAATTTGAAAAAGTGTCCTGGGACTCACCACCAGAATTATTTTAACTCAAAAGCCAACCAGTGAGGATGCCAACCTGTGCTTTTTGGGTTTAGTCCTTTCTCCTTGTGATGCCTATCAAAATCAGTACAAATAATGTTTGTGCCTTCTTTGCATGACCTCTGACATGTACACTGCCATCACCAGGAACTGAATGACATTACCCAACACAAGGACCCTTCAGAGTTCCCCAAAATGAGTTGTCAAACATGACAAGGTTCCTGCCCGAGTCTGTTAAAATCAGTGAGTCCTTCATTCACACCATCACTCACAGTAACGTTACGATGAAATGAAAAGAGCCTGTGAGGAAAAAAAAACAGGACTGCACAGCATAGGAGACTGGAGTCCTCCCTGAGGAAGAGGAAGGAATCCCGCCTTGACAGTTTACTGTCTGGATGGTAGTGATACCACCTATGAAGGACAGAGGTAGATGTTGAGGTATGCTGTGTGAATTTGTGTCTTTGTCCTTCCTTACCTACCTAAGGCATTCTCTCATTGACTTCAATAAAATGCTGATAGCCAATTAGTTGGGCAGGAAGTGGGAGGTGGGACTTCCTGGGAGGGAGAAAGGAGCTCTAGGAAAAAGAAAGCGTTTGGGCCAGGAGATATCAGAGGAGACAGATGTTAACTATGGGCCTGAAAGGTATAGGTAGCCATGCGGCTGGATGGGACTAGGTGGTCAAGTTAACTTAGATGAGGTAGTCGATAATGTGCCCAGAAAAGGCCTAAACTTTGAAATATTAAAAGGAATTTGTGCGGATATTTGGGGAATTACCTGGTTAAGGAATAAATTCTGCCATAATAATTTCCATATGGCACCCAACTAATGGCAATTAGAACCCAAGCTTACAGCCTAAGAAGGCTACATGAAAGAGGGGGGAGCATGAAGTTGATGGGGGCGGGGGGACGGGGGGGAGTCATGACAGCCAGACAAGAGGTCTGGCCTATTTTCCAAAAGAACAAAAGCAGACTATAGCCTGTGTGCTCAAAAGCTGCTGACTTCTCTAAAGCATAGCCCTGTAACAGCACGTTACAGAGATCTATACCTGAAGTCTCCGTCTGAGCACACAGGAGTACAGCAGGATGGAAGGCTTGGCCGATGTGGTACCGGGAGCTCTGAGCTACCTGAAAGGCTATGACAGGGCTAGCAACAGCACGAGGTACAAAATAAAAACCCAGGTGTCTGAACCGGTAAGGTATTAAGTTTAAAACTGGTAAATTGAGTTCTTAAGGGAGAGTCAGAGATTAAAGGGAAAGATATTTCCCGTGTTAAAAGGTGGAAAACTCTACAGCAGAAAGTGCCTAAATCTTTTACAGTTCCGTTTTAGTTATTGCCCTCATCAAGCTAGTTACTAAATGCTCGGCGATGATCACAGTTTTCTGTGCCGTCTCTAAAAGCGTTCAGAATAAAGCAGAGAGGTAAGGAGAGAGCTGAGAAATGAAATGCTAACTTCCAAGCAGTGAAAAGAGAGGAAGGAAAAGGCTCTTCCCAATAGGAAAAAGGACATTGGCAGCAGCTGGAGCTCAGAGCTCTCTAGCTGTGAGATGTTTGACAGATGTTTCTGCTAAGGGCCCACCGATACAGTGCAGCAACTCCAGACATCCGATGGCTAATAGACAAGGCTTCGCTGCTACAGGGTGAGATATCACAACAGGCCCCAAAACTTAGAATGTTCTTGTTTCTTGGCTAGATTTTTGTTTGGATGTTTTTGGTTTTCCCTAAAAGCGGGAGATAGAAAGGATATTTTTATTGTTTGGCATTATTAGAACAGGAGATTTTTAAAAATTTTTAAGTAATTTCAGAATATCATTACAGTTCCAATGATACTAAAGAGTTCAATGGGACCTGAGATGGAATTTGAGCAGGGGAATGGTGGTGGCAGCAGTACACACTTCTTTTAATCCCAACATACAGGACACCGAGACAGGCAGATCTCTGTAAATTCTAAACCAGCTTGCTCTACAGAATGAAACCAGGGCAGAAGCGCCTGCTGATAAGATACAGTGATTGCAAACAGTCTAAAATTCAAAATGTAGCTTTTTGCTTAGTAATAAATATTATGTCCCTAATGATCTAAAAGTAAATACATACTAATTTTAAATGTATATAAAGAGAAAGGGGAGTATAAGTATATTTATCCACATAAGGTATGTTTATGATTTTAATTTGGAAGATAATGCATTTGCTGTTGCCAAAAAGCATTTGCCCTAGGAAAGAAATATTGTGTTGGTCAATGTAAGGACCCAGAGTTAGGGTTAGAGCAGGATTGTTTCCTTTTATCTTTCCAGGAGAAGAAAAACATCCAACTAAGGAATCCAGAGATCACTGGACAAGAGAAACATCTGAAGAATAATACTGTTAAGTTTAGTAACTGTCTTGCATGTTTATTATCAGCTTGGCAATACAAAATTTAAATGCCCTTAGTCAGACGAGATAAACACACACGTCTTAGAACGATGTGATATTGTTTTTATGTGCATTTATGTGGATAAGAGATTAATACCAATTGAGGTCTATATGTGATATGTCTTCATAGCATCCAACTGGATACACTGACAGACAGTGGTCTAGTTTAATATGGCATAGATTGGGGACTGGCTATCCCCAATGAGGAAGGATGTCAGTGCTGCTCTGAGCAGCCAGCCAGTCTCCTTGAAAGAGGGGCTCCCACAGGAGAACCGATAGGAGCTCAGCCTAAGGCACAGTATAGAACCTTGGCCAACACTTCTGAGCAAGTTCAATATGTTGAGGGTATGCTTGGGCACTAGGATGGGAAGCAAGGCAAGGCAGGAGGTGTGTGTTGCCACCACACTTGTTGCTGATTACCCTCTGGCCTGTCTTTTTAATTCTGTTTTCTACTCTGTAGTCCCTGAACATTTATGTCTTTGGACCAAGACTATATCTCTGCTGTAATGATAATGGACTAAGCCTCTGAAACTGTAAGCAAGTCCCCAGTTAATGCTCTCTCTTTATAAGAGTGCTTAGGTCATGTTCTCTCTTCACATCAAGAGAAGAATGACTAAAATATAGATTAGTATTACATGGTGAGAGCTAGGAGTGAGAAAGAGGAAAGGGGCATTCCTTTGCCAAAACCCATCTCCTCAGAATATCTAACCTACCTCTGCAAACAGTGATCTACTCATAAAAGAGGATCCCTTCCATACCAACTGCCTCTTAAAGGCCTCACTTCTCAACAATGTGGAGCTGAGTAGGGTTTTAGTCTATGGATGTCCCCTGTTCAAACAGCAATCACCCTGTTTTGGAAGTAAAGATACAAGAATTTAATTTTCAGAAGACAGGCATATTGGTCAAGTTGTAATGACAATTTCTACTTCAGATTAATTCAGTTCTGACTCAGATTACTTCAGATTGACATTTTCCAGAAGCCAAACACAAGGAACAAAACTTCCAAGGTAGTGTGTGAGGTTCAACAAATACCAGATTGGTATTTAATTGACAGCAATGATTGCTTTCTCTATCTTAGCCCGTCTCGTCTATACTTCTGCAGCCTCAGGTGTAAGTTTTCCTTCCACAGGATATACTTCCTCATTAGTAATGTATTTATTAGCACACAGGTGTGGTATATTATTAACCTCATTTTAATTTTCATGTAATTTTGTACTTGGAATATCAGCTGAAAGCCATTTACCTAGTTAATTGTTTCAAGTATAAACTAATAATAAATTTCAAACATGACATGATAAGCATGACAATATAAAATCACTAAGGGTATATTAAACCCTCATGAAATTCCTCTTGCAAATTATATCATCAATATCTAAACCATTGACCATCACAAAACTGTATCAACAATTGCTCCATTTGCTTCTTTGGTAGGTGTTGCTTAAAGTCTACATACTAAAGAAAATTCTAGAAATATAACTGCTATTTCACAGCTTCCATTTCAGAATATCTTGAGAGGTGTAAATTACATTTTCTAGAAGTTTCTTCTAATTCTAGTAGAATCGAAGTCATTGTTTTGTAGTGGTCATATGTTAATAATGGTTTCTTGTCTGCGTTTGAAACTCTCTTAGAATCACCCTTTACATGATTACCACTACATAATTAACTCATACACTCAACATGGTATAAAAGATACTCTCAAGGGAAGTTTCATTCAGTGGCATAGATACAGTATAGAAACACACAGAGAGGAAAAAAATATATAGAATGAGATGCTCTAAAAAATTCCAGAAGCTCAGGTCTAAAACAGTTGAGGTTTGTTCACAGAATGTGGCTGTGGTAGTCATACAATGTCCACTTCAAGAAATGCTTCATGTCAGGATGTGTCATCACAGTTGCCCTGCCCGAGAGGTGAGTAAGGAACTGGAGTGTCATTGTACACTGCAGAGAGAAAAACTCTGCAGGCAGTCATGTCTACCCCATTCACATTCAAATTCTACTCCCATGTCAGCCCACTGTGAGAGACTGACAGGAACAACTGTTCTGTTCAAGGAAGAAGCATGGGAACACATGCTTTTAACTCTACAGCGAACAGGCCACAATGTTCCCTGGTGATAGAGAACACAAATGGCAAGGAAGCTTCAGGATAATCCAGGATGACTTGTCACCGGGATAAGGGACGTGAGACATCATCTAGTGGATGTGGGATTCATGGTCTTTGTCTGGATGAGTGGCTATAGCCCCTGGAAGCGGAGAGGAGTGTAAATGAGCTGGAACCAGCAACTAATGCCTCTGCAGGATGGATGTTCATGCTTTGATCTGTGCTTCCTCTGCCTCACAGTAATCTAGGCAGTTCCCATAGCATACTACCTCAGTACCAACACTGAAGTCACGGTGACCCTTCTAGGTCTCTGACCAGCCACTGTTATGCTGTCTCAACTCTGCTTCATAGTTACAGAATTCTGCTGTTGTACAACAGACCCCCTTCTTCAGCCTTTACTACAAATATCAGCTGGAAAGCTCTATGTGACCCGTATTACCCTGAGCAGGAACCCGTGTTGACTCACATCTAACTGTCACAACAAAAGAAAGTGGTGGTGCTTTATCCTATGTTGAGAGGTTGAGAACCGAAAAGGGAAGAGGTTTGGTGAGAACACCAGCAGCCTTTGAACATGGTTCTCTTAAGGCTTGAACTATTTATTTCCTGGTGTTGAGAAAATAACTCATGGAAGTCAACAGGCTCCCATGACCCTGCTTCTTATTCTTCTTATTCTCTCCTTGAGAATAAGAAGAATAAGAAGAATATTCCTTGTTTCTCTTCTTATTCAAATGGAAAGGCATAACTGAAATGCACAAAATAAAGAAAAAATGGTACCTCTAATTTAATCAACAATTTAAAGAGGAAATGGTTTAGGTCAGCTTGTCAATGTGTCTAGATAGTCTAGGAACTATCATAGGAACATATCTGGCTAGAGACAAAAATAGCTCACATCTGCCTATAGTAGAGATTAGGAGCTTTCTAGATTACAACTGACTCATGTACTTTTGTGTTTAGGAGGGGAATGTGGAGCTCACCTATCCTGTGAGATTCAAGCATCACTTTTGGAAAAGTTGCCCAACTTACTAGAGGCTTGGAGAGTTTTCCCTTGTCCTGGAGTCATCATCAAGTGATTAGAAAAAAACATTAAGTACATGAGCATGCTCTTATCCACAGGGAGAGTGTTGGTGGTTATGGAGAATAATATATCCAGTGACAGAACAGCATCTTAGAATATCCACAAGGAAGGACACAGTGATGCACAGAGGAGCAGGAGTGGCTATGAGTGAGTGAGGTATAGGGCGATGTCATGGAAGAAGCCAAGGGAACGTGGAGGAAGTAGAGGGGAGAAAGCTGGTAAGTGGAAAGTGGGATAAACAGAAAAGGAAGGTCAGACAGTCCTGAGAGCAAATGTCTAAGCCACCTAACACCTGGAGCACTGAAAGATGGACTCTGACGTATTTCTAACCATAAAATCATTTGAATCAAAAGCCATCTCTCTGCTCATTCTCTAGCCTATGTGAACTCACTTGAGACAGAAACCTGAGCTGTGTACAAAATGATGGCAGCCAATATGGGGTTGCTAAATGTTGACTTTAAATCAACTATGGGAGGTATGTGGCTGTTCTCCACAGTGACTACTGTACTCAAACAACAGCACACACATAGTCAACGTGTAGTGCCTTTCTTCCTGAACCCAGATCTCCTGTAGCTCCAGGGAGCATTTTTTATGAATTATTGAGGGAGCACAAGATCATCTCTCTGACCACTAAGTGACTTGGTATCAGGCTCAGAATTATGGGTCCTTAATTACAATAATACATACATAATACACACACACACACACACACACACATATATATATATATATATATATATATATATATATATATATATATATCACACACACACACACACACACACACACACACACACCTCTCCTGGGGAAGACAGTTATCTACCTAGCATATTGTTTCAGGCTCCTGAGGAATAAATGTTTGGGTGACAGTTTGACAAGGGGTAGACTTGTGGTGGGTAATATAATTAATTGACAGGGTATTGAATCACTGAGAAAATAGATGCCCTAGGTATAAGTGTGAGTGAGTTTTTATATTGAGTTATTGAAAATAGAAGATCTAGCACCATTCTATTCTATGTGCCAGAGTGCTAGTCTGGAAAAAAAGGAGAAAGTGAGCTGAGTAGTCACATTCCCTGATGTCCGCTGCTTTAGTGCAGATACAATGTGAACATCTATTCTTGTTTTCCCATTGTGAGGAGCTGTACTCCTAAAGTGTGACTCCAATTAAAGGCTTGCTTCTTTATATTGGTTTTGTCAGGTATTTTGTAATGGCAACAAGAAAAGTAACTAATACTGTAGTATTCATTTATAGAAACAGAAAACAACTAAAACAACATTAAAGGTATTCAAGCAAAGAGATATAAAAATAAAACTTGGAAATGAAATACACATTGAAAGTAGATGAAAAGAGATTTTTATATTCAAGACAATAAAATAAATTACTGGTTAGTTAAAGGTAAAATTAAAAAAATGAAGATTTAAATAAAATGAGTCATGGAATAGCATAAAATAGAGAGCTGTGAGCTTCTCTATTCTGATGATATTGAAAGTAGAATTAATTACGTAATTCTGACAATCTTCTTCATGTTCACCACAAAAAGTAGAAATCTTTAAAATGCCAGCTATCATCACACCATTCTTGGGAACTGCAAAATACTTTATCCCAAACTGTTATACCAACTTGTTGCTTTGAACAGGATGTAGTGGTGACAAGCTGTTACCTCTGCCATGTAAGTCAGAGACCTAGGAACTCATCATATAGGCAAAAGATCACGAATAAAGGAGAAGCCATAGATGAAGGAATAGCTGAAGCAGGGTGCTATGTGAGTAAAGATCCCGTTCATTCAATCTGTGGACTGGACATTAGTTTTCTAAGAGTATCTGACAGTCCTGGGAAGGGGATGAGCCTGGATCAGATCAAGGACTCTGCTTTGCATTTTTGTGAAGCTGCTGAGAGCCCCTCTCATTTTGTGAGCCTCCTTATAAGGAGATGGCTTTTCTCTGTATTTGCTGTGCACTGGGTTGACAAAGTCTGGTTTGGGATGAGAGCTTTCTTCCCTTGATGTTTTGGAGACAGTGTCCTCCTAGATGTTATGATTCTGATCTAACTCTCCCCAGCAGATCTCCTGTATTACATCGTCTTGATTGTCTGCTGTTGGCATTCTGGGAGGTGAAGAGGTGATTGTATCATGAAGTCTCTTCAGTAACGGATTACTCACTTGACCTGTTTATAACTGAATGTGATAAGGCCATAGCTTTGTTTCAAGAAGTACATCATGGGGAGATGGGGAAGGGCATTTGAAGGAATAGTGTGTTCTTATGTCCCCAACCTATTTCTGTTTTCTGCTTTCTGGCTGTCATGAAACTACTGGATGTGCCTGATCCCATGATCCTGTCATACCCATTGCAATCCTCAAGCCCACAGCAGTGGAAGAAGCCAACCCTGGGCAGAAACCTGAAATCTTGAACAAACGTGACTTACTTCTCCCTACATAGTTTATCTCAGGCATTCTGTCAAAGTGACATCAAGTTGACTGATATAACCCCAGAGCTTACCGCTGTTGGAAACCAGGGGGCTGACCTGCTGTCACTATCATCACTTCCTGATTGACTTGAGGTCAGTCTTTATCAAGCTTACCCAATAAGGCGACAGTCCTCTTTAGGGATAACTTTACTACTGATTTCCTACAAATACATTCGGATTCAAAATCTCAGCAGGTTTCATTCATCTCAGTTTTTCTGTAAAAACATCGAACTTGCTTTAAATTGTGTTTGTAAATGCGGAAGAGATATACATACAAAGAATCCATATTCTAAGAGTTAGCTTTATGGTAAGGTTATATTTACTACAGAATAGAGTTTATATCATTCATGAGAAATAAATCACATTAAATAAAATGAAAATTCCACTGCCTGATAAAGGCTGCTTATCAGACACATTCTGAATGCCATGCCTTTGAAAGATATAATTTGAAGGATCAATATGGAGGTTCTTCCAAAAAATTAAAAAGAAATTCTCATATTTCCACTCATACTCCCATTATGTTACCCGGTGAAGCGAAGGATAGATTCAAGAACATCACTGCCCTTAGCATTCTGCTGTTTGACAGATATTCATATTTCATGAGCTGTTCCTTCCAATGCAGAGTTCAAGTGTAAGTGATGTGGAAACTAGAAAAGAAGAACTTAGAAAAGTTCTTCTTTCTACAGGTTTAATGTCTACAAGAAAATCACCGAGCGTCTCTAAGCAGATTGTTGGTTAGTATTACAGACTTCTGCAAGGTGTTCACAATGGAATCAACTCATGCAATTAGCCTGTTCCTGAGAACTCTGAGGGATTATTTTATTACATCACACAATGATGGTGGTGAATGCACACTGAGTCTGCATTCACAACAATAGAAAAGTCAGGAAGATACAGGGTTGATATAATCAGAATAAATCATGCTACAGAAACACTCCTCTAGCTGGGTCACTGTCAGTTATAAGTCTGATGTGTCTTCAGATCAACTGTCCCTTCACTCCAGCCTTCAGAAATGCAGCCTGGCAACAGCAGTTTCTAGAAGCATCTGCAACACTAATGACCACCAGGGTATCACGAGACATTTGGGATCATGAGAAATGGCATGCTTCTTTGAAATAGACCCTCAAGAAGAGGAAAAACTCACTCTTCTGACTGTCTTTGATAAAATTAAATCTCTTGCCCACGTCTAACTTTGATATGGCTCTAGGAGAAAGTAGGGGTTTGGGAAAACAACAGGGCATTTTGCTGTCTGCCACCTAAAGGGGAAAAAGGTGGAAGTTACATGTGGAAAAAAAACTATAAAACGAAAGTAAAAATTAAAAGAAGATGAATACAATAAAGATGTTGAAAACAATTAAAAATGTTAATTTTATCCAAATTAGTTTGCATATTTAAGATAGTTCTATGCAAACCATGATACTTTGAAATTAAACTTGATAAGATAATTATGGCTTTCATGTGGAAGAGTAAAATATAAGATATTATATTTATTATATTATATTATTATATTTATATTATATTCATCTTATAAAATATAAGATGAACAGAGAAAATCATTGACATAAAGAAGGAACAGTCACACTTGCCAATTAAAATGCTGTAATATCATAAATGCATGTGAGCTGAGAGTCTGGCTTGGCTGGTGAAGTGCACTGGGCTATGTCTATCCATGCATACAAACACTTTAATTATAATTCCCTTAATTATTTTTCTTATACTCCTTCTCTTCCTCCATCTTATCATCCCACCACCCTATTTATTCAGTCTTGGGTTCATCCATTGCTCCATCTAATCTGCAGTGCTTATCATTTTGAGCCTAGGTTATCTCACTCTAAATTGCAGTGCTTATCATTGTAAGCCTAGGTTATCTCAGTTAACGTAATTATCTTCACGTTCATCCACTTCACTGCAGATGACAGAATTTCATTCTTCTTCATGACTGAGAATTGGTATTCAGGTTATTTTAAATAATAGAATAGCTGGACATAACAATAAATAGCTTTAATCCCGGCACTTTGGAGACAGAGGCAGGTGGATATCTGTCTTCAAGATCAGCCTGGTCTACAGAGTGAGTTCCAGGACAGCCAGGGCTTTGTAGTGAGATGCCTTCTTGAGAAAATTGTCATATCACCACTTCTGGGTATAGAGCCAAACATTCAAGACACTTAGATAAAAATACTTAAACACTCATATTTACATGTACTACCCATAAGAGCTAAACGATAAAATCAAACCAGATACTAATCAGCAGATGAATAGTACATTTTAAAATCTAAATTTTCTATGATTGTATTTTCACATTTACAAAAATTTATGTGAGTTGAAAAAAATTAATAAAGTCATTAAAACAAAATTCTAGTATAAAACACAGACCTCATATGACATCATAAATAAAAGTTCCTAATAATGAAGACATACTATATTTTTCTCAGGCACTCATACACTTATAGTTATATTACTATGGTATAACCGCTGTAAGGGCATTAAAGCAAGACACAACAGCCCATTTCCTTAAAATAGATTTGAATACATCTGACTCTAACAGTGCCCCAGTGCTAGCAGCTCTGGTGAAGCTCCAGTGGCCACCTAGGACAGGCCAGCATCCTGCTACTGTGTCCTGAGTTGCGTGCCTTTCCACCAGTGATCAGTACACTAAAGACGTGGCTGGGGGGAGAGTGTGAAAAGCAGTTAATTGTGCTTCTGTAAATATTAGCTGTATTGTTGTATCAAATTTTGTAGAACAAAACATCTCAATTCATACAGCTATTTCAACCCCCGTAGAAACTAGCAGCCAGAAGACATGTATATACAAACCCATGCATGCATGTAAGTATAGGTGTGTATATTTTACTGTGTTAAAATTAAAATACATGGTTTTAATCTTATATGCAATTTTGCAGAGATGTTTTACTAATACATACATGCATATACATAAGCATATACATAAGCATATACATAAGCATATACATACACACATACATATATGTGCATATATACATACACACATGCATCCATGTTATCTATCTGCCTGTCTGTCTTTGTCACTATTTACTTTGATATTTTGCTGAAGATAAATTTCAATGTGAGTAAGACTCATTAAAATTATAGCATATATAACAGCGCCAGAGGGAGAGTAAATCCAGAAAATCTTTCTAATGTATTATTGGAAAATGATGGAAGTCCAAGATCATCATTAACTTTAATTAATATTCCCGATCCATACAATTATAATGAGGGATAATTATAAGTCATGGCAAATATTTGTGTAAAATATTTTCATTACTCTGCTATTAATAGATTAAAGATAGAAATAATTACACACTGTTCATTAGGAAAAGGTTGCAGTGAATTATGCTGTAACAGAAATGAAAATGCCCTTGGATGGCCTGATGGAAGATTTACATAAATGAAAAGACACACTGTGCTCCCGAAGAAGATTCATTAACATAGATGTGTCTATTATTTTGAATATTTCTATGGGCTAATAAACTCCCCCTCGACACTTAGTAAAATAGCTTGAAATCTGATGAGTTTTCTGAAGCTGATGAATATACTTATATGTGAACCAATGTGGCTACCACAGGGATGAGCTGACTTTGACTCTAGAATCAAGTGACAGTGACATCCTCTTACGGAGCTCATGTGCACTCCCAGTGGAGTTGTCATTTACCTTTCCATTATTATTTTCATGCCACAGCTAGCCTGTGTCACTTCCTTCTCTGGAATGCTGGTGGACAGAGGAAATGCAGAGCACAGGAAGAGTCCATTCAGCTCAGTCAGCAAATTCTTGAAGATGCTTTTCCTCTGGTTATGGACCAGAGGAAGTTGTAGTGTGTAGAACAGGGAGCTGGACAAGGTCATTTCTAAAGAAGGACACTGATATCTGCTGCAGAAATGCTTCTGTGAAAGGAGAATGGAGATACTAAACCTCCTCAGTATTAAAGCACATGTGAATTAGTGTCATCTGATGAGAAGCCAGCATCCTATCAATATATGCAGGCATATAGTCCCATAATCATTCATACACTTAAATAGGTATTTCCTGATACTCTCCTTAGGTAAGTCATGATTTATACCTTTTGAATCATGTACTGAGAATGGCCCTATTCTCAGTGTGTTGATGCAAACAGATGGTTCCAGTTTAGCATAGTATTCTCTTAAGTAAGTGGTCTCTAGGCTGCACCCTCCGGGTTCTTCTTTACTCCTTCCCTAGTCAGGCTGTAAAATGTGACTAAATACCCAAGGATGCCTCCTCAATCATGAAGAAACGCTATGTTGGTCAGACAGCCAGTAAGGATTGTGAGCAGTGTTGACCTCCCAGCATTCCTGGGAACACCTGTGTTTTATTCTGTCATGGCGGACAATATCACTAGAGCAGTGCAGGTGAGAGAGGCAGTCCGCATTCTGAGAGAGGAAGCCAGAGAACTGGGAGGGTCCAGTCTTGTTTTCTTAGAACGTTTCCTTGGGAGCTAGCCAGAATCCTTAAGAAACATTCTAACTCTTTCAAATCACAGTACCAATGACCTCATGCACCATGCTCCACCCCACCCCCCATTACGTTCCACCTTTACCTCTTGATATACTGTTGAGTAACACTATTTCTGGAGATGCATGGAAACAGTAATGTCTCCTCATCCCAGACATGGAACTAGCACAGATCAAAAGGTTACCACCAAAGTCCAACTTGGTGAGCCAATGAATTTTACAGGATTAATTAATAAGATGGATGAAGGGTCACTTACAAGAACAGAAATTACTCAGACAGCCTTATTAACCTAAGCTCACCCCAGCATGGGTAATGGCTCACAAAAGCTGGAAACCTGACGCATGCTTCACAGCCGGAAGGCAGCCTGATGGGTTGGAGAATCTCTTTCAGGTTTCAGAACCTCTCCAGGGTAACTTGGCAGCTCTCTGTCTCTTCTAGGCATCTGGGCACTTCTGGGTGTGTGTCTTATCAGTCCTTACATCTTACATATGTTTGGAAAGAAGGGTCTTAGTGAATCTGGTCAGGTTTGGGGAACTCTGGAAGCTACTGAGTTGTTTAGCTACTATGGTTATCAAGCTCCCTTGAAGGCTGCCTTGTTCCATGTCCACAGCCCTGCTCCACCTCAGAACATTCCTATGTTAAGGAGCTTCCCCCAGATTGCCAGTTTTATCCTCAAGAGCATTGTTACACACCATCGTTACATGGAGGATGGAGCTGCTATCCCAGGAATCTTTAAAGAACAAAGGATCAAATGAGATTCAAACTACAGCAAATACTCATTATATAATACAACAAAAACCAGTGTATCTTCATGCTACCAAGTCCTGAGACCATTGGTTAGCAGCAGATGAGCAATGAGCGGATGTTAGTGGATGCTTTTCAGATTGAAGGGAAATGAAACCAGTTGTAAGCCTGTAAGAACACAGGAGAAAGCCAATGGCATAAGTAGCAAATGAATGAGTAATACATTCTTGTAGATCCTTCAAAGGGAAACTAAGTTAAAATGATAACTAATGATACTATTCGATAAGTAGATGGGTTTAGAATTTAAATTATGATAAAAGAAAAAACATCAATCTAATGAGGCAGGTACTTTTTACATCTCAGTTGTACAGAAACCCAAAATGAAATGAAACAAAACCAGGAGAATTCTATGGCCAGATACCCTAGCTCTGATCACGTTCCCAGGAAGTAGTGTGGGGGTCTGGATCTGACCTGCCACGTGCATTCTTTTTCATTATTTCATTATTATTGTCCTGTTCCACTAACGACATTTTAGAATAACAGAAGGATAAAATCCTCACATTATTCGCAAACACTAAAAGCAGAAATGTTAGACTATGAACTGTGGCTAAAGGTATTTAGATGTCTACTTTACTGCATTTAATTCCGCGCTGTCTGTCTGTGGAGAGGAGGGATTTGTTTCCGGCTTTTCATTGAATGGTTTCAATTCTTCATCACTCTTCAGTACTCACTAAAAATTCACAGTATTTTCTGCTTCAGGATGGACTTTATTCTCAGACTCATCCCTAAACAGAGAAAATGAATAAATCACGGAAGCCTTGGGCATGAAATATTGCCTGTGCTTTGTAAGAATTAGGCTGTGACTTCACATTGGAGCAGTGCCTAGGGCTAAAACCACCTGCATGGTGAACAGCTGTGGTGCAGTGAGACATCAGCGTGATTGTGTTGGTTGGAAAGCAAGTTCTATTACAAGGGACCTAGAGAATTACCTTTTACTTTGCTATATCTGTATCCAGGGCACTTAATTATGTATGAATTTATACCCATAAGGTAACCTTTCCTGAATTTCAACATACTTTACAAAACACCATATTCTTAGACTTAAGGGCTGAGTAAGAAGACAGCACACTGTTTCCACATGAGTGCCTTTAACATTACTGTGGTATGCATGTTATAATTAATCAATATTGGCACATTAATGTAATTGCAAACTATTCCAATCTCTCTCATTTTAACTCAATGTTCTAGTTTCTTTTTTGTTGCTATTGTAAAAACAAAAACAACAACAACAAGAAAAAACAGAAACAAAAAAAAAAATCAAAAGCCACTATGGGAGCAAAGGATTTCTTTAGCTTATACCTTCCAATCATAATCTACAATGGAAGGAAATCAGGACAAGAACCTAATTAGGAACTACAAGCAGAAACTATTGAAGAATGCTTGCTTACTCATCCTTATACTGGCTCACTCTCTGGCTTACACATAAGTTCATGCATTGTTAGCTTTATTATACAGCTCAGGCCCACCTGCTTTGTGATGGTAGCGCCCACAGTGGGCTGGGTCCTCATAGATCAATCAGTAATCAGGACCATGTCCCACAGACATGTCAACAAGCCAATCTGATCTAGGCAATTCTTCAACTGAGCTTTGTCTCTCATATGACCCTAGACTGGGTCAGGTTGACAACCACAGATACCTAGAATACCCAAGGGCCCTTTTCTACTTCCACCTAGGGTACCATGATACACATAACAGTTGGGTTTCTTCCCATCCCAGATGGTCATTACATTTCCTCAGTATCCCCTAGTTTTTGATGACCTTTTGATGATCCGTTATGAGAATTACTGGATTTCAGAATGTCCTTGTCTGTTCTGGTACCAGACATGTTGACTTCCTTCTATCCATGATTCTTTGTCTTCATTTGATGACTCAGTGAGTCTCCTGTGGATACTTTCCTGCAAGACCTTATCCCTGGGGGAGCCCAAGGTGAAACAAGAGTTTGTACAAGTTTTCTCCCTCATGTTCTACATTTTGGTCCTGTTCCCTACCTCTGATCATCGTTTATCAGATCCCTTGTCTCTTTCCACAACGCAATATACCTCTAGTGGAGTCTGTGAGATATTCTGTAACCTCTGCTATAGGTGGACAGAGTTTATTACCTTCCATTCCTTCTAAAAAAAAAAAAAAAAAAAACTTTGTTTTATTTTTTTTTTTGCTCTTTTTTTTATTAGATATTTTATTTACATTTCAGATGCCAATCCCTTTCCCCATTTCCCTTCCCCAGAAAACCCCTATCCCGTGCCCCCCCCCCTTTTCCATTTGGCTTTTATACAATTTTTTAAATGTTAATCAAGGGCTTTGTAAGTATGGTAATGCTCAATCAGAAGTGTAACCTAACACCCAACCTAGCTATGTAAACTATCTTTGACTAGTGGAGACACGTGAACTTCTGCCTCCATGCCCCCTCTCTCTTTCTATCTCTTTTTCTCTCTCATTACCGAGCTTCTCATCTACTTCATCTTCTCCTCTCCTTACTCCATCTTTTCCTCTCGGTGCTCCTTTCCCCTTAGCTCCTCCTACATATTACCCTTCCTGTTAAAATAAAGCTTTTCTCTCAGAATACAATTAGAGCATAATTATTCCTATCTGTACCAGTGAGGTACAAGATAGTCTTAATACCCAGTCCATCCTTTTGTTGACTAGCCAGAACCTCTGCCATCTCTCTTGACTAGAACACTTAGTTTTGAACTTGGCTTTTTCTTGGCTTTAGAATGAATGTCAGCTGAGAACCCTCCACTCAGATCTTTTCTCTCAAGGTAAATAGCCTGGATTGGCTATGAGTCTATAGGTCTTCAATGCCGTCAGAAATCCAGAATGACTAAATTAACTGAATTTATGGGAAGCAATAAGCATAGCTTCTAAAACTTAGCCAATTTATAGAGACCACTGAACACCTGGAAAACCCCTATACTACCGAACGTTGGAACATCAAATCTTCAGCCTTCTGGCTGTTTTATTTTTTATTTATTTTTTTTTTTTGAGACAAGATCTCATGTTTCTGAGGCTGTCCTTGAACTCTCTACATAGCTGAGGATGACCTCAAACTTCTGATTCTCCTGCTTCTTCCTCTCAAGTGCTTGGGTTGTGTGCAGGCACCTACCACCATGACTGGTTTACTCATTGTTTCAGACGCTAGGCCTTGTTTGCTTTAACTAACTTTTCTGCATATGCTTCTGCCCTGCCTGCTTTGTTACAGCAATTGTACTTGCTCATGTCTCATCCATTGTATGGTTGAATTCCTATCTGGGCATATTTTAAACTCATTCCTCTATCATTTTCTTCATAATAATATGCTTGTTGTCTTGGCACAGATGATCTAAACTCAATATGAACATCCCTTGGTACTTTTATTGGGTTTATTAGACGTATTCTGGTCGAGAGCTGTCTCTATATTAAGACATTTCACAGCCTCTCTCAAAAGTGGTTTGTCAAAGCTCTAATCATCAATGAATGTCAGAGCCAGCAAACTGGTTGCTAGTCAGAAGAAAGAGCAGATAAATCATACGTGGAAACAAATGAGAAGCAACCCAGTGAGAGGAGCCAAAGCTATTGATTCTCAGTTTGTCACAGCCAGCTAGAGAGCTAAGCACTGTGTTTGGTAAGGAGGCAGAGGCAGACAGAAAAGACAGAGATACTATTCAAGGGTCTGGTATAAAGCCATTGGTAATGGGCTGCTGACAGGCTAGCAATGCAAAGGTACTCTGTGGGTTGTTTAGAGGTGCGTGTCTATCTCCTGTTGGTCTTAAGTAGAAAGAGGAATGAAAACTAAAGATTCTTTTAGGTTGTTTGTCAAGTTCTGGTCCTTTAAGCTCAGTTGTTGCAGGTCTGACAACCCCAGTTCTTGTCTAAAATCAGTGGTCTGGTTATTGACTTACTAAGAGCACAATAACTCCTGGGCTCACCACTGAAGACGTCTTAGTTTCCAGGCTGGGTGTTCTAGACTATGGGTCAGATGTCTTGCTCTGGCTTGGCCTCGTCACTGTCCACTCAGATGTTCAATATCATAATAACCAGTTTCTAAAAATATCACCGTGCTTTCTGATTTTCAATTAAGTTGGAAACGTGGTTCGTGGGGATTTTTCTGGCTCTGCAGTGTCCCCAGATGCAGAGGTGACTCGCAGAACATCAATCATAGCCTGTGGTTCTTTAAAGCTTGCTTCACGCTGGAGTATTTCATGAAAGATGTGGGTTTTCAGCTTAGATTGCAGTTAATTTTAAATTAAATGAGGTAGCGTGTTTGGTGTCACACAGATAAATCTGTGAAATGTCATACTTAAATGTATTTCTGCTCTGGGAAATATTCAATAAGTTGGAGAGAAAAAGTATGAGTCAGTCAATTTAAAAATAGGTTTTGCTATGTGGAAGCTCTGATATTTTGCAGAGAATACATTTATTTCTTATATGATAAATGAAATTAACACAAAAACATAGGCTTGGGTCCCCCTCCAGCTGTGGGAACGCAAGGCTTGCTGGGTGAGCGGCAAACAGGCTTAGTAGAGTCAAACAGAAGATATGGAAAAACGGAATTGCAGTCACAGTAGTCACACAGAAGATGATGTTTATTTGAAATCACATTTCTGCATCTCCGAAGAGAAATGGCTTAAGTCATCTTTCGGTCTCCAGCTAGCATTAATATGCATACTGTGCAGAGCCTCGTGGGAGGATACCAGTCATAGAGAGTATTTGTTCTTCTCTGCAATTGAATCTGAACCCCCTCAGAAGCAGAAACAAGTTGTGCTGCTTGTAGTTTTAATATCAACTATCCCTACTCATATTCTTCCCCAGAAGAGAAGACAAGAATTATTTCTGGATTCGTGGAGGATACTAGTAAACAATGGCTAAATAAATGAAGGCAGCGATGGAGAGATGAGTGAGCGAACGATTGCGTTCCTTTTTCCAGTTTTTCAAAGTATTACATAAAACATTTTTTATTCCAGAGCTGTTTTATCTTCAACATGTGTAGAATACAATCACACTTAATTTTCTCGATCTCCTAATATGAAATTCGAAGAGTGGTATCTAAAGTAAAGAGTTCCTCGCAAGGATGTAGGGGCTTTGGGACATGAATAATTTATCAGAATGCATCCAAACAAGAAAGATGGGTTATGTGTTTTCAAACAGAGAAAATTTCAATAGTGTTGTTTACTCATATGGCAGAAAAGGTCACAATGAAAATATGAGCATGTAGGCCCACAGTAGGGATCTGCTCCTCCTTGGACTCAGGATCAAAGGTAAAAGCAGCTCTCAGTAGGGGTGACAAGGATTCCATCTGGCTGCTGAACTCCACCTAAGAGCAAGGAAAAGAAAGAAATTCCTGTGTTTTTTGGTTTCTTTCCAGACTTTCCATTTCCTGTTCAAGCTTCCTTTCAGCTACAATCTCTCCAGACAAAATTGTGAAATGCAGGGACCAGTCCTGTGATGGAGAAAAGGCAGAGGAAGAATAAGAAGTGAAATGTAGACCAATAGGATCAACCTAGGAAGAAGGATCTGACTAAGTAGATTGGAACCCAGGCATCTGTTGGTGACTACGTTTCTAAATATTGTAAGGAAACACCCATTACGGTAAAGTATTGTCAACCATCTGATGTTCAAGAAAGACTAAATCCAACCCCTTTCCAACAGCTGCAGAAACCTAAAACACTTTTTATCGATCTAACTTCAAACCAGCTCTATATTTTCTTTTTCTTTTTTCTCTGTTTTGTATTTTTACTCTCAAAAGTACAACCACTGTGAATACTGTGAATCCAGTTGTCGCTGTGCACTTTAAGGAATGTCTTCCCAGCTGCTGTGGTAGCATTCCAAGACACCATCTGATTTACTCTCCTTTGCTAACGCACTTGCTAAAGTAGGTAGAAGATGATTAACCAGCAACTCGGCCTGCCCTCATAGTACGTGACACTGCACAGTAACAGAGATTTTCTTACACTTACCCACACACTGATAATCAGTCTACATCCTAGCTCCCTGTTTTACAGTGGCCTCCTCTTCTACAATCAGTTACTAGCTATCTGTCTTTGAGTAATACTAGATAATGGAAGGGAATAGAGGAGAAGACCAGGAATAAAGGATGGAGGATGAGCTGTCAGCAAGAGGCCAAGAAAGACCTTCTCTTGTCAAAGGTCAAATAAAGACCTACTAACAAGCTATTAGAGACTATATTCTTGAACAAGAAAAGTCCCATTAAAAAACCCTCAGCCACTGTTGACCTTGGCAAATGCAATTTCGAGACTGTGACAAAGCAAAATGATTTCAAGGATGTAACAAAAGGCACCGCTTGGTCAATGAATGGGAGGTGAAATGAATGGAGACACAGCTCTTTGTAGAAGTTGATTACAGAAATTTGAAGCAAAGGAAAATGTAGCAGTCATTCAACTGTGTGAGGAAGGGAAGTGATGAGAAAACTTGAGGTGGATGGCTTTTACAGTCTGGCTGATTGAATTTGCTTCACACATAGAGAAAGAAGAGACAGAAGACTGAGAGAAAGAAGTAACACTTAGTGAAGCTGCTTTTGATAAAGTCAAAAGACAGACAAGACATCATGTGATATTCTCTTTTTCTGGGCCCTAAGATGCATGACAGTTTAACTTCCATTAGATATTTGCCCCATTTCTACAGGGATCTGAAGGAGACAGGAAAAAATGTATATAAAGCAAATGTTCAGCTGATTGTTTTTGGTTGTGATTCAGAATTCTGAGACAAAAAATGTCTAGACTAGACATTATTATGACACCATGATTGTGAATGGAACGGGACAGAGAAAACAATGGATGAAAACCACCTATGCTGAGCGCTTTCTCTGGGGTGCAGCATTCCCTCTAAGACCTCCATCATCCTCCCCCATGTACCAAGAAGACCTGGAAGACTTCATCACTCCTTACAGAGCAGGGTTGATCCTTCACTGCTCCCTCTGTCTGATCCGGATTCTGATCTCCCCCTTCTGAAGCTCTCCATGAACATTCTGTGCACACATTGCTAGAATCTGATGAGAAATGGTTGTGTAAAACCTCACAGAGCCCAGTGAGTGAGCCTGTCTCCTTAGGCTCTCACTTCAGGGACACTCAGTCCCTGGTTCCTACCCATTGCTCCCCTTCCCTGTCCCTTACTGCCTTCCATAGGCCATTTCCACTGAGGAGATAGATTCATAGGTTGTGTTCATTATCTGAGGAGATAGATTCATAGGTTGTGTTCATTATCCAGAGGCTGATTTCTTCAATAATGAAAGCTTGCTTCTTGGTGACACTGGGAATTCTATATTTGTGAGATTTCAACAGACAGATGGCAAGAAGACCTTTACTACTATGAAGGGATTTAAGGCATCTAAGAAGAAAATTATCTGCAATGGTCCTGTAACTGAGCATTTAGGATATGGAAAAATAATTCAGCTTCAGAGTGACCAGCACAAGAATGTATGCTAGTTCTTTATAGAAACTAGATATACTAAGAATGATCGGCTGAAGGCTTGAGGGTTTTAACTGTTTGTGGTTCCCTGAAATGTAAATGGAGATTTCTTTGCAATGAGTAGAGCTCTTTTTCCGTCTCTTGTCATGAGTTTTAAAATCTCACATCTTGCATAAGGTATCCATTTATGGTCTGCTTTTTACTTGGATTGGGGTAATTCTGTACAATAAACTAAACAACATAAAAATCAAAAGGCCAGAGTATAGCAAGGTTATTTGATAAAGCCTCAAGAATTATTATTTTATATTTACCTAAAATTATATATATGTATATATAATGTATATATATTTATATATGTGTACACAAATGCAGGCATATTCTTATATGTATATAATCTATACACATATGATATAGAATATATGATATAGAATATAGAATGCATATATATATATATATATATATATATATATATATATATGGAATGAAGTTATGCCATTTGGGCTGACAATGCTCCCCATGAAAACTATAGGCTAAGAAATATCACAGAACCAAGTATGAAAAAAAAACCCTTTTGAGTGGTTGGTCAGGACAATCCAAGTGATTCGCTACGTAATATATGCTATTGCCTTTGCCCTTGAAGGCCTCTCAGAGCTTAAAGATATGCTGAAGCCATAGCACAGTTAGAATACTGTCAAGGGACAGCTTCAACATCCAGGGTAAATTAAGACAAGGCACAGAGTTGGCAATTTTTTCTGAGGGGACAAAGCTTGCCTGATTGTCAAGAAGCTCCCTCCAAACATTTGGCAGATGGAACAAAGCTCCAATCGACTTTACACACACACACACACACACACACACACACACACACACACACACACACAGAGAGAGAGAGAGAGAGAGAGAGAGAGAGAGAGAGAGAGAGAGAAAGCTCCAATGACCAAGCTCCAACCATTTTATTTTATCTCTTAGCCTTTTTATACCACCTAAGACAAAAATTCTCTATGTTAAAAAAAAAAAAAAAGATTTCCTGTTTGTAAAGGAAATCTTTTTTCTTACATACAGAACTTTTGTCTTAGGTGGTATAAAAAGGCAAAGCAGAAATGCTTACAAACAGGGGCCTAGCATAACTGCAGTCTGAGAGCCCCAACAAGCAGCTGAGTCAGATGCAGCTATTTACACCCAACCAATGGGACAGAAGCTGTTGATCCCTGTGGTTGAAAGGCTGGAAGAAGCTGAGGAGGAGGGCGACCCTATAGGAAGACCAGCAATCTCAACTAATCTGGACTCCAACAATCTCTCAAACATGGAACCACCAAGAGGCAGCATGCACCAGCTGATATGAGGCCCCTAACACATATACAGCAGAGGACTGCAGGGTCTGGACTAAGAGAAGATGCACCTGACCCTCAAGAGACTTGAGGCCCCAGGGAGTGGGAGGTCTGGTGGGGTTGGGGCTGGGGGAGGGGACATCCTCTTGGAGACAGGGGGTGGGGTGTGTGGGGAGGAGGTATGGAACGTGGAACAGTCAGAGGGTGGACCAGGAGGGGGATAAAGTCTGGACTGTAAAAAATGAGTAAATAATAAATAAAAACAAGTCTAGACTATTAAAAAAAAAAGAGTAAAGAATAAATTTAAAAATTTTTAAGAAAAAGAAAGAACAATAATTTTTTATAGCCACAAGTTACATAAACAACAATCACAAGAACAAATTCTCCAAGAACACATTAAAATCATTACACAAAAGGAAATTACAGCAGGATTATTGATTATATATTTGTTTTTGAGACTCATACCTAATTAAACATTTCTTTCTTTCTCTTCGCAAGTTCATTGTAACCCCAAAGCAATAATTGTTTTGTCATCGATTAACCAAGTTTAAGCAACCCAGTCTATAGCAGTATGATGGTTTGTATATGCTTGGTCCAGGAAGTGGCACCATTGGATGTGAGCTTGTTAGAATAGGTGTGGCCTTCTTGGAGTAGGCGTGTCACTGTGGGCATGGGCTTTAAGACTCACCCTAGTTGCCTAGAAGCCAGTCTTCTAGAGGCCTTCAGATGAAGACGTAGAACTCTTAGTACCTCCTGCGTTATGCCTGCCTGGATGCTGACATGTTCCCAGCTTGATGGTTCTGGATGAACCTCTGAACCTGGAAGCCAGTCCCAAAATTAAATGTCCTTGTAAGAGCTGCCTTGGTCTTGGTGTCTGTTCACAGCAATAAAACCCTAAGACAAGTAGCAAGGTTTTGTTGTTGACTTTGTTTTTTGTGTTTTGTTTTACTATGGTTACCTGATGACAATTTGTATGGAATGAGCATTTTCTTTGATTATTAACTGTTTGAAGTCTATTTTTCTCTTCCAAGTACAATCACATGCTTGTAAGGCATGAAAGTTCACTCTTCTCCATTTCTAACTTACACAGCCCTCATTAGTCTACAATGGAGGGGGCACACTCTACTCTTAATTCTAACTTAATTCTAACTTTATTGTAGCTTTTTGGAAAAACAACTTAAACCATCTCCTTAAACTTCCTATCGGCTACCTTTACTTCCTAAAACTATTTAAATCAAATCAGGAATTCTGTAAAATCAGTAGTTCACTTAAATAATATTATTTTATGAAAATTCATCTTGATACTTTTCTCCAGAAAAATTGACCAATAAAGTGGGCTGTTTCCCAGGAAGCAATCATGTCAGACCAACCACAGTGAGAGTCCCCCCATGCCCAATCACACCATATATGAGGAATTTAGCAATGACAAACATGAGAATTTACAGCAGCAGAAAGAAGCAATCAGGAGGCAAAGACCTAGAGACTGTGCCTCTCCTAGATGGAAAAACTCCATCATAGCTGTGACAAATGGTGGACCATCTCCAGAAAGCTTGCTCACCTACTGCAATCCTTCCTGCATGGTGTCTGCCAGGATACAGGACTCAGATTATTTCTGGATCTAACCTGAATGTGTCTTTCCTACAATCTAGTTTTCATAGTTTTGTAAAGTATTACGCAAGTCACCAAGGGATGGAAGCAGTTAGTATTTCTAGCCAGCTGTAGCATCTATGAGTTGCAATAATGTCAACACATACATGAAGATGCAGTATTACCACTCACATGTTGGTGGTTACCTACAGCCGCATAAGTGGATTTAAGGCCCATGCCTGGTACTAGAAACCTAATCAATTACCCAGGGTGTGGGAGGTCATGCATTTTAGAAGAACATCTATGGTTACTTTGCTAAACCAGTATACTTCCTTAACAACAGTCTAAATCTTATCCTTATTCCCACAGAAGTGTAGCTACCACCCTTCATCCAAGAAGCTTCTCTCTACAGTTAATGGATCAATTACTGAAAACCACAATTGGGCAAAATGCAAAGATCAATGGATTGTGGATAGCCCAGTCCCAGTGGACATATCTGCACTACAGCTTCTCCGTCTATAGCTCAGGGATCATTTAGAAATGGGGGGAAGACCGATCGTAATGCCATAATAATACCAAGAAGTGAACTTTATGAGTGTCTTTTTTGTAGTGACTGCACATACATGACCTAAACAATGACAGTATAAATGGACACGGTAACATGGGAGAAGAAAAATCTCATAGGGCCCTACCCTAGACAAAGAACTATAGGCAACCGGTGACTGGTGAGAGAGGAACAACTAATCAATAAACCTCTGATTAGTTATTTAATACAAAATGGTCAGCTCTCAGAACATAGACACAAGCCAAATGAACTCAGTGGCTTACACACACATGTAAGAATAATGATCAAAGAAAAAGAAGCACTCAATTTAAGAGTGGGAGTGGAGAGGCATAGGAAGAGTTAGAGGAAGGAAATCTGGGGGAGGGGATAGAGGGAGGAAAGATGATGCAATTATATTTTAATTAAAAATGTAAAAAACATTAAATAAAGTAAGAAAGCCAAAATACTGGTCAAAGTTGACTAGGACAGAAATCAAAGGGATGGCTGGACAAGTCTGCCGTGCAAAGGATGGAACACAAAAACAAGATCTAAAGAAGAGGCAGCATCAGAAAAGGAATTTCAAGAGAGAGAATTTCAGAACTCATGCCGTGGATCCTACAAGTTTAATCTTAAGATTGACAGCTCTACTCAGGGTACCATCAAAGTTCACATGCATGTCTTAAGTGCAGACAGCCCATCATCCTTGCTCATGACATGTTAGATTCCATCTGAGTACCACTGATGGAGAGAATGCAGTAGGAGTGTGGTGAGACTGTAACCAGCAGTTGTTGACGTGTTCAGAACTAACACAACTGACTAGGTATTCGTTTGTTTCAGACTCACACATCCTGTACTAGCTTCTACTGGCTCAGCATTTATGTATTTTGTACCCTTTTACTTAATTTCCTTGTCTAAATATACTCCCAACTTTTTCTGAGGAGATATAATCTGTGGGTATCAAACATTGTCTTGAGTCAAGATCAAGTGAACCCAGAGAAAAAGCAAGTGTGAGTGGAGATCGTGCTGGGTACCCTGATTCTTTCATCTCTAACTTCGAGCTTCAATAAAGCAATCTCTGAATTCCTACCCCTTCTACTCATGAAGGCTGTGCGAGAACTCTGGGAAGAATAGGCTGGGTACACTCTGCTATGTTCTGTCCTTTCCTAGAGAAGATGCTAAACAGAGCATATTGCATGCAGGATCTGGAGGAAGCAGAGGACAGTTGGCTTGCAGTTCACTGAGCACACTTTCCTTTCCTCCTTGCCTGTCCTCCAATTAGTCCTTATCAACAGGGATGATGCTTCAGTGAGGCATCTGCCATTTTCTCCTGAGTTCATACAAAGCTTCCAGAGAGGCAGTGTGTGAACTGTCTCTGTGAGTCCCAAAGCCTTAGACTCTCCATCACCCAATGGCCTGCTCTGTAGTGAGAGGACATTCTACAACATGCTTGCTTTGTGGTTGTGTGTCTTCTTCCCTAGCCCAGATGATGCTACTGCAGGATCCCAGCACCTTGACCATCATGTACTTAGGTGAACATAGGAGCTCAGGACAGACATTAGACAGGATCCATTATGCCAATGCTGGTGCCAGACTCAAAGGCAGTAGCCTCCACGAGTGTCTATTCTTTTCACTTACCAGTGTCCTCAGCTTTCTTTTAGAACATTAAAGGCACTTTGTAGAACATTGTCATTATTTAACATTGGAAATGCTACCATACCAAGATATCAGTGTACAATATTTACTCAGGTCAGACTTCCTTCTGTTTCATTTCTATCGTCTTCCTTTTCGTATAACCTTTAGCACTGTAATTTTCCTTTTCTAAAATCTTTGCCACTAAGCAATGTGTGAAAGGAAACTGAATTCAATTAGTTTTGTTTTACATTTATCTTGCATCAGAATGTTTGTGTTAAAGATCAACATTTTGTTTTTATTAGAAACTGCAAGGTGTGCTGGGAAAATGGATTTCTTTAAAAGAAAAATCCACAATGCACCAAGTATTGACAGCGCTGGGACCCAGTTTTCTCTGTTTTCTTTAGAAATTAGAACTGGCATGTCAACTGTGAGGAAGCACTAGAACAATGACAGTTGTTTATTTTGTGGAGGTTTTATATATTTTTCTCTGTGTTCTGAGAACGGCCAACGTGAGGAAATACGGATGGGTGCTTGTTTCTTACTCCTTAGTCCTCACTCCTTAGGACTGGGGTGAAGACGTGTCAAGCATGGAGAATTAAGATCTGACCCTGAACTTTACAGCTAACCGTGTGCAGAAGCAAATGCCCTTGTGAAGTAGATCGCTGCAGCTAACATTTTTTAAAGCCATTAATATTCAACTTTTCCTTTTAATTTCACATGTATTTCAGCTGTAATATACTAACATAATAAATAAATTACATTTTTTTAAGAGCTGTATGTAGCCCACTATATCTTAGGGAAAAATTTAGGAAAGAGAGAAAAGCCGACTTTACATTTTTTAAGCAGTTATTTTTCTCAGAATGAGGCTGCCTTTAGCAATTTTGCTGATAACTTAGTAATGAATGTAAAAAAGCAGATGAACAAAACCACAAACGCCAAATATCGGAGAGCAAAAAAAAACTCAATGATTCATGAAAGATTTGAATGTTTAGTATGAATTATTTAGCGTCTTGTTTTTAATATTCACGTTTGCATGTGTTTACTTTATGTATAATACAGATATTCAGGATCTATGTAGATGGGGTCACACGGAAGTAGAACCAGTGTAAAAGCTCTCTGTGATCGGCCTCTCTGGATGCAGACACGGGTGTGATGCTCTGTCATCCAGTTCCTCATTTACCAACGTAAGCCACACGAAGTCACCTGCCATATCCTCAGCTTCAGTTCTTGCACACGGCTCTAATTAGCCGGTGTTTATTCACAACTAAGTCACCTGTAAGTAGCAGTTTTGTTTTTCTTCCATGACTCACTGTTGGGCCTTGGATGAGATGACTCCATTTAACCTGCACCCTTCAATCACATAGGACACAGGTAGAGGTCTCCACCTCCAGAGATTTAAATATTAATGAGTTATCTAAAGGCCAGGGGTGTAGCTAATTAAGTTATCCCCTCCCTTTTCCCCACTCCCTATAAAAAGTCAGGGGAGCCTGGCTTTTGGGGGTGGGAGGAAGCGCATACCATCTACACCTATTCACCACGCCATGAAGAATAAAAGCTTTGGAAAACTTGACTCCACGTGTTGCCTGGGCCTGCAGCACCACCAGATTACCAGCTTTTGGAACTCTGGAACCTTGAACTGCAGCCGCCACCCGAGGCAGCTACATGCACGTGGGACCCTTCTGCCGCTGGTGTGGGAAGTGCAGCGAAACCCCACCGCAGGCCCTCATGGGACCCCACCGCTGGACTCTCCCCTCTCCCCACATGAGTTTTTTTTTTTTTTTTTTTTTCCCACAACTCACCTGTGAGCATCCTGACTGGAATATGAATGTCATTTCTGACTTTCTTTGTGGGGTGTGTGTGTGTGTTTTGTTTTTTGTTTTGGCCTTCACACTGGTGGCTAACACAATGCTGTAATCACACCATATACCCCAGAAACAAAATGTTCTGACCATGTAGGAACACACATTTAAAACGTTAGCTCTTAATATTCCTTAAAGGACTCCACTTCCTCTATTATATGAAAATGGGCCATCTTGGGGGTCTGACACGTCTTTCTCTATACAGCATTTATACTTTGGCTTTTGGATCTACTCAGAACCAGCTATCTGTTTTCTAATGAACTGTGAATAATAAAAAACTGCTTAAACAAAAACATTTCTTAGTATAGCTAAAAGATCATTTTTCACCGGACATAATGGGGAATTATAGGACTTTTCATCATTTGAATGTAATTTGCTAATGAAAAATACTCTTTGATCAATATAAGCCTATTTATTCTTTCTCTTTCTGTCCTTGTCAATATAGGGACTCTAACGTCAACAAGGAAAGATCATAGGATAAAACTCTGATGCAGATGGTACGAAAACATCCTGGCTCCTAAGATGCTGGAGTAATGCTGAATGCCTTTCATCATTTTGTTGGGTATTTTTGTCTGGCTTGAATCTGAAACTATGAAAGTCACAAAAAATGAAAATTCAATTAAGAAACAAATCATGAATAATAAGTTCTACTATATGAGAAAATTCATTATTTGCATTTTTTTGTGAATTGAAAAGCAGCTGGTACCATCTAATACCAAAGATGAGGTCCCTGGATCAGCTCCAATTCTGACTACATAGACTGAAAAGGACTCCTGCAACTGCTGTGCAGCAGAACAGATCAAGGCAGAGGACAGGTCAGGAGTGGCATGGTGTCCTTCTGATGCTTAGGGCTGCAGTGTCATGCTCATGAAAACTGACACAGGGGGAAATGCTCTCAGTCCAGATCTGTCTGCAGCTCATAGGCTTTCTAGTGCTGAGCTGTGGCCCTCGTGAATAGGAAAGGATGGCTCAGAAATTAGTACTGAATATTTCCCTTGAGAGCTATGAAATCTCAAAGATTGAACATTTTGACAGTGGAAGCCGAAGATAAAGCTGCAGTCTTTCTTCCTATTCGTGTGTGTGGCCTTACCACTAAACGAAGGCTGTTTCCATTTCTATGAGGTCAGGTCAGAGGGAGGCTGTCCTAGGGGATTATCTACTGTCACGCTTGTTTTCTCCAAGAAACACGGCAGAACATACTGCTTCATGGCTGGCCTTCCACTGCTCCACAGGAGCTCCCAAGCCATGCATGAACAGACAGCTTCCTGCGTAAAGAGGAAATATTTTACCCGTTCCCACAAGTCAACCTTCCAAACTTCCAGTGTCTAGTTATGGGCAGTTTCTGCAGGACAAAGGCATAGAGACAACATAGTCCTCTATGTTGATGCATTGCTCGAGATGCCTGAAGAGGCTTCTGGAGGCAGAGTCTGAAAACAACCAACAGATTTCTCAGCAGTGCTCTGCATCACAGGAGTGTGGAGGTCCTGGCAGGGCAGACTGACAAGTAAAGGGAGCAGTATTGATATCTGGTGCTGTTATAGCTGCTGTCCTTCCACAGATGAAGCAACCCCTCGACAGAGAACCCAGAGCTGGGGTGCAGATACAGAAGGACACAGAGAGAACAAGGCATAAATGTGTTGTCAAGATCTCAGCTTCCAGTTGGAAGAATTCCACACCATCTTCCTAGGTCCCTGGGGGAAGTATGAAATCCCAGCGAGAATAATGCGTGTTAAGTTTGACAAATCCCAGACCCTGCATTTCTCTAGGAAAGTGCTGAATGGGCTTCCTCCACTGCCTCTTCATCCCGCTGTACCTGAGTCTGAAGCACATACCAACACCTCCATTGCACATGCCCTATGGCCACACATTAACTCTTACAAGCAGGAACTCCCACCTACTAAGCCACTCAGGTGTTCCCTCAGAGCCTCCCCAGCATCTGCACAATCACAAATACACCCATTCGTGCCTGACCACTCACAGCCAACACACACATATCACACATACACATCACACATACACACACATCACACATGCACACACACATCACACATGCACACACACATCACACGTACACACACATCACACATGCACACACACATATCACACACACACATCACACATACACACACATCACACATACACACACATCACACATACACACATATCACACACACACACATCACACATGCACACACACACATCACACATACACACACACACACACACACACACACACACACACACACACACACACGTCACACATTTCAAACAGTCTACAGGAACTCCATTCCCTTGTTCTTGTGAAGACGTATGTACACTTCCCTGGTTCTACCTTCTCATTAGCCTTGAGTCTCAGTCCCAGTGGATCCGGACCTTCACTGTCAGAAAAAAAAACAGGCAAGCCAAGATTTTCATTCTGTATTTTAGCACCATAAACAGTGCAATTAGCCTCCTTCGTTATTTCATATGCATGTTCAACTTCTCACATCAAGCACTGGAGATATGTTTGTTGGGACCCTGGGGTATTAAATGCTTGGAGAATTTAGTCTGCTGTCAGTTTCCAGCTCAAGAAGGTCTAGGTACAATGTGAAAAACATCCTTTCTTCAAGGACCCCTGAAAGGTCCTTGCAAGCCCCAGTCTTGGGGAAATACTCATATCTTAAATGTAGGAAAAGAAGCGGGCACCAGGTGCCAGGGAAGCAGGGGATTCACAGAGGTACCCACAGGACCCCACTCTCCCAGCTGCTTACTCCTAAACACAGCCTGGTTTCCTGCCCAGCCCCTTAGCATTAGCTCTGTGGTTTGAGAGCCCTGCTCAAGATGCAGCCTCCAGAATACTCAGTCCCTCCAGACACCTGCAGGAAACTTAGGCAGAGTGAGCAACACCTTACTTTGAGTATGTCTTTGTTATTACAATCTGGGATTCTCAAACCTGGCCTCGGTGGATTACTGAGGACTTGATCACTGCTGAGTCTAGGGATCACCAGGAAGTAAGTACACAGCTTATCACAAGAAGCTGCTTGCTCATGCGTGGCCATTTGTGGGGTCTACCACACACTGCCTATTGTATACCTGTGTAGCATTGTTACCTAAATAAAGGCCATCTCTGGGTTCATACCTTTGTTTCTCAAAATTGGACTAGGATTTCAGTCTAAAGGGCCAGAATATGACATTCAGAAAGAGGTAGTGACAGGCCCCAAGCACAGGTGAGCCATCAGCTTGCAGGCATAAGTAAGTCTAGTCCTTTTAGTTAAGGGGTGTCTGGTTACACAGCAACAGAGAGCCAGAGCATCACTTAATGATCAACTACATGAGAGCGTGTGTCTGAGGATTAACTACATGAAAGCGTGTGTCTGAGGATTAAGCAACTCACTGTGAACTTGGTCCTGTGAAGGGACTGACTGTTCCTCACACAACTCTCATCCTTTTAGTAAATATTCTTGTGTAAGTTCTCTGTCTTGGTAAAATTAAAGGTTTGGCTTATAATGTCTTAAATCTAAATCCAATGCCATGCAGTTTTCATAATTGTCATACAAGCCTTGAAATCCTACCATTCTGTAAAGCATAAAAGCAGAATACCAATATCCCACTGGGTATGGACACTAATTTTGACTTTGTTCTCAAATTGTTGTTTGTATTTTATTTTCTGATGTCTTCAGAGGCCGCACTTGGGGCCAGCAGGCTGGCATTTACCTCACAAGCCTTATTGCCTGACCAGAACCATCGTAGGTGAAAGGAGACAACAACCGACCAAGCTGTCCTCTGACCTCACATGTGAGTCACAACATATGCTTTCTTCAATGATGATAATAATAGAAAGCAAAACCAAGATAAAATGAACCCCTCCAAACTTTGCATTTTTGAAAAACAAGTATCACTCCCTGAAGTCTTTTCACACAAGGACTTCAGTCAACATCATGTGACTTACAAGAAAAGGTAGAGAAAGGTGGTTTGGAGACTCTTACCTTAGAATCACTGCATTGTGTTATAGAGATGTGTAAAGAGTATAGTCTAATAACATGGGATTCTCTGTCTCCTAATCCATTGTCTGTACTATGTAAAGTATATAGTTTTTAGATCCCTGGAGTAATTTAATCATGTCTTTCATTCAACAAAATTTCTGTACAAAAAGTTTCTGTGCTTGTAGCATATAAAGATAATAGCCCTTAAGAAGGATCTGTAAGACTAATTCATAATCTCATACTATATATAATACTCAATAAAAATAATGTACCAACTCCACATTCCAGTGGGAAAGCATCTATATAATAACATAATGACAGATTCATAGAAATTGGGAAGTAAAATAATGTATAACCCTAGAATTATAAATAAACATCTAAATAATTACTCAAAGCAAACTGATTGCTAGTGGATAGGCCAGTGGTTAGAGGCACTGGTCAAGACTGACCACCTGAATTCTGTCTATGGAATCCGAATCCATGTGGTGGGAGGAACCACCTGTCACCATCTGACCTCCACTGTGTGCTGTGGCCTGCACATACATGCACAACCCACTAAATCAACAAATGAAAAAAATTAGTTAACCAAAAGGAAAAGTTAAAGCTGGCATATCAAATTCGATTTACTATAGATCATATTTACTAGAGCAAATAACAAAACACGAATGAAAAACTAAGGTATCAAACAGAGGAGAAATAGTAAAAAATATATTGCCAACTATAGAATTCTAAAAACTGATATAAAAAAAGAGATACTACATAATTGATAAACAGCGTGAAAGTGTTCATAAAAGACAGAGAAAAGCCACTGAAGACTGCCAATAACCCTTGCCAGATGTCAGAGAAATAAAAATTAACGAACTGAGGGTCATGTTCTTAAAACCAAATTACTTTGAAAATCAAACGAATTAACACACTGCACTCCCGCCCCTGGTCAGGCCATGCTATGTAACTGATATAATATCCCCGGTACTGAGTGTTTCCAAGGATGAGGTTTGTGGAAGGTAGCATACAAGCATTTTCACATGTCTTCTCTTTTTTTATTTGGGTTTTATAACATGTATGATAATTGTGATTTTTATTACTCTATATAATGAGAATAAAACAAGCTCTTTAGATATGGATAACCAGCTTCTACTGGGCCATAAACCTTAGGGACAGATGCAGAATTTGGCTCCAGTTGGTCACTAAAGTGATAGGCTCTTAATAGGCATTAATCAGTCTATGGTTCTGTGTACTTGACAACTTGATGTTGCTTTGCTTTGCTATGTTCAGAACGGAGAATTCCCTCATGGCAGTAGTTTGGTAGTCATGTGCCCGAGACCCTTTGAGACATCCTTTCTGAGTTATGAATTCCATCTCACTCACTCCTATAGCTGTGAGAGAGCACAGGGGTTCAGCATACCCAATTTTGTCTCCATCATTGGGCACAGATGGGAAATGAATGGGGGTGGGGGGGAGTTGGGGGGAGTGTCTCAGTACTTGGCAGACAGAGGAAACCCTGAATTTTAAAAAGCAGCAGGGTCTGGCAGGAGCTGTGATCAGAGTGAGGTTTCTGTTTTGCCCAAAGATAATCTGAGTGCCTGTCACTGCCCATGCTCTGCTTCTCCACCTCTGCCTCCTTGGAGACAAAAGGACTCCTCTGACAGGTTATTCTGACAACCTCTGTCCTCACTGTGTGGCTATGGATCTAGAACATGCTTGGTGAGTGACAAGAAAGAGAACAAGCCCATCTGTTCTGTTTTCTGGTTGTCATTTCTATGTATGCATTGCTGGTTAAGAGGAACTTAACAGCATTCAAACAAGACCTGAGAGCCCAAGAGGTACATCAAGAATGTCCTTCTATTGATATCGGTAGGCTTGTCACAACTTGGTGTGCTGGGGTGTGGAGTGGGGTCAGGACTTAATGACTTTTACATGATACATTCTTGAGAGCTTTTCTTTGTCAGGGCTGAAAGTCAAAGAAACTTAGAATTTGTGTATTTTCATAGTTGGAGCAGCAGACACAGGAATCTCATAAATAGAAAACTAGAAATAAAAAAAAAATATTATGGAGGCGGGGGAAGAAAAGCAAGAATATCCTACCAGAACACTACATTTTCCTGACTTCCCTTGTGGTTTTCAAATGAATTACTCAGTTGGATCGTGGAAGGAGATTCCACAGTGTGTGTTTACTCTGCAGCGGGGCCACATTGACCTGCAGGCTTCCGCACATTATCCATGCAGCAGCCCCAAACACTTGCTCAGCAAGGACATTCAGAACAAAGCAAACATTTTCCTCCTTACTTTAGAAAAAGATGAGCTTAAATTACATAGTATGTAGGGTTCTTTCAGTCCTAAACTCTATTCTGTAAGCCAATGTCTTTTAAATGACTGCTTTTATTTTTCTTCCAAAATTTCCCTTTTAAGTCTGAGTCTGTAGTTTCTACCAGGAAGAAACAGTGACAGCGGTCTTCTTGTTCTAACTACATATGCACTGCTACTCCAGAAAGTCAAATTCATTCACTCATCTGCTGATAACAAGAAAAGGTACAGGCTATTTTTTTGTCCCCATCTTTGGAAGAGCAAAGCTGATAGAAAGGAATTGATCTCTAACTTTAATGCACATACCATGGCCTACACACACACACTCACACACATACACAGACACACACTCACACACACACACACACACACACACACACACACATACACAGACACACACTCACATACATACTCACACAGACACACACACAGATATACACACACATACAGACACACATACATACACTCACACACACACATACACACTCACACATACACATACACACACATTTATACACATACACACATTTACACACATACACTCACATACACACATTTACACACATATACACACATATACACACATACACTCACACACACATGCAGACACACACACATACACTCACATACACACATTTACACACACACACATATACACACATACACTCACACACACACATGCAGACACACACATACACACACACTCATACAGACACACACACATACACACACTCACACACACACTCACATATACACACACATATACAAATTCACACACATACACACACATAGACACACACACATAGACACACACTCATACAGACACACACATTTATATACACACACACACACATAGACACAGTCACACACATACACACACATAGACACACACATATACACACACTCATACAGACACACACATTTACACACATACACACACTCACACACATACACACACTCACACACACAAACACACATACACACACACTCACACACATACACACACAGACACACACACACTCATACACATACACACATATACACACACACATAGACATATAAACACACATGCACACACATACACACATGCACACGTGGGGTTCAGGGGAATATTTTTACCTTTCTGTGAAACCTTCCCACTGCTGTCCATAGTGGCTACACCAGTTCATGCTCCCATGAATAGTGAATAAGAATTCCCCTCCCCCATATCCTCCCCAGTATTTATTCTAGCTTGTTCTTTTCCTTAAAAGACATTTGTGACTAGGGTAAGATCCAACCCAAAAATATCTTTTTATTTTGCAATTCCTTGATGACTGTGGATGTGGGACACTTTTCAAAATACTTATTATCCATTTGTGCTTGTTCTCTTGGGAACTCCTGTTCTGTTTTATATCCTATTTTTATATCAGGATATCTATTTTTCTTGATGTTTAGCTTTTGAGTTCTTTGTCTAGTTTACATATTAATCATCTGTCAGTGGAGAGTTGGAAAAGATTTTTTGATGTTATATAGACCCTTTCTTCACTTAATTAGTAGTTTCCCTTGTAGTAAGAAAAATTTAAGTTTCATGAAGTCCCATCTGGAGACTGTTGGCCTCATTTTCCGAGAAAGCAGACTGCTGTTCAGAAAGTATTTACCGATGCCCATCTTCTAAAAGGTACTTTATGTTGTCTCCTCAAGTCATCTATGACTGATTTCCCACCAGAACTAGATCATGGGCCCTATTTTAATTTTGATAAGTTTATTTTTATGTGGATGGGTATTCTGCCAGCTTGTATGTCTGTGTACCACTTGTGTGCAGTACCTGAGGAGACCAGAAGAGTGCATCAGATTTGGAACTAGATTTACAGATGGTTGTAAGCTACCATATGAGTGCTGGGATTTGAACTCTGGTCCTCTGGAAGAACATCTAGTGTTCTTAACTGTTGATCTCTCTCTCTAGTCTTAATCATACAATCCTGTTACTAAAGATAGCATATACTTGATTGTACAACATTTAGAAATTAAACTGTATTTAAGCAGAAAAGTTATTCTCTGTCTGGGATGGTGTGGATACCTGTGGTCCTATCTAGCTTGGGACCCACTAGCTACAATAACAACATGCTTGACAAGATATGCTCACTACTGCAATAGTGGCATTATTAGTCAAGCATGTTTGACTGGATCTGAGACATGTTCCTCAGGAACAAACTCATGCCTGGTACTACAGACCTGGTTGAGAGTTGATGGCTGGAGAAGTTAGACCCTAGAGGAAAACCTACTAAAGTGAGTTTCCTAAATATGCATGGTGTCAACCTACCTTCTAAATATTTATGTTTCTATCCATAAATCAATGTCCTTCTCAACCTTGATCAGAGGGGTTTTATTTATCTACTTATTATTATTATTATTATTATTATTATTATTATTATTATTATTATTTGCACTGGGTGGCAGTTAACGTACACTGGTCAAAGTTGTGAGTCATTCCATACTAACTGTGGAGTATTCACTGAAATAAAGCATATAGATTGTCATCAAAGAGGAAAGAACAGAAGAGCCAGAGGTTGAAGTGTGCTGCATGACAGTCCTCCCAATCTGACACAGAGATTAACTCACTATAGTACTGCAGCTGTGGTTGTCTGCACAGACAGGACCTGTGACCATCTCATCATGCAAGGCTTGGGTATTTTATAGTACCCATGAGCCCTCTCTTTTCCTTAATTGACCTTGTTTAGATACCATCTCCACACCTTCTCACCATTTCTCCTTATAATATTTTCTGAAACAAGAAGCCACAATGTCAGGAGCCTGTTTTCACCTTCCCTATCTACGTCTGTTCCTCTAATTCCTTCACAGCTCATGTAAACCCTATGACAATCATTTTTCTGCATTGAGATTTGGAGGACATGATAAGAACTCGTAAATAAGCAAACATTTCTTACATAGAATAAATATCAATGCAACATAAGAGAAAAAAACGGATTTGAAGTCATAAACATTTTTAAATATAGGCTTAGGGGAAAAATCGTGTAGGCAAATGAAAACAAACCAGTCACGTATTCTAGGAAAATATTTTAGAACCATTTTCCTAATAAGTAATTGGTCACAACTGCCAAGAGGCAAAACAAAATCCCAAAACAGACAAACCAAAACTGTGACAGTGAACTTGTAAAAGGTATTGCAGGTAAGGAACAAAAGATGCCCAACATAATTATTCATTAGGGAGATGCAAATTAAAACTGCATTAAACATTACTGCATATTCATGAGTAATTATTCCAGCCCTAATGGCAGAGTGAAATGCTGGCAGTGATCAGAATGGTTGGCCGTGTGTGCTCATTTGATCCCCTGGGCTGCTTGCATTATTTTGTTTCCCAGAGTAACAATAACAGAAACCACACCCCAGGGGAAGTGGTGGTGGAATTTGCCACAGCACGAGTTTACTTACAATTAAGTTTGCAATCATTCCAATTGGAAACATTTTAAGACAAAATTATGTTCTATCACATATTTTGAGTTGAAGTATGTTCTTTAGATTGGTGATTGCAGAAGTAATGTTTTTATCTAGATAATCATATACTCTCTTTATTCTTGAGGATTAACTCATCATACTTAGCTTTGGCTTGAATGGCATATTCATATAATTTCAAGGTCATAAAATATGAATGGGTATGTCACAGAATGCAATTTTATCAATATTCTATTTATGGGTAAAATGTGTTTACTTAGGCCTCCTGAGAATATTTGAGTTTCTTTCTAAACTTTAGTATTAGAAGTGCTTCATTGGTCATACTTCAGCCTACAAGACTTACATGTGTGGAAGAATATCTTATATAATTCGTCCACACAGTATCTTTCGGTCCAAGTGCATATGTACTTACAGATCCAAATTTCTTTCCATAATGCTGTGTGAATTTGTGGTTTTCAGCTTTGTAGGAGAAGATGACTTGGTTTGGGGAAAACAATGTTTTTATGATTCATAGCAAGTGTTTCATTCATTACTCACTTTCTGTAGATTGCAGAAAACTAATTCTCTAGACTGACAACCTTCAGCTGGGCAGGTGGACATGAAGATGCTAGCAAGTGGATGCTCACTTACTCATGAAGCTCACCCCAATGTACTCATGAAGCTCACCCCAATGTGGCAGTGTTGGAGTTTTTCAGTATTAACTATGAGGCATTCTAGTGACCACAGCATGCAACTGGGGAGTCTTCCTTGGCCAGTCACTACTGTGAAGTAGTCAGATGGATTCAAAACCTATAGAGGAGAGAAATTTCATGCTGTCATTGTCTATTGAAGTAAAGTAGAGTTTAAAAAAAGAATGTCTCTCAGTCCGTCATTTAGAACAGTGTCCCTGGAAACACTTTTGTTTAGAATAAATAGAATATATGCTGCTGGCATCTACTTGGTAATGGGAGAAAAGCTCCAAATACTTTTGTGCATCATTCACATAAACACCCCAGAATGATACAGCCCCCAGTATTAGTAATTCCATGTGGAGAAGCCCAAATGCATGCGTGAATACCTGCACGCACACGCACACGCACACGCACACCGGTGTTAAAATGAATCCTTTGAGACAAAAGAGTAGAGTTCATGTGCCAAGTGTGGAAACTAAGCTTTAGGCTAGTAAACACAAATGTTACCTCTTTGTAGACTGTAATTATGTACATAACATACACACATGAGCACATTTTTGGAGATTTTTCTTACATGTCTTAGATGATTTTTCACAAGTCATGCTGTCACATCAACTTTTTAATGAAAATCACAAGCATATAATAATATATCCTATGCATTCATGATGAATTACTTTTGGTCCTTCCTAATTTGTGTGCTTTTTATTTCTTACACTCATCTAACAGATTCTTTGAGTATTTCCAATGTTATGTTGAATATAAGTTGTGAGAATAAATACATTGCTTTGTATTCAGCCTTAGAGGAAAATGATATAATAGATGATGAGATGATTGATAGATCACAACTAGGTGATAAGAAAGATGGCAGATAGGAAAGATGACATGATAGATAAGTGATGTGATTTGGTATAATATGATAGATGATATGTAGGTGGCGATATATAGGTGAATAAAGAGATGGGATATGTCAGATAGGTAAATAGATAATAGATAGATGATAGATAGATAGATAGATAGATAGATAGATACATATATAGATACATAGATAGATGATAGAAGGATAGATGATAGATAGATAGATGATAGATAGATAGATAGACAGACAGAACATACAGAATCTTGTCTCATTGAATTTCTTTGACAAATCTATAGAGATTCATAACCTAAGGTAAAGACTTAAAACATATCCAGTGTGTTTTACTACCCCAAGTTGGTAAACATTTATTTTTACAATATTTACTACAGGGTCTTTTACAGTCACCTTTCACACACTTCTCTGGCTCAACAAGCTTCTCGGTTACGTTTTCTTTCTTTTAGCTACTAGCTTTTTTTTTTTTTTAATTTGGGTTTTATTTCTCAATTTTAATAGTTAGATATTTTCTTTTATTGTTTTTATTTTATTAATTTTTTTTGAGAATGCATCTCCTTGTGTGGTTCAAACTGACCTCAAACTCCCTGTGTGTCTCAGACTGCTGCCTAACCCACACCTGACTCTTATGTCAGCCACAGGATTGCTGAGGGTTCAGGTCTGTGCCAGATGCCCCACTTACTTTGCTTTTAAAATTTTCTTGAATTATTTAATATTTACTTAGTGGAATTAGTTGATATAGCAGCAACTGTAACTTTAATTTTTTTAAACCTTATTTTTAATGATGGTTTTTAGATGTTTTAGCCACACACCCCCAACCCCCTGTAGCCAACCACCCACCAGAGGTAGTGAAAAAGAAAGGATACAGGGAAAGTGGACCTGTTTAGAAAGGTTATTTAAAGCAACTCCCATTTGTGTAGTCTGGAAAGGAACCCAGAGGTACACCAGAAGAAGTTCTTGGCTATGCCTCTCTCAGTGAATTGAAAATCAGGAAAGATGCAAGACCCACAGCTAGTTCTATAAACCAAGCTCAGCCTCTGTCACTATCCATCCTGTCGTATTTATACTCTCCAAACATCAAATGTCCTCCGTGGGTCTTGTCTCAGCACTCTGCCAATCAGCCTGAGTCTGCTGAAGTGACAAGAAATTGCAACACACCACCGGAAGTTTTTAGTGCATTTCTCTCTATGGAGTCTAGACAAATGGAGCCCAACCATGCAATGTAAGATGGAACAATTCATGCATGTTATCATGTGTCCTTTCATGTGCTTGCTTTAGCAGAACATCCTCTCTCCTATGCCTGCTTCAGTGAAACATTCCTTCATGAGTTTGCCTTTGTCTTTCACCCGTGTCCACCTCAGGAAAACACTCCTTCACATGTTTGCCCCAGCAAAACACCATCTAACACAACTGATTTTCTAAAGAACCCCTAAGTTTCCACTTCAAACAACTGAAAGATGTCATCAGGGAAAAGAAGACAGCTTTATATTCTACATGCTAAAAGTAAGTTTTATTTCACAACACAGACAGTGCTTGTTAGTTCTGAGTTCTTCTTGCCTGGTCCATATTCCCTAGAGCAGCATAAAGAAACTGTTTGACAATGTTTTTCCTTGATTGTAAGACACCTTCAGAATGGCTCATACCACATTTCAAACAAACACAGTCATCCCTTAATTCTATTTCCTCATCACATTGCATCTGCCTCAAGGCCACAGATGTTGGTCCCTAGATGTCCTATTTTCAGCTTCAAAAAGACTCTGCTCCTGTCTTTGTAAAGGAACACGTGTGGCACTATAGACACTGCCATGTTGGTGTTGTGAGCATCATTTGTTACTTCTTTTGTGTATAAATGTCTTCATGCAACACACTTCTTGGAAGTGCCTACAATGTACCAGGCTTGTATCCAAGTTTGGAGAACAGTCATCACATCTCAGATCTCTCCCAGAAGCTCTCCCTAACCTTGTGCTCTAGAGTGAGCTGGACAAGTAAGTGGGCTTAGCACTTCTCTTTTTGTGATCTGACCTCACTGTGGACTTCCATATAGTTAGAACCATCCATAAACTCATGTGTTTCCACCTGTCCATTTTGTTCCCTGAAATAACTCTGAGATTTCTTATGAATAAATGCTTAGGGCAATAGCTTTGGCATTGTTCACTAACAAGCTCATATCTTAATTACCCATTTATTCTAAGTCATACCATGTGGCTGGTTAGCTGGTTCTCAGTTACATGCAACTTTCCCTTCTTCTTCCTCTTCTTCTTCCTCTTCTTCTTCTTCTTCCTCTTCCTCTTCTTCTTCTTCCTCTTCCTCCTCCTCCTCTTCCTCGTCTTCTTCTTCTCCTTCTTCTTCTTCCCTCCTCATCCTCCTCATTCTCTTCCTGCTCCTCCTCCTCTTCTTCCTCTTTCTCTTCTTCTTCCTTCTCCTCCTGCTCCTCCTCCTCCTCCCCTCCTCCTCCTCTTTTTCTTTTTCAGTGAATCTGTTGGGCCTGATTATTTTCCTTTCTCTCTTCTGGATGTCCTACCTTGTAATCTTTCCACAGCTCATTGGCAAATCAGCCTTTTATTGACAGGTAACGCTTCCATTCAGTACGATATTATCTCGATACTTGAACATTACTATAAAGTGTTGAAATACAAAATGCACTCCAAACCTCTGCACCTACCTGGAGTGCCCAGAACTACACAGCTCTCAGATGTCAGAGCCTTAGCTTACATTAGCTCACCCTCATAGAATCTATCTCAGATATCTGGGGCTTTTGGGGGGGGTTGTTTTTGTTTTTGTTTTTTTCTGTTTGACCCTGGGTTTTTCAGATCCAGTTGGTCTATCAGGTTGGTATTGATTTCTATAGACATTTGTCTTGTGGCTACAAGAATGAGAATGTGGACCAGTCTGGATTCAGTACATTAGTTCATCTTTCCTCTTACAGTGATCTTTCCACCAGTACTGACAGCCATTGTTATGTTTTCCATAATTAGTCCCCTAAAGGTTTTTTATTTCTATTCTCTCCCTCACACTATTGATTTCCTTGGCTCATTACTGAACAGCATTGTTGCCCAAGTGGTCAGAAATAATTTTAACCAGCATCCTGCACGAGATCTGAAGGAGGGAGTGTGGTGCTGAATGGAGGGGTAGCAAGATGGGTCAGCATCAAATTGACCATGTCATGTGTGTCTAAGGAATTATCATTATGAAGTTGTATGCCCAAATAATCTCTAGCTTCAAATTTAAAAAAAAACAAACAAACAGACTTATTTTTAAAAGAAGTTATGAACAGATAAGGAAAAATTATTATGAAAACATATATCAACAGACATTTTCAGTGAAAATTAGAGGCAGGTTTGCTTGCAGTCATGCATTCACCGTAGTAAATAGCTATAGCCAACAGAGAAAGGAAAAGTGTGGTTGGAATGTAAAAATGTTAATACACTTTAATTAATTAAAGAAAAACTGCCTGTAAAATGTGGTCTCTGTGTATAGACATGACACTTTATATTTATCAACATATTTTTCAGGAAATTCATTCACTTCCTTTCTTTTTTAAAAAAAAAAATTCAACATATTTTTCAGAAAATTCATTCACTTCCTTTCTTTTTTTTCTATTCTTTTTTTTTTCTTTTAAAAGATATGGCCTTTAAACTATATTAGGAAAGTTTGGTGTCCACAAACATTTTCTGATTATCTCAAATGTGTGTTTTCTTCACTAGTGTCTAGCCAGTGTCTCTGCGCAGACAGCTCCAAGACATGTATTTTCCCTGGCTTCTTAGCTCATGTCATTCCTTGTGCTTTAGCTTCGACTTTTGAACCCAGGGAACGTTTTTGTCCCTATTAGATGATTTTTATTAACTAGGGTTTCACTACATTGCCAATATCAATCTCAGCCTCTTAGTTGCCGCTTGGCTCATGTCTGTCAAGTATCCGCGACTACACAGCACACCTTCTGCCATTGGCTTTCCCTCTCGTTTGCCTATGTATTTCCTGTTGGTTCTTTGATTATTGACCTGCTCTCTTGTGACATGCAAGAAACATTATTCTGTTTCCATTTTATTGGCTTATTTCTTTCTATTTGTGACTTCATCATTACGAAATGTGATTCTCATCTGTTTTACTTTTGAAATTGCCATCTCTACTTCTGGGATTCTGTTCATACATCATACTTCCCCTGTTCCCTCCACTGGTCTTAACCTCATGTGTGTAGGTGTATTTCCTAAAATGAAGCAATGTGGTTTTCTCACAATGAAACCTTGACAATCATCTCATAAATAATGGGATGCACCTATGTACCTAGGAGCTCTGTCTTTCTTTTTCCCACAGAGGAAATCTGGGATCAGTGGACCATGCTGCTCTCTGACAGAGATGCTTCAGCATCCTGGAAGCTCAAAAGGAAGCTTTGGAATATTGAGGTTAAAAGGAAGAAAGAGTTACTGCATACAGCTAAAGAAAGAAGTGAGGTTAAAACAAGAAACCCCAAGCAAGTTCTCCAATGCAGTGTATAGGTGAAACCTCATCTTCAGAGGCCATGTGTAGCTGTCCTGATCCGCACCCCAGTGCAGATACCACCGAGAGTTATCATCAGCCTGAGATCACTTCAGGTCCCTCCAGATTACAGATCCTTAGTTAGCATTGATCACAGACAAAACAGCCTTGCTTGTAGTTGTACCTGAATTATTGTCCTTAACCCCATGATCATAAAATGATTGCTTTAAGTTGGTCCCTTTGAGGATGGGTGAATAACGTTAATGTAGACTCTGGGTTGTGCATAGTATATCTGTTATCTACATTCCACAGAATTTCTTCACTTTTATCTCCAAAAACTCTATTGACTTCAACCTATGCATCACTGACATTAACAATACAAATTAAGCTTCATTACCAGGGGCTGCATTTTTCATCTCTTTGTGCTTACTTAGCTGTTTTTCAGCTTTGCCTAGGTCCTCCTTCCTGCCCACATCCCTCTTGGGGGCAGGGGTGAGAAGGTGAGGAATCAAGGCTCAGACTCCAGGAGCAGGTGAGAATATGAAGGCAAGCTCCTTTGTTAATTCTCAGGGAGGGCCGTTTATACCCTCCACCCACTCACGATGTCCTTTTGGTCCCAAGCAAGTGTGTTCACCAAGTGGCAGTTTCTGATTGGCTCTCATTGTCTGTGTTACCAATCTGTAGGCTCTCAGGCAGGCTTCAGTTTGTCCCCGTGAGGAAGTTGCCTCTGTGGCTGTGTGGCCCCACTTGCTGTTTACTGATATTTATGTGGAGGCAGCCATTGGCCAGCCAGCAGGGCCTCTCTGTTTCTCCTCTTTCTATTGACTCCAGTCTATGCATCACTGACATTACCAACACAAATTAAGCTTTATTACCAGGGGCTGCATTTTTCATCTCTATGTGCTTGCTTAGCTGTTTTTCAGTTTTTGCTCATCCTGCAGATATGTATGTCTTAGCTTTACAAAACTTGCATGCTTTATAAATAGTCCCTTTTGTAACATTTACAATCTTAACACCTAGAGCTGTTGAGGTTTTGCTTATTTTACAATGATACTACTGGAATTCACTCACTGAAAGGCTCCTTTCCTTTTATAGCTAGTGCTATCAAAGTTTTCTCTCGTTGATTGCAATGGCCGACTCACAGAAATGGAGCTGGCTGTCAATAGGTCCAGGTTCTAAACAAATACCAGCTAAACAATGGAGACTCACATCATAGGTAGATTTCCAATTTACCTGTGTTCTAAGCTTCGTTTCCTCATTCCAATCTTTTAGCAGTTTTTTTTTTTTTAGAGTAATTGTTTCTCTGCAATATTTATGTTATTTCTTTACTTTGCATCGTAGTATTGGTCAAGTGTGTGTCACCTCACACTCTTCTCTCTCACACTTTTGCTTTTCTCGTCCCCCACCGCCTCCATTCATCACCTGCGTTCACACAGACATATTGCTTCTGCATTGGTGTCATACACACACACACAAACACACACATACTTTTACATACCGAAGCGAACACTAGGAATCCCATGCAAGTAAGAGCACAAGATGTTTGTCTTTCTGTGTTTGGTGTAGTGAGTTTGATATTACTGTCTCCCGTTCTACCCATTTCCCTACAAGTGTCGTCACATACTTCATACTTTGCTATGGCTGGAAAGAATTCCATGGTATGTTTATATCTCAAGATCTTTTATTTTTCTGTTGTTTGTTAACAAGTCTATGTTTGCTCATTAAATGTTTACTTTGTATGGAGATGTTTCACAAAATCTAAACTGTAATTGTTTCAACTCCTTCAAGATCACTTTGTGCTATAGATAATCTGCCAGATGCGGAGAAATCCAATAAGTTAATATATATGTATAAATAGATAAATAAACGAGTAGACGGTAGATCATATATTAGTATTTGTGTATACATATTCAATTCATACCCTAAATATATTCTTTTGATTAAATTATATCTTTACATCGATAAGCAATGTGTAAAAGAATTTTCAATGCATTTTGGAATCAAAATTTATAGCACATTCATGTGCTTATTAACATAGATTAGTAAAGAATGTGAACTTTAATCAATATAAAGGGCAGAAGGCTGAAGGTGTGAAAGCCCATAAATTAGGTATTTGATATGCTTTACCCTTTAATGGTTTCTTATTCCTTCCTCATAAACATCTAATTGTACCTTTAGAAGAAGTTAAATTGGGCAATAAAAAATGAATTACAAGCTGCAATTTAAATGTTCCCCCAGTTCATGGTTTAATACATAAATACCTTGGAACTGGGGTATTACCAATTATTACCTTCCTCAAGAAGATATTTTAGATAAATCTCTCTTAATTTTATTAGTATATTTTATGGGTTATCTGTCAACTATGTATCTTCAAAAGTGTGACATTATCTGCTTCTTAAACATTTCAGCACATGAAAAAGTAAATGCATTAACATTGGTGTGCCGGGATTTATATGTAGTTAATAATTAAACAAAATGACATTCTACCCCTAGCATGTTGCTCTGAAGAGTTCAGGTTTTTTATATTCCTCAAAATAATAATAAAAAAAATGCTTTGTAATCAAGAGCTAGATTGTGTTTGGTCATCTGAGCCTTCCAGCACCGCTTTCAAAGGGATTATTTGGCATTCCCATTAAAGATGATGCAAGCTTTTAGGGAAACTCAACCAGTAGGATTCAGACAGTGGGTGCTAAGAACATGTCCTCAGCACAAGCATAACATTTGAGAACAAGGGAGTTTGAGATACTCAAACAGATGTTGATAACTGAGCAGGAAAACCTAAGTAGGGTGCATATATGTCCTGAGAAGAAAGTGAAGGAGACTGGGAATCCACCCATTTTATACGGCAGGTTCCCCAACTACCTGGAAATTAGCACCAACAGGAATTTGGGATCACAGGACTTATGTGAGATAAAATAAGAAATAGCAAAGTACAGTATTAATAAATAGTATCCTAGATAAACAATATGCACACAATAAAATGATATTATAGAAGTCAAAGGGCCGGAAGTATAAGAAGTATAAAGAAAGAGACAGGCACAAAGGACAGGGAGGAGAGATGAGAGAGAGGGAGGGAGGGATTTAATATAAAAACATCAGAACTCATGTGTCATAGTGATTTATTGCCCCATTTTTGGAAGTACTAAAAGTGAATCTGCATACAGAGCTGTGCGGTGCTCACTTTCCATGGAACACTGTTAGCTCTGTGGTCCCCTGAGGTTCATCCCCACGACGGGCCACGGCAACGCAGAGATGATTTACCTGCTGTTCCTCTTTGCCTCAACTGGCCTTGAATGTGGATAGGAAAAAAAAAACATTTTTTCCTTTTGCTTTTTAATTCAGAGTGCAACGTGCAGGCAATTTGACAGAAATATTTTCAGGTTATTCTTAAACACAGTGTCTGACTACATTTTTTTTCCTCAGTCAATTAAGAGGCAAAATGGCTTACATATTAATTACTGAAAAAAACCAACTCTGATCATTTACTTTCTAAGTAAAATTTAGGTTAATTTTTTTATTCTTTGAGAATTGCATACATGTATACAATTGCTCATAGACATTTCCCATCCCTTCCTCCAGCTACTCCCACACATCCTCTAGCACGGCCTCGTTCTCTGATTTTGTTTGCTCGTTTGTTCATTTTTTTTAAAGGTCACTGAATCCAAAATTAGTGGTACTCTAATGCTCACAATGTGAAGCCATTCACTGGAGCATGGGTAAGCTACCAGGCACCAGACTCCTAACAAACCTGAATCTCCCTTCCTTCAGCATCAGATGCCATACTTCCTCACCCTGGAGGATGTGGCTCCATGAACACCTCTTGAATCCATGCTGGAGTGATGACTGGCTTGACCTTGGGCAGGAGAATACGGGCTACTGTGAGTTCATGTGTGGAACAGCATGGAGGTGTTAAGACACTGTTTGTATAGTTCTATCTGACTTCTAGCTCTTAAAAATCTTTCTGCCTGTTATTCGACAATGTCCCTCAAGCCTTGAAGTCAGGAGTATGGTATGGATGTCTCAGGACTGAGCACTCCATAGACACTTCCCTGTAGTTTACCAGTTATGAATCTCTATATTACCCACGGTTTGCTGCAAAAAAGAAGCTTCTCTGATGAGGAGAAGGCACTTAGAGACTATGTCAGTTTAACAGACTAATAGTTCATAGGTTTCCCCTTAGGACCTATTAACTGTCCAGCCATAAATTCTTGGCCAGATTGAGTTTTCATCTGTGGAGCAAGCGTTAAATCCAACTCGAAAGTAGGTGGTTTCTCGTACATCATTCATAGCACTATTGCACACATCTTGTGAGCCCAGTCATTGTTGCAGCTCACACCATTCACAGCCTGATCAGGCTGCTGATGGCTTTCTTCTCCAGTTTCCTTAATGGCACTTCTAAGTATTACAAAGCTAGTCAGCAGGGTAGAAGCTTTGAGGCTAGTTAGTTCCTGTCTGTTTTCTCCCCGTGCTGTGATCCTTTTGTGGTGGGCACAAGAGCAATGGCAATGGCCTGAATTGTTTTGGTTTTGTGGACATTACCCTATGTTTGGTTGAAGAAAGCAAGAGAAACTCAGGCTACTTATTATTTACAAGAAACACATACATGAATAAGAATAAGACTATCATGTCAGGAACTCCTCATGCATAGCTGACTGTAGTGTGAAAACTCTTTCTTGCAGTTCATCATCAAAAGTTATTTAAAAATAACTAAACTAGAAAACAACTGAAGACTAAAAAGCAGTGCTAATTGGTGTTAAACAGAAAAAAAAAATTCACAGGAGATAATGAACACTTAGATGGAGATGGAGAAGGTAGGGGATATGGACGAATCTGGATTATGGTAGAAGAAGCGCCAACTAGATTCATTATGGGTGAACTAAACAGGCAAGGGGTGTGCTGAAATAAAACCAAAGATAGCCCTATCTTGTTTTAACAAGTATAGGCTGTAAAGATGGTAAACTGCCTCACAGCCAAAGTGACCCAGGCGATTTTGTTTCTGTCTTTCTTCTGGGGATCTGATTTCACTCTTCTACTTAGCACCTTCTGGATGCATTGGTCGCCTTCTGGTCTTAAATCATACCAAACTCCACCCTGTCTGAGAGACTCTTGCATGGTACATTTCTTCCAACAAAATGTCCCCAAATATGCACAGTATTGTTTCTCTCTAAAGTCACATAACAATTCAAATGCCACACTCTACATAGGTCTTCCTGAGGAACGCTGCCGGGGGCCTTTCCTTGTGATATTACATGTCACAATGAACAGAGAGAGAGTAACTTTTGATCCTATTCACTGTCTTGTCCCAGAGCAGATGACCTCAAGTGCTTTCTTCAACTTTGCTCGCCATGCATAATCATCTAATGCACTACTCGGACAAAACAAGCTAACAAATTAACAGAAAAATCCATGGTCACAATTATAACCAGAATTACAATGGTTGTGTGATGGCGAAAGGATGGAAAAACACCAGGAAAATATTCGGAGAATAGAGAAAACTTTCTCTGCTCAAACTGGAATTTCAGCAATTGGAGGGGATATTAGGTCTTAGCTGATTCTAAGAGATTTAGTTCCAACTCTCTGGTTCCTCTAAGATACAGTGATGTGCTTTGTTCTTCCTCTGTAACAGCCCAGTGCAGAGCACCAGTTGCTAGTGGGCATCAAATTAAATATCTAGCTGACTAATTTGCAAAATATGGCTCTGACCTTGGTTGATTATCCAAGAACTTTATAAATGTAGCTACCTATGTCCTTCCATAGACATTTATTGATTTTCTTAGTAAAGTGACTATCACATGTGTTGAGTGTCAACTAAAAGGCAGATGTTCTACAGGTGGAGATAGTCTGCTCTAATTGGCAGGATGAGAGTGTGGCCTTGGGCAAAGTTTGCCACAGGAAAATCATAGCATTAGTAGTAGTTAGCTAACCTTCGGGGACAGGAGTGTCTGGGTTCTGCCCTTGTCTACTGTGTGCTTTTAGCTCAGTGATATAGAACAAGACTCTAGTCTCAAAAAATTTCCTTTTTCTCTGCATGGTTAAGAGAAGATATTAAAACCTACTCATGGAGACTGGTAGGAACATTAAATGCTGAACCATGCTGAGAGTTTCTCAATGTCTGAAATGTGGTGGGAATGAATTATTGCTAGGTCCATCTCTCTTCATGAAGCAAAATTCTCCTTTCTCATTGTAGTTCATGAATGGCTCAGCTTGCTGATAGCTCGTGTCCAAAAAGATCCTGAGATGCTGGCTTTCCTTATTCATGTGAGCCCACAGTCCTGCTTTGGAATGAGTAAGAGCCTTGTTGGTAATCATCACACAGCTCCCACTAATAAAAGTGTGTTAGCCCTTCTGTGAGCCTATATGAGCCCCTCCGTGGCAGTATTAGTCAGTTCTATACAGTCTCCGTGAACTTCAGTTGGAGATGAGTTCCCTGCACTTTTAAAAACAAGCACAGACCTGACCCAGTGCTTTGGGAAATTTTCCAATCCCAGAAGAGGTATGTGAGTCCTTACTCTCTTAGGGAGCAAAATAGCCCCGTGTAGGCCATTTTCTGATGTAGGCTAGGCAGTTTGTTCTTTGCAACATTTGCACATAGGTTTAGATTCTAAGAATAGTTTACCAATCAAGATGTCAACTTCCCCCCATGATTTCAGTTCTATACAGTGGAGTTTTACTGCAGCTCCCGAGGGAGTGTTCTCTCCTTTCTTCTTGTTCCTCGTTATCTTTTGACAGTTTCCAGGGAGGAGAAGTTGCAGTTTCCAGACTCAAACAGATTTTCAGATTTTCTCCCTAGCTTAGTAGACTCGACTGGTTATTAAACTTTGGTGAATAAGCACAAGCATCCCATGAATCCCATTATAATGAAAACTCCTGGACTTGAATATCCATCATAACAAACAACTAACCAGCATGATAATGCACTGCTTTGTGGTTGCAAATGCAAGTTGCAATAGTCTCAGCAAGCAGACGTAGTACAAGGCATTTCTGCCTTTTTTCCATGTGTGGGGGGAGGGGGATTCCTACATGAGTACTGTATTTACAGCACCTGCCCTCACCACTTTTATGTTCTCTCCAAATCCCTCTCAAATTCAGTCTTTTAACCTTTAACTATTACTTTTATATATAAATAAATTCAACGTGCTGAGCCTCTTTAAGGCTGCTCATATGTGTATGCCTTCAGGACTGACCATTTTGTATCATTAACCAGTTAGGAGGGTTTGTCAACTAGGGAGCAGCCATTAATTGCTTGTAGTTCTTTGACTAGAACTTGGGTCTCATGAAATTTCTCTCATCTGTCTTGGCATGTCAACTGATATGGTCATTTTGCGGATCCTGTTTGAGAAGTCATATTTTGGAGTTATCATATGTATAGCTTTCCCTGACATATATAGAAAACACAATCACACAGTAGAAATCCTGTTTTTCTGACTCTTATGATATTTTCACTCCCAATTCCATAAAGCTCCCCAAGTCTCAAGTGTAGGGGATGCATTGTAGATGTATCGGTTAAGGCTGGGCATATGCTGGGTTGTTCTCTGCATTTGGACAGTTATGGTTTTCTATAATGGTCTCTGTCTGCTGCAAAAACAATGGTTTACATGGTGATCACTTCACTTACCTGTGAACATAAGGATACATATTTAGAATGCAGCTAGGAATTACATTGCTTTGGTTCCTCTAGGTTCCTTGGCCTCAACAGCCACAGCTAGTTGGCTAGGTTTACAATACAAGGCATAAATTTCATTCTATTGAGTGAGACATAAGTCCAGTTAGACAGTTTAAGGTTACTGCCAAGATACAAATTCCACTACTGTATATTTAGAGATATCTTGCCATGTTGGTCATTACAATGGTTTGTCACTGTAATAGCCTATAGGACTATGTATTGCTTTCCCTTTTCCCTTGATGGTTTGTATAATACCTTCTGGTGCTATGACAGATAATCCTAAAGGAGGAGGCTTCCATCAATGCCTGCACAATTCCCCCAAGTGTCTTTCATGATGTCTTTCAGCAATAGAAACTTACCTCCAAATTCTGGTGGCAACCGAGGGCTGCAGCTAAAGCCTACATTGTTTGGGGATGTTGCTTGGATGTTTCTGACCAACAACTCAAAAGTACCAATATGCTTGGTACTGGAGTTCTTTTAAATAGTCTATAGAACACACATACACAAACACACTCACACACAGAGCGCACACACACACAAACATACATATACAAATATGTACACAGACATAGAAATTCACTCATAATACATACACACACATATACACATACAAACATACACATACAAACACACACAAACACATACATATACACATACACACAGAGACAGCACACATATACACATATACTTGCACACACAACCACACATATACATATACACTTGCACATTCACACTCACACCCAAGCCATATAATTTATATGTAATTTTTAGATAAACATAAAACAATGACTATCAGTGGCATTTTCAAACATCATTAGTGTTATTTAACCCTCTTCCCACCATTTTCTTCTTCCCTCCCTCTCCCCCCCCACTTATCAGTTTCCTACTTCCCCCTCCATAGTACCTGCCATTGTCCTTTTATTTCTATTTCTAAATTTCCAGACTGATGGGAACTCAGGAAGAAGCTGCTGAGGAAGCATCTCTCTGGTTTCATTTGGTGTCTAGAGAGTCTTGCTGCTCTCCTGCCAAGAGGCTCTGGGGGAGGTGGAGACCTGGGGCTCTGAAACAGATGCTCCCTGTCAGAGAGCGATGGAAGTGAAAGGCAGTGATGAATTAGGGAGAGGGACTCATGCTTCACAGCACTCTGATTTTAATGATCTGTACAGAACCACTGCAGCATGCAGTGTTTCCAAATTAAACAAAGGAAACTTTCCCTCACACACAGAAGCAACTCTCTCTCCAGATTGTCTGAGTAATGTCGAGGAAACATGAGTGCATCGCTGTGTGTGTAGGGTGGGATGTGGCTGTGTGAGTTCCTCTCCTGCCTGAATCAGGACCCTAAACAACTGAGGAAGTTGTGGCAGTTTCAGTGAACATATTTCATTTCTATTGCTTCACAATTGATTGTTATAACAGAAACGAGCAGCGATGATGGGTAATGGAAAATTTTAATTGTATTTCTTTCAAAAGTTCTACCTGTAAAGATAATCCGTTTTATGGGAAAATAGAAGATAATTTTGAGGAAAGGATCTGTACAAATGGTGAAAAGGGATTTTGGAACTTCTCCAAACAACACTGTGAAGGAGACTTCAGAGCCACATAGATCAATATTTTAGGTCAGTAATTTTCTTTGCAACCATGGTCAGTACTTGATTGTCACCCAGAATTACTCACAGATGAATAAAGAGGCCCA
>JANHMN010000014.1:66429071-66511167 GCA_030674055.1 Rhabdomys pumilio
TTCTGCCGTTGGTTGACTCAGAGAGGGGTAAGCATTGAGGGTTCTGCAAACATCTCCAAATGTTAGATGTGCTAGGCAGAGAGACCGGCATGTGAACAAATAGTCCTTTCAAATACCATTCTGAGAAAGGAAGCAATAGAACAATCTCCCCACATTAAACCAAACATCTTATTCGATTTGTGTTTATCATCGAGCGATACTTTTATTTAAAAGTAAGGGAATTTTTAAAAGCACATTTTGTTCATTTCTCCAAGGTAACTGGTAACACAAAGACTTAGTGGCTGAGTAAGTGACTGTCTTGAACCCAAAAGTTTTGAGGCCAACACCCTCTCCACAGCCCCAAGTCTCCCCACTCATACCTTGACTATATTCACTTCATGAAAGAGATTTGAAGCATCTGGTTGAATGCCTTTTGAAAGGCCAAGAGGGGTGATTAAATCCAGTGAATGCTCTCCATTCTCTTCAGAACCCTTTCAGAGGTGTGAAATCCAGGCTCTTATTTGGATACAGAATTGCTTGGAGCTTATGCAATTCACCCTGGCCCTGATCCTGCCAGGTAAAGTTAAATCTGGCTCTGGGTCTGTTCCCTTAGAGGGCCTTTGAGATAATGGGCTGGCATTGCCAGGAACACGGCCAGTAATCACGCTATCACAGAGACTGCATGTAGTTAATTTGACACAATCAGTTTGATGATCATCCTGCTTTAGGGAAATAGAGAGTTATGACTTTGAGTTTATAAAACTAATTTGTAAAGCACTACTAGTATTACTGTAAACTTTCTGACAGGAAGAGAAAAAAGGAAGCAGGGACAGGTTTACTATGTAGTAATTAGTTCCCTAGCACAACCTGACAACTGAGTTCACTGTGACTGTTGCTAACTTCCCGTGTGCAAATGGGTTGATGTGCCAGGTTCCTACAGCTTGTTTGCTAATCTGTGTTTAATGTATGATTCACTTCATGCAAAATAAGATGGCGGTTGCTTTTATATGTTGACAGATAACACAAGTGTTTCTGGGCAAGTGAATTACAATGGCCAATTGCACTCACTCCAGAGCACAAGCTGAGCCCTGGTACTCTTGTTAAAATAAAATACTCACACACTTGCCTCTTGTCAACAATGGGTCAGCCCTCAGTACCTTAGTGCTAGGATGTCATGCCTCCTTTCAGGTATAAACATATCAAAAGGCAGGAAGCGCAAAGTCCAAGTGTTTCAGCCATTAACCATTCCAAGGGTCATGTGAGGAAATCCAGTGTCACTTTCTGTCCTTGGCTTCTCCTCTCTCACACATCTTCACCCTCTTACTCTGCAATGAGGGGCCTACTCTTCCAAGGCTTTCCCCTTTCCCAGTAGGGAGACTTTGATCTCAGGAGAGGGTGGTACAGGGTCACTAGATGACATAGACCAGGCTAGGTTGTGGGCTAAGCCATGGTTACCTTCCTGCAATCTTGTAAACAGACCCGGTCCATAAAAATCTGACCACCATGCTTAGCCAGTTAGCTGTGGGTCACCTCTGACTAGGGGATCCTCAGCTACTTTATGGCATCCCAGAGGTTTAAAACACTTTCTCCAACAAAATCCTAAAAATTGGGACACTTCTCAGCATAGATCAAATGTGTGGTCCCTAGTTGGTTAGGCAAGGGCTAGGGTATTCTTCACTTCTGTGAAGGGTGGGAAGGTGTGTGTGTGTGGTAGGGGGTGAGCATATATGTATGTATCCTTTCTTTTCAAATGCTAAATGACCTAATAGTATATATACATATATATACATATGTGTGTGTGTGTGTGTGTGTGTGGATGTGTGTGGATGTGTGTACGTGTGTGTGTGTTTCAGCATCCAGTCAAGTCCAGGTGTTTACTCAAAATCTGCATCCAGGACAACTCCAAAGATGCTACCCACAGGTACTCAGGTCTACGCCTCACAGAGGCTTCTACTGTGCCTGAACTTTCCTAACTGCAGTTGATCCCACAGATCCTGGACACCCCTCCCTAACCTCCCACCTCTCCCTCCTTCCTGTCCTTGAGTAGTCTCTGCCTGTGGTGACTGGTGTGGCAGCAGCAGCAGCAGCAGCAATTGCAACCATGATGGTGAACTGTCAACCTGCTCATTTTAAATCCCAGCCAGTGGCCTTGGAGTAGGTATGGCCTTGTTGGAGAAGGTGGTTGCTAAGGGTGGGATGTGGGATTTCAAAAGCTCATTTCAGTACCAGTGTTCGTCTGCCTCTAACTTGCCATTTCCAACGTGAATTTTCAGCTACTTCCCCAGCGCAATATCTGTCTGCCTACCACTGTGCTGCCCACCATGATGTTCACGGATTCAGCTTCTGAAACTGTAAGCAAGCCTCTAATATGAGGCTTCGTTATATAAGTTGCCTTGGTTATAGTGTTTCATCACAGCAATTGAAGATGAGTAACTCTGACACAGGAGATTTGTCTTATTTTCATTGATTGGTAATAATTGTGCATATAATTAGGTTCCTGTACATTTTAACACATGTGTAAAACATACAGTAATCAAGTGGGCCCTTTATTTATCCACACTCCCTGTATTCTTTACCGCCTCCAGCATCCATTACTTTATAGTGACATCAAATACTTTATGCTCCCACATATGAGGGGGATCATTCAGTACTTATCTTTCCATGTCTGATTTATTTCATTTAATATAATTTCTTCTAGTTCTATCCACGCGTGCCACAAGTGATGGAATTCCCTTCTTCTTGGTAGCTGAATATCCTATTGTGAATACCTTCCAGATTTGCTTAATACATCTGTCTTTGATGGATACTTTTGGATTCCCTATCTTCCCTATTGTGGATGTTGGTGCAATAAACAAGGTTGTGTCGTGTTTTGTTTTGTTTTGCTTTGTTTGTTCTTAGTATGCTGATTTCATTTCCTTCGGCTGCATACCCACATGTGAGACAACAAGATCATGTAGACCTAGTTTTTAGTTTTGTTACGAACTTCCATACTACATACTGTTCTACAGAAGTATATTAGGACGTTTTTAGTATATGCTATACCTTAGTCCCTCTTTCCTCACCCTCTCACACTCTCTCTCATTTTCCCTCCCTCCTCTCCTCCCTACCCTCCTTCTCCTTTTTTCTTTTCCTTCTTCTCCCTTCACTATCTCTTTCCTCTACTTTCTCAGTTCATTTATTTGCAACACATACACACACAGAGACACATACACATATATTATTCCTATGAATCTTTTCTTTGTGAGCTTGATTTTACTCTTGTCCTTCCTTATTTTGTTTTATATATATACAGAAAGAGAGGGGGGAAGAAGAGGGAGAGGAAGAGTGAGAAGGAGGAGAAGAAGAGAAAGAAGGGGGAGGGGGAGAGGGGGTCGGGGGAGAAGGGGAAGGGAGAGGAGAGGGGGAAGAGGGGGGAGGGGGAGAAGGGGAGAGGAGGAGAGAAGGAGGGAGAGAGGGGGAGAGAGAGGGAGAGGAAGGGAAGAGCAGGGGGAGAGCAAGGGAGGAGAGGGGACGAGAGGGGAGAGGGGGGAGAGGGGGAGAAGGAGGGGGGAGAGGAGGAGGAGGGGGAGAGGAAGGGGGAGGGAGGGAGAGAGACATCTCCACGGCATGAGGTTTGTTTCTGGGCACCAGGCAAGCTGCTTTGCAGGACCTGCTTCTTTACTTTCGGTGACCCTCTCTCAGGCCACTTAAACTTGTACAAGTTTCTTCTTAATTTGAATTATTAATGAATAAAGAGTTGACAGTCCTGTAATCTGAAGAGGCTTTGAATATTTGATATAAATTCACAGAACTTTGATTCAAGATCAAGATCTTGTATGAGGCTGAATCAAAAGCACCTGGATTACAAACGCTGAATTCATCAAGTGGTAGAGCTCTTCCAGAGGCACCTCTAAAACCTCACACTGTAAAAGCAGCTATCAAAAGGTCACATTATACCTCATAAACACGATGATTACCAATTAAAATAAATTATAAAATGTTTAAGGAACAAAACCCAGTAAAGTAAGTGTAAAACCATGCCACATCTTTCCTCTCCTGAAGGCCTTCACAGCATGAATCTTTTCTTTATGAGCTTGGTTTTACTCTTATCCTAAAATTTTCCTTCCCTAATTTGCTTCGTTTTCAGTCACTTGTAAACTATTTTCTTTCTCCATAGATCATTAGCCACTTTTTTGTGAATCATTTCTGAATATCTACCATGAAGTGTCTCTTCTTCTTCTATTGTCTTTCAGACAGCTTGAGACGCGGGGTCCCTCTGAGGCCTAGTGAGCCTTACCAACTTCATTTTCACCCGTTTCATCTGTTGTCAATATTGAATGTGGCAATGCACTAGTGAGATACCTTCTCCCATTAGCATATGGTATATGGCTCATTATCTAGGGACGTTCCTAATTCTTTGGACAAACTTCTCATGCTTTTCACACAAATACACTAAATGGTACTACAGTGCTCTCTCTCTCTCTCTCTCTCTCTCTCTCTCTCTCTCTCTCTCTCTCTTTCTCTTTCTCCTGCCCCCAGTAAACCAGATGACATGGGAAAAATTAGAAAGGAGGAAGAAAGCAAAGCATCTTTATTTTCAAATGATATTGTAGTATACATTAAGTGACTCTAAAAATTCTTCTCAGCAACCCTGTCAGCTGATAAATACTTTATCTGTATACAAAATTAAAAACAAAAAGTCAGTATTGCCAACCATGGCTGATTTTCCTAGGTGTTTCCACTTGGAAATAATGCCCGTCTATACTAGATCATACCTCAGTTCTCCCATGCCACACTGCAGGGAGTCTGTTTATAGTGATACCTCCTGAGATTTGGAACATACAACCTGATGCACGACCACGTCTACGCTCATTCCTATGGAAACAACTGCCACTGGGAGAGTCTCCCCTCAGCTTGCCCCATGCCTCATTCCCATGGTATTTCTTTATGATACAACAGGGGGAATGCAGGGCCAAATATGGAAAATGAAGCTGGGACATTCAGTGTGACCATGTGTACTCTTTAACAAACCGTTCTGACAGAGAGATGACATTTGACAACTTAAGAATACCATGGAGAAGGCAAGTCAGGCACACAGTCCTTCAAGTCATAACATTATCCTAATACTAAACTTTCAGTATAGAAAACTTTCAGATCTCAAAAAACTGTTCTCGACAGCGGCCTGTATAACACACAGGAAATGCTGTACATTTGCACTGTCACGACATATGTGTGGGACAGAGGACAACTTGCTGGAGTCCGGTTTCTCCTTCTACCTAAAGATTGAACTCAGCTTTGTGGCGAGCACCTTTACCTGCTGAGACATTTCACCAGCCCCAAGACACTATCTTTTTCAGCAGCACTGGCAAGAAGAGAGAACTCCTCTTGCCCAGGAATCAAAGGTACTGGCTTCAAATCCTTCTTTCCCACCTTGTTCTGAGTGAGCTGTTTTTAGCTTATTACAGTCTTGGATGGATAACTCGGAGCAAATTCTATCCTCCAGGAATCTCCTGCCTCTTTTGTAAAATAGAAAAAACACTGGCAAGAATGCCAGGTGGACAGTAACAAACTCGGAACTTGGAGCTTTCGGTTCAGTTCCTTCACCTGGTGGTGACTCTCTGGTTCTCATCACCTGAGAAGCAGGGACAAGAATGGAAATGCAAAGTCTGCACTGTTAGAATGGGGAACTTAAGTGAATTGCGGAAAAATCTAGAAAACTTCTATGGCTGTTCATGTTGGCCACAGAGTTAGGCTGTAGAATGAGAGATGAACTGTAGAGTTGAGTCCAGCCAAAGAGGCAAAAGGGCAGGGCGGGGTCCAGAAGAACAAATGGATAACCATACTGATGGCAGGTTTACGTGGGTCAATAGAAACTCCAACAGTCCACAGTAACAACAGGGGCCAACCAAAGCAGATGCTCCTGAGTCAGCCGTGATCTCTGCCTGTCAGTTCTTGATGTATATTCCTGGGCAGCTGGATGGCCAGGGAAAGGGCAGTCACCATTGTGGTACTTGATGTCATCTACTCTATGCACCTTGGGTAAGGGAGTGGCATCCTTTCTTTGCTCTGGTGTGTTCATAAGTTATTGACTGTGGTTTCCTTGACACAATATACTCATGCACTTCTAAGGTCCCAATTTACCTACATAAATTTATTGTCCCTTTCTGCTCCCAGGAACAAGCCATTTATCAGTCTATGCTGTACAAGTAGACAGATGCTGTCAATCACCTGTCTCGCAAGGTGAGAAATCATCTTCCATCCTCAGAGTGAAGCCAAATGTTGCTTGTAAAAAAGGGACTCTAAAAGCAAGGCCCATTCTGCAATCCCCTTATTATACACTAGCTAGAGCATGACACAGGCAAAGATTAACAGGAATATCCACTGAGAGTATTATGATTTTACTATTAATGACTGAAGAACATTCCCAACTAAAGTTAACACATGCAATTGCTGTAATCTTTATTTTTTTTTCTTAGTTTTTGTGTAAGTTTCTTTTCTGTCCCAGGATCATTCATCACTGTCCTCATGGTTCAGTAGGCTGGCTACCCTCTCAGGACGTCCATGTTCCTTATGACCTTGACGACTTTGTGGAGTGCTGATTCGGTTGTTTGTAAAACACTGTTCAGCTTGGGTTTGACTGACATTTACCTGGAGGTTAGATTTAGATGGGAGTTATGAATTCTTGGGGTGAAGACTGTAGTGGGTAAATGGCTTTGTCAGCATACTGTATCTAGAGTGAAGGACACCACATGACTCAGCACTGCTGTTGTTCCTAGGGAGCTGGCTGAGATGGGCTTTGTCACTTTTCATCACCGTGAAGTTATTCATTCTTCTCCCTTTCTTATTTGACACTATTCTGAAACAAGCTACTCTGCAAGGCCCATACCCAAGACACAAGGTCTTATGTTCATCCCACGCTCCACTTCCATGAGGACAAAACCTCAGCACAAATTATTTTTTGATCATTTTCTTCCTGAGTACATTGTGGTGTGGGCTTATTTAACAATTTATTCATATCACTGTGTATTCATGGATATTTATTTATATTTTTGTTTATAACCCAATCGTCCTAAGGTTTCTACTGCTGCAATGAAACACCATAACCAAAAGCAAGTTAGAAAAGAAAGAGTTTATACTTCCACACCATAGTTCATCACTGAAGGAAGTTAGGGCAGGAATGTGGAGGTAGGAGCTGATGCAGAGGCCATGGAGAGGTGCTGCTTACTAGCCTGCTCCCCATGGCTTGTTCAGTCTGCTTTCTTATAGAACCCAGGACCACTAGTCTAAAGATGGTACCAACCACAATGTCTGGGCCTCCCCCAGTGATCACTAATTTAAAAAATATTCTACAGGCTGATCTTATGGAGGCATTTTCTCAATTGAAGCTCCTTCCTCTCTGATTAGTCTAGCTTGTGTTAAGTTGATATGAACTTGCCAGAACACAGATAATCTATCTTGATGGTCATATTACTTCAGCACATGTTGTTGAGGGATGCTGACCCCCCTGCTCCTTTGACTTTTATATTATTGTTTACTGATATGCTTTGAGAATGTATTTTTTTTTCTGGCTGCAGATGCACTCAGCTCTAAGTCCTATTCCTACAGATGAGCTCTTTCTTACTTTCTTCTTATATTTTTGGTTTACTCCTATTGTTCCTAGCCAGCACAGGCTTCATAAAATACTGAATTTTCTCCAATGGCACTCATTTGGCATCAAGACATATTACTGAGGAGCAGGAGATAAAGAAATCCACAAGGAGTAACTGTTTGGTGTGGAAGGACACTTCATAATCATCAAAAAAAAAAAAATTCATCAAGAGGTAGTTGCAATTCTAAACTTCTATGCCTCAAATGCAAGGACACCGAAATTCATAAAAGGAACGTTAATCAAAACACACATTGATCCTCACACCATAATAGTGGGAGACTTCTACACCCACTCTCACCAATGGGTAGATCATTGAAATCTAAACTAAACAGAGACACAGTGAAACTAACACATGTTATTAACCAAATGGATTTAACAGATATTTAACCTTTGTCTCAGCGCCTCATGGAACCTTCTCCAAAATTGGCCATATAATAGGATACAAAACGAGCTTAAACAGATACAGGGAGATTGAAACAATCCTGTACATTTTGACAAATTACAACAATCAATAACAACAAAAAAAAATAACAACAAAAAAATAACAACAAAAGCAACAGAAAGCCCACATACTCATGGAAATTGAACAACTCTCTGCTCAGTGATAACTTGGTATGGAAGAAACAAAGAAAGATATCAAAGACTTTATAGAAGTCAATGAAAATGAAGACACATAATACTCAAACTTATCAGACACAATGGAAACAGTGTTAAGAGAAAAATTCATAGCACTAAGTGCCCTCATAAAGAAGTTGGAGTGAGACTATACTAGCAACTTGACAGCACATATGAAAGCCATAAAAGTAAAAGAAGCAAACACACTCAAGAGAAATAGACCTCATAAAATAGTCAACCTCGGGGCTGAAATTAACCAGTTAGAAACAAAGAGAATAATGCAAAGAATCAACAAAACCAAGACCTGGTTCTTTGATAAAATCAACAAGATAGATAAACCTGTAGCCATACTAACTAAAAGGCACAGAGAAAGTATCCAAATTAACAAAATCAGAAATGAAAAGGGAGACATAACAACAGAAACTGAGGAAATCCAAAAAATCATCAAAAACTGTAGGTAAAACGGCTGGGAAACGCAGAGAGTTCCTCCAGGTTGGAAGTTAGGCATGGCTGCTGTGGCTCCACAATTCCTCAAGGCGTGGCCCCAAACACGAGAAAAACCATGGGTTTTTATAGGCTTTAATGTCATGGAGGAAGGTGGATGGATCTGGATGCACCCCCCCCAAACCCAGGGCAGACCTGAGTTAAATAGAGAAGGAAAGAGGGGGTGGGACTGGGGAGGAATGTTTAATTGGCTCCACCCTCTGGCCTTCAGGTACCTCATTAGTAAGTAAATCTCTCTAGGGCCTGAGGCCTGTTAATCACACCCTCTGCCTGTGCCCTGCATGACTGAAAGGTACAGGCTGAATGGAGATTAGACCTCCTGTCAGGAGCCTGGGTTCTGGGGGCATGGCCGAACACCCACAACCCAAGAACAGGGATACCTTTCCATGGCCCGACAAAAGGCTACTACATGACCTACTACAAAAGGCTATACTCTACAAAACATGAAAATCTACACCAAATGGATGATTTTCTAGTCAGATACTACATACCAAAGTTAAATCAAGATCAGGTAAACTATCTAAGCATACCATAATCCCTAAGTAAAGCTCAGGGCCAGATGGTTTTAGTGTAGAATTCTATCAGACCTTCAAAGAAGACCTAATACCAATATTCCTCAAGCTATTTCACAAAATAGAAACAGAAGGAACATTACCTAATTCATTCTATGAAGCCACAGTTACTCTGGCATGTAAACCTTACAAAGACCCAACTAAAAGAAAGAGAGAGAGAGAGAGAGAACTTCAGGCCAATTTCATTTATGAATGTTGATGCAAAAATACTCAATAAAATTCTTGCAAACAAAATCCAAGAATATATTAGAACCATCAATTACCAGGATCAAGTAGGTGTCATCTCAGTGATTCAGGGACAGTTCAATATACGAAAATCCATCAACATAATACACTATATAAATAAACTCAAGGAAAATGTTACATGATCATCTTATTAGACGCTGAAAAGGCCTTCAACAAAATACAACATCCCTTCATGATAAAAGTCTTGGAGAAATCAGGAATTCATGGCACATACCTAAACACAATGAAAGCAATAATACATAGCAAACCAACAGCCAATATCCAAATTAAATGAAGAGAAACTAGAAGCAATCCACTAAAGTCGGGAACAAGACAAGGTTGTCCACTCTTTCCCCATCTATTCAATATAGTACTGGAGGTTCTAGCTAGAGCAATTAGACAACAAAAGATTAAGGGGATACAAATTGGGAAGGAAGAAGTCAAAATAATCACTATTTGCAGACAATATGATAATATACATAATCAATCCCAAAAATTTTACCAGAGAACTCCTACAGCTGATAAACAACTTCAACAAAGTTGCTGGGTATAAAATTAACCCAAGCAAATCAGTAGCTTTCCTTTATACAAATGATAAACAGGCTGAGAAAGAAATTAGGGAAACAACATCCTTTACAATAGCCACAAATAGTATAAAATATATTAGTGTAACTCTTACCAAGCAAGTGAAAGATCTGTACGACAAGAACTTCAAATCCATTTTTTAAAAAATGAAAAAATCCTCAGAAGATGGAAAGATCTCAAATGTTCATGAATTGGTAGGATTAACATCGTGAAAATAGCCATCTTCCCAAAAGTCATCTTCAGATTTAATACAATCCCCATCAAAATTCCCACACAATTCTTCACAGACATGGAAAGAGCAATTCTCAACTTCATGTGGAAAAACAAAGAAATCCATGATACCCAAAACAATTCTCAACAATAAAAGATCTTCTGGGGGAATCACCATCCCTGACCTCAAGCTGTACTACACAGCAATAGTGATAAAAACCACATGAAATGGGTACAGAAAATGTACCATTTACATACAGGTCGATCGATGGAATAGAACTGAAGACCCAGAAGTAAACCCACACACCTATGGACACTTGATCTTTGACAAAGAAGCCAAAATAATATAGTGGATAAATGAAAGCATCTTCAATAAATGGTGCTAGTCTAATTGGCAGTCTATATGTAGAAAAATGAAAATAGATCCTTTTTCATCACCTTCCACAAAGCTCAAGCCCAAATGGATCAAGGACCTCAACATAAAACCAGATACACTAAATCTAATAGAAGAGAAAATGGAAAAGAGCCTTGAAGTCATTGGCACAGAGGGAAAATCCTGAATAGAACACCAATGTCTCAGGCTCTAAGGTCAACAATTGATAAATAGGACCTCATGAAACTGCAAAGCCTGTGTAAGGCAAACGACACTGTCCCACTGGTGGGATTGCAAACTGGCACAATCACCCTGGAAATCAATCTGGCAGTCCCTCAGAAAATTAGAAATAGTTCTTCTACCTGAAGATCCAGCTATACCACTCTTGGGTATTTATACCTAAAAGACGCTCCACCATACCACAAAGAAATATGCTTTGCTATGTATATAGCAGCCTTATTTGTAATAGCCAGAAGCTGCAAACAACACAGATGTCCCTCAATGAAAGAATGGATAAAAAAATTGTGGTTCATTTACACAATGGAATACTAGTCAGATATTAAAAAATGAGGATATCATGAATTTTGCAGGAAAATGGATGGAACTAGAAAATATCATCTTGAGGTAACTCAGACCCAAAAGGACAGACATGGTATGTACTCACTGATAAGTGGTTATTAGACAAAGAGTACAGAATACCTAGGATACAACCCACAGACAGTGAGTAATATAAGAAACAGAAAGGCCCAAGTGAAGATGCTTCAATCCCACTTAAAAGGAGGGAAATAATCACAGGAGGCAGATGGAGGGAGGGAGGGTTCTGGGTGGGAGAGGAGAAGAGAAGGAGAAAAATGATCAGGTATAGGGGGACAGGAGAGAAGCCCAGAGGGCCAGGAGAATGAATAGAAATAAGCAGCCTTGGGGCTAGGAGGTGAGGAACCCTCTAAAAAGTACCAGAGACCCATTAGGTGAGAGACTCTCAGGACTCAATGGGAGTGACCTTAGTCTAAATGCCCAACATTGAGCAGAAGGAACTTGAAACGTTCATAAATATCCAAAACGTCCAATAAATAGACAGGACCCCAAATAGTGGGACAGGGATACCAACCCACAGTCAAAATTTCTGACCCAGAATTGTTCCTGTTTAAAAGAACTGCCGAGACAAAAACAGAGAAGAGTCTGAAGGAAAAGCGGTCCAATGATAGGCCCAACTTGGGATCCGTCTCATGGGGAAGGTGGGGGCACCAAGGCCTGACACTATTATTGATGCTATGATGTGTTTACAGATGGGAGCCGGGCTTGACTATTCTCTGAGAGGCCCGGTCAGTATGCAGATGCTTACTCCCAACCATCAGAGTGAAGTGGGAGACTCCTATGGTTGATTTATCGGAAGGTTGTAGCTGAAGGGAAGGGCAACCCCTTCAGCACTTTCAACTAACCTGGACCCCAAGAGCTCCCAGAGACTGAGGCACCAACCAGGAGCATATATACACAAGCTGGTCCGATGTCCCTGGCACAAATATAGCAGAGGTCTGTCCGGTCTAACCTCAGTGGGAGAAGATGTGCTTAATCCTCCAGAGACTTGAGGACCCAGGGAAGGGGAGGCCTGGTGGTGGGGAGCACCCTTTCAGAGGCAAGCGGGTGGAGGAATGGGATGAGGAACTGTGGCAGAGGGAACCAGGAGGCAGGGCAATGACACGAATGTAAATAAAATTTTAGAAAAATGTTATAAGATTATGGAAAAAATCTAAAGTCTGTGACACTCTGTATGAAGATTGTTTTTGGATGGAACTATGAACACATGTTCACTTCTCTGCCCATGTTAGACTTTCATACCCAACTGTTTTACTATATTGACTGATAATGACATCAGACAAAAGGAGAACCTGGAGTGTCTATTAGAAGTTCTAATAGTCTGTCTATGAGCTGAGCATGTAGCAAAAAACAAAACCAAAATTTGTCACACGAAATGCTTTTTAAACTACAGAGAAGCTGTGATTAGATTGCACTGTGTGTGTGTGTGTGTGTGTATGTGTGTGTATGTGTACGCGCGTGTGTGTACACAGTTTACCACATGTCTATTTTCTCATAATCTTTAATTTTTTGTTTTCTTCCAATAAATTTTGAAATATATTCAAACTATGACACACACCCTGTAACTTGTTAACTTTCTATGTGTATTTCAGATGCTTCCAATTGCTAAGCATATTAAAAATTTGACCAATATCATTATTAAGGTAACAGTCAAAATGAGGGGTGAATAAATATTTTATATCGGAAGAAAATAACTGCTTTTGACTCTCCTTGCTCCTCATTAAATGGCATATTTCTTTCTCTCTGTTTCATCTATTTTTTTACCCCCTCCAGAGTCAGTAAATGGTGTTTTGTCTTTGAAGATCCTATGAGCTGAAAAGCCAGGTGTCTCTTGTGAATTCTGATCCTGCTCGGCGCCCTCCCCCACACCATCCCTCCCCCACACCGTTCTGGAGAGAATCTGAGGTATCAGCACTGCTGCAGACCGACAGCCAGCCTCCCTTTCTTTTCCCGTTATTAAAGTAAGCACTCATTTTTTCTTTTCTCAGTTCCAGAGCACTCTTTCTTTTATAGTTCCTGTTTATTCAAGTTGAAAGATTGATTTCCTTAGGACCAACCTAGGAACATATAATTTACAGAGTCACATTGTACAAATTGCCAGGATAGAGATGGCACTAAAAAGTCAGAGCTGGGAGAGAAAGAGATGAAGAGATTGAGAGCTGGGGATACTGAGACTTATTTTAAATAGATAGTCAGCCGGGCAGAGAGATGGCTCAACTGTGTTGTGGGTGTGTCCAGAATAAAAGCCTGGGTCCCAGAAGCCCCAATATGTAAGGTTCTTCTAACCTAATTAAAGACAAGAACAGCAAAATGCAGAATTTATGTGCACAAAATGCACAATTAATGTGGACACGAGAGAAATAGTGGTCTAGTGCCTAGTCCACTTCTGAGGTAATGACACCAGGATTAAATTTAAAGAGAAGGCAAAAATAATATCATTTACAAATGTACACACAACTCAAAAAAAAAAAAAACAAAACTAAACATTGAGGGGAAAGTTACAACCTTATTTTAATATGGGGCAGGGAACTAAACAGTATTCTCAAAAGATAAAATGCAAATGACTAAGAAATACTTTTTTTAAAGTTCAGCATCCTGTGACATCAGGGAAATGTAAATTAAAAGTATTCCCAGATTCCATGTGACCCCAGTCAGAATGGCTAAGATACAGAGAAATGATGGTAAATACTGACACACACGGATGTGGGGAAAGAGGAAAACATGTTCACTGCTGGTCGGAGTGTAAACTGGGCCAACCACAATGCACATCAGTGTGGAGATTCCTCAAGAATAGATCAACTACACGATGCAAGTGAACCACACTGAGCACACAGCTCTGTAGCCTAGCTGCTCTCCCATGCGCTGCGCTGTTTCATCCACAATCACCAGGGAGCAGAAACAGCCTGACCATCCAATAAAAACACGGTTCATTTACGCATTGGCAGATTATTTATGAAGAATGTTTTATGAAGCATGTTTTAAAGAAGAATGAAATTATGGAATTTGCAGGTAAAGAGATAGACCTAGAAATAATCCTTCTGACTGAAGTAAATCAGGCCCAGAAAGTCAAATGGCACATGTTTTCTCTCACACATGTGGATATTAGCTTTGAATCTTTGGTTACACGTTTCATGTGGAATACTCAAAGAGTTTAGGAGATTAGTTAGTGGTCTCCGGGGTGGGGTTCAAGAAAGAGAATTTAGAATACACTGGTATAAAAGATTTATAAAAAGGAAACAGGAAGTAGAGTGAGAAGGTGAGGTAGAGAAAGGAATATAGGAGAGATAACATTAAAGGTCTATAAAATAAGTCATATGGAAACACACTAATGGGAGAAGCACTAAGACAGGACAGAGAGTGGCCTTGATCTATAATGCAACCGTGCTCCAGTAAACAATACAGGACAACAAATAAAAACCACAGTGACAGGAATACCTTACTTCTTTTGCGTTGTTTAGTAGGTAGTATCTCACAGACCCGTGTAACAGCCCACTCTGGCCCAAGTTTGGGGGCCAAACTGTAGCGGCCCGCTCTGTTCCACAGGTCAGAGTCTAGCAAGAGAGAGAGTGGGGGGAAGAAGGGGAAGAGACGTGAAGAATAGAGACAAGCCATAGGATCTGTAGTCAAGACTTGTTTACTGTCTCCACCATATACACACCACTATACCCACTACTACTACACCATACCTACAAGGAAATCCTGGGTATTTATAAGCACAAGCAGGAGAACACAGGTGGAGACATTTTACCACGTGCACCATGCAGCTGGGGTCACTAAACAGCAAAACAAGCTATGTGGGATAAACAAGATGTTTATCAGAGTGTGCTCAGCTGTTGTAGGCTGTTGAAAAACAAGTCTCTATCAGGGTAAATGGTTCCAGATGGCTGCAAAGATGATCTAGCCACTTTCTGCTAAAAGTCGGCTCCCAGCAGCTGAAGACACTATGTACTTGAGTCATATGACATAGATAGATCAAGCTTGTCTTGATCTGAGAGTTTTATCTCTATTGGCTAGCTTTGATAGTTCAGTGAGATGCTGTGTATACTACTAAAGAAGGAAAGTAACTGTCAGTCACACCCAGCTGTGAGCTCTGAGAGCTACAGTGATGTCTGGCCTGGCAAAGCATTAATGCAAGGGTGACATAAGCATATGGGAGCAACCAATTATTTTCTGATTGAACTCTTGGTCCACAAGCAGAGCCCCTGTGATTGTGGATTCATATATAACAACACCCACTCTTTCCAGGTCTCAGGGATCCCTGTGAAAGCAAGCGGAGGAGAGAAAGAGTTGATGGACACAGCATAGCAACCGGACACATGAGAAGTATGTGTGAGAGTATGCACAAGGCCTATGCAAAGGCCTCACACCAGACCAACCCCAGCGTGGATAGCAGAGTTAGGTATGGAGTCCCGTTCATAGTAGAGAAACTGCTCACAATCATTAACTGGTGGAAGATGAAGAGTCCATTTTCTGTGAGACTGCAGCCCCTAAGGTGGCAGAAGAGACTCAGGTTTGGTTCTTAGCATATCACAGCACATAACCATCTGTAACTTCAATTCCAGGAAATCCAGTGCTCTTTTCTGCCCTCTACAGACATCAGGTACACAAGTGGCAAAACAGACAAACATGGAGGGAGAAATAAACATACACATAAAATTGAATTGTTTTTTTTTTAAAGTTTAGTTCCAGTAAGTTGACCAAGCTACAGAGAAAGGCTACACAGCCAAGAATATTTGGGCAGCAGAAATTGGTCATAATGGGTTTTAAAAGAGCAAGAAATAGGGTGGGAATGGAAGGATGGGTGGATCTGGAATAGCTAAAAGAATGGAAGTGCCTATGATCAAAACATATATAAAACTCTCAACTAATAAAACTATACAGCTACCCAGCCAGAGGTAGGGATGACACTCACTCTCATAGCTGGCACCATGAGTACCTTCTTTGCTAAAGATCCCTGTCTTGGGGCAAGAACAAAATAGACCTGGTATTTTGTATTTCTTCCACGGAGGTTGCTCTTCCTGATCTTATGATCCTGGAAAAGCAGTGAAACAAAATCACCCCAAACTCACAAATACAATGTATGGAAAATTCTTCTTGTTCTCTCAAGGTTAAAATGATGAAACGACAGTCCCTGAACAGCAGGGCCATGGGACTGTGGCTCTGAGGCACATGCTGCTTACTGTGCAGTGATACAGCCCCCGAGCAACAGTAAATGTGAAGGTTGTAACTCACACATCCTGGCACAAGCTGCTGAAGAGAGAGACATGCCGGGAATATGCAAATATTCTCTTAGACTTCAATAAATATGAACATATTTCTATGTGAGCATGAGCAGCGTTGTGAGCACAAGATGCAGCGAATTTAGTAGCAGTGATGGTGAGGTGGGGGAAAGTCCAATGTTGTGCTATCTTTCTTGTTGGTGTTTTCTGTACTTCAATGCGTTCTAGCATATGCCTGCTGCCTTCTGAATTCTTCTCTTTTCCTTCCATCCACTTCTTTCTCTTTCCTTCATTTTTACTTTCTTTGACTTAAATCATGGGTAGCATCCCAAGAGGAACTAAAAATCCCCCAACAGATTACCTAAATGTGAAATCAGATTAAGAAATGGAATCCCACTTCTTGTCAATGGGCTCATCAGGAAGGTTGGTTAACCTCGTCTTCATTCATTATAAACTGTTGAGCAAAGACTGTATTGATTTTGAAAGGTCTGATAATTACAACATTAAAATTAAACTGGGTTGAGATGATAATATAGTCAGTGAGAAACACCAACAGATGAATGGGTAGCAGCAGTGAATATTTGGGACAGTAAAGCTCTTCTTTATGGTGCTGTCATGATGGACACAGGACATTATACATTTGCCCAAACCCATGGGATGTGGGCACCGAGAATGAACTCAAACATATACTCTTGGTGCTGGTGACATATCCTAGTAGAATCAGCAGCTGTGAAAAAAAAATTGCTGGTGGGGCAGAATGTGTTGTGGAGGAAAGGAGCAATGGAGGAGCCTCGAACCTTCTGCTCAATTTGTAATGAACCTGAAACTTCTAAAAAATACTTTATCTAAAAAAACAAAACAAACAAACCCAAAAGTTCTAATATTAAGTAGGCTGGTGGAGTGGTTCAGAGCTCAGGAGTACTTTGCTAATCTGTTATGAGGACCAGAATTCAATCTAAGCACCCATGTAATAAGCCTCGTGTCCTGCAAACACCTGGGATCAAGCTCTGAGGATCTGCCATCCCTGTCTGGCATCTATGCATGCATGAATGTGTACACTTACATATATACATGATCACTCACATAGAAACATACAAATAAATACATACTACATACATACTACGTACATACATTCTACAGACATACACATACATATACATACAAGAAGCCTTTTTTAAAAAATGTAACACTGGCTCTGATCTTGAGAAAGTACACCAACAATTCATTGTTGCCCTCTTAGGCCAGGCATATTCATGCAGATGACTGTGATTTCATCTTTTAGTGTTAATTTCCTGATCAGTTTTTATGTACATGCACCTATGAAGCCAAAATGCCACTGTGATCTATGATTTTTGTATGGTCATTTTTGTAAGATAATTTTTGTATCTAGTTATTAATATAGATATTATTGTAAATTTTAATTTTATTTTATCAGCCCTACTTTCTTTACGTATGTTCTGTTAAATCTTCAAATACATATAATTAGTGTATTCAGTAAAACCAGCAAGTAAATTTACAGGATAAATTACTTTACACAATTAATGTCTTATTGTAAGAAGCACACAAGGAAGCACTTTAAAATGTAATCTTAGTCATGTAAAAGAAAAACGTGTATTTCAAAAAAGCTGAAAAAAAAACAGATAAGTATTTACTTAAAATGTGCGTTTAATTACAATAGAATTACGTCACCTTTCCCATTCTTTCCTCCAGCTTCTCCCAGGACCTCAGCCTTGACTATCTTGTGTGTCCTCCCCACTTTCAGGCTGACAACCTCTTTTTCTTTGATTAATATTCTCACATATGTATATCTGTGTATTATTTGTATGCACAAATATACATCAATGCAAACTACTGCTTTCATTTTTGTGGTACATATATGATTTCAAGGCAGATCACTCTGCTTTGGACAACCAATAAGGAAACCATCCTGGGAAGAGGCTACTTCTCTCAGAAGTCATTAGTTGCCTAGAGTTCTTTGTCTAGAGGTGTCTAGACTCTAAGAAATTTTCTCCTTTCCATGTTAAGGTGTCCATTAATATTGTTAGAGTGTTGTTTTTGCAGCTGTTTCTAGGAGAATCTGCTTCACAGCAGATTTCCTGGTATTCCGGCTCTTATAACTCATCCCTTCTAGTTTGCTGTTCCCTGAGCCATAGATGCAGGAGCTGTGAGATAAGTGTATCCATTAGGGAGAGACTCCCCATGATCTGCTCCTCTCTGGTTTGTACCCAGTTGTGGTTTTCTGTGATGCTCTCCATTTGTTATAAGGAGAGGGTTTTTGATAAAGGGTGGTGACTACACTTATCTGTGGATATAAGGATAAGGTTTGAATGTAGTAAGGAATTATGCTGGCTTAGCAAAGTGGCAGTAGGCTCTTTTCTAAGGTACATGACCTCACTAGCCCTTGATTAGATTTCCAGTAGTAGGTGTATGATTGGGGCTGAGAGCCCTGTAATCTTATTGTCCTTCGGTTGCATGGGCCTTATGTCCAATTAGACAGCTGTTGGTTCCTACCAACATGTGAGTGTCATTCACTGCACTTTTTATACATATGTTGCCATGCTGGTAATTTCTGTGGATGTTGCAGCTTGATAGGACTGTTTAACTGATATTCCCCCTTGCCAGCTCATGTGTTATTTTCTGGAACCATGAAAGCTAGACCACAGGAAAGAGACTTTCAGGTAAGAATCAGCTCAAATGATCTGGTTCCTATGTCCTAACTATGTGATGTCTTCAGCACTGGGGGCCCTAAACCCCTGAGGGGCAAGGATGGACTGCATCGATAATCTATATGGTTTTGGATGTCAGTTGGCCAACCATGCTAAAGGAAGTTTCTTGAGGCTAGTACTGAGGTATTTGTTAGTTTTTGGTTCTTGTAGGGAGCATTGGCAGTTCAAGTGGTTTAATTTTCTTTAATACAAACACACACACACACACACACACAGACACACATACACACACACTCGAATCATGTATAATTTACCTAAATAAAAAGTAATATTATTCTTTGAAACGTTATCAAACAACCTTGGTGTTATTTGTTCCTTCTTGTTATATGAAGACTTTAAAAAAAATCAGACAGTTATGTACATGATTGTTAAAAATCAATTTAGCCTCCTTCTGTGTAATGTTAATAGAACAATTGATTTTGGTGGTGAAGTGACAGACCTGTCCACAACAGCTACTGCTTTAGAGGAATAAATTAGGAACAAATACAACTTTTCAGTGAGAAAGCATAGCAATGCTAATTAAAAATTCACTTCTGTGTTGAACAACATCACTGGCCACAGGGTTTACTTGTTCACAGTCCTACTAAACAGCTGGAGTCGGCTTGTTGAGGTTTTCCCCTGTTCAGTTATTCCCCAAATCATCAAGGTGTTCAGAGTTAAACTACTACGTGCTGGCTTCTTAAACACCCACAAACACATACTTGGGTGGTACAAATATAACAAAATGAAGAAGTGTTGAATGTGGCATGATTTTGGGGGTGTGGGTGGTTTTGCACAATGGACACAAGTCCCGTGGTCTGAATGCTTGTGTTTTCATACATCTCATATGTTGAAATTCTGATTTCTAGGGCCACGATACTTGTTAGGCAGTGTGTCTGAGAATAATTAAAACCTAGGTTTACTCTCTTTTAAAAAAAACTTGAGATAAATCCCTTGCCCCCTTCTACTGCATAGGATATAACAGAAAGCCAGCCATCACTAGTCACTCCCCATGGGATATTTTGATAGAGCATTTTGAGAAGACTACCGCACTGTGATGTAGACTAAATTTGTTCTTTCTTTAATATGGATTGCATTCTTTGGAGCACCCTCCCCAGAACCTGTAAGTACTCACTTTATCAATAAGATGCATAATAAATGGGAATAACCGCAAAGTACTACAGGTGTTGAACCACTGCATCTAAGTAGAAGTGCTTCCCCCTGTGCCCTGTAACATAATGCCCATTTCAACATATATCTTCATGCTTTGCTGAAGTTACAAGGATTTTAGACCCAGGGATGAGCCAGCTAGTTGAGCGAGTGACATGAAGGACTTGGGGACTTGAAGATAGGAAAAATAGTAGCCTCTGATACACTTGGAAGTACAACAAGATATTGGAAATCCCCTTAAGAAAACTCCCTATCATAGCACCAACAGCTAAGCTAGAGAGTAGAAAAGATCTATACCAGCTTGTAGGGGAGAATACATGTCTTTCATTTCAGATTGTCTGTTTGGATGGTACTGAATTCTCTGGTGTGGACTTCTCAATTTTCCCTAGAGGGTTGCTTGCAGCTCTCTTACTAGGTTCTTCCTCTTTCCTCCACCAAACACAGGGACAGTCACTATTTGAACTTCATGTTAATGTTATAATTGCAGTGTTCAAACTACAGAGTGCCCCAGGCCTTTGGCTACTGTCACATTGCAGAGACTCTCAGTGGCATCCTCTATTCCCTCTGATTCACAGCAACTCCATCAAGACCCTAGAACTGCTTGAGGTGCAGTATCTGTAACCTGCCACCTTTGTATCCCTCATATGCCAGGTTCTGGCAGTGGTTGTGTTCTTGCATTTCCACCCACAGCTTCTATCTTAGATGACTTTCCTCCATGGTTATCATTTTCTTGTTTTCCAGTCTCTATTATCCTACAAGAATCCTAAAGTCTTCCTCAGTTTATACTCTGGCTCTCTGAGAATTGTTTTAATCTCCACCCGTATCCCTATAATGAATATTTTTTCATCTAGAAAGCAAGCACAAATGTCACCAATGTCTTCTCCTTCTCTTCTGCCTCCTCCCTTTTTAAAATCACCAGAGAATTTATCAGAAAAACTAAAACAAATCAACAAATACAGGCAATATATCATGATGATGTGAGTCCTTGTCAAAAGTCCCACCACACTCTCTGTACAAGATGAGTAAGGAAGGATCTTTACTAAGTTAACAATGGTGATGGGATGAGGAGATAAGTTCACGTCCCAGTGAAGACAGCTGTTTCTCCACAACAGGTGATGTGTGGTGATCGTCTAATGAATAGGAGGTAGTGGGTTAGCTCAGTCTGTAGCTTTGGGGCTGTACTGCATCAGGAAACTTTGAGGTGATGCCTGACGGTGAAGCTGCTATTCTCTAACTTGACTTTGATAGATTTTGACTGGAATAACAGAATGGAGTTATTCTGAATAAAGAGAACAACTGTTATTAAGCTACTTTAATTTGTACTCAAGCTGAGGATATATGGCTTGCTTTGAACACCAAGCACATATGGTAAAAATGAAGAAAAACTACTAGTTAATTTTCACACTGTTCAAAAAGATTTTACTCAAGACATTAAGGAATTTCTCTAAGAGCCTTTGTATGTAGGAATAAAAATATTCCTACAATAAATGCAATTTGCAGAAATGCCAGGCAAGTTTTCAAACAACGAGGCTAATGTTAATGTATGGAAATCAGTTTCTTTCTCTTCCAGGATCCAATACAGTTGTCACCATGAGGCCTTTTGAATTTGAACATGAGTGTACCTAAAATAATGCTGACTGGTTTTGAGCAGTTTCATATAGACAATATCAGAGTTGAAATGTTGTCTTCTTTTGGGTGTCTCTATTTCAAAATACTTCACTAACAGATGTCTCTGTTGGAACCTGCACTGCAAAACTGAGAACATAAGTAACAAAGAAAGCCACATACACCCAGTCATATCGAAATAACCTGTGATTTTCACGTGCTTCTTCACGTCGTTTTTATGAGGACCCGTAGACATTAATAAACAAAAGTCCTTCCTGTTTTCTTGTTGTTTTCAATTCTGTTTTCTCCAGAAGACACATGGAAACTCCACTGGATTGAAAATTGTATTTCTTCACTTCTATCTGTTTCTATAGGCTTGTAATACAAACTTTCATAGCTTGTTCTAAAGCGTAGAGTCCATTTCTCTTCCACTTCATAACATTGGCCTGTTCTGTTACTTTAGCTAATGAACGAGGCAGAGTGGAGGTTAAGTCCATTCTATATCCAAGTTAGAAGAATTCTTGCCCATCCTTTCTTCTTATAGACAAACTTCCACTTCCATATAGCCAACCATGCCTGCTCTGATGGGTGGTAAGAACACACTACCAAGGGTCACCTTGCTGCTCTTGTCAATTGAAACAACTGAAAACTGCATATAACAGATCTCATGGACCAGCCAATGCCACTCCTTTCTCCATATAAACATAGATATGTCAACCAGGCTAGCAAAGATCAACAAAACCACAAGACAGGTAAGTCTATTCCACCCTCAGAAATATGAATGGCATCTACAGTTCTTTGTCATCCAGTAGAAGTCAACTAAGCATGGTTAATAAGGCCAGGAGATGAACTGCTTTAAAAAATAATAATAAATATGAGAGGTAAAGAAAACTAGTGCATAGAGTCTGTATGGCAGAGTTTGTATCAGTAGTTTTTACTTCAGGAAGATTTTCACAATTAACTAAAAATCTGAGACAAGACACAATGAGTAAGGTTTATTTCTCATTCAAGTAACAAACATTAATTTTGTTTTTACCATAAACATTTTTAATAGTTATAAAGGGTCAGAAACTCTGAATATCACTATATTATGTACATTATAACACTGAATAAATAATATAAATGTGTTAATTTTATTAAAGGTTAGTTTTCTAACAGGAAAGTTTTAAGATTGGGAAAAATACTAAGATTAGAGTAGAAAAGCCTAGGTCAATCTTCAGTCAGATGGCAATTAATTCCTGACACTAGGGAAAGCCAGGGGACTAGCATATCATCAGATCTAACCCATGTGGAAAGACACAAATTAAATCAGGGTATGAATATTTTAAAATTGAAATACTTTTTCAAAATACTTAGTCAATAATTTAAAGGTAAACAAGACACCATGACAGTATGAAGAACTGAATGAAGCTAATAAAGATAAAAAGGCAAATAATATTAATATAGACATATGTTAGAAAAATAACATGCTGAAATGGTGTCATCAGGCCAAATGGATTACAATAAGGAAGGTGGAAGGCAGGTTAGATGGAGAAGTGATACATGTTCTGAGTTTTAGATAATATATATTTAACTTTTAACTGCGTATGCATGAAAACATTGTTCTTATAAACACACTTAAGTAGTTTGAGGGCAAGACGTCATCAAAATCACATATAATGTTATTCAAAAGAATAAAATGGACTGAGGATGACTGACAAAAAGTGAGAAGATGAAAGAAGTTTAGTGGAATATTTTTCATGGATTCTCATCAGTATTTTGACTGTTAGTACAGACGCAATAAGATTTCTCACTAAAAATTTGTCATATGCATTTTATTGAAATAGTGCATAACTACAACGACCAAGTTAGATATGTGCCCATTCAAATAAAAACCAACAGATTTCAGTCATTTAAGTGAGGGCAGTCAGTTTCACAAAAAAATAAATTAAGATAATACTCCTGGAACATGTCTTTATATTCTTTTTTCTTCTCTTTGTTCTGTGGCAACATCAAAACCTTGTTTCTAATAAGCTCAAATAGCACCTTTGCTAGAATTGTACCATTTTATTTTTCAACTTGTTAAATATTTTGTAATGTTTCTGTACTAGTACCTGGGTTGGCAGAGAAATATGTAAAGAGGGACGGCTTGAAGCAGAAAGTAACATCTACTCTTTCCAACATAGTTATTTGTCAGATTTTACCTGACAGCCAGACGTTGATTTAACTTTATTGAGCTTAATGCCTGAATTTAAGAAGAAATTACCACTCAAAACATTAAGTTTCTGAGAATTGGTAGGGAGTTTCCTTTAATATAATAGGAACATTGAAATTGACACCAAAATCACGACTGTCAGAAGAATATTAAATGTCGCAATTTAAAAGTTTGAAGAAATGGCACTTTGACGAATAACTTCATCAATACTCTGTGCTCCATTGCCCTGTAGAATGTGTGCTTGGAGAGAGCAGTTTGGAGAATGTTCCAGAAGCCCTGCAGACATATTTAACCCAGCAGAGCCTACGCAGCTCTGAGGCTTCAATGATGATAGGAGATCCTGGCAGGAGATGAGGGTAAAGTCATTTTAAGTAACTCCTCCAGCTTTTCTCCAGCATTGTCAAGTGAGTGCCGTCTGAGAATCCTTTAGTGCTCAGGAACCGCAAGTTTTACTAAGCCTTGAATGTTTCTATTCCTCACGGATACTAAGAATCATGAAGCCAGATTCCCCTTTATGTCTTTATTTTAATGTTGTAAATGTAATAAATTCCTTCTGATTTGCATATGTGCTAGGCTATGGGGAAAGATTATGAAATTATAAAATAGAAGGAAGTATTTAACAGAGAAATTGGCATGCCAAATTACGTGGGTCATTGTTAAGTATTTAGCTGTGCTGCCAGTTAAGACCTTCTATGTCTTGGACTCACCAAGAGTGAGTCATCATCTTCTTGCCAACAGAAAATGCCTCTATCACAAATGCCTATTTGCCATTGACCAAAGGAATTATAGAGAAAGGCAATTCGGCTGCCATATTTTAGATTGAAGACCATATGGAAGCTAGTAGCTTCGCAGCTTCCAATCATCCCATCATTAAGAATGCACAAGACACTGGAAACAGTAACAAGGGAGGAGCAGATACAGAGTAATTTTTTGCCCCTCCTCCTGGTCTCCCTCCCAGAGTTCTTCATCCCACTCCCCCTCCCCTTTGCCTCTGAGCGGATCCCCTACCTAGGGCTTCCCTCTTCCCTGGGAGAATTCTCCATAGGGAAAACTAGGATCATCTTCCACTGAGGCCAGACAAAGTAGTCCTCTGCTACTTGTGTGCCTGGAGTCTGGGGCTTAGTCTCTGGGAACTCCCCAGGGTCTAGGGTAGTTGAAACTGTTAGTCTTCCAATGGGGTTGCCATCTCCTTCAGCTCCTTCAGTCCTTCCCCTAACTCTTCCATAGGGGTCCCAGACCTTAGTCTAATGGTTGGCTGTAAGTTTCTGGATCTGTCTAGATGGGCTGCTGGTGGAGCTTCTCAGAGGTTAGCCATGCTAGGCTGCTGTCTACAAGCTGAACGTAGCATCAGTAATAGTGTCAGTATTTGGTGCCCACCCATGGGATGGATCCCAAGTTGGGCCAGTCACTAGTTGGCCATTCCTTTAGCCTCTGCTCCATTTTGTCCCTGAATTTCTTTTAGATAGGAACAATTCTGGGTCAAAAATATTTGTCTCCATTCTTCCCCATTCTTTCACTGGGGGCCCTGTCTAACTAACTACTGGGGGTGGTCTCTTCAGGTTTCATCTCTCATCTTGGCCATTTCAACTAAGGTCATCCCCATTGAGTCCTGCGAACCTTTCACATCTCAGCTCTCTGGGACTTTCTAGAAATTCTGCACACTCCCACCCTTACCCTCTACTCTGGCAGCTGCATATTTCTATTCATTCTCCTGGCACTCTGGGATTCTCTCCTGTCTTCCCCTCACACCTGATCCTACCCACCTTTCCCCCACTCCTCCACTTTCCCACCAAAATTTCTCCCTCCCTCTCTCTGCCTCTTGGAATTATTTTGTTCCCTCTTCTAAGTGGGATTGAAGCATCCTCACTTGGGCCTTCCTTATTGTTTAAATACTTAGGATCTGTGGAGTGTATCATGGATATCCTGTACTTTTGGCTAATATCCACTTATTAGTGAGTACGTAACATGCACGTCCCTTTGGCTCTGGGTTACCTCACTCAAGATGATATTTTCTAGTTCCATCCATTTGACTATAAAATTCATGATGTCCTTTGTGTAAATGAACCACATTTTCTGTATCCATTCTTCAGTTGAGGAAAATATGGGTTGCTTCCAGTTTCTGGGAAGCTGGAAGGTAGAAAATATTTTAAAGCCCATAAAATACTATTTATGGCTTCCGGAAAAATTGTGAGAGACCCGGAGCATAGGCTTATCTTTTCTTGCAGCCAAGCAATGCGAGTGAAGCTGCAAGCTCTCTGCAGCATTATTCTCTGATAGACTCTAAAATGGTGAATTTATAGTGATCTCAGTGCAATGGTCAGAACTCATCAAGGAGAAGCCATTAGTTCATCTTGTCTCATTAAGTTAAAAGGGATTCTCTGACAGTACATTTTCCCTGTTATTTACAGGAGAATTTTGTTGTAAATACAACCACTCCTGCAATTTTGTTCATCTTCATCTGTTGTTCATGCTGACACAACAGGCAATCCCTTCCATAGTATACATTCATTACGCTATGCAGTTTGGTAAGAAAGAACATTTATTACATCTTTTTAAAGGATAATGTAAGGGTATTCGTCAAAAGATTTATTAATGTTAAGACTGTTTACCCGAAGATTACTCTTGCAGAATTTGTGTGTGTGTGTGTGTGTGTGTGTGTGTGTGTGTGTGTGTGTGTGTGTAAAAAGTATAATTAGAAGAAAAATGATAAATTCTTCCTGTTGAGCAAAAGGAAGTTATGAGAGGTGGACTACTGCTCGGCTGCATGCTTCCTCTAGGAATCTGGTGCTGTTTAAACTGCCCAGGTCACACTCATGAGACCTTGACAGAAGCTGAATATTAAGGCTTAGTTCTGGTGGCCTTCCCCTGTGGAGGCACAAAAATCAGCTGAGAGCCTGACCAGCTTCACAGTCTGATGAGGCCATTAGCTCTCTGTGGCATTTAGAAAGTTAGGCAGAGTTGAAAGGGATAAAGGAGTTCAGAGAGGTTTCAAAGTCTCAACTTAAATTAGATCATTTCAAACCAAATCCAGAAGGCACTGCTGTACACACCACTACAGATGTCTACCTATGACATGGTGAGCTTTCTCTGAAATAAGACAATACCAAAAACTTCAAGATAATGGCATTACCAAAGGTCTGGCTTACATATATGAAAGTTATAAGGAAACAGACTGAAAAAGAAATCTCAGTTTCCAAAGACCAATAGGTGAATCTACTCACAGATTTAAGTCACTTATCAGATATGAGAAGCATACATACAAAGTGACCAAACCTGAACAAATCTCAGTCAATATTCTATAAATGCCAGTTACAGCCAGTTCAAAAAAAAATAGCCAGAAATAAAAATGCACATAAAGGGGCAAGAGTAACATTGACCCTGGCGTCGTTGATGACTGTGATGAAAGGTAGATGACAGGAAATGGCATTTAACGAATGAAAAACCGTTTTAACTTGTAATTTCACAACAAATAAAAAATCATCCAAATGTGGATATAAAATAAAGAAGAATAAAACAAATGAGATAAATTTATCACTCAAAGAAATGAGCTACATTCATTTAGCTAGGCTAAAACCTACTTGCTTGCTCACCACTTTCTATAAAACTTTGCCCCACTGAGGGCTCAAGGATTTAGCTTCTTGTCCTGCTGTGTCAGTGATGGCGGTGAGCCCAACTCAAGCTTAAATAAAACCCCTAATGTGATTACATCACACTTGGCTCCTTCATAGTCGTTTTGGGTTCTTAAATGCTTTCTGTAATGGACACAACAACAGGTGAAACTGTGCAACGAAGACATCTGAACTGTTAGAAATTATCACTGTGTCATAGGGATTATTAATATTGTTCATTTCCAAGTCATAGTCAAGGCTGAGAATAGTAATATTCTTTATGGCAAACTTGTAGCATGTGCCATGAAGTTCCAATAAACCTTTCATTTATGTATCTTTAAAACAACAACAACAACAACAACAACAAAGAAATGAGCTAAAAAAAATCATAGTAGTTTTATATCAGTATCTCGCTCAGCTCAGCTTTGGCCCTTTAGTGTTATCCTATCAAGCTAGAAGTGATTTCTGGGGCAACAGTGGCACAACTATTTGGAAGGTAGCAAATTGATCCTGATGACCTCTGAGGCCTGCTTCATAGGAGGGAATTGGTGGTCAGTACTGTGTCACAGCCCATGATTGGGGAGATCATAGGCAATAAAGGCTGACTTACTTCTTTTGTTTTGCTAGTGGACATGTTATCAAATTACTTCTTAAATCACATTTATATTCACAAACAAATGCTATTTCTAACTTTAATCAAAGTAGTTTCTCCTTGAATGGAAGAGAAGTTGATTCATAGATAGTAAAGATGAACACGGGCCTATTTAATGTTCAGCCTTAAATAGGACACTCATATCAACACCTCGAAGGTTGAAGGTACGTCATGGGAAAGGAGAGGGAAAGAATGTAAGTTCAACAATAGGAAAGAAGTCCCTGAAGCAATGTCATGGTGACATAATATGTCCATGGCACTCATGAACTCACGGTAGCTGTGGCTCCCTATATAACACTAAATCCAGTAAACATTTTGCCAGAGGAGGAAAAAGGCTTATTATATGCTCCTCTCTATGAGTGAGATAATGGCACTCAGGACTACTGAAGAAGTCATTGTCTTCTATGATATTACTGATGAGTTACCTCATCTCTATAAATAGCTCCATATCTATCCTCATACAAACGGTCTAAGTTGAACCCAATGGGTCACAAAGCAGTAACACACACAAAAAAGAAGTCTTTAGGTGGAATGAAAATTTGATGAAGGGAGCGTATGTGTTGGCAGGGTTGGGATGAGGATAAGAGAGGCAGGAGAGATCAGCTGATCAGAACGTATTTTGTATGAATATGATTGCCAAGGACTGAACAGTAAAAAGAAAATTGTACTAGAATGGAATAAAAAGCAAAAGCAAAATAAATCCACTACTAACTTATTCTAGTTTTTGTTGTGACAATGAAATGCCTTGACAAAAGGGAACTTATGAGAGAACAGAGAATCTTTCAGCTTGCAACTTCAGCTTGCAGTCCATTACTCTGAAGAAGTCAAGGCAGGATCTTCAAACAGCCACTCTTATCACATCCATATCCTCACAGAAGCAGGGGAGGGGAGATGGGATAAGGGGTTGGGGGGCACCTGGAAAGAGAATAACATTGAAATTTAAATAAAGAAAATATCCAATAAAAAAAGAAAAAAGAAATTAGTAGAGGAACAGACTGCTTTGGAACAGAGTCTGTGAGCTGTAGGAGTGGGGGTTGGTGGAATTAGGAGATTAGTCAACCTTATCCTAAGGATGCTTGGAATGTCATGATAAAAGAGAAGTCTAGATTTTCATGGATTGGGTTATAACAATTACTCAGTAGTGGACAATAATCTTGATTCAGAATGCCATCCTAAAGTACATTTCAGACATAAATACCTCCTCAAATACCATAGACACTATCACACAATGCTTGTTAATGAACCAACTAAATGTGATGCTTATCAAACCAAAGCCATTTGAAATGATAACACTGAACATATAAGAAGGACACACCAAGGTAAGATTCTTCTGATCTGAAGGTTTTACTGGTAGATGCATTATCAAAACACTAATACATCAAATCCAAGGAGAAGAAAAAATCTCATATTGTTTCATCAGGGGTTCTTTTACTTGAGAAGAGCTATGGATACCAATTATCTCATAGGAGCATCAAAATCCTCAGATGATCTGAGGGTTGCTAATTAATATGCAGACTTAACATTTTAGCGTTTTCAGCATAAACAAGAAAAATCACCATGGACATCAGTTCTATGAGTCTCAGAGTTTTTGCTTTAGATTTTCCCCTTAGCACTAAGTACAAATGGGATAAGTAACATGGCTGATTATAGCATTTGGGTGTTTTACTTTCTCTATTTTAATGACAGAGTTAATACACATTGTGCTATAGCAGGATCCCTTGGGGAAAAGCATGCTAGCAAATCATTAGTGATCTCCAATGCTGTTCCTCAGCCTGTTATGCCTCCCTGACCAGAACATTCATTTCCAGGGCTTCATATTTCACTCAGATCATGAACTGCATCATGAGTCATTTACTGAGAAGTTGTTGGCCATTAGACAGCATTCATTTCTCGGTTGCTAAAATTTATAACCACTTACTGCTTCAATTATTAGAACCCTTCTGCCTTGCATAAAATACGTGTGTATATCTTAACAAATCTTATAAATAAGCATGTAATTTTAGGTATAAATCAGTTCACTACGGTTGTGTTAAATTATTAATGCTATAAATATACTATAAATCATCATTAAGTACTTATACCACACTGGGTTATCAATAAGTTGATAACAGAATGGGTACGAATAAAACTCATTGACTCTGACTGTCAGATGTGTTTACCTTATCATTTTTTGGTAATATGGACAACTAAAATCTTATATATGTAAAACATTAAAAATTTTCAATGCAGTGGTCTAGTTGTTAAACTATGATTGTATATGTCCAGCTTTGCACTAATGTCTAAAATCTTCACACGCAACAAAATGGTTGAAAGAAGCTTAATATCATCTACATGTGTTCAGTCTAATTAGGCAGCTTAATGACTCCTGTGTGTTTAACACTACACTCGTTTCCATTACAGAGAGGCCATTTTCACCTTGCTTCTGCATCAGCTCCTGTCTCCAGGTTCCTGCCCTCTTTGAGTCCCTTTCCTGACTTCCTCCAATGATGGACTACAATGTGGAAGTGTAGACCAAATAAACATTTTCCTTACCAAATTGCTTCTGGTCATAGCATTTCGTTGCAGAAAAAGAAACCCCAACTAAGACAAAAACAAACCCTGCTAAGAAAAAAAGATGCCAAAATATTTTGTTTTGGTCAACTCTTTCTGGGCATGAAGCCCTCCCTGAAGTGTTGCTGATAAATCCAATTGAAAAAAAAATTTTTTTCCATTTTCCCAACAGGTGTCAATTGCAAATAGCTTTTTGGATAAGGGTGACAACTTGTGTCAGTTTCTCTTCTTAGTGATTGAATTTTGTGTGTTTTGAACCTGTGTATGCCTTCTACATGTTGTCATAGTCTCGATCAGTTCATTTGTGTATCAGTCCTGTTGTGTCTGGAAGATACTGTTTCCTTGGAGTCATCTGTCATGTCTGACGTAACCACTTGCACCCTGTCTTCTGTAGATCCCTGAGCCTGGAGATGTGCGGTTTGCTAACGACATCCTGTTTAGGTCTAAATGATGATCAGCAGTAGCCTTCTTAACCATAGAGCTGCTGCGGAACCTTAGCCATGAAAGCCCATGCCTCCTTGCTAAAGGAAAACGAATTCTTATGAACATACTCATTGGCAGCCAGAGTTTTGTTATAGAGAGCTTAAGGTTAAGTTTTAACTGATGAAGGTTATGCTGTATCCAAGAATTCATATGGAAATTGATCTCACCTGAAGCCAGGGTGTGTGTGTGTGTGTGTGTGTGTGTGTGTGTGTGTGTGTGTCTGTGTGTCAACAATTAATGAAAAAGAAGATATGAATTTTTCAGATCAAGGATACATGGGAGGGATTGGAGGGAGGAAAGGGAGAATAATGCAATCATATTATAAAATCCTCAAGTAATGAAATAATTGAAAAATAAAATATAATATTAAAGAAAGTCTTATTTTCAACTTAAAAACAAAAACACTGCAAGCTAATCACATAATACTATAAATCACTAGCATAATGGCACCATAATACACTGAAACTAGCAGGCTGAAATGTTACCGTGCTGAACATGAAATGTCAAGGAAGGAGGCTTGGAAGAAGAAATCAACCCTGGGAATTAATCCCCTTTTTCTGAAGTTAAAGGCATGATGACTTTGCAAGATCCTCATCAGCTAATTTGTGCATCTTGTTGGGAAACAATTTGTTCAGAAGCATCACATGTATCCCAACAGCCATTTATATGATGCTTCCTGATTTTAAAAAAGGCACCCTGTCTAATACAGGGTGATATTGGGGTGTTTATATCCCTACCTCAATATGCAGCCTCCTTGCTGTTCCCAGAGAAGCTCTCCAGCTCTCAGGAGTAGTCAGGAGTGAAGAAGTTCCCTTGTCTTGAAGGGCATTCCTTGAAAACAAAAAAGAGAAAACAGTGTTGGCTTGACAGTGCCCCATTATCAAAAGCATTTAAATTAATGGAAGATTTTCTTTGATATCCTTTGACAATAAACAAATTATTTATATTCATTCTGCAGCCTCATTCATCTTCTAATAAGAGAGTTAAAGACCATGAGAAATGGCATCAGTACCTTAGGAGAGCCCAGAATCTCTCCTGAGTATAGATAGCTACATTACAGAATACAACCAAAAAAATATTAAATCTATTCACCAATTTTGAGGTTTGGTCACTTAATGATAACTTATTTAAATAATTTTCAGTGGGTTATGGCAAGTTGTTCCAAAATAACACTCTCAAGAACATTTCAATGCACAATTCAATGGAAGAAAGAAATTAAGGAAAACAAGAAATACATTCATGTGACCATCAACTGAGATCTGTTATCTAAGTAGTAGATAAGCTGGTTAGTTTTGTTCTTCTTGACTGAGTTTTCCAAGTAAAGTGCTTGCTAGGACTCATTTAAATGATTAGTTTTAAATAAATTTAATTTAAAAAAAGCTGAAATTCAAAATGTACGTGGGACACATGGAACATTCTTATATGGCTTTTATATTTCTATTCTGTGAATAGAAAGTAAATAGAAAAATCTGGGCTTATCATTGTATTTGAGGTTCAATCTAAACACCATTATGGTTGTCCTGTAAATACATTTACTTTAAATAATTTTTACTTTGATGCTATGGGGGAAGATCAATTTTTTTTTGCTGTTAAAAATAAGAATTTTTAATTATAAAATGAAACTAGATCTTTATGATCTCATGAAACCATAATGTGCAAGCATTCACAGATAAATCTGGTAGACCAAGAGAGAAGTATGGAATTATCAGTCTAATTTACACCACTTATGAAGAATAATATTCAATATTTGAAGAATTTGGCAAATATACTGTATACAAAAGTTGAAACAGGTGTCTTTAATATAATATACATAAAAATGTATTTTAAGGGATAATTTTAAAACCCTGGCAAATTCCATTACTTAGTAGAAGCCAGTGCTACATGTATAATTGTTTATGCAACTTGAACCATTCCATATTCAGTGAATCACAGTAGATAAAAAAAAAAAAATCTATGTATTCAACAAACCTGGACACTGAGGAAGAAAGGCTGTCCCCTGTAATAAGTATTGTCAATATGACGTATAATCCCTATTTTTAAAAGACTTCTTGTGTATTTAAGCCCTAAAATACACTAGACTTTAAGTTGTATAATGTATTTATCCAAAATTTTCATTGTAATCTTCTTTTATATTTTTATACAGGAAGATCAATTTTTAAAAAGAAAATTTTAGAAATAACTAAATTTGAGGTATTCCACTGATTTGGAATAATGATTTAATTAAACATTACTTGAAAAGACTAACTTACTAGTGAGAAACTTTGTAATTTCATACAGGTAATGTAAGGGAAACTTACTATTCCCAGTAATCAAAAACAGTGACCCATTAACATTTATCAGCTCAGTGTCTAAGGACACTGTTTCCATCACTGTGACTTGAATATAGTCCAAATACCTCAGAGAGATTTATCATTTATGTTCTTGCAGCAGCTTACAGAAATCTGTTCCAACGTAACCGTGTGTGCTTTCCATTCTTTGCTTGGTTGCTTGATTTTGTTTCATTTTAAGACAGGGTCTTACTATGCAGCCCTGGGCTGGCCTGGACCTTTTCATGTAGACCAGGTTTGCCTCAGACTTGCAGAGATCCACCTGTCTGTCTCTGTTGTGCTGGCATCGCTCCTTATGTTCTGATTAATGTGTTGTTATGACAGCTTCTTCATTCCTTGCACACCTTTAGTTCAGGCTGTTTGTGTTGACCTGAGGCTCGAGATGAGGGCATAAATCCAGTTAACCTGGCCGAAAGCTTTCAATATCTGTTTGGTGTTTGACTTAGATAGTCTGACTATAATGAACCCTGTGGGGAGCAGAACTCAAGATGGTGCCTGGCTGGGTGTCAGACGCCCCTGAGGGGCATGTTGGCTCACCATTTCAGGAAGCCTGGGTGGCACGTAGGCTGGTCTTTATTGCGCATGCATTCTGCTTGTTCATCATTACATAAGATCAGGCCATGTGACGTATGTGCTCAACACCAATCAAGAATGACTTCTTGGCAGGTTCTGATTGGAGAAGACACAGAGATTTAAGGGCTGGGAGCTAGAGCTGGGGGGCTTTTTACTATGCTTCAAAGTTCCTGAATAAACCGTGTTTGGAAGAAGAACCCGTGTCCGTTGTCTTCGGTCTGCTAGTCGGATCAGGAGGCAACAGAACCCTATATTGTCTTGCAGCTGCTAAGAAAGCAATTCTTTCACTTACCACTTGAAAACTGTTCCCTGAAGCTGTTTCTCTGAGATTTGAGTCAAAACTGAAGATCCAACAGGAAGATAACACCCATGCCATTAAAAAACTCTCACAAATCACATGGGCAAAACTCATCTGTAGATGGCACTATTAAATGAGTTTTCTTCCTCCTCCAAACTAAACAGGGAATTTTAATTTCCATTTTAGAGACCGGGTTTTTCTACACAGTCTTGGCCATCTTGGTACTAATTATATAGACCAGACTTGCCTCAAACTCACAGTGATCTGCCTGCCCCATCTCCTGAGTACTGAAGATGGTGTGTGCCAACGTGCTCAGCTTAAACAGTGAGTTTTGAATGAATTTTTATCCTGGTTAATAAGTTTTTCAAGGTTCTCTTCCTTCCTGAATGTTTCCATTCATGTCAGCATTATCATAGGATTTCCTGTCATTTCTGCCTCTCTTGAATGATGGTGATTCCAGGATTACAGTTCCAGTCCACTTTCATTCTCTCTCTGCATCTTGTTTGTGGAGTCATAGCCACATTAATAACTTTATCTGCATTTGCTGATTACTCTCAAACTGACAATCTTATCCACCACCGCTTTGAGCTTCATAGTCATTTACTCCGTTTTCTGTAGGAGATGGTCACTGTGTGTTTCATAAGTAGCTCAAACTTAATACAGAAAATAACATCTATCTCGAAGTTCTGTTTTTACTCTTCAAACTCAGCTTCTGGAATTGTCCAATTTGTTCATTCACCAAAATAAAAAGCTATATTTTTGATACTGTATGTTAACTTGTTCTCAATCAACGACAAATACATCATACTATCGTATGAAGAGGAACTGGTAAATAAATATCACGAAGCAGAGAAAGACAAACTTCAGACTTCTGATATCTTCACTGGGGCATTGACCAATTGCAAAGGTGTGTGGGTTCAAAATATTAACTTGTATACAAGGGGGAAGTTCAATTTTGTGTCATACTGTATAGGTTCATAGTCAAGTTCCAGAAAAGAGAGACTTCAGGCAGAAGGGACATCAGCATAACAGTGACTATTGCAGAAAGTCATTCTAGATCTCTGTCCTGACTGAACTGAAGTTACCAAACCTTTACCATTTGTCTTAGTCAGTGTTTCTATTCATGCACAAAACATCATAACCAAGAAGCAAATTGGGGAGTAAAGGGTTTATTCAGCTTACACTTCCATGTTGCTGTTCATCACCAAAGGAAGTCAGGACAGGAACTCACACAGGGTAAAAACTTGGAGGCAAGGTTGCATGGAGAAGCCATAGAGTAATGGTGCTTACTGGCTTGCTTCCCCAGGCTTGCTCAGCTTGCTTTCTAGAACCTAAGATTACCAGTCCAGGAATTGTACTACTCACAATGGGCTAGAGCCTTCCCCCTTGATCACTAAGTGACAAAATGCCTCACAACTGGATCTCATGGAGGCATTTCCTCAAGAGAGGCTCCTTTCTCTGTGATAACTCCAGCTTGTGTCATGTTGACACATAAAAGCAGCCAGTACATCATCCCTATCTCAATGCTCAGAACCATAGAATATAAAATTCTTTGGCTTAGAAGAAGATAGACCCAGCATGAAATAAGGAACAAAGGATCCAGCTCCAGAAACCACACTCTCAATAGATGCTGCTGATGCTGCTGGTAGTGTGCCATGGACAACAAAGCCATGATCATGTATTCAGGGAAGCAAAAGATAGCACACTGAGTGAAAGTATGGAGAAATGAGGATTTACAAAGTCAAAAACATGCTTCAGAAGGTAGAAGAATGTAATATTTGAAACTTTAAATGCAGTGGATGAGTGTCGGAACAAATAAGGCTAACGGAAGTGGAATGGCTGATGTGGAAGTTAATGGAATTTAAGGTAATATGAGCAACCAAGTAATGGAAGGGTATGATACATATTTGAAAATGGTTAAGACAGATTTTTTAAAAAAATGTTTTTGCCTATTATTTGATTGTGAGGATAAAGAATGAGTGACAGAAAATCAACATCATGACGATGGGAACCATCAGCTTATACTCAAAAGTTTCTTAAAATTCCAACAAACACAAGGAAAACAACCTGTGAGAAGATCGCCATAAAATTGTCCAAAGAAAGCAACCAGAGAACAAGGGACACACAGTCTCCAAGGAAAAACAGTACTGAAAGATTCTTTTCTGCAAAAGTTATGGAAGACAGAAATAATAGGTTGAGAAGGCTGAAATGTAGTGTTTAAAGTGTCTCTACCACAGAGCTGTGCTTGGGTCTACGGAGGAGCTGGGAGTCAGCAGGGAGAGTGTGGTGAGCTCATTACCATGGTCCCTTGCCAGGCCCTGATGAGAATTAACTGTGTTCAGTAAGGCACCCATCACCAGAGGCTCTCACCAACACAGCTCAAAAACTACTAAAATTCAAAGCACCTCCCCACACACGCTCACCTCTCTTTCAGTCCTGTTTTCTCTCTTTCATTGTCTTATGTTCTACCTCTTCCTTCCCATATCTTTTCTTCAGAAGCTACCCTCACCCTTATTCCTGGCAGGGTGACTGACAAACTTATAGGTTTGTTCCTCCTCCACTGGACACCATGAGTCACATTTGCAATGGTTTGCTTGAGAAACTCACACATGGAAGGTGTTTTATAGAAATTAAGTTATATTATTCTGATTATTTGGTAATATAGAGTTATGCTCTTTTTTTTTTTTTTTTAGCTTGTGGTTTAATTCAACTTTAGGGTTGCCTTGCCTAAAAGTTGAGCTAATACATTGACTCTGTGTTAATTTTGTGTGTGTGTGTGTCTTGGTTATATTTACACAAGAAAATTATTTGAAGAGTTTTATCTCTAAGGTATTTTATCAGGATGCATGTGTATGTAACAATAATAAGAAAAAGACATCATGAGCTTGAGAGGACATAAGGAGGGATATAGGAGGGACATAGGGACAGAACGTGGGAAGACATGGAAGAAGTTTTAAAAGGAAGCAGATGATGTAAATATATTTTAATTAAAAATTTAAAAAATTATTTAGAAAGAAATTAATCATATATCCTGAGCAAGAATTGGGCCTGAGTTTGAATCCCTACATAAAGCCAGGCATGGAGACGGTTGCTACTGTTGAGAGGCAGAAACAGTTGCCTGGAGCTTCTGGCCTGCTAGCCTAGTCAAAAATGGAGAGTTCTACATTCATTGAAAAGAATAAGACAGAGAACAACGGAAGACACCCATAGTCCTCTTCTCCATGCACATGCATGGGAGTGCATACCAAGTACACGTGCCCAGACACACACATACACATATATCCCTCATACAGCAACACCCCTCTTTCTGTCTCTCTCTCCATCTCTCTGTCTCTCTGTGTGTGTGTCTCTGTCTCTCTCTCTGTCTCTCTCTCTGTCTCTCTCTCTCTCTCTCTCTCTCTCTCTCTCTCTGTGTGTGTGTGTGTGTGTGTGTGTGTGTGTGTGTGTGTGTCTCAATCAATTTTTAGACAAGGTAGTTCTAAAGTTGAACTATACACATACACATACACACATATCTTTGTCAAAACCATAATTACTTTTATAAGGGGCAAAATGTATTAAAATACAACTCAGTTCAAAGTCAATGCGGGTCCCTTCTTTGTTAGTAAAAGTGGTAAATTTAGGTGCATCAGTATGACTGTTAAATACCAAAATGGATGGTAAAATAACAGTACAACAGCAAATTTTGAAAATCAAGACAGTAAAATAATGACATGGACTTTATTCCCTACCAGTCTAAACACTTTTTAATGGTAAGCAAGTCCAAGCTTTTGGCAAGCTTTGACATTTCTAAATGCTTTGCAGCGCTGAGTCTATGGCTTCTCCAGGTTCAACACGCTGAAATGCACCGATGCTCATGATGTTCCGAGGGAATCTGATAATCAACTTGGTTCATAAAAGAGAATGAGTTACTTCAGATCTATAGTAAGACACTGACCACTCCCCCCAGAAATCCACACAAAATAAAGTGTACACATAGTGGCATGGGGTGGGATAACTAGCACTGAGTAGGTCAATTCTTTTCATGTGACTTCTTCCTACATGGAAGACACCTTATTAGTCTCACAGGTCACTTAAATCTGAACTGTGCATCTCTCTAGGACATTTGTAGACTTCTTTGAATTGATTTGGATGACATCAGTAATTCCACTCTTGTGTGTGGTATCATGGGAGAGGGGTACATGCATGGATGCACATGCATAATGGGAAATGTAAAACCACAATCAATGCCATTATTTCATTAATCCAAGAAATGTCAATGAATAGAAAGCTGACATGTTACCTTAACATGATGTCAGAGCAGAGCCTACACTGATATTTTAAATAACATCAAATTTAAGTAAAATATTTGCTAATGATTTGTATTATAAAACCATCAAGCCGGGCTGTGGTGGCACACACCTTTAATCCCAGCACTTGGGAGGCAGAGGCAGGCGGATTTCTGAGTTCGAGGCCAGTCTGGTCTACAGAGTGAGTTCCAGGACAGCAAGGGCTACACAGAGAAACCCTGTCTCAAAACACCAAAAAAGAAAAGAAAAAAAAACCAACAACAACAACAACAACAAAACAAAAACAAAAATATCAATTTTCTCTTAGTTGTAAGAATAATACTACGGTTTAAATTATTGTACAAAGTTGTATAAATCTAAACTACATTATTTAGAACATGCTAATTAGCAGGTGTGATAATGCTGTGACATTCCTTTTTATCATGGTTTATTTTCTTCATTAGTATGCAATTTAGCTTCTAAATTTAACCTTCAATAAAGCATGATAGAACTTGGGAGCCAAGGAGATGGCTCAATGGTTTAAGGAAGCATACAGCTCTTGCAGAGGTCCTAAGTTCAGTTCCCAGTATCCAATGTCCAGCAGCCCACAATCTCATGAAACTCCATCTTCAAGGATCTGATGCTCTCTTTTAGCCTCTATGAGCAATATCATAACGGGCACATTCCCCACACAGAAATTCACAAAATATCATTTAAATATTAAATGTTTGAAAAATTAAAGTGGTAAGACTTAATTATTTGTATATATTTTCATAATTTATTTATGTACTATTAATTAGGAAGGAAATTAGGTATTTCACAAATAGAATAATATTCTCTATCTTTATATAGATCCTTATTATCAAGAGACATATGTGTCAATGACAGAAAATGTGATTAGCTGTATTTTAGTTTAAAATAGCAATTGTGTTCCCAGTCAGTTATTCTATTACTTATTTAACATGTCTAATGCATTTTAAGATTCATGATTTACTTAATAGCTACTGCCACCATGGTGTCACTGAAGCACTGATACCATGAGAAATGCACGAATCCAGAGGCAGCCATTCCAGGATGGAGAGCATGACTCACAGAAAGCTGCCTTATGACTTCTGTTAATGATAAAAACTGTGAAGGAGCTTTGTGCCACTGGTGCTGAAAGGGTTAAAATTTTTCAAAAAAAAAAAAAAAAAAAAAAAAAACAAACTCCTAACAGGATGAGCAAAACCAAGAGTGCAGGTCAGCTTGGTCATGAGCTCTGTGTTTCAGGAACTTGGCTGACCATAAGATAGATGGTTGATTACGAATAGGCTCTTTGAGAATACTCTGTACAAAATGTTCCCCATGCTTGTTCCTTGGACTCTGTTACAAACTGAATAATGGGCTGGGACTTTCCACAGATACTCTCCAATAACCCTCCTTCACTCCCCCTGGGTTGTGGTTCCTCCCTAAATTGTGGTTTTTGGCTTTAAATTCCCTCTGTCTCCAAAGCCCCGGGGTCAGACCCCACTGCCCCTGCATGGGTCATGAGTCTTGACCTCAGTATACTGATCAAAATATACCTCTTGTTGATTGCATCAAGTTCGGTGTCTTGTGAGTTACTGGGTGGCCTCGAATTCCTGAGGCTTGGGTGAGGTCTTCCCTTTGTGGGGGCCTTACAGTACAATTTACCTGAGAGGGAAAATGAAGGGAGAAAGTGTTCATTTCAGCGCATGGTTTCAGGTGTCTCAATCCATGGTCAGTATGCTCTCTTGTGTCTGTGCCTGAGCTGGGGCAGAGCATCACAGGTCATAGGCATAGTTAGGCACCATTCCTTCCTTAATAGCAGTCAGGAGTGAGGAACCAAAACCAAGAGTCTTCAGGGGGACATCAAGGGAATGGGTTTAAGTGTCTACCTCTTCCAATGAGACCTTGACCTGCGCCGATATGAAGAAATATGACCTTCCTGTGAATGATGTTACAAGACAAGCTTGCTCTCAGGGTCTGTGCTAACCTCCAGATGCGAATACAAGCACACATTCTTTGTAAAACAGGGTCCACTTATTTTCTATTCCTGCCTTTCCTTCCAGGTTGTTTTTTTTTTCCGCAACAACCAAAACGGCTAAGCACAGAGTACTTCCCATCTTCCCATGAATTACAAGTCTCCCCAATGTAACCATTCACAAATTCTGCATGTGTCTCCCATTTGGACTGTGAGTTATATTGTAGAGCTACGCGTGCTTAACAGATGCAAGTATGAAAAGATGCTTTAGGAAATTTAAGCTGTAATACTACTTTAATTCTAAGATGACGTAGATCTGTGTTTCTTATTATCCTATCATTTACTTTACTTTGAAACTTATTTCTCCTAAATTTTGGAAAATACATCTACAAGGTGAGCCCTTTTGTGCTAAGCTTGTTTAGAGCAGGGAAATTGTTTGCAAATAAATGATTCCAGCATACCTTTGTCAGGGCTAGAATTACTGCCTGGCATGAGGCACCATTCCTCTTAATGTCCCTCAGACTTTGAACAGATTGGAGATAAGCACAGACAAAGCCATAATTCAGACAACGCTTAATGGTTAAATCGATTTAGGTCATAATATAAATGACCTGGAGATATACAATAAAACTCTTTTTCGTTAAAACAGTAATGTTTCTTTGGGGAAACACAGTCCGTTTATCTCTGTAACTTCATTTAGTCTGCGATGAGAAATGAATGCAATATTGAAACAAAATGTAGGGTAGGTGACTGGGCATTAGCATGCGGATTTCATTAGAATTTTAGCAGCATGAGCTGAAATGTAAAGAAGTCTGTTGGTGTGAGTGCAGAGAAAGTTTTAGACAGTGTTCTATTCCAAAGGGAAAGCCTTGTGTCTCAATGTTTTGATGCTGTGAAGAGACGCATGACCGTGGCTACTCTTATAAAAGAAAGCATGGATGCTTATAGTTTCAGAGGCTTAGCCCATCGTCAGCGTGGTCAGAAGCATGGTAGCATGGAGGCAGACATGGTACTCAAGAAGGACCTGAGAGTTTCTACATCTAGATCTGCAGGCAACAGAAATACACAGTCCCTGGGGCCTGGCTTGGGTTTTTGAAACCTCAAAGCCCAGTCCCAGTAACAGACTACCTCCAACAAGGTCACATTTACACTGACAAGGCCACACTAACCTTTTCAAATAATGCTACTCCGAAATGATTTAAATCTATAGGGTCATTCTTATTCAAACCACCTCACCTTAGATTTTTAGATAAGAAATCGGGGGCTGAACAGGTGTGTTTAACAATAACTTAGATTTTTACTCATCCACAAAATGTAATATGACAGATATTCTTGTTGTTAGGTATAAGAAAGTAAAGCACCTACGTTTGAGATCTGGGTATAGAAGCAAAGAAGTAAGTGTAAGACATCATCGGTAATCTCATTCATTCATTCATTCATTCATTCATTCAAATATAGACAATTCGCCAAGACTTGCTTAGGTTGAAAATGTCATGTAGCATGTTCTCAGATTAAGGAAGTCCATCAAATCTCCTTCCGAACTAAACTTAACAGATGCTTAAGAGACTTTCTGCTTGTATATCGAATATTCCTAGTGAAAGTTCAGTTGACTTGTATAGTTTTTCACAACAACAGCAACAGCAACAGCAACAACAACAACAAGATTATTTTCTATGTAAAACAATGCTATCAAAATACAGATGTGTTTTAACTCAAAATAAGCGGATTACAATTGAGTAATGGTCAACATGGTCTTTTGTGGATTTTTATTTTAGAAATGTATTTTCACAACAAAGCTCAGATGATCCTCGGTCAAATTTTACTGAAGATGAGTGGATGCTCTGCAGTTCCAATCATGCAACAATCCTGTTATCACAGGGTATTCACCAGTATCTACAGTTAAAGCATTGCTTCATCGCTGAGCTAGAGTGAAGTCAGAGATCTTTCTTGCACTTGTATGTAGACTCCAGGATGCTAGAACCCTTCAAAGCGTTGAAAATGAACACTAAAAGCCCATTAAAGGAAGGAACCACAGACACCAACAGCATGACCTATATCGACAAGATATGCCATGTGTCATAGTCGGGTTGTTTTTCTATTTGAACCTTGTAATCTACACATTTTCACATGTATCACACTTTCTCCTTCCATTATTTAAAATGGTCATTGGAACTAGACTCCTATACTTGCTGTGGTGTCTGGGTCAGGGTAGGCCCTGTGCAGGTTTCTGTGAAGAGTGAGGAGACCCTCTTATAAACACCAAGGTATGATGGGATTGCTGACTCTCTACACCTCTACAGAAGGAAATTCTACACCATCAAAACCATCTGCATTCCTGAAGCCACCGCCCATCCCTCCCCAATACTTCATAATATCTTCTGTAGCTTTGAGGCAGAGAATCCCCTTTCAAGTCTGTTCCCAGACTAGACTTGGCTGATGCCACAGAGGCTTGTTAGCTTCCCAAGAACTAAGCTTCCTGTGAACATGAGAGGAAGACCTTGAGCTAATGAGTGTGGTGTGTGGCCATTTCCTTGAGTTCAGAAAGCTCATGGCTGTTCCACTTCCCTCATACAAGATGTTTCTCATTGAGTTCATTCCAGATGTTCCTGTGGCTTCTATGTTTGGGCTTATCCTGACAAGGCATGGTTAAGTCTTTATAGGAGAGCCTCTGGAAATTCCTCGATACAGTTAGCATCAATTACTTACCACAACACTTTCAAACTTCCAAGGCAAAAATTGAAAACAAATGAAAACTTCCCATTCTGGTAGTATTAATACCACATTTTTCTGATGCCTGTGCCCGTGTTCTATTTTGGATATTGGATGATTTACATTTCACTTTGAATATTTCTGTGAGCCATGTATTTAAACCTAGTCTATTAATGCAAAAAGATTTATGTTAAGCTCAGAGCCTTTAACTTATGCACATGTAGTTTAAATTCTTACCACACACCGTCTCTTACAAAGCTTACATTCTGAACTTTTTTATTTCTGAATATTAATAAGGTAGAGCCGTGTGCTAAATCTTAATGTGTATGCAAAATCTATCTTGATCAATCTAGATTAATTTAAGAGAAACTCTCTTATACATTTTATGACTTTTTAAAAGTAGAGGACCACTAGAGAAGAGACGACGGGCCCTTGGTTTTCTCAGAGCACTGGTTCTCAACCTTCCCAATGCTGTGACCTTTAATCCAGTTCCTCATGTTGTGGTGACCCTCACCCATAAAATTATTTTCACTGATACTTCATAACTGTAATTGTGTTACTGCTGTAAATTGTAAAGTAAAAATCTGATATACAGGATATCTAATACGAAACCCTCAAAAAGGGGTCTGGACCACAGGTTGAGAAGCATTGTCTCAGAGGCAGGGTAGCCATTTTTCCTTTGCTCTATAAAAGCTCTTTGATCTGATGTGATCCCATTTATCTCCTGAGTAGTGTTTCCCATGATTTGTAAATATTGTTCAAATAAGTAATTGTTGCAAAAAAATTTGTTGTTTCTTCAGTGCTCTAAGCTCCCTTTTCAAAAATTCAGTAGCCTTGTGCATATGGCTTTATTTCTTTTACTTTCTTCTGTTGTCTTATTCTTTATATATTTTTTTTCTGATGGTGCTATACTGATTTGAGGACTGTGATTTTGTAGCATATTTTAAACCCAGGTGATCCAATAACACTTGATTTGTTTATAATGCATTTAAGTTTAAGGCTAATAAAGGTTTATAAAATAGGATTAAACTTCAAAAATATGTACAAAATGGATAGGAACAAAATTCTAAAGTGCTGCTAAGGTATATTTATAAAATTTAAATAATAAAAATATTCTATTTTATGTCACAAAAGTTTTACATTATAGAAGCCACTTCAATAATGAGTCAGTAGAGCTGGTGGGCTATTGATCACAATACAAAAAATTGTCTCTATACGTAGAGTCTAATAAATCTACTATCAAATTAAATGGTTCCAAATAATATGTTTCCAAAACTTAAGACAGGGTCTGGGAAGATTTGGACATAAATTTGATCTCCATAATCCATGTTGTTTATAAAACCTTTATATATATATATATATATACTGAATTCACATAATTTCTTTACATGTCTTCTATTCTCTAACTCCTCCCACATTCCCTCCAAAAGCTTTAAACTCATTATCTCTTTTCCTTTAATTATTATTGTTGGGGGGGGGAGAGTATAGAATTACAATCTGCTGAGTCCATCTAATGTTGCTCATTTGTAAATGTGTTAGGCTGATCACTTGGTATTAGGCAACTATTTGGGGAGTTTGTCCCTTGGTGAGATTGATTCTTTTCTCTTAGCAGTAACTAATTGTTAGTGCAAATTTATAAATGTTGTTTTCTCCTAACTCATATTTCCCCCAAATTATTGAGGCAGGTCTATTTTGCTTAACAGCTTTAAGGAACAACAGCTAAGCAGTATCAATTCATTTTAATACTCTAAACGAGTCTGGCTGTTTTCCAGTCAAAATTCCTGAGACACTTGCATTTTGTGGCTTTCTGTGCTCCAGATTTTTTCTTATGTTGTCTTCTGGACCATCTCTGTAGCTGAATCTGCACTTCCTCTTTCTCCCTCCCCTGTCTCTGGCTGGGAGGAATTCATCCTTATGGTCTCCTCTACTCAGTCATTGGCTGATCAGCTTCTGTATTCACCAATCAGGGAATAATTGGAGAGTAGTGTTTACACAACATGAAGACAGGAGATTGTCAGAATAAGCATTGCAATCAGATATGAAATCTACATTTGAATAATACAAGGATAATCTTTATGCAGTATACAATAACATTATGCCTACAACTAACTGCCTATAGCTCTTAAACCAAGGGTTGTCCCTGTGCAATTCCTCCCATCCACAAAAGCATGCACTGGTAAACACAGAGTACTGAGGAAGAAGAAACAAAAGACCCCAAGGCTTTCTAGTCAGTCAGACAAAACTTCTCAGTGAATTTCAAGAGTGAGAGATCCTATCTCAAAATAAAAGTCATTGGCTCTTGAGGACTGTCACTGAAGATTGTTCTCTGATCTCCACATGAATGAACACACAGTACATGTGTATCCATAAACACTCATAACCACTCTTCATGTCCTGAAGAAAGGACAGCTAGGACTGGAAGATTAATGTTAAATACACAATAGAAATGGTTGTGATTTACAACTGTGTGGCATTTAAAGTGCTTTTGTTGTTATTATTGGTTTGGTTTGGTTTGGTTTGGTTTGGTTTGGTTTGGTTTGGGGAACAGGATCTTACTATGTAGCTCTGCCCTGACATTCATTCTGTAGACTATGATGTCTTCAGACTCACCAAGGTCTGCCTGACTCTGCCTCCCAAGTACTGGGATTAAAGGCATATGCCACCATCGCCACCCAGCAACAAATAATTAATTATTCTGCCAGAGATAAAAGAACCCATTTTACCTGCTCTACATTGTCCCCAGCAGTAGCTGTCACTTGAGTTTTGGATCTTAGCCATTCTGATGGGTGTAAGGTGGAATCTCGGAGTTGTTTTGATTTTCGTTTCCCTGGTGACTAAGGACATTGAAAATTTCTTAGTATTTCTCAGCCATTAGAGATTCCTCTGTTAAGAATTCTCTGTTTAGCTTTGTACCCCCCTTTTAAATTGGGTTATTTGGTTTATTGGTCTAACTTCTTGAGTTCTTTATATATTTTGGATATCAGCCTTTTGTTGGATATAGGATTGATGGAGATCTTTTTCCATTTTGTGGGCTGCTTTGTCCTGTTGAAGGTTTTCTTTGACTTCTAGAAGCTTTTCAGTTTCATGAGGTTCTGTTTATTAATTGTTGATCTTAGTGCCTGAGCCATTGGTGTTCTTTTCAGGAAGTTGTCTCCTGTACTAATAATGTGTTCAAGGCTACTCCATACTTTCTTTTTTTATTACATTTAGTGTATCTTGTTTTATGTTGAGGTCTTGGTCCACTTGGATCTGGGTTTTGTGCAGGGTGATGAATATGAACCTATTTGCATTCTTCTACATCCAGTCATCCAATTATATCAGCTCCATTTGTTGAAGATGCTTTCCTTTTTCCATTGTATAATTTTAGCCAACCAATGGCCAATCAATGACTGGCCCAACTTGAGACCAGCCCCACAGGCAAGAATCAATCATGACACTACTAATGACATTCTGCTTTGTTTGCAAACAGAAGCCTAGCATGATTGTCTTCTGAGAGGGTCCAACAAGCAGTCAGTGGAAACAGATGCAGAAACCTACAGCCAAACATTAGCCATAGACCAGAGAGTCTTGTGGAAGAATTAGGAGAAAGATTAAGAGACCTGGAGGGGATAAGGACACCAACAAGTCAACTAACCTGGACCCTTGGGAACTCCCATGACTGAACTACCTGAACTACCAACCAAAGAGCATACATGGTCTCAACCCCTTCCCCCACCTCCCAGCAACATATGCTCTGTGTGTGTGTGTGTGTGTGTGTGTGTGTGTGTGTGTGTGTGTGTGTTCACCAGCAAGTGGAGTGGAGACTTAACCTGACTCTGTTGCCTGCCTGTGGGCTGCCTTGTCTTGCCACAGTGGGAGAAGATGTACCTAGTCCTTCAGTGAGTTGATGTGCCATGGTGAGTTGGTATGCAGCCGGTGCCTCCCCTCCTCAGAGTAGAAGAGGCAGTGAGGAAAGGCAGAGGGCTATGTGAAGAGGGACTGAGGGGAGAGAGGAGCAGTGATGAGGATGTAAAGTGAATAAAGACATGAATTAGCATAGAAAAAAGAGAACCTCTTTTCTCTCTTTCCTTGAAGAACTGAAAACATGTATGAGACACAGAAAAGCTGGGTGTAGAGCGCACATTTAGACACCAAAGGACATCTTTCAGAAACACAAAATAAATTCTAAATTACCATTTAGAGAATAATTTCTAGGTTGTGGTCCAAGTGAGATTTCTGAGTAGCTCTGGGGAGTGAGATAGAGATTTGAGGATCAAGATGAGTTCCCAGGTGATACTGAAGAGAAGAAGACAAGCCAGGGACTATAAGTCTCAGAAGGCCCCTCCCCCTACAGTGTCTTGGAAAGTCATTTTAGCATCTGCATGTGAATAAATACCCAATGCTCAGAAAACAACCTGTGCAGTTAGTCTAGAAAAGAAGGGTGCAGCACTCTGACTAGCTCCTCTATCAACGTCTGATGGCTGATGCTACTGTGGCCCTATATCTAACCCAGGTGCCTCTCCCAGTCATCCTCCCCTTCTGTCTCTACATCTTTTTTGCTGTTTCTTCTGCAGTGTTCCATTAGCCTCAGAGGGGATATATGTAGCCCACTTTCTCTTTCCATCAATGTGTTGATGGATGCCTAGACTAATTAGACTAATTCTATCCTTAAGATTGTAAATTGCAAATACTGCAATGAATCTGATATGAAAGTGTCTCTATCACAGCTTTTTAAGGTAGCAACAGTTGTTTAAATAGCATAGTTAAAATTAAACTAGATAAATTTGTGTATACGGCAAAGTGTCAACATTATTAACATTTATTCATTTTCTCTTTTAAAGAGCAAAAATACTCAGAGAAAAGAATGTACACTTTTAGATCTCATCTGCACCATGTCAGGCTCCAATGGGACCACAAAGGTGAGAGGCATGCTTGATGCAGATAAGGCTGACAAAGATGACAGATATCTTAAGCAAGAGCTTCACAATTGTCTCAGATGTCAGAGAGACTTTCGCCATCAGGATTTACAGCAGTGACCAAGTTACTAATTATTGTCTCCATCGGCACACTTTTTCTCATTTATTACCTACGTGGCATCTAAAACTACAAAACACTTGCTGTGGTCAGTTATTAAGTTTAAAGACATTCTGTGATATTCTGATAATATTGGAAATGCACTGTGATTATTTAAGTCATTTAAATAACAAGAACAGCAGATGTTAATAAATGCAAACACTGGATTTTCTCAAAAGTGGTGCAATGCGGCCAGTGAGAAGTGTGAAAGTCAAGGTGCTGGTGTACCAGCTGGACGAGCCTCGGGTTCATGCTCAAACTGCACAGATGAAGACAAATGGGAAGGCTGGAACTGTGGATTTTAAGCTCTAGGTAGTAATAGCATAAGGCAGTAAGATGACATAACTCCACTGCAAATGTTAAATTTACATTAGTAATTAATTAAAGTTATCCACATAAACTTTTTACATTTACAATATTAACACTGCATTAGCATAGCAGTATGCCATTCTTTTTTCCAACTATGATAATTATATTGCCAATATTAACTAATTATAATTTCCTGGACTGATAGCAGCTGAGGGTTATCTGTGGAATGCATTATGGAACACTTGATTCTTTTCAGAGTTAACGTTTGAAAATAAAATGGCACTGCATATTGAACTCAGGTGCTCACCCACACTGTGGCTGCTCTATAGACATATTTGTTTATGAAAGCTTGGTAGGGTAGTTCCATTGTTTACAATGACTTCTATCTATCATTTCAACTCTCCTTTTGAAAGTGCCCTATCCCCCATATCTTATAACACTTCAGGTAGTGGAAGAAATTGGAAAAACCTTCCTGCAATACAATCTATATGGCTATCCTAACTTCAGGGAAAGCATATACTCTAGCCTGTTTAGCACCTGTTTAAGTGTCAGAGTGCTGAGTGTGAGAAGAGACAGCTGTGCCAGTCCTGGTCAGCAAGGAATGCCAAAAAAGAGGCAGAAGTTAAAGAGAAGTTTGTTTTCTCAAAGCTGGGATCTTTATCCATCTTACAGAGAAGAATTTCATAAGTCTTAATGGGTCATCAGCATAATGTTGATAATGCAGAAGACTCTGTAGAAGTTTTCAAAACAGACATCTACTAAGAAAAGAAACCCAAGTGTCCTTTTACTTGATTTCAGTGATATCCAGTGTAACACCACATGGACAAAACGGGGGAAACTGAAAAACAACACTTATGGACCTGGACATTTACTAAAAAAGTTTCACTCTTTGTCTTTTGTAAGTATGAACTGGTTACTGTTTATGTGGCTTTGACTACACAGGGATGGAAAGAGACTTAAGGGGAGGGGGAAGGTATTCTTGCTCACAGTTAGGGGACAGATAGAGACAGAGCCTATCATGGAGGGGAAGGTATGGAGACAGCAGTGTGATGTGACCAGACACATTGCATCCACAGTCAGCAACCAGAGTAAAAACAAGGAAGCTGTATGGGTTAAATAAAATCATAAGACCCACCTCAGTGATCCACTTCTGTCAAGACCTCAAAGCCTGGTCATTAAGTGTTCAGACAAATGAGCCTGAGGGGGCATTTCATATTCAAACTACAATATACTACATAGTAAATTCATGTAATAAACACTAATATTTTGATAATTTACCTAATAAGAGTAGTATAGATTCTTGAAAAAGCCACTTGATATAACATTCAAGTCTATGATTATACAGAAAAAAAGAAAGTTATGTTTCAATAATTTTAAAGGCTAGAAAAAAAAATCCTAGAATTCCCTCATATAGTCCCCAAGTCCATTCCATAAACATCACCAGCAATTTAGGATACACACTACCTTGCCTTCCAGTAGAGGATGGTCAAGTGGTCTTCATTATTGGGAGCCCGGGGATGCTCTAATGCAAAGCCTTTCTGTTCACATGGTAAAAAGTTAGCAAGGAGCTTTGGTATGATAAGACTTACTTTGCTTTTAGAAACTGCATATGTCCAAATACTTCAGAGTTTCCAGATGTTTTTAATTCCTCTGTGGCCTAATTTAGCAACTAGCTGGCAGTATTACTGGGATAAATACATTTTGTAAACAAAAGCTGACTGTTTTGAAATTTGGATGCATGTCTTTGTTTTTAGTTTATTACTAAAAGCTTATTTTCACTGAATTTTCAGAAACAAAATAAGACAAGATATGGTGCTAGCAAAGAGGAAAAACTGAGTTATAGCAGGTACCATGATTCATAGCTGTGTGCAATTGGAAATGATTGAGTGTAGTCAACAAAAGCATGCACGAGTGATGAGCTGCCAATCACAGTGTTTATAGTCCCTCAGAAACTTGCACAGAAGCTTATTTGGATGAATTCTTCACTAAGTCATGGTCCATTTTCTAGTCAATTTTCACTCATGAAACCCAGATAACTTCCGATCCTGCTAGACATCTTTCTGGAGGAAAAATGCTAATCATGTTCTCACTCGTGCTGTGGACATCCCATGAAGTAAGAAAGCCAGGGATGGTTATTCATCTGTCACATAAACATCACAGACTTTGACTTCCCAAGACCTCTGTGAGCAGAAAGAATGCAGGTCCGTATCTTGATGAAAAAGCAGCACCCAAAAGCAGCACTCTGTCATGCACTGAGAACTCATTCCAGGTTCCCCTGTGGATATTTAGCCTCTTGTGTAAAACCATTTTGTGTTTGAAAAATGTCTGTCCACACCTTCCTTAATGCTTTTAACCATCTCTAGATTACTTATGATAGTCACTGTAAAGTCAATACTATTAAAACTGCCACTATCTATTGTGGCAATTACAATCAAGGTTGGCACACATTCTGGACAGATGTGATTCTTTAAAAATATTTGTTCTACAGCTGGTTAAATCCAAAGATAAGCCCTCTTCATAAAGGGCCAACTTTATAAAGGAATGAGCCACTACCTCACAAGGAACATGAGAGACAGCAGCAACTGAAATAAAGTCTTAGAGAAGGAACATACTGACATACACCTGCCATCCCAGTACTTGGGGGATAGGCATGCAAGCTAATCTGAGGGAGTTAGTAAAAACCCAGTGTGAAACAAAAAATGAAAAGAAAGTACAGACTTGTGTAAAGATGAGGGATGGAGTTAAAGAGAACACAAAAGGGTAAGGCAGAGCTGAGGCTTAGAGAAGGGTGAGAACTCGGTCATGAAGAGAGAGAGGAGGTGGAGACCAGCGCTTCACACACTGACCCTCAGCACAGCAGCATGTGGAGGTAGAGACTGTCACCCCTGAGCTAAGGGAGAGTTAAGTAGATGCTCACCATTCTGGTTGTACCTTTATGTTTGATACTCATCTACCTAATCATCAAACCGTAGCCCAAGATAAGATAAGAAGTGTTAACGACAGGGCTGGATAGCTACATTGTTCTGATGCCACACATCTGGTGATCTTTATAGCAATGCTCTCTACTGTTGGTAAGGTAAGCAGCATCATAGGTTAACAATAAGAAGAACAAGAGGGAACAGTTAGAGGAGCCCAGAGTGACAGAGACAGGCTTGCAATATACTTCCATAAAGTCAGGAAAAGAAAAATGGCCAAAACTCTGTGGTAAATGTGAACATCGTTTCTCAATTCAATGAACTCTCTACCTTGCTACTACCTTTAGTCTGCTACCCTACTATGTGACATTCCACTCATATACACAGTGAGAATTCAGTGGCACACGGGACAATGTCATTTCAGGAAGACATGAATAAGGTGCAAGGAAAGTCAGAAGAGGAATACAGGACCTTGGTGAGCAATCACTGATCAGTGATGAGGGAACAGCAGGACAATAGACTTGGTTAAGAACCTGTCCCTTGGCTCATTAGCAGACTTATCATCGCCACCAAGAGCCACATATCCCATTAACTTTGTTTTATATTAAAAAATTCTTCTCTCCACTGTGAAACAGAATCACCAGTGAGTGGTGTCTCTAACCATCATTCTGCATGTGTGCTTTATTTATTTACCCCCGATGACTCTGTCTTGGGCTAGAACTCTAAGTTAGTAACACATTTTAAGCAAAATCTTTTTAGCAAAGTCAAAAGTATAGAAAAGATTTTAATCCAAGTTTGATTTGGACTCAGCACTTAGTTTTTATAGATAATCACTCTAAAATCCCATAGTTTGATTCTCCTCTGTTAACATGCTTGTTACTACTTACATTGATAAATATCTGAGAGTGCAATATAAAAGGTGGTGTTTAAACTCCACTCTTCTTAATGCTAACTTCTTTATTAGTTAATTCATTTCTTGCTCCCAAGATCATACTTCCCAAGACCTCACTGAATTTGTAGACATCCCATAATCCTTCACTTCAGATGGCCAGAGGTCATGTGCTTTTGCCTGTTTTCTTTCCCTTTCACACACAGCCTTTAGTTTAAGTTAGTAGAACAGAGGCAGAGAAGGTGAACAATAAAATATAAAATAAGGTCCCCTCACATCATCCACAGAGAAAAATGAAGCTCTGGCAGATAGTTAACATTTGTAAACTGTCTAACTTCTTTTGTCTTAGAAAATAGTCTAATGCTAATAGATACCAGAGCTTGCTGTCTCAGCTCAGCTTGATCCCATGAATGATACATTCTTTATCTTTTCAGCATTGCATTTAACGTGTATGGAAGATTAGCTGGCAAGGGATGCAGAAGGAGAGACTAGGAAACCAGAAGGACTCAGCATCAATGAGGCCACAGTGCACCGGACCATAACCACATCAATATTTATCAGCTACTGTCCTGGTTGCAATGCATTACTCAATAGTTCAAAGCCATTCTCACTGAGTGACTTTTTAATCATTTGTTATAACAGCACTAATCTAGTAAGCTCTGAGAAACAGTGGAATCTGGTGACACAATCTTGCTAAGGGACTTAAAAGGCATCTGTATTTTGATGCAGTTATTTTTGTGATGTAAAGATAATTTTTTTTCTTGATATTGTAAGTGCAGAAGAAGAATCTCAGGAAAATAGAATGAAATTCTGTCTAAACTTATATTCCTCAAATGGTAATCGAATTGGACCTCTCTGGTCCAACATCAAAACTGAACTGATGTCCATTGCAACTACGTGTCTTTTTTGGGTATCCTAGGAGTAGAGTTCTAGTTAATACATTGATACATAATGAGTTGATGCTATTACTAAAAACCATGATGAATAAAAAAGATGTTACATAAAATTCACCTTCCAAAAGGAATCATTAATAAACTGTTGTTTATTAATTACTACTGATAAATAAATTTATCAGTAGTAATTATATAGTTTTTGTGTTTGCAAGTGAAAAACAAACAAAACAACAAAGCAAACTACTGTAGACCTACTTGAGAACCTGTAGACCTCTATCTGAGAAATTTCTATTGATTATACATGTTAATTTCCATTTCAAAAATTTAGTGGCATTTTTGTACCTCAAAAAAAAAATCTAGTAGAGTATTTGGCATAAAGAATGTTTGAGTAGAGCGTGAGAAATATCAAAGCAGTAAACTGTCACTAAGGTAATTCCATGATCTTTATACACATAATTATTCACAATTATTCATAATTATTGCAGATTATTCACATAATCTGGAGAGAAAAATTCATTATTTCAGCTTATCAGCAGATTATCATTGTGCTTATAAGAAGAGAGTCAACACTGATGATGCAAAAAATGTAGGCACATCTCACAGAAAGAGCACAAGAATGAGAGACTGACAAGAAAAAGATTTCAATCAGTGCTTCTCAACCTTCCTGATGCTACAACCCTTTAACAATGTTCCTCATGTTGTGGTGGCCCCCAACCACAAAATTATGTCCTCTGCTACTTCATAACTGTAGTTTAGTCACTGCTGTGAATTGTACTGTGAATATCTGACATGCAGGATATCTGATGCACAGTCCCACAGGATGAGAACCACTGATTCAGATAGTAGAAAAAGTTCCAATTGGAAATGTACTGTCTTTTTTTTTTTTTGAGGGGGGGTTCTAGTTGATAAACAGGTCAAAAGCTGAAGAGACTTGGTAGCTGAGAGCATGCTGCTTCCATAGAATAGCGGAGGTTGGTTCCCAACATCCACATCATGCCTGCAACTCCATGTCTGCTACAACAGCCTATAACTCCACCTCAAGAGCATCTTGTGCCCTCTTCTGGTCTCTGCAGGTACCTGCACTCATGTACACATATCTACACATGAATACATGCACACATACACATGTAATTAAAAATAAAATATTTTAAAAAATAAAACAAATCAAAATGTCAGTACCAATGGTATTTAAAAATACAATTTTACCTATACAAATGTTCATATTCAGTATCAACTGTATATAGATTTTAAATATATAACTTTTTATCTGTGTTTGGATTTGCACTTAGCCCTTATGTAAGATAAAAAAAAAATTCTAATACTAAGCCCCATTCCTAGCTATCAAGAAAAAAATAAAAGAAAAATGTTTATAAATTATTCTGAATTGGTTACAAATCTCTGATACTAACATCTAGCATGTGCTTAGTGATATGACTACTAATCTCCTGGACCTTAAACATCACTCAACACTAACGGATATACTGCTGTGGAAGAGGGAACTCTCCAAGGGTTCGCACCATACAAAGAACTATAGACATTTAGCAACTGCTGAGATAGGGAGAGTTAGTCTTCTCCAGGGATGAGCCCCCAATTGGTTATCAAATAGGAAGTGGCCAGTCCTGAAATCATACACATACAAATAATGCTAAAGAAACTCATCAAGGTGTGTGTGTGTGTGTGTGTGTGTGTGTGTGTGTGTGTGTGTGTATGTGTGTATTCAACAATAATAACTGAAGAAAAAGAGATCATGAATTTGAGAGGAGTATGGGAGGAGTTAAAGGAAACAGACATGGGAAAGGTTAGAAGGAGAGGGAAATTTAGTAGTTTTAGTTATAGTTGTTATAGTTATAGTTATAAATATTCACTATTAGTGTCTCCTGACTGATATCCAAGTGCATCTCTATACCAGCTCAACTAACCCTCTCCCAAATCCTAACCTTAACACTAATTCTAACCCCAACCCCAACCCCAACCTCAACCCTAATCCTAACCCCAACCCCAGCCCCAACCCTTCTTGTGCTGGCTCATTCTCTTCTGTTTCATAGCCATCAGCCCAAACACAAAGGAGTGATAGCCTTGCTTATGCCAGGCTAGCCTAGTTCATACTAAGCTGAGAAAATACATGATGAATCAGAAAAGTTTCTATTGGAATAACTATCTTTCCTCTGATTCCTATTCAGTTCCATGAGTTCTTACAGAACAGAAATTACAGCACTATCTTTTTTTTCTTCTTCTTTTTGGGATTATAATATAATTACATCATGTCTCCCTTCTCTTTCCTCCCTTCAAACTCCCATACACTATCCTTGTTCTCTTTCACATTCACAGCCTCTTTTTTATTAATTGTTCCCGCACTATATTTTGAACAAGGTTGCAGAGCTAATCTTTTCAAGCATCTTATTGATTACAGGATATCATAAGTTATCAGCTATATTTCTTCAGATCCTGTAGTACTGCCCTAGAAGGCAGGCTGAAGTCAGATGTCAACCTGAATTACTCCTTCTTCTATAATCTACTATCTGTAGACTATATCGAAACATGATGACAGAGTTGAGCACTTACAAGAAACTGTATCCTGGATCCTCAACACTAAAGTAGCTACCGTCTAGACCTACTGGTACTTGAGGCTAAGGTTATGCTATTACAGTGGTGTGTATCACTCCCACGACCACATCAAGGTAATAGACAGCTGGGGAGAGGTCTTCTCTTTGCATCTTCTACAATTAAGTCTCACAGTTGGAGTAATTAATTTTTCTAATTCATTTCCATACACATGTGCAGATAATCTTAAATTACTTGGTTACTCAAGAAAATAAATGAGCTGCAGGCCTGATAGATTCATGTGGATTTTTGTATAAACCAGAAAATAAGAACACGACAGTATTAGTGCCGCAAGTGGGTCAAAGATGAAGTATAGAAATTTTGAATGTACAGGTATCCTTTGAAGGCACAATTAAGGCAATTTCCCACAAAGAGAAAAAATTAAAAACAAAAGCAAAAGACAGGATAATTGAGTGGTTTCCATTCTCTTCAAAGTTGGAGGAGTAGCCATTCACTTCATAAGCTATAAGATTCTGATGACGTTTCCTGAGTAATAACAGTAGAAGAGAAAATATTCAAATGCAGACAGGCAGCTAACTAGTGCTAAGACGTCACTGGCCAAAACCAGGAGCGTGTAGAGGATTTAGGGCACCAGCTGACCTCAGGATTGGCAAGGGTTTCTCGGAGATGGTACAAAGAATGATCCATGAAGAACACCGATTAGTCAAACTTAAACTGGGAAAAAAAAATATTTCTAAATTACGTATCTGGTAAAGAACTCATAGCTGTCAAACCAAAGTAGCATGGCAGTTCAGTAATGTAAAAGGAAGTTTAAAGTTGATAAAAAAAAAAAAGACCTAAGAAGGCACTTTGTTACAGATATGAGAATGATAGTAAAATAATAAAAGCATAATGAGTCATTAGGAAATACATATTATATCTGCAATGAAACACAATCACAAATTTTGCCAATCAATCTCATTATTATTAATAAGAAGAAAGTAGACTACCAAGAGTTGGCAAAGATATAGAAAAGCTACATTGGGGTAGTTCTGGATCTTCATGGGGCCTAATACTGAAACATTAGAAATCCAAATAAAACTTTTCATGTTCAAAAACACACTTTACCTCAAACTCTGTCCTGAGCCAGACATGTTTTACTTTGCAGGCTTGCTGTTGGCAGTACAGAGCACCAGTTTTGAACAGCTGGGCAGCTGCTAGCATAAGCATGTCTGGTTCTAAAAAAGTATTTCAGTAGCCCCTACTGATGCCCTGAGTTCAAATCTCAGTACCACAAATACCATAATCAAAACAAAATGTAAAGAACAGAGAAGCCTGCATGACCGAATTATCTGGATTGCCTTTGCACTGTAGTTTGGTTCAGTCTGTTCGGTCCTCATGCATAAGGTCTCATTGTCTTTTGTACTTTGGAAAAACAAAAACAAAAAAAAAACAACTAAACAAACAAACAAAAAACAGGAAATGGGCTGCTTTCTTTCGGGCTCCAAATTCCTCAGAATAACAACTCTGAGACTCAAGATACATTTATAAAGACATTGGACATAAGCTTTGGCTGTTCCCTGACTAGCTCATAAATTAATCATTCCATTATTCTAATCTTAGTTCTGTCACATGGTGGGTTATCTCTGCTCAGGCTTCATGTGTGTCCTCCCTCTTCCCAAGGGCCCCGCCTTGAGCACCTGGTTCTATCCCAGAATCCTTTCTGCCTGTCAGTCACCCCATCTTCTGTTTCCTGTGTCAGCAATAGTCCAATCAGCTTTAATTGAAAACTGTTCCATCCACACAGTACACAAGAGATTTTCTCTATAAAATATATACAAAACAAAGTCGTTTCCCTTTACTCACATGCAACACAGTCTGAATTCCACATAACAGAACTTTGAGGTCCATACTTATTACCTAAAGGAAGAATCTTATTTTCTAAAAAAGTCTTGTGTTTCAATATGATTTCTATCACAAGGATACAGTCTTATAAATTAGAATATTCTTGATATGTCTTTTAGGAATAATGGTAACTAATTCATTTCAATGGGATGATTAGAGGGAATAGTGGGTTGAACCTTCCAGCCTTTTGTTCTTATGAATCTTTCATAAGAAGATGTTTGTTCAGGGCTGGAGAGATGGCTCCAGTACCTGTGTTTGGTTTCTAGCACCTAGATAGTAGCTTACAAACATCAGCAACTTCAGTTCCAGGGATCTGATACCTTCATTGAATGTCTGTTGGCACCAGGCACATAAGCAGTGTACATGTGTACATCGGGCAAAACATGCTCATAAAATGCATTTTAACCCCATAGGAAGAACAATAATATTAAACAACCATATCCCCCAAAGCTCCCAGGGACTAAACTACCAACCAAGGAGTATACATGGAGGGACCCATTGCTCCAGCCACATACGAAGCAGAGGATGGCCTTAGCGGTCATCCATGGGAGAAGAGGCCCTTGGTCTTATGAAGGCTGGATGCCCCAGTGTAGGAAAATTCGAGGGTGAAGGAGGCGGGAGAGGGTGGATGGGTGGGGGAACACCCTCATAGAAGCAGGGGAAGGGGAGATGAGATAGGGGGTACCCAGGAGGGTGGGGAAACCAGGAAAGGGGATATCATTTGAAATGTAAATAAAAACATTTTCAATAAAAATACATAAATTTTAAAAATAAGTTATAGTGTGAGTTACTGCTATAGAGCTAATATCTCCCTTAGAATTACAAACCAGCTCTGATCTACCTTTGGCTGATATTTAATAGTGATGCAACACTCTCTTCAAGATGCTCATGTATTTTATTTGTTTTCAGTGAGTTCAGAAATCAATGAATTGCTTCTACTGTATTTTATGATTCATAAACTTATTTATGGAGATCAGTAAAATAAGCATGCTAAGATATTGCATAAGACACAATTTGTATGGAAAAGATACAAATGGTTTGTTTTGTACAGAAATGTTCCTCACAACATGTGGAAATATTTGTGGATTTCACTGTGCCCAGGAGCTGCTGAAGGTGTTATTACAGGCACACTATGTCATTTATTTCTCACAACACACTACTGGAGAAATACTGTCACTCTGCCATCCAGGTGATATTCAATACTCAGAGATGTAGAAAGACTATCTTGTGTCTATATGGATGTGGTACCTGTCAATAATAAAGTTGATGTTTTTAGGTCTAAGATGTTTTTAGCTTGGTAATGCAAGTTAGGATAGAAATTGGGCTAAGTACAAAACTTTAAACACACCAAGACAGGATAGATAATAGACTGTTTTCTAAAGTTGTCAAATACTATGGACTGGACATTAAATCTTCCCTAATACTAATGCCCCATGGTTGTTATTGTTGTACTCAGTTTATATTTGAAAGAAAAAGAGCCTTTTATTGGTATAAAAAGGGGAATTTTAGAAAGAATTTCTTCTGTCTATATGGATGTGACACCGTCAATAATAAATCTGATGGCCAATAGCTTAGGCAGGAAATAGGAGTGGGAACATCTGGGAAACAGAAAGGCTTCTGGGATAGTAGCAGGCAAGATATTTGCCAGAGAAGATGTGACTAGAGGTACTTGAGCACAGGGAACCAGCCATGTGGCAGTTATAATAGATTATAATAAATGAGTTATTTTACATTATGATCTAGTCAGAGAAGAGCCTAGCTATATGACCAAAGTATTTGTAAATATGTTTTGAGTCTGAGTCTTATTTCTGGGAATATGGGGCTTGGGGGAAGAACACCTAACTTCTACATGGAGAAGTTAACTAGTGCAGCCAGGTGAGGCTGGACTGAACATTGTTCAGTCAGAGCTTCTAAGCGACCCTTCCTAGAGATTATCTGACCCAATTTTCAAAATTCATAGTAAATTTAACCCCAGGAAGCACACACTCCAGACACCAAAACTTACAACTTCCTAAGCGTTCCCTAGAAAGGGTAACAGGGCTGCGTGCTTTTCTCTTCGAGGTCTCGCCATACAATAAACACTGCTTTCCTACTCTCAGAGCTGATAGAGAACTCTGGAACTATGCAGCTCAGTGAACGCTGACACGAGCTCCCAGAAGCTGCCTGTCTGTCTCTTTCATAAGACCATGAAAGTAGAGAGCACACTTTGTAGTCAGGGTGCTCTAAATTGCTTGTAAATGAAACTTTCGTTTGCCTGATTTAATTGTCATCTCAGAGACTTACTGCCTCTGTCTGCTAACTTAGGCCTAGTCTTGGAAGCTTCTAGTTTCCACACAGCCTTATCTAGGCCTGGAATATTTTCAGCTTCTGATACTTACTTCTGAATAAGTTCACTCTTTCTAGTTCTTTCTGAACTCCTGCTGGCTGGTCAACGCAGCTGTTCTGACTCAAATCTCCTCTCCATGCTAACTGATTCAGTCTGGCTTCCCTTGGCTTATGAATTGCTCTGCTTGACTTCAAACTGACTCTAACCATCTGTTCTAATCTTTTGGCTTCTTCTCATTCTCTGGCTCCTTCTGTCTTCACCTGTGTCTAGATTGTTCTTTCTTCGGCTTGTCTCTGTAAAACTCTCCAGGTAAATTTGGCTCCTCTCTCTCTGCCCTCCTCTCTTAAATAGCTTCCCTTTCCTCTCTCTTCTCATAAGTCCTGTTCTGTCAAACCTTTCTGTGACTCTCCCAGTTACTATGAAAGCTAGATAGGAGGAAAACTTACTTGGTCAGTTCATAGTTTGTGCCTCTATCTTCTTCATTCAAAGTGAGCAGTTATTTTCAGCAATCAGTTTTTAGACTCTTATTTTGGTAGGCAATCAAAGCAATGAGAATACCTGTGTTGTTTTCCTTGCCTCTGACGCTTCCCTGACCAATAACTGGCAGGGAATTATCCATTCCTGGTACTGACATATAAGGGGTTTGACTGGTCCACAGCCAAGTACTCCATGTTATATCACAACTGGGCAGTTGTGACCAGTTGTGAGTTTCATTTATGACTACTCAATTAAAAAACAAGCCTTTCTGATGAGAGTTGAGAGGATTTTTAAACTTAATAACCTGGTATTCAATGAACAGCATTGTATTATCCTGCAAGGCACTTCTACCCAGTGTTTTTTTAATAACTAAACACAGATGCATCAATCATCAATCCAGGATAGAATTTTTCAGATGTAATTAATGCACTCAACTATATAATTGTTTTCTCAAAAATCACCAAATGATGTTTTATGCGGTAAGATATTTTAACTCTAATGGAAAGCAAGCCATAGGCCTTTGTTAAATGTCAGGGAAAAAAACGAATTTTCACTTCACTCACAAAATTGTATCCACAGATGCTAAAAGCCTAATTAATGGAGTTTCACTTATTTCCCGAACAAACTCTTTGATGTCTACAGAAGTGGGTGTGATATAAAAGGTGTCACGAGCCATCTAATTATTAGAGATGTATTTTTAAGAAAATTAAAGCCCTTTGGTTTGTTTCCTGAAATTCTCACTCTGATAAATGAGGCTATCCTGTTATCACCTAAATGGGATCAGTAAGCACCCATTTCATATGATAGGAAAATGTCACCAGCCAGATTATTAGGCAGTTACAATACATGAAAATTTCCTAATTAGCTGGTCAATCTTTCTGATAAGACTTGTGTTAGACGGACTCTTGTTACTCCTTCTATAGTGAGTCAGAAAACCTCCTTCCACTGCACTTTATTTACCCACTGAAATACATGAGTACGATTCTATTATATAAGCCCAGAGCTTCTGACTGCCACAAAGGCGGGAGTCCAAATGCCACTCTTCTCACAGGAAAGGTGGTTGTTGCATTTATAACTGAGTGATAGTAACTTATCTTCATCTCTACGATTCTGTGGGAGTATTCCTGTGTAATGAAATGTGGGGAAGCAGACTAAGCTCACTTCCCAAGCTTGATGCTTGACTTCTTGTCTTTTTTTACTCTCATCATATGAAACAAAGTCCTCCAGTAGGTGAAGGGAGAAAAGCACTCAGGCCCACTTTTGGAAAGAAAAAGTCATATATAAAATATGTGCACTCGAGAAAATAATGCATCAAAGGGGGCACAAGTTTCTTTCCAGCCTGCAGCCAGAGTGAGCATACAGCCAGCCACCCAGGGCAGAGAAAGCAGGGTCATAATAGAACAGGGTGAGACGAATCTTGACCTTTCTCACGAGGGAGAAAGACCTGGTGATGCAGTTGGGCAATAACTTTGTGATTTTCAGTTCTGGGAAAGTGAAAATGATCTAATTGCAATGAAATATTTAAAAGGTTGAAGGAGGAAAGTAAGAGAAAAACTACAGAGCAACACAGTAAAAAGAAGACTGAGGAAGGTGTGTTGACAGGCAGGAGGCAGAGAGACAGCCAGTGGAAAAAGGACCTGGGGGACTACATGTGGTCAGTGACCGTGTTCTCACAGCAGGGGTGTTCTTTCACCAGGGTTGGCACTGACAGGATTGTACACGGCTTGCTTTAACTTTTACCTGTTCGATTAGTGTTTGCTTACAGGGGTGCACATGCTACAGTGCACATGTCACAGGTCACAGAACAACTTTTAGGGAGTCTGTTTTCTCCTTCTACCAGGTTGTCAGGATTGGAGGCCAACACGTCTACCTGCTGAGGCATCGCACTGGCCATTGCTTTGTGTTAACATCCCTGAAGAGAGTTGTACACACTACAAAGTGCTTCCAATTAATTATGTGATTCACTCATTTTCTAGCAGTTTTGCAGCGTTGTGTAGCTCACAGCTTAGTTTTAGAAAGCATCCAACACAACAGGAAGGTTTCTATTGCTTGTTTGCAGGTGGACCCCATCTCTTTAGTTTTATGTCAACTTTTGTACAGGCTTCATGATGTACATACTCCAGTCAGTAATGCATGTTTGCAGATAAAGCTTGATGTAGCGCATAGACGCATTGTGGATTTACCGGCTCTCCAATAAATTACTCCTAGTGTGTATTAAATCAGAGACTACTTCAAGTTCAGAGCAGTGGATGTGGAAAGACAAACAAGGACCAAAACAGCGTACTTGATACCGTTCTGACCTGCACTTAGCATTTAGTTAGATGGAGTTAAGCGGCCAAAAATCACTGGTTTTTACATGAAAAATTTCAGGCCACCGCGTCTATAGAATAGAATTTATTTTTTATTTCATGCATTCAATTTATTGTGTGAGGGATGCAAATAATGAAATCAATGGATACATTGTCTGTTACAAGGAATAAATATTCATAATAAATGTTTAGCACAATTTTAGACATTGGATTTTGTACTCTATATTCATAAATGACCTTTCACAGACAAGGTCAAAGGAAATTAAATTTGTTCCAAAAGTGTGCTTATCAGATATTGATTACCTTATCAAAGTTACCTTATGAAAGGAGAAACCAAGTCTTCAATTTAGGAAGGGAGTGTGACTATGTCTTTTTCAAATAATGATCCTTGCATCGTAAATACTAAATCTCAAAGCATAAGTTCTGCACCAGTTAATCTATTAAAAGATAATAAATCAATGCTAATTCCCCTGAGGTGGGGGCCAGAATCTTTTCTGAGGAATGAAGTACCCTTGTCACAACACTGTTGTTTTTTTTCCTAAGTGATTAACTTGGTAATTAATTATTTAAACAATTTGTTGAAAGAATGAGTTGAATAATAACAGAATCTAACTTTAAAATATAGTAATTCTGAAAAACAGCAATGGGTCCCATGATTCCTCTGGCAATAAGAGCAACATTGTATACAGCTAAGTATAACTATAGTAATTTTCTATTTATCAGAAAAACACGCCCTGTCTAGTCTGTCTTTTCTTCTAGTGTCTCTACAGCGTCACTCTAATTCCTTCTCTAATATGAATGACAATGCATAATAAATTTACACCTTTCGCTAGTAATTTCTCATTCTAAATCCATGTGAGGAGACTCCGGTGAATGAGGCAGTGCAGATGGCTGGTATCCCATGACTGGTGATATGAGAGGCAGGAGATCATGTGTCTAACAACAAAGTCCGTATATTAAATGCTTCATAAGAGGATCCCTCAGAACCCTTCGAAGATTCTCTCACTGGGTTTAAAATGTCACCACTACTAAAAAGTTCACAGGCCCATCTCATCTTTGTCAAATGAGAATGTGCAATTCTCAGGATGAGACGAAGACACAGTGGGTAAGAGCACATGATAGACAATTTTGACATTTTTTTTTCCCTACTTAGCTGATTGATGCAATTGTTAGCATTTCTTCTAGGCCCAGCCCAAAAGTTGCCTAGCAACATCCAAACAGATTCTGGCTGACCTCTTTCTCCTCTCTCTTTCTGTTCTTCTCTTCTCTGTTTCCTTCTTTTCTCTGCTGTCTCAGATAAACTTTATACTAGTCCTGTCATGGAGGGGCGGAGCTAAGGCACTCTCTCCTGCCACATCGTGCCAATGCATTGCAAAATATAGCGGTCATCACCTATGCTTTCCAAATACTTAGCAATTGCAATATTGCAAGAATTTTTGGGTCTTGGCACCCATATGAAAAACAAGACATGAGCAAGTATGTCTGTAACCAAACATTTTAGGTGGTGGAGCAACAGAATACATGGTGGGATTGCTATCCAGCCAGACTAGCTGAAAAGTCAGGCTCTTGGTTCAGTTAATAAGGTAGAGTGAGGTAGAGCATGACATCTAGTGTTCTCTGGCCTCCATGACTGTACAAGTATTTGCACACCCACATAAACCACACACAGACAATATAAATACACACACACATAGACACACACATTCACACACACACCATATACACTCACATGCATACACACACACACTCAGAGGTAGGGAAACTTACATTACTCTCTCTCTCTCTCTCTCTCTCTCTCTCTCTCTCTCTCTCTCTCTCCCTCTCAAACACACGCACACTCACACACATACTCACCAGTCAGGGAGAATTTGCAATTTCCTCACATGGTAGAAGTTACCCTTTCTTAGTTATTTTAAAAATTAATTTCAAAGGCTCAGAATAAAATATTATTGTAATAGAAAATTCAAGGAACCAAAATTTGCCCCTGAACTATGTGCTGGATTAATGACATTATAAATATGAATTTATCTAACATCTTGTCCTCTGAAAATTCTAGACCAGCAGAGAATCATTCTGCTTTCTTGTATTCAAAGAAATGACAGACTCCAGGAAAAGCCCCTCAGTTCCACTGAAACGTTTCCTCTGGTGGATGTTGGACTGTAGAATGGTAATCACCTACAACCATTGAAAGCACACTAACAGCAAAGGGAGGACAACCTTAGTTACCAGATCACCTGGTCATCAGGAGGGAAACAGCAGGCAGTTGTTTACCAATGGGTTTTCTTACTTCCCCACTGGGAAGAAAGCAACACCTCCTTATTGCCCTTTTCAGTACTGAGGTCCTGAAGTGTGGGGAGGAAACTGCTCCAGTGAAGGCCAAGGGTAGGTTCTCACCTCCCACACATTGTACAGGAAAGGACTGACAAGCACATAAGAGAACATTTGATGCACAAGAGGGGAATATTCTAGCAATATTGTAATTGGTAAATATTTGGAAAGCCATTACATCAATCAGCTAAACAGAAAAGAAAAATGTCAATTTTCCACAATACCCAACAGGACAAATTCCATGCCTACAAAAAAATTTCAATGTAAAAATATAGCCTTGCATTTGCTTGAATGAAATATAGGCACAGTGTTAAACACAACAATTGGAATTTTTCATATGGTATAAGATTTAAATATGTTTAAAATTATTATGTATGACTAAAAGAAAAATCATTTTTGAACAAATCAGACTGAGAAAAAATATACAATTTATACAAAAATAGCATTCCTAATAGATTAGGACTTCTCTAAAATTTAGAAAATGTCAATGAGGTGACAGGTTGGGGCAGCCATGTAAAGCACTGGTTTGTGCAACCCTAATAGAAGCTGCCCCTAATTAATGAAATGAAGCTCTGTCTTTAGGGTTAAGCCACCATCCACATTTTTTATTATAAGATTACTGTCATCTTATACTAACTAAACCCATTATTGACTCACCCTGCGTTAGATTAACAATGTCTGACAGCATGCAGTACGGGCTCCATGTTCCAATGTACACAGGAAAGATGCACAAAAAGAAGACTATTTTTAATTTATTTAAAAGAAACAGAAAATTATTTTTTAATTTTATTTAATAAAACACAGTCAATGGAGCTAAAACAGACAATTCTGTCCTATAGGTTTTTATCACCTAAAGAAAAGGACAAAATGAAGCAAACTGTGTCATGGAAAATGTGAGCTGGATCTGACATGAAAGCTTCCTTTCTTAGGAGTAACTGCCATCATTCTAGATGATGCTGTGCAAACCCTCCAAGGGAAGGAAGAAACCAGTACACCTATGCAGCTGTGATGCCTGTGATCCGCAAGGAAAAGCAATCAGCACTTCAAACTTTTCCTAAAGGTAAAATACTCATGTCTTGGTGATAACCAACAACTCTCTGAGCAAAATTAAGGCCAGCTCTGCAGGAGGTAACCATTTCCGGTGATGGAAACAAACCCAGTTTTCTAGGTCAAGAGATGTCATGGATCTTAGAAAAGAACCTCATACTGCCACTTTACTAAAACAGTATAGTCCCTAACTGCACTCCAAATACTTAAAACCTCAACATTATGATTACCTAAGCACGACTCAGATAGATACTCTAATATAGAAGGGGGGAATCTCTCAGGACCCCACCCCTAAACACAGAAGTGCAGGCAGCTGAAAAACTGAGCAATCTTCTCTAGAAATAATACTTTAATTGGTTATCCAATACCAACTGGTCAGCCCTGAAATCATACACATACAATTAATGCTTAAATGAACTCAGTGAATTGCATTCATATATTTATGCATATATATAACCCTAACAATAGAAAGGAAGTCATGGACTAAGAGACAGAAAAGTGGAGAGGTGGAGACTTGAAAAGGTCGGGAGGGAGGAAATAGATGGGGAGAAATTATGTAAACGTATTTTAGTTCCAAAAAAAAAAAAATGAAAAAAGAGGAGGCTGTAGAATGAAGTATATCTGATAAACTGTATATAAACTGTATATCTGATGAGAAATTAGTATGCAAAGTAAATATCAAATTCACACAGCTGAGTGACAAGCATTATAACCTGTGAAGGCTTGGACAGCAAAACTATCAGGAAACAGCATCCTGCTTCTGCTCAAATATCACTTAATTACTTTGAGTTCACCTTTGGCGTTACAATCCCTAGCAAGTGACAGTTAATTCAATGCTCTTTCTTTTGTTACTCCTTATATTTAAATGAGAAAATCTAAGTCCTATATTACTGTTATATAATAACCCAAGCACTCTTTATTAAGTTTAGTGAACACTATCTTGATTTGAATATGCTTGACCCAGGGAGTGGCTGTATTTGGAAGTGTGGCCTTGTTGGAATATGTGTGGCCTTGTTGGAGTAGGTGTGTTCTTGTTCGAGTAGGTGTGCCACTGTGGATGTGGGCTTTAAGACTCTCATCCTATAGTGAGAACTATTCTCAAAAACAAAAGAACTGCTGGGGGAATCACCGTCCCTTACCTCAAACTATACTACAGGGCAATAGTAATAAAAACGGCATAGTATTGGTACAGAGACAGGCAGGAAGATCAATGGAATAGAATTGAAGATCCAGAAATGAGCCCACATACCTATGGTCACTTGATCTTTGACAAAGGAGCTAAAACCATCCAGTGGAAAAAGGACAGCATTTTCAGCAAATGGTGCTGGTTCAACTGGAGGTCAGCATGTAGAAGAATGCAAATTAATCCATTCTTATCTCCTTGTACACAGCTCAAATCCAAGTGGATAAAAGACCTTCACTTAAAACCAGATACACTGAAACTAATAGAAGAGAAGGTGGGGAAGACCCTCGAATACCTAGGCACAGGGGAAAAGTTTCTGAACAGAACACCAATGAGAGAAAAGATCTGAGTGGATGATTTTCAGCTGACATTTATTCTAAGCCAAGAAAAAGTCAGGTTCAAAACTAAGTGTTTTAGTTAGGAGAGATGACAGAGGTTCTGGTTAGTCGACAAAATGATGAACTGGATATTAGAATTATCTTGTACCTCACTGGTACAAATAGGAATAATTATGCTCTAATAGTATTTTGAGAGAAAAGTGTTAGTTTAACAGGAAGGGTGATATGTAGGAGGACCTAAGGGGGAAGGAGCACTGAGAGGAAGAGATGGAGTAAGGAGAGGAGAAGATGAAGGAGAGGAAAAGCAAGGTGATGAGAGAGAGAGAGAAAGAGGAGGGGGGCATGGAGGCAGATGTTCACGTGTCTCCACCAGTCAAAGACAGTTTATATATCTATGTTGGGTATTGGGTTACACTTCTGATTGAGCATTACCAAACTTATAAAGCCTTTGACTAACATTTTTAAAAAAAATGTATAAAAGCCAAAAGGAAAGGGGGGCATGGGATAGGGGTTTTCTAGGGAGGGGAAATAGGGAAAGGGTGTGGCATCTGAAATGTAAATAAAATATAAAATAAATAAATTAATAAATAAAAAGAAAAGAAGTAGAGTAAGTTATAAACACCAGCATTAACAAGCGTGGAAATAAAGTTATAGCAATATGATTTTGATAAGTGTGTTCCTACATGGGTCAACATTATTTTAATAATATAACTTTATGACAATAGATGAAAGTGAGAGATGTTTTCCTGTACCACAAACTATTTTTATATGCTGGAAAGGTTTTTACCTTGGATGATTTAGACATGTCTTGGCCCATGTTGGATGGTTTGTATTACCATAGGGTCTCAACATTAAAAAATTTCCTAATATTTATAAATATTGTGATTTTTAGTAATGAAAGCTTAAATTCTATTTTATTAAATGCCTCCAAAGGTCATATTTATAGAGAAAAATATGTGCTGAGAAGCAGATATCTGTTTCCTAAAAGTTTCAAACTATTTCTTTGCTCATGTAAAATGCTGTAATCCTCAGATTACAAGGTTTTTTTATTTTGTGTGTGTGAAACTTCAGTTGAAAAGTGAAAGTTACTTTGTAAATATGTCATTTTCTTCTGTTCTCATACTTTCTAAACACTTATAGCTCTCTAGATTGTGACAAATACCTAACATTTCTCTAAGTATCAAAATACCAATGAAAGTCTTGAGCCTTGTCCTTTCCCATGTTTTTCTTTCATGCTATAATACTATATATCTTTACTTTTTATTTATAATTGATTTTCATTCTTGTCACATTTAGTTAATTTTATTTCTATTAATAAAACATATGCCTGTTAATAGAAAAAAAAAAGACTCTCATCCTAACTGCCTAGAAACCAGACTTCTTCTAGCTGCCTTCAGAACAAGAGTTAGGACTCTCAGCTCCTCCAGCCCCATGCCTGCCTGGATGCTGCCATGCCCCTGCCTTGAAGATAATGGATTGAACCTTTGAACCAGTAAGCCAGCCCCAATTAAATGTTGTCTTGGTCATAAGCATCTGTTCACAGCAGTTAAGACCCAAACTAAGACAAAAACATTTTAGAAAATATATTTTTTGAAAATTGTCATTACATTCATATATTTTTCTGAGCTACAAAATCTAAATGGAAATTCTTAATAGGGAAAGTAGTTCCTTTTAGTGAATAAAAAGCATATGGCACTATTCCACACTTTACATATATTATGGGTTTATTTTATTTTAAAATCCTATGCAGTCAAGTAAGAATAAGGGGTACAAATCACTCTCAGCACAAACACTAACTTGTGGTCATCATGCACGTATGGATGCAAGTATTGAGAAAGTACACTTTTCAGTATGTTGTTAACACTTCTTGAATAGATGTTTTTCTGATGAAACATTGGATCATAGTCCAGATAGAAAATAATATTTAAAAAGCTTCATACACATTCCCCATTCAGTCTTTGTACTCACTAATCTATCTATAAGATACTCAGAACAAGAGCTTTAATCTGCTGTGGTATTTATCATGTAGGATACTCAGAAAAGGACTTCAGTGTGCTGTGGTGTTACTGTTCACATAGGACACTCAGAACGAGAGCTTCAGTCTGCTGTGATGTTAACCACATAGATCAAATCTAGTGCACACACACAGTCATCTTTTGCTGAATGATTGCTAACAAGTTTCATCCTTTTATTAAGGTCAATTAACAAAATTTAAATTTGTATAACTTCATCCTTATCATTCATATATATATATGGCTAAAATGCTCCTTTTTCATTCTGGTATAGTTTTTATACTAGTTAAAAATTATATTTAGATGCTTTTTAAATTTTAAAAATGTTATTTTGCTTTATGAAATGTGTATGAAAGCACACAGTGAAAATGTCAGGATTACTTAGGCCCCTGTGCTTTGATGCTCAGGAGTAATATATTGTAGATTTTTCCAATTCAAATGCAGAAATGAATTATTATAAATATTTTGGCATCTGGTTCTGAACAATGAAAGATGATATTAAAAAAACTATCATAAACAGCATCAGCTTAATAGAATATGAATCACTTACCTTTTCTATTTATCTAGCTGCTGAATGGTATAAGATTTGACTGTCTCTTTATCTTTGTGTATGTCTGTGTATCTGTACATTAAAAAAGAAATGAAAACAAAGACTGTCTATGCTACAATGAACATATTTCATTTCTCAAGTTAATTTGATTTTGAATTTATACTGGAGATTGATAACTTTGGTCCCCTTTCCTCTGTGCTAATAAATCTGTTGAAGGATCAGAACATGAACAGCCAACCAGATATTAGAAACTAGACAGGCATGAGAAGCCCTTGGTAAACATGAGTTGGAGAACATGATATACTCAGAGATGAATGATGTATCTATACACAAATGCATGAACCGGAACACATATAAGCAACCTTGCTGTATAACAGCAGAGTTAAGTGCCATATGCTGGATATACAAGACACAAATGACAGTCCATTTTCCTGAATATCATGAGCAATCAAGAAGGTCTCCTGGAGAGTGGAACTCTTCAACTGAGTCTTGAAAATCCAATTATTGCTGTATGGCAAATCTACTCATGTAATATGAGTAGTTCATGGTTTCCCTGAAACACTAAAACTTTGGATGTGTGAAGGGGGTGTGGTGGGCAGCTGTATATGATTGTTTTCTACAAGTATATTATAAAGATGACATGATAAGTGTATCATAAAATGATATCAAGGTCAGTAAGAAATAAGGCTGGAGGGGAGAATTCTCCTGTGACATATCAATTCAGGAGTCATCAGTGAGAGAAACTTTTGACTCTAAATTGTGGAAGCCCTATTCATATTTGTGTCCTGTAGGATAATATTATAAACAATTATAAATCAACAAACAAAATAATGAAACTAATACTATGAGTGCTGATTTTAATATAATTAACTAAAGAACTATGAAGGAAATACAGTGAGGTATGGACTGGATGCAGGATTGGAGCTAGGCGGCTGTAGGTAGAAAGTCCTGTAATGGTCCAAGTGAGAAAATTAGAGCAAGCTGTGACAAATGGAAGGAAATGCTGCAGAAACAAGTGAGCCACACATGAGGACCAAGAGAACCTGTGAGCTGCTGTAAGACTGGAAATCTAATCCAGAGGACACTTTCTAAGACATTGGTTCCAATGAAAGGTAAAATTTTAAAAACATAGGCTATAAATAGGAACAAATGGAACAGACATCAGGCTGAGTATGTATGTAGTCTCCCAGGCCATATCAATGTTTTAATTCTCAGGAAAACTCCCAGAGCTCATCATGGAATTAGTTGTGGTCATCATGATAATCTGACATAAAGGAATCAAAGAAACTTCAACAAAAGGAAAAAACCTCAAGCATTCAAGCTCCCTAGTTGACAATGCCAATAGGATAGGCTCAGTTCTTCCAAACTCTGCTGGGTACTGTGTGAAGAGCTCCACCTACCAGTGAGGCTCATCAGAGACTCAATAGCACAGGCTATTTATTCCCTAAAGCCTGCCATGTAGACAGACAATCAAAAAAAAAATCACTGTTCAGTAGATGATTGGATAAAAAAAAAAAAACATGTTCTCTAAATTTGAATATTGAAAACTTGATTCCCAATGCAATGACATTCACAATGGCAGTGATTGAGCCATAAGGGCTTCATCCTCATCAACAGATTAATCTGATGGAATCATAGCTCAATTGGCCATGAGGAGAAGGGCAGAGACTTAGGAGGCAAGGCGTAGTTGAAATAAGTGAAAGATATAGATAGTTGGGAGTATGTCTTTAAAATCTGTTTCTGACTCTGTCTCCATCTCTGTTGGGATTGGTCTAGGAAGCTATATATTCAGATGTTGAGTTCTGTGCCCCAAGATCAGGTTGCAGTCTTGGCATGGGCATTGTATCGACAAATTTGCTGTTGTGAAAGAATGTTCTCTAATAGTCCCTGATTGGTTAATAAAGAGTTAGAGGCTATGAATGGACAGTAGAGAGAGGAAGGTGGAACTTTGGATCGAGCAGGGGGTCTCAGGTAGGGGCCACATTGTAGGGGTGCAAAAGTAAAAGAAGGACGGACCATAAGCATGTGAGGCAGGATGGACCATAAGAATGTGACCAAAAGAACCTTACCCTGAGGTCACACATGGAACAGAGCAAAATTCAGTTGACCAGTTACATGGGGTCTATGGTTGGGATATAGGTTAAAATAGTTCAGAACTGGTGGAGATTTGCAGCTTTGTTCCAGCGTGCACACTACACATGGATGCTTTGCACAGGTTTAGAAACAATGCAATCAAAGGGGCTGAGTCGTCTGAAATCAATAGTCAAGATAATTTTCTGCTCCTTTTAAATTCACATTCTCAAGTGTTCTTTACCCCACAATGATGAGAAGCAAACTAATAGATTGAATACAAAGTATGTTATATGAAGAAACAGTGCCAACACAATGCACTAATATTAGTATAAAGCATTTGAAAAGCTTCATATTCATATCAGAAATTATTTATTATACAAATTCTTAGGTACCAAGCAAAGATCAGCCTTGCACATGAGCCTTCAAAGCCAGGTCTCAGGACCCTCATGCCAATCCCTGTACAGACATGATATGTTGTATGGTTTTGTCATTTTGGGCTCCCAGGACACAAGGTGAATTGATAAGTTTAAAAAGAAGGTAAAGATTTTGAAAGAACCATGGTCAATCCTCAACCTGGAATTAAAGATTGTAAAGTTGCCATTCGGAAAGGATTCAAAGGTCAGAGTGCTGACCATGGTCCTGAAATTTACTGAGTTGAAAGTGGGCTGACATGTGGGTGTTACTCTACAGTGCTATTACATAAGAAGTGTCTGTACATGGGTTGGAGAATGGTTATTACAGAGGGGAGAGCTTTGCAAATCTTTGCCTGCACAAAGGAAGCAATTCCTCATATTTTTAATTAAGTACAATGTTGATGGTTGTGTAATTACTCACTTCATGATTTATCCAGAAAATACTTTGTGTATTTAAGGCCATGGTACAGGCTAAGAAGCTACCTTCAGGGGCACACATATACATCATATTTGTTCAGTTCCTTTTTTATATAAAGAAGGACAATAAGTAAGTACTCTAGTATCCACAGAATAAAAAAGACATTTGAATTTTTATTCCATTTACCATTGAATTAGAATCATAAATCAAACAAAAAAGTTATTATAAGTATGATTATGTAAGACCGAAAGCAGCAAGTGTCTTATTCTCCGTTGAAGTAATTAAAGTTCTCACTGGGAGTAAAACTCAGAATGTGTGAGCTCTTAAAGTTTCTTATTTTAAAAAGTTTCCAAACAGATGTAATTCAAGACTCACTTTAACAACAGCAAACACAGCTGAAGTAGAACCTGTACCTAAAAACAGCCCAGCACTGCCCCGCCTTCCACACCCATCTGCTCTGTTTGGTTACCAAGCCTTCTGCAAGCTCAGCTGAAGACTTATGTTAATACACTCTAGAGAACAGTCATCACAAGTGAGATTAACATCAGAACCACAGTCCAGTCTGTGTGCCTGTCTTTCAGAGCTTGACTACTGAAGGCAGTGAAGAGAGGGAAAGACGATGAATTGGTGCCCCAACAGACACCTAAAGAATGTCTTGGGGGGACTACTCCAGGAATTTTGTCTACCATGGAATCTCAGAGAGAATCCAGGTATTCTTTGGAGAACCACATTCTTTATTATTTCTGTTTTAAGTTGGAACAGGTGACATTCAGGCCAAATTAACATAAACAGCATTGCATCAATGGTCCCCATGCCTTTTGAGCCTGCATATTTGAGAACTGCTGAGTGTCAGGCTCTCTTTCTATCTCTATCTAGCTCTCTCATCACTCTCTGTCTTCCCACTCATGACAGAATAACAGCTACATGTTGAGGAGACAAGATAAAGTAGAAGACTCTTGGACCATTAAGTTATAAAAGCTGCCAGTGTTGTTTGGCCCGTGGTCATCCTTAACTATGTAAAACTTTGAGGTGCTGAGTAAGTTTTTACAGCAAAACATGATCAAATGTGCCCTAAAGGTTGGATTCACTTTAGAGATTAGTCTTTTAATATATTCTCCAGTGGGTCCTGTAAGATGATTCCTGGGTCTATGAGAGTGTCATGTTCCCATAAAGACTCAAAATATATTGATACAAAAATGTGAAGGATAGTACTTCTAATTCAGACTGTATCAGATGCTGAGTCTGGGACTGAAGGACTGCATCTAGATAAAAGAGAAATAGGCCAGAATAAATGTACTTTCTAATAAGGAACATTTAAAAGAACAGCATACTTCGGAACAGCCCTGCCAGCATGCATCAGAAGGCTTTCAGACATCACATTCCTTTGTGACACACTTTAAAACCATCAGGGTCTTTACATAGATACATACATCTACTCTAAGTTCTAGACACATAAGTAAGTATGTTTTCTAAAATGTCAAAAAAAAAACCCTCTAGTGTCAGAAATCAAAATAGTTTATATTGGACAGTCTGAGGGAGATAAAATTCTGCAGTTCTTTGCTAATTAGAAACAGTAGTTATGAGGAATTGAGCCATAAAATAACAGGACAGTAAGTGCTCACAGAGAAGTAGATGTACAGAAATGAAAAATGTTTATAATAGTTATGGTGACATTCCACTGAACTGAGAAACAGAATTATAAAATCTTAGAAATGTTAAAATGCAAAAGACATCCAAATGACAATGACTCTAAGAAGTGAACAATTCTGAAGTAATCACCCCTCCTATTCCTCACAATTAGCCTTCCTATGAATTATTGTCAACATTGACTTCCTTCCTCTAGTTGACAATTTAATATATCCTAGTTTGTACAAAATAAAAAACAATTGACCAATCCACATTATGTCCTCTGGGGGCTTGTAAGAAATATTTGGATTCCACATCATTGTACATAAACTAGGGCATTCTGTAAGAGTCTTTGGAATGAGATGAAGTTTTAATCTCAAGAGAAGTCAATGAACTCCCATGGATAAAGAGTCAGACTTTCCAACTTGAAATCAGTGGTGAACAGTTTGAACAGAGCACAGGGGATCAGGTGTGAGAGAAAGGTGATCACTGATTAGGTGGCTGGGTTTGTTCTTGCCTCCTCAGCTTGCCTGGGTGGAGGAGCATACAAAGGTCCACAGGCAGAAGAGCTCTTCTCATCTCCAGGGTAGGCTCTCAATGGTATTTGACATGAACACACACACATCCCTCTCCTACACTCCATCCTGTACTAGAAAACCAGTCTCATCTTTTACTGAGTCAACTGCTCCATTGTTTACAGTACAACACTGGTCAGAGGCTGGCCACTCATGATATGCTTGTTGATATTTCTAATCTTCTCACCTTTAAGAAAACTTAAAAGAAAATCAAACTTCAATATACCTTAGTTACTTCACATAGCAATGGCAATATCCTATCCATGGCTATATGGAAAGTTAGTAGAAAAGACTAAACAAATGAATACTTAAGAATAATTTATTAGTTCAGTTAACATTTAATAATAATTCCATTATTACCTTCGGCCTTTTGTTTGTTTGTTTCCATCTTATATCTCTTTAAGCATCAGAACAACAAACCCAATGACCTTCATTGGATATCCCTCATATGTCAGCATTTTATGCTTAATATGTATCTTTTAAACATTCTAATCATACTCATAGGCCTGAGATTAGAAGCATAGTGAGAATGACAGAATATAAAACTAACCAAAATAAATGTTTATCAGGGCATAGTATGCTACTGGCACCTGCTTCCGTGGGATTCAGGTAAGCCAATGTTGTCTTCTGTGTGGTATTTCCATCACAAAGCAGACTTGCTATGGTAGTACTGATGACATGAAACACTCTGACCCAAGCCTAAGTCAAAATTCAGATTATCTACATGGTCAGTAATTGCATTAGACTCGAGATGTAGAATAGAACAGAAAAACAACACAGATTGCATGGCATAAATAAGCATTTGTTTTCTCATAGTTCTAAGAGATAGAACTCCTAGATCAAGTTGCCGCCATGATTAGATTTTGGTGAGATGTCTGTCTGTTTCCAATGTTTAGGTGGTTTCTTTCTCATTGTGTTATCAGCAGATGCCAGGAAAAAGAAGAAAAATTCTCTCTCTTATGTCTTATTATAAGGGCACCAATCTCAACATGAGGAACTTACCCCCATGACTTCAGCTAAACATAACTCCCTCACAAGTGCCTGCCTTCCAGTTAACATCCCCTTAGAATTTAATGCTTTGCAGACAAAATGTGTGGGGACCCAATGCAAGTCACTCAGAAATTTAAAATAATACTAAAACTAGGGATTACATACATTCAAGAAAACTGGAGTATTACTTTAATAAATGTTGAAAACATTGTGAATGATGCATTTGGAATATGGGGATCTCAGTTCCTGGAGCTGGAGAGAGGGCTAAGCAGTTGAGAGAACTTGCTGCTCTTTCTGAAAGCTTAAGTTCAGTTCGTAGCACGCACATTGGGCAGCACACAAAAACCTATATAACTCCAGGCTCAAGTGATCTAACACCCAGTTCCGACCACCACAGGTACCTCATGTGGTATAACCACACACAAACACACAGAAACACACACACACACACACACACACATACACACACACACACACACACACACACACACACACACACACACAATTTCTTTAAAATAGCAGAAAGCTAAATCTATCAATGAAATATGCCCCAGAAGTTTGTGAAATGAAGACTCTTGGTAAAGTGGGGTTTACTTGTTATTTATATATCTCCATGAGATTCAAGGGATTTAAAATAAGTCATACACTTGAAGTTTCTTTACTTAATTTTTTTCTAAACGTAGGCTGCTGGCTGCTTAGCTGTGGGTGTTGGAATCACCTACCCTAGCACCGCTGATAAATTTGGTTTCTGACTCACTCTACTTTACTTGGGATGAGATTGATGTTCTTCACCCTCTATATACATGTCTCTACTTGACTTTCCTGTACCACAAGCGTTAAGATGTTATAAGCCACCGAACAGGTAAATTGAAAATGGAAGGAGACCTGCCAGAGAAGGTGATAAAATAGTAATTGCATTAGAGAACATATGCGGTTTCAAGATGGTGCCTGAAAACTTCCTTCCCTCAACATTTTTTTTTCTGTATCAGTTTATGTCTTTTGATTTAAACTAGCTGACGTGAAATGAGAATCTATGGGAAACCAGGACAACCCTCCCACTCTAATGAATGGTAAGTACCTGCTTCTACAGGAAGCTAATTGCTTCAACTTTGATTGCTTAATTTTCTAAAGTCTCTGTTGCTTTTTATATCATTCTGTCTCCTTTACTCAGCCACTGTCATCTTGCCCATATCTTCAACCAAACTGAAAGCCATCTACAACTCCATTCTCAAATGTTCTCTTGCCACTTTCAGCTCCTCTTCGCAGTGGAAATCTTCTAATCAAGGTCACCCATGGGTCAAGATGCCCTTATGGGCATATTGTCTTTTGAAACATTGACATCATCCTTCTCGCTGTCTTCCTCAGATCCAGCATCACCATCATTCTCTGATCTGCAGTTACCACTCTACCAGTCCATCCTTGGTGTCTCTTCACCAGCAAATGTCAACCTCTTAAACTATTTGAAATTGCCGTGTTTTCTCAGCTTCTGTATGCTTTACTGTTCTTATCACACCTCTTTAACTATCCCTTGAATTTGAAGGGTCTCAAACCTGCGTTGTCATGACAACAATGAGTACCTGACACATCTTCATTTTTCCCTCCTTATGTCTTCTAACATTCAAGTTATTTTTATTAATTTCCCCTAGTCATGGTGACCAACCCTTAGTAATCATGATCTCCGACCTTGCTCCTACTTGTCAACAAATAGAATATCCATTTTTTCCATTTTCTCAGAGTACAGCCATTCTTTGATAGCAGCGCTTTGGTGCTCCACTATATTGCACAGCATTCTCAAGATACTTTCTTATAGGCATGGTAGCAACAGTACCAACGAGTTGCACAGTGAACGTCCTGCACAACTTCATATGCTATCAACAGCATTCAGATGATCACCCAGAATACTAAGCCATGCTGATGGAATATCTCCTGCACATATTCATTTCCTCAGTCTATTCATGGCAGATAATATTCTATTATCTGTACATTCAACAAGAAATTCAGTTATTTTGTTCTGTCCCTCGGTCTAGCTCTCCAGCCTCTATCCTCAGTGCAATGTTTATGAACAGAGTTCAGTTGCTAAAAATGTGGGGGCTCATGTTGTAGGTGAGGAACAAGCTACCTGGTTTCAAATCCACTGGATCTCCTCCTAGGACAGGAATTTGCCGACCTCCTTCCTCTGTCAGTCTGTCTCCCACCTCCCTTTCTCCACCAAAATAGGCTTTATCACTCATCATACTTTACTCATGCTCAAACCAAAGCTTAGTGGTGCATGATCTCTACTGTAAGAAGGGTGAGCTTTGTGATAATTGCAGATTGCACTGGTGGGATCTTGAAAGTCTCCTCAAAGCCCATGCATCCAGAGCTTCATCACTGTTGGGAGGTGGTGACACTTTGGGGAAGCAAGGCCTTGTAGAAAGAAGTTAGGTCATTAGGGGTTGGGCCTTGAAGGCAGTACTGGAACCCAGTCCTACTAGTCTTTTTCTCTATCCTTCTTGGCTCAATGATGTAGAGTTCTCTTGTCCTGTTCATCCTCACTGCAGTACACCAGGCCCCAAAACAACAGAGCCATCGGATCCTTGACCAAGAGTTCTGAAACCATAAATCAAAATAAACCTTTCTTCTTATATATTATTTCAAGACCTTTGTTCAGTAACAGAAAGCAGTAGTAATTTCTTTGAGAACAAAACAGTCTTGTTCACTAGTATATTTCTAGCATCCAGAAAAAATTTAACACGCAATAGATGCTCTAAAAATTACTACTACTGTTTATGTTGTCCCATTTCTTTAGAATCCCAAAAAAGTTCTCTAATCTTATTTCTTATTAATTCTTTTTACATCCTGCTCACTGCCCCCTGCTTTAATCCCTCCCAAAATACTTTTCCCCCCCCATCCCCTTCTCGCCTCCTCTGAATGGGTGGGAATCCCTGTGGGTATTCCCCCTACCCTGGCACTTGAAGATTCTGTGAGGCCCAGAACTTATTCTCCCACTGAGGCCAGACAAGGCAGCCCAGCTAGAAGAATATATCCAATGTAAAGGGAACAGCTTTTAGGACAGCCCCCACTCCAGTTGTTCTGGACTCACATGAAGACTAAGCTGTGCTTCTGCTACATATGTCCAGGGAGGCCTAGGTCCAGCCCATGTATGTTCTTTGGTTGGTGGTTCAGATTCTGAGAGCCACAAGTGTCCACGTTAGACCATCATCTTCCTATGGAGTTTCTAACCTTTTCAGGGCCAACAATCCTTCCTCCTATTCTTCCATAAAATTTCTTTCCCAAGTTCCATTTATTTTTTGGCTAGGGATGCCAGACAAGTACTTTTAAATTAAACAGAAATATAAATGTTAGTAAGATTATTACAAAGCTGTAGTTCTTTTTATCTTTTTTCTTTTTTATTGGATATTTTATTTATATTTCAGATGTTATCTCCTTACCCCATTTACCCCCCCACACCCAGGAACCCCCTATCCTATTCCCCCTTCTCCTGCTTCTATGAGGATGTCTCCCCACCTACCCCCCTACTCCCACCTTCTCACCCTCGAATTCCCCCACACTCAACGTCCAGTCTTTATGGGACCAAGGATCTCCTCTCCCACCTATGCCCAACAAGGCCATCCTCCCCTACATATACAGCTGGAACCATGGGTCCCTCCCTATATGCTCACAGGCTGGTGGTTTAGACCCTGGGAGCTCTGGTTGGTTGGTATTGTTGCTCTCCTCATGGGGCAACACACCCTTTCAGCTCCTTCAGCTCCTTTTCTCTAACTCCCCCATTGGAAACCCCTTGATCAGTTCAATGGTTAGCTGTGAGCATCAGCCTCTGAATGTGTCAGACTCTGGCAGACCTCTAAGGAGACAGCAATATCAGGCTCCTGTCAGCATGCACTTCCTGACATCTACATCAGTGTCTACCTTTGGTGACAGCACATGGGATGGATACCCTGGTGGAATGGTCTCCTGATGGCTCCTCCTTCAGTTTCTGTCCTACACTTTGTCTCCATATTTGCTCCCTTGAGTATTTTGTTACTCCTTCTAAGAAGGACCAAAACACCCACACTTGGTCTTCCTTCTTCATGAGCTTCATGTGGTCTGTGAGTTGAATCTTGGCTATTTCAAGCTTTTGGGCTAATATCCGCTTAACAGTGAGTAAATATCATGTGTGTTCTTTTGTGATTGGGTTACCTCACTCAGGATGATAATTTCTAGTTCCATCCATTTACCTAAAAATTTCTCAAATTCATTATTTTTAATAGCTGAGTAATACTCCATTGCGTAAATGTACCACATTTTTTGTATCCATTCCTCTGTTGAAGGACATCTGGGTTCTTTCTAGTTTCTGGCTATTATAAATAAGGCTGCTATGAACATAGTGGAGCACATGTCCTTGTTATATGTTGGAGCATCTTCTGAGTATATGCCCAGGAGTGGGATAGCTGGGTCCTCGGGTAATGCTATGTTCAATTTTCTGAGGAACCACCAGACTGATTTCCAGAGTGGTTGTACCAGCTTGCAATCTCACCAACAATGGAGGAGTGTTCCTCTTCCTCCACATCCTTGACAACATCTGCTGTCACCTGAATTTTTGATCTTAGTCATTTTGACTGGTGGGAGGTGGAATCTCAGGGTTGTTTTGATTTGCATTTCCCTGATAAACTAAGGATGCTGAACATGTCTTTAGGAGCTTCTTGGCCATTCAAGTTTCCTCAGTTGAGAATTCTTTGTTTAGCTCTGTACTCCATTTTTAATAGGGTTATTTGGTTGTCTGGAGTCTAATTTCTTGAGTTCTTTGTATATATTGAAGCAGTCATTAAGTCTCCCCACCAAAAAATGCCCCGGACCAGATGGTTTTAATGCAGAATTCTATCAGACCTTCAAAGAAGACCTAATATCAATTCTATTCAAACTATTCCACAAAAAAGAAACAGAAGGAACACTACCCAATTCATTCTATGAAGCCACAATCACGCTCATACATAAACCTCACAACAAAGAAAAAGAACTTCAGACCAATCTTCCTTATGAATATCGATGCAAAAATACTCAGTAAAATTCTCACAAACCAAATCCAAGAACACATCAAAACAATCATCCATCATGATCAAGTTGGCTTTATCCCAGGAATGTAATTCTTAATATATTATTCACCTGGATCAAAGATACTTCTCCTAAGGAAGAATGAATTCCAGAGTAGCTTTCAAAATTAAAATGTATGTATGTCCATGAATGTTCATGTGTGTGTACATGCTTATGTGTGTGCGTGTGTGTGTGTGTGTGTGTGTGTGTGTGTGTGTGTGTGTGTGTGTG
>JANHMN010000014.1:66520119-66557879 GCA_030674055.1 Rhabdomys pumilio
TGTGTGTGTGTGTGTGTGTGTGTGTGTGTGTGTGTGTGTGTGTGTGTTGTGGTAATCACTTTCTGAAGGCAGCCAGAAGGTTGGAAGCACTCTTAAAAAACACATAGATCCCCCAAATGTCGAAAGCAAACTGTGGACGTAGGTTAGTAACATCATTCTGTGGTCTTGAGTGTCATTCATGGTCAGCTAGGAGCAGTAATTTATCTTCTTCTCTTGTAAGACTCTGTGGAAGTCCTCTGCTGTAAATTCCTTATTTCTTTCCATATCATGTTTTCTGTTCTGGTTCATTCAGAGTAAGTCTGTTTGTTAAGACAGGCATAAGGGACAGATACAGATTACACGTACACAGTATATAGACAGGCTATAGACTGGCTTGTCACCACAGACTAAAGACAAATGGAAGACACAGGGAGAGAAGTAGAGAATTCAAGCTTGGGTATGCGCTTGGTCAAACTAATACAAGAGAAAGTTTCTGTATTCATTCCTTCCTGCAACATGAATGCATTTTGGTGCACTTCTGAGGTTTCATGAGTGTGTTAACTGGTACATGGTATTTGCCTTTTTGTGTCTTTTCCACAGAGGGGCCTTTGAAGGTTCCTACTCTGACTATGCCCCCCCCCAACCCAGCTCAGCCCCTGATATTAGATTTTAAACACATCGGGTAGCACTAGACCATCTTTCTAGCAACTCTTCCATTTCTGTGTGCATGGGAACTCCAAGAACCTTATAAAATATAGAATTCAGTTGCTGACAAAAGCTTTCAAAGTGTTCTTTCTGTAAGTTACCACACAGAGCCAAGCTTTATCCATAATGCAAAAATAAATATTGTGCATCCAAACTTAGAAAAAATAAAGTAACAAGTGCACCAAAAATTAAAATGAGTCACAAAAACTTTGAAGCATAGTAGTAAAGTGACTATGTGAGAAAAATGAAGCCTAGCATCACAAGGTTAAACCATCCTCCACGAAGGCTACTCCCTAAAGCGCATGTAGTTGTCTACTCCCCTCAAAGAACATCAAGCTGTCAGATCACACCCAGATGTGACTTTTCACTTCAGCTTGAACAATGAGATAAGGAAAGGGTCCACTCCCCACCACACTCACATACAGGAGCCTCAGCATCAGTCTGTTGATGGGGAAGTCTACAGACATAGCTCAAAAACCTGACCCTGGTTACAGAATGTATGCGCTCACTGTGGTCAGGAAACTCCAAACACAAAAGCATCATGTTCACACAATTTCTTAATTTCCCAAGGTATATACCTTGTACATCTCCTCACTGAAATATCCTGAGTGGCTGTCAAGAACAAAATTTGCTAAAATTGTGTCTATTTTGCTTTCTGCTTAGCTCAGGATTAGAAGCCTATGTTTGCCGCCTCCACATGTGACCAGTTCAGCACGAGATGTTCTCTTCACTTTATTCAGAGAAAGTCTGTCAAAACAACATTTCAAAGTGACCTGCCAAAATCTAAGACATGCATGACTTATTTTACTAATTGTGTTTCTTCACAAACTAGCAAATGAGCTCACTTAACTGAAACATGGCCATGCATCTTAATGACAAACTAATGAGACCTTTAGGAAGGAAGCACTAAAGGCATCATTGAACTTCTGAAGGCAATAGGAAGGGAACACCAAAGCCACCAATTCCCAGAGTTTATATCTAAAATGGGGACTTCTAATGGGGTCTGGAACAGTTCATCTCTAGGGTTCTGTCTTTAATGGGGCCATGGCTATCATCAGGTATAATTACCTTCTGATGACAGTGTCTAGGTTGGCCTGTGGAAATGTGGATGACATGAAAATCAGTCTTGAGTCAGCCAGCAGGTGTTGGGTACTGAGTGTGCCAGGTATTTCTCTGCAGGGGTGAGAGGTTGGGAGCAGTGACAGCAATCAGAAAACTCGGGCACCATTTAGAGGCATTTAAAGAAACAGATAGCCAAAGTCTGATCTGAAACTGATGCTGCTGCTTTAGAGTAGGTCAAAGAAAGTGTCACCCGGAAGACCACGATGATAAAATAAGCAGTACATTCCCCTGCCCATGAACCAAGAAGACAAAAAAATTAGCTATCATAAACTACTAAGTGTTGTTATGGAACAAAACAACACAGAGGTTCCCTCATTCTGTATTCTTGCTGAAGCCTTTCCAGGTTTAACTAGAATCTGATCACCTAAATGGAGAATCCCATAGAAAACCACCCAACTCTGTTTTGGAACCAAAACTCAGAAATTTCTAGCTAATTTACCCCAGCTTCTTTTGAAACTCTCTGTTGGTGCAAAACCCCTCTAACTAATCACTTAGCTTCTGTTAAAGCTGCTTGAGTCAAACTGCTTACTTCTGGGAAACCCCCATGTATCCACTGAGTGAGTTTCCAGGATGTGGTTTCTACCTTTAAAAAGTCTGCATTACCTGGTCACTGCTGTGCAACGGAAAAACACAGCACCCTCACCCTTCCAGGGCTCACATTCAGGTGGTGGGAACGTTGAAATACTATGGGATGACTTGTTCCTAACTTCTTTTGACTCACTGGGGTAATTTCATTTGATTCATACCACCTAGTTCATGTAAGTCGGCGATGCAAGATCAATTTAGGTAAAGCAGAGAGAGAGAGAGAGAGAGAGAGAGAGAAATCCTAGAGACAGACAGGGATATCTAGGGCTTCCCAGAGGAGAGATGACCTTTGCACAGAGAGGATGGTTGTGGAGGTTCAGTGGCAGAACACTCCCTTAGCACTCCTGAGGCCGAGTTTGATCCTAGCGTACGTGGGAGAGCAAAAGGTCTCCTCTACCTGCCCTTGCCTGCACCTGTAGTGTGGGCAGAATCAGGTTTTGAACAACTGTCGAGAGGCCAGTGGGAGTTAGAGATGCTTATTCCCTAGGCTAAGTGGAAACCCAAGATTTCTCATGCTTTTGCCAGTCTAACAAGGAGACATAAATGGACATGACTCTCTAAGTTTGGTACAGTGATGTCGGGCCTGTTGTTTGTGTCTATATTCCACCACAGATAAACTCTGTGACTTGGCAAGTCATTTAACATCTTTGACCCTGTTTCATCTGTAATAAAAAAAAATTCTTTCCCTCAATGCCCCCTCCTCCCCCAAACAAGCTCAAAATACCTATCCTAGAACTTTTAACCTTAAAACAGTAAAAAAAGCAAAGTCACAATGCAAAAAAAAAAAAAAAAAAAAAGTCTGCATTATGAATACTAGAGGTGTTACCTAGGTCCCTGAGGAGTTGAGTATGGTCCTATTGACTAGAATAAAGTCTTTTAATTGGCTCAGCTGTAAACTATGTCTGAGTGATCATCTCTGTTGAGCTCCAAGCAACAGTGTGTATATTCTCTCTCTCTCTCTCTCTCTCTCTCTCTCTCTCTCTCTCTCTCCCTTCTCCCTCCCTCCCTCTCTTGTGCTCTCTCACTCTCTCTCTCTCACTCTCGAATCTATATATAATTCCTGTATCACCTACACAATTCCTCTCTTTAACTGTATTTTTACATCATGATTTTACCTATAAATTGAGTTGGAGACAAAAAATTTAATGTTTTTTTCCATGAGTTATAAATTATCAGCAGGGTCACTATCTCAAAGAATGCAAGCAGACAAACATCAAATAGGTAAGGAAGGCACCTTGACCCAGTATCAGCATCCAACACAGAGAACGAGCTTTCCTGATGCTATTGGTTGAGAAAGTCTGGATAGTAAATTTGGGTTCTTACACCAGAGCCATGTGCATCACCAGGAATGTTTGTTTTCTCTAGGTCTTCTCCAACTACAGATATTGGTTAGTTTCATCAACTTAACACAAACCTAGACATGTCTGGTAAAATAAAATCTCAATTGAGAGGTGGCCTCCATTTAATTGTCCCGTGTGTGTGTGTGTGTGTGTGTGTGTGTGTGTGTGTGTGTGTGTGTGTGTCTGTCTGTCCATGGTATCTTTTCTTTATTGACACTTGATGTGGGAGAGTGGTACTAGCTCTGGGAAGTTGTCCTGAGGTGTATAAAAAAACAAGTAGAACAAGGCATAGGAAGCAATCTAGTAAGCAGTAACAGTTTCTGTTTCACTTTATGCCTCTAAGTTTCTGACTTGCTTTAGTTCCTACCCTGAATTCTCTCAGTGATGAACTGTTATCATGACATGTACACCAAATCAACTTCTTCCTGTACACATTGATTTGGGTCATGGTGTTTGTCCCATTAGTAGACAGCAAACCAGGACACTATACACTCTAATGAAGAAAGCTTCTCCTGTTGGATTCTTAGGGGCTGGGACATTTTTCTTTTACAAAGATCAAATATCTGCATTAATTTGGTACTGCCTGATTCATGCTGTTTCTACAGAAGCAAAAGGAAGATGGGCTTTAAAAGTTTCCAACACATACTTGTGTTAGACAGTGAAAACTACATGAAATAAACAGATTAAACCAGACTTTTCTAGCTCACTGTTTACAGGTGTCAGTCTGTGGTGAGCTGGCCCTGTTGTTCATGGCTGTGCAGTGAGGTGGAACACTGAGGCAAGAGTGGCTTAGTAGAGCACAGATGCTTGTGGGGAGCCAGACAGAAGGTGGCTATCATCCTTGCAGCCATCTTGAGCCATATACCCTGACAAGAGACTTGCTTACAATAGCCTACAACAGCTGAGCACACTCTGATAACATCTTGTTTTAGATACCCAGGATTTTCCCTTGGGTGTGTGAAACTTAAAGATGTGTGACTTAAGGGCATGACTTAGAGATCAAATTTAGAGACAAGACTTAAAGGCATGATTTAAGGGTGTGACTTAAAGGTGTGGCTTAGAAGTGAGACATATAAAAGGCAAGAGGCAGACAGAAGAAATTATTAGACAAGATCATTAGACAGTAGGCACTTGAGACTCGAGACTAGAACTTGGAACTGGAAACTTGGAACTTGAAGGCAGTAGGGACTAGGAACTAGGGACTAGGAACTCAAGACTAGGGACTTGGAGAGAAGAGAGACTGAAGAATAAACATGATTGAATCACACTATGTCTGGTCTCCATTCTTCACATCCATCCTCACTCTCTGTCTTGCTGAGCTCGGACCCCGCGGACTGGAGCAGTTTGGGGCAGTGTGGGCTCTAACAATTTAGCCCCCAAGGCTTTTGGCAGTGTGGGTTCCAACACTGACAGAGCAGTCCCCAACAATTTGGCCCCCAAACATGGGGTAGCTCAGGCCTCAACAGATGCTTAGCTCACAGAGCCCAGAAGGCAGAGGAAACAGTGCCCCAGGAAGAACTATAATGCCCAATTATATTTTGCTAAGTAATTTATCCATTAAAGCCACACCTCCAAAATTTCTCCACACCTCTAATAATGTCATCAAATTGTGAATCATTTAATATATTGAGCCACTCATTAAATCAGCACCTGAATAACACAATTATTTTTCAATGACTTCACCCACAGTTAAAGGCTAAGATTCAATACATGAGCATTTGAGATACATTTAGGGTTCAATCCAGGATGCCATGCTGTCTTTGCTCATGAGGTGACCCTTCCTGGCACCTTCTATTTGCAGAGAGGGCATTACACAGAGTCCTGACACCACAGTAAAAGCACCTTCATGTCCCCACACCCACTGATGCCTGCATTAGAACTCTTCTACACAAGTCTCCCAAAAACTACATTTGTTTAGACAGATAAACTCCAGCAGTTCCTAGTATGATGAAGACTTGCTTGCGTCCTGTTGGCTCTGAATCTCAGACATTAACCCTAATATTAATATTAGTCATCCTAATCTTCACACTTTCTTTTTGTGTATCAACACTCAATCAAAAATAAACTTGCTGCAGGATAGTTAACAAGTAACGAATATTGATGCAAAGCTAAGCTAAACAACAAAGGGACTGTGAGTAGCTTACCTAAGGTGCAGCTTCTCACAGGGACCATTGGCAAGACAATGAACTGTCGACACTGCAAAAATTTTGAACAAAAATGGAATTCGCTCATTCCTGTAAGTGTTTTGATGTTGCAGTAATTATTTTAAAACAGTGGCACCCAATCTTGCTTGTTCTTAATCAGCCATCATCTTCCTGACTAGACAAGGTCTGTGGACATGAGCTGCAGTGTGAATTATCACCACCTCTCTGCTCAGGCTGCCAGCTCAGACCCCCGGCTCAGGGGGCCAGAGACACAGGCTCTGCCACCCACAAGATACCAGCCTGGGAGATGTCTCTGCCAATCTTCCACGCTGTCTCCACAAGGTTGGGCTGAGCCCAGACCATCCTGCCATCCATGCAGGTCCAATAGAAATGAGACTCTAATGCTTAGAATATCCAAAGGCTTTATATGTTTGGTAATGCTCAATAACAAGATGCCCACACAATTGGAGGTGTTTTCCAATTAACTAATCTAAATATAAGTTGTTACCCAGGACTGCTCTTGATTCATGCATGATTCTCCATCCTCCTGCATCTCTGCCTCTTCTCTCCTAGCTCCTCCTCCTCCTTCTCCTCTTCCTCTCCTTACTCCTCCCACCTGAGCTCTCCCAACATGTGAGGAAAATATGCTGCTACACTTAGAAATTTATCTAGAACCTTATACACAAAAAGAAGTAATTTTCAATTCTAGGAACTTGAGACTCTGTCTTCTGATCAAAACTATTTTAGATGGCAATATTCTGATTCTCTTGGATGCAAAAATCGACAATGTCAATAAAACATCAACATGATTAAAATATGGATTTTACCATTATAGTGTTATGATTACCCAAAGAAATCTCTGCCTAGGAAGTATAGGATTATGTAAAGTAGAATGAGTTTTGGTTTTACTCAAGTATGCTGATTCTCTTACCTTACAAAGTCAAATCTTAGTGAGATATTGCCTTTTGGACAGATGCCACAGCTCTCTGGCAAAAGTCATACTGTAAATCACATCTGCAAAGAAGGGAATCTTTTTATTGTTACCTCAAATTCTTTAATTCAGCAAAACATTTACCTGCAAACATTTGTTCCTTCAATTTGTGTTCTTGTAGACATGTCTAAGTATGAAGGAAACTCCTTTTGGTGGGCATAAAACTTAGAGACCAAGACCACCCTCAGGTCTTCACATTGTTACCTGAACTATAAAAGCAAGCAGGGAGAAATTGTGCAAGGATGTGTTGCTCCAGAGACAGAGCATGGGCAGGGCAGAGGCAGGCCTTCTCTGGATATTAGTCTGAGCATATGCACAGAAGTTCTTCCATCGTTCTGAACACATGGTTGATTGCTTGCTGGTTATAATGTCTACAACAAAAACAATCAGCCCAAATTAGAGAAAGATAGTGTTTTCATGAAGTAAGATTCCAGGAGGAAAAGGAAATAGATTTCATGATTCTGATCAAATTAACAGATCAGGCTGGGAGAGATTAGTGACACACAAAAAAAATGTTCCTTTTCCTTTCTCAAAATAAAAGCACAATTATTTGGGTGTTGAAGACCGTTCTACCCCACGCTTGGCGCCAAACTGTTGAGACCGATACTCTGGTTTGGCTTGCGCTGCTGCTCTGGTCCACGGGGACTGAGTCTCAAAGAATGGAGACAAGGCAGAGGTTCTGGAGTCAAGTCTCAAGTCTCCTTTATTGTTTCTCTTCTATTGGCACATATTCACTCTTGTTCATTCCTCTATTTACTCATATACCTCTTAACTCTATTGACTGTATATATATATATATATATATATATATAATTTACAAGGAAATCCTGGGTATTTATAAGCACACGCAGGAGAACACAGGTGAAAACATTTTACCATATGCACTATGCAGCTGGGGTCACTAAACAGCAAAACAAGCTATGTGGGATAAACAAGATATTTGTTAGAGTGTGCTCAGCTGATGTAGGCTGCTGAAAAACCAAGTCTCTATCAGGGTAAATGGTTCCAGATGGCTGCAAAGATGATAGCTGCTTTCTAGCTGCTTTCTGCTTAAAGTCAGCTCCCTACATTTGGGTACAGGAACTTCTCAAAAAAAAAAAAACGTACAGGGGGATGATGAGGATCTGGAAGGAGTTGAAAAGGGGAAAACTATGATCAGAATATATTGTATGAAAAATATTTTCAATACGAATGTCAGTGTTCTCAAATGAAGTCTATGATATTAGAAATGAAGAAAATCAGTTGCAACTTTTCCATCAATATAGTAAGTGTGGTTGCTGTTCTTCAGATTAGGGATCAAGTCAGATCTAGACAGATCCCTAACAAGAAGACAGAAACAGAAAGAGACACAAATAGATAAATGAATTTGGCAAAGTAATTTCCAGCTTCTTCCTCACCCTGATGACCTGAAATCAAAGGCTGGTGGGTTTGTTCTCCCACCAGTAAGGTCCCCCTTTTGCGGTTGATTGGTCCAGGCTGATCAAATAGTCTCAAGGTTAAACTGAATATGTTTACCCAATGCTGTGGGCATATCAATGTCCCTTTTTCCTTCTAAACTGTCCAATCCTGTTACAGAGACCGATCCTGTTACAGGGAAGAGATCTATCACTGCCCTCCAAAAACACATAAAACTACCAACATTCCAAGAGAGAATGGACTACAGCTTCCTAAGACTCCCCTCTACTTTGCTGTTTTTCTCACTATGCCTTGTCTTTACCACGTGCGAGCGAGCATGCGCATACGTGTGTGTGTGTGTGTGTGTGTGTGTGTGTGTGTGTGTGTTTCCTTGATTTTTGATAAATCTAGTTTGTTTTGTTTTAACCTTTTGCAACTGTCTTCAGTGTCTCAGATTTTTACTGTTGCCACCTGTTGTGCTCAAGGGTTGTCTAGCCTTTCAATTCTTTAATTGGCAGATAAACTGAACAAGATTCAAACCCCCTAGACAATAAAATTAGCATTAAGTGTATAGAAAAAGTTGAAGATTTATTGAGGATATTAGCAACCTTTACATTTTAGAGTTCCATTTATTGCACTTTCTATTTAGCCTACAAAATGTTTTGTTATATTATTTTTTTAATTTTTTATTCATTTTTATTGGATATTTTATTTATTTACAATACAGATGTCATCTCCTTTCCTTATTTTCCCTCCCTAGAAACCCCTATCCTATACCCCCTCTTCCTTTATGCTTTTATACCATTTTGATTACATGCCTGTATTAAGGTCAGTTCTAGGTTGAGGGTCTAGCAATACAATAGATGCAAATAGTTGAGGAACAAGCAATAAAATAAGCACAACTAGCCAAAGAAAAAGCAAGGCATTAAGCCCAGTTATGTGAACACCCCCATGAACACTGTTTCTAAAGGCTTATCGGGATGACCAAAGTATCTGAGCCTACTTCCCTATCCTAGCCCAAGGTCATTTTCATGTCTTAAGCCTACTTCCTTGTTCTAGCCTAAAATTTAGATTCCTGTGTGAAATTACTTCTTTGTTCTGGCCTAATATTTAGATTCCTGCCTGAGATTACTTCTTTGTTGGAGCCTATGATTTAGTATTTTTATATGCTGTATCATTGCACAGTGTGGTGCAGTGGGCTGTGAGAAGCAACTGGGTGCCTGGTCGAGCATAGGCCTGGAACCCCAAACCCTTATTGAACGGCAGGTGTTGGACTCTGCTCCCAGGCCCTAGTTCCTTTCATTTAGCTTCAGCCCTCCACAGCACTTCCCACAGAGAGGTCTATGGCCATCAGTCTTGAGGAACAGTGCCTCAGGCTCTCCCACATGTAGATGAGGTATCTCCAAGCTCTCAGGCCAAGCCAATAGGTGTTATCTGCTACCAGACCCTGACCCACCTTGAAACTGTATATAAGGGCTCGATTCAGGAGATGTAAAGGTGTGTGAGAATCACCCTGGTGTCCAAGAGTTTCTGTCGCAAGAGCTGTAACACTTGGGAAGAGATCTGCTCTCCTGGAACCTGCCTGTGACACCAAGCTGCCTCCTTGTCAGCTAGCTGGCTTCTTAACAGCCCAGCCAGGCCGGTTGAGTGTGGAGAGACAGGTGCAGCACCTTGGAGTGACCGAGCAGTGACAGCAGATATGTGAGCAGAGGCAGCAGCGGAGGCAGGCGATCTCCCCTCCCTGCTTCCTGCTCGCACTCTGTCCCCTTGGCCCTGACCCCCACACCAGGCCGGCCGGAGATTGTTGTGGGACGCCCTCCAGAACAGGGGACCTACAGCACTGCGCTCATGCTCACCCCTGTTCTTATTGCTCTTCATGATGGTTTGTTCTCCCCCTAAGGATACTTCCTTTTACCTTATTCCAATAAACATGGGAAAGCATTCCATATCACGATCCATCTGCAAAATGCAAACCAACTATATGGAGATGCCATCTTACCCCAGTCAGAATGAATTCCATAAAGTAATATGAAATAAATGCACAGTGACAGATACTTAAATATACCATAAAAGAAATGTTGAAATATTAGGAAAAGGCATATTTGAACTCAAATTCTCATTGGATGTGGATGCTGTATATGAGAAATATTTAATTTGGAAAATATTTAACTACTGGTCCAGAAAAATAAAGGGATCAAAACATTAAAAATTTAAGCTTGAAATAAGGGTAAAAGAGGAATAAATTGAACACGGTTGTAGAGAATGACCAGGCACTAGACTAGTCTTTCCACTGCAGGTGACAAACCTTCACAAAGAGAAGCAACAATAGAACTGGCCTTCTACTTCCCCAGGCCTTCAAGAAGGGAATTCAAAATAAGACATAACACAAGTGTTCTGTGGGTACCATTTAACATTAAAAAGAATAAAACAGTACATGTATTATTCAGCTACCAGGATAAAAGGAGAGAATTACTCGATGTGCAAAGCAAGTCTCTCAAGAAAATCTATGCACTGGATGAGTTCACTTCTCCAGCATTCATTTTAAAAACAAAAGTAGGAATCGAATGGGAAAACAAGCCTGAAGGGGGGAGGGGTGGGAGGTCAGCAGAAAACGCTGAATATGCAATACTTTGTCATGAACACCTTCATTATAGTATCAGTCTACGATGATACCAAATTGTTACTTTATTATGTCACTCAAACTTAAAATAAGGGCATCAGAAAATCACATTTTTGGCATCTTGCAAAACAGAGAGATGTACATGAGGTTACCACTCTCAGAACAGTGTCCATAGGCAAGTCCCTCCTTCAATTCATGACATGTTTATGATTTGTCATCGAGGTTTACCAGATGGCTCAGCATGAAATCCATTATACTGTGAATAGGATTCTATTTTCTCTTTTGGATCCAGGTCTCTATAGAAAATCTTCATGAAAATAACTTTATTAGCTCTTTGCAGAGATAAAGTGCCCAACAAAATGCTTAATAATTGATAACATACAATGTGAGCATCCTGTGATTCTGGTTTCTACTGTTCCCACACAGTGTGAATTAGCTCATTAAGCGAGAGTCCCCAGTGTACAAGGTCCTTTCCTCATTACCCGGTGTTTGTTCTCCCTGTTCACTTCCGTCACTGAAAGGCTTTGAAATCTAAACCAGCCACTGATCATTTCCAACCTTTATACCTGACTGTTCTTACTGTGAGACCTCATTAACACAGGGCTTATCAAACTCACTCAGAATGATAAGAATTGCAGAACAAAAATTCTCTGAACAGAGTTACGGATGAATAAATAACAGCTCCACAAAATGACTATTGAAAGGCCAATATTTGAATAACTAGTAATGATGATAAGATCTAGTAAAATTTAGTGTTATATAACAGAAAAGTGTCTTGGCAAACAAGCATGGGCAAAATCAGGCAGGCAGAGCACAGTGTGCCATCATGCAGAAAAGACTAAGAGGTAAACTTCAAGATACTGCTTATGTCAGGAAGAACAATTGGGAAATGACCAGTTCACATTTTCTCTAAAATTCAAGTTTAGCCTAGCAATTTTTCAGATCCCAACACACATATATCCCTATATACCATGTACATATGCATACAAGGTATTTGTTTATAAGTATGCAAAAAGGCACACATGTGCAGAAGCACATGGGTTCACAGTGTATATTTCAGTATGACATTTCCTGGAATTTAATGTAAATAAATAAATGAAAGTAAATAAGAATGTCCCCAAACCTACTTTAAAACTAAAATAATTCACATTACAAAACAATATATCTAACAAATCACCTGCATTTAGGAAAGAACACAAGCAGTTATTTTAATTCATACTTATATGTGCATATACATTCACATATGCATGTGTTTATATAGGTGTGTGCATAAATTTCCATACAAAAGTATACTTGCACTTGCATATTATTTTCATATACATCCAAGAATACTGCATCCAGGATTCTGGGAAGGCACACACCACACTGGAAGATAGGGTTGGGAACTTCCTAGGGGTATGTATGTGATATGATGACATAGGCTGGCACCACCTCTGAGATGATCGACAAGTTACTTTCCTGCTATAATTTAATTTTAGGTGCAAGGGTACAATAGAACATTTTGTATCTTGTTTTATCTACAAGTAAGTACATCTCAAGATTTGATGAGAGGAAAGGAGGGTCAAGAGATCTGCTTGTCATTGTGTCAGTAAATATAGAGAAGCGTCTCTGTGACCTCGGCCAATCTGTCTGTCAGGGAATGACAGCCCCTGTTTCTGAATAGTGCCAACAGAATCGGCAGTGTTCTTGGGTTTCCAATGTTGAAAATCTTTGATAAAGCCCCTGCTGGGTTATGTTTCTCACGCATCTGCTGCTTGTGGGAGGAATTGTGCCCACTTTGTGCTTGTGTGCAGGTCTGTGTGTTTCTCCACTGCTTGGCCTTGGTACCCTGGACCATTAGATTCTTAGGGTTTCTGTCATGCATTTATATCTTCATATACTCTAAACAGTAATAAATTGACTTTGAACATGTTGGCAACACTGAAAGCTTCCAGTTCATAGGTTAACTTTATAGTGACTTTTGTCACATTCAAGTATATTTTGTTTTGCCCCATTTGCCTTTGATTCCTCTATGATTTCCTCATTAAAAAAAAAAAAAACTCTCATTTGAGATTTAACTGCAAATGTATTTTCTAGTCCCATGTTCGAAATGAATATTTCTCTGTATTCTTTTAGTATATTTTTACAGTTTTAGTTATTTTAATTAATATAGATTTACATCACTGCCCCCCAATGACTTTCCTCCCTCCAACCCCTTCCATCTATCCTCCACTGAACCCTTCTCATACCTCCCAATGCTCAAACTGATAGTCTCTTTGTTTTTATTATTGTTACGTACATGTATATGCCTGTGTATCTATGTGGATGTTCAAATATATATAAATAAGGCCTGCTGAGTCCATTTTTGTTGGTGGTGTGTTTGTGGCTTCAGGGCTGATTAGTCTGCATTGGAGAGGCAATATTTTATTTTTAAATAACATTTTAATATGGTTTCTTCAATTTGTAGCCCAGCTTTGTTTTATTTACCATTTGATATCCCAAAAGCTTATTTCTGTGACTCCTTTATATATTACTGACTCAAAATAATGCCTTTATTATTAATTCACTCAATTTCATGATAAAAAATAAAGATTTCCACATTCTCTTTTTTCATTATGTCTTGTTTAAATGGCTGGCACTTCTCTGTATATCCATAACATAGCATTTTAATTAACCTGATGTTATAAATATGCCTTGCTACTCTATATAGAAAATTTAAGTCATATTTTGTATTTTACATGGATCATTACTCTTAGAGATGTTTTTAGAAATTTTTATAATTAAGTCATCAGGATAAATAGAAGATGTTTTTGGAAAATGCACTGAATCTTATAATTACAACAGATTGGTTCTGTTCGCTACTGAGTTCATACTCATGATAAGTGCTGAGTGCTCTCTGTCTGAGGTGAAGACAACTTACAGAGTTTAGAAGTTTTAGAGAGAAGAAATATTCAACATTCTGTTATAAAATTTCTTTTAGATATTTTGCAGGAGTTTGGGCAGGAACTATAATAGAGAACTATTTCCCCTCATACCTGGATGGCTACCGTTTTATGAAATATACTTTTCCCACCCTTGCCAGTGAGAGTTTCGGTTGGTGTTGCTGGGAACTTGTCAAACACACTGCCATGAGTGACTGGGACTAGACTACATGAGCTGCTGAGACTTGTAGCAGGTTCCTACTAGTGAGTCCTAAACAGGAGTCTGAGTTCACAGCTTCTACATAGACTAACGCGGAAAAGTAGATCTATTGTCTGAATACCAAAAGCAGTTCACTTTGGCCAGGAGTGAACTTCAAACCCTTTTGTGCTGTGTGAAGACACATGTGCGTGTTGTGCAAAAGAATATGATGTGAGTTTATTACAAGTTGTCTGTCTCCATCACAACCATATCATGTTGCATGAAGTCTACTACATGTGCTTGGACTTTTCTCCAGTGTGATTACAACATTCAATTATTGTCCATAGCTTTAGTACTTTCTTTGTCAGGATTGTTTAATAGTGTGCGGTCTGCCATCCTGCATTGTCATCCAGGCTTGCTCTTAGGGAGCACCACCTGAACATTTACTTTAATGTATTTTAAGTTAAAAAAATTATATCACGTTTATGTATGTGTAGATGAGTGTGCCATGTGCACAATTTGGAGCAGAAGGGGGGATGTCAAAACAGAATTTTTCACTTCCTTTCTTCTATTCTCTACTCCAAGTTTCCCTCCCTTCAGCACTTCCCATGTCTTCCCTACTCAAGCGAATCACCTCTTTTCCTTTGATTGGTGTTACACACATATATGTATGTGTATGTTTGTACAAATATAAAAATACAGCCTACAGGATATGGCAGACTGGTCATTCCTGAGCCCATAAACATAGTTGTATATCTTTTAATTCTCAGAATGATCAGCTAATTTTTTTTTCAATTTCTAGCTCATAAATTGCATAGTTTTGTATTTTTTATCTTTTTTTCTTTATTGAAATATACCTAAAAGCTATGAGACTCACTCATTTAAAATGAATGGTTTGTGTTGAGCGTGTCTGTCAGTAGTGACGTGTGTGTGTTGAATGTGCAGGTCCTGTGTTCCATACCCAGCAGAGTAAAATGCACACTGTGATGATGTCAGCACAGCACGGCTGTGTTCTCACCACTACAACCAACGTGAGAGTGGTGTATACCCTCTGAAGATCACTCCCAAGCCCCCTCAATCAAAGATAACCTAATATACACTCAATATCTAGAGTTCATTATTCTAGACATTTCACATAAATAGAATCATGATTTGGGGTACTTTGTGACTCATTTCTTCCACATATTTTTAAAAATAAGTTTCTGTGTGTTGCGGGGTGTGTGTGTGTGTGCGTGCTATTAGGTGACATGAGTGTCTATGTATGTGCAGATGAGTGTGTATTGTGCACAACTTGAAGCTCAAAGGGAGACGTCAAGTAGCTCAGTCAGTCGCTCTGAGTGTATAAATTTTTACTATGCCAAACACCATCAGAATGTATTGATATTTACATTTTAAGCATATTTGTATCAAATTACACTCAAATGCCATAAGAGACCATATTAATGTAGATTACCACAAATGTTACAGATTTTTGCCCTTAGCAATTTAAATATTCAACAGCATTAAATATTTTATACAGGCAGTCACCCAGAAATTTCAAGTTTCAATTCATGGCATCTGCCTCTCTAAACATAAACACAGTAGCTCCTTTTAAATTGTCCCCACTAAGCACGTTTATCCTCTGAAGTATCAACAAGAACCTCATTGTATTTGGTAGAAAATTATGTGCTGGGCTTCTTGGGAATGTTCGTAATTTACTCACCCTACAGATTCAAAGCAAAAAGTTTACTATCTTGCATGATGTTTCTGACATTTCTGATGACTCACTAGCATGCTCACATTCCTTTGCTTTCATACCTGAGTGGTGTGAACTATTACTCCTGGATATTTCCTACTACGTTCCAGCACTAGCTTTATTTGCCAAATTATGATGTACACTTTGCACCCAGAAGGAGCTCCTGACAGCTGATTCTGAGTTATGGAATAATTTAGTTATTTTAATATGGTGGTTCCTCTGACCATGGCAGATGCACCCAATGATACCTACAGTGTGATGACACAGCACTCACCTTGTGAACAAGGGCAGCTGCCTTCATCGCCTGTGGTTGTAGAGATGCCGGAATAAGTTCCAAGACTGATCCTCTTGACATTGAGACATGAAAATGTGGATGCCCTGGAGTTGACTGACCCTTCTGTACTCTCACAGATGTGAGTGTTGTAGGGGCAAGACCGGTCTGAAAGGCCAGATCTCAAGGCCTGGAGAAGAGGCCGTCCCATTGAAGGACAGGGACTTATTGTGAAGAAATACTGGAATGGAAGTCAGATTGTTTGTTGTTTTACTAGTTTGCTTACCAGAGTCTGGGCTCCTATTGAGAGAGAACACTGATGGAAAGAAGTCTTCATGAACGTGAACAGACAGGAGGGAGGAGAGACCTCAGCTATGGGGATAAAGTTTCTAGCAATGACTCACTCTGCATGAGTGTCTTCTGGCTGGTCAGCCACATATGCCTCACCCTGGACAAGCTTCATTCTTTGTGTTAGAGTCCTCCACACTCTTTACTACCCAGCAACTCAGTCTCTAAGCAATGGTGCCCAGACACAAGCTGAGTTAAGAGGAGGAGGAGGTCACCTTCTTATAGTGTGATGCACTTAATTGTTGGCAGGCAGAAGGCTGGAGATATTTTCCAGCAGACAAGTAATGCTGATAGCATCTCCTGCTGAAACTTGCCAAGTCCTACCTTAATTGTTGTTTGCCATGCTGCCTGTCACATAAAATGCCTCAAGTCCTGTCACATGCTAATACTGGATGAGTGATACAATGACAGCTGGCGTCTTTGTTATTTCCACTGAAACAGACATTAATCCCCGCAGAGCCGTGTAGTCTTTGTCAGGCGGCTTAGCTTGCAGTCACAGTCCACTCTGATTGATAAATGATGATCACCCAGTGCCCTCTTTGATTGCGGTAATAAATCTCAGAAGGTTCTAGGGTGGTAGGGTATGTGAGAGTTCCTGAAAGATGGCTTATATTGTTAGAATAGAAGCTGGAAAGACTCAATAAAGATGCCTAGTTGACAGTCTAATGGAAAGAAGCCTATACTCACTATCATACTTAAGCTTGTGCCCAAATTAAAGAATCTCCTGCATTCTTCCTGTGCCATCATGCCAGGGTGTAACCCTTTCCTGTCAGCAGATGAGGTAAACCTCAGCAGTCTCCTCTGCTTCAGCATCTCTCTGTTGTTTCCAAGGAGAATCCCCCAACTGTCTTCTTCTGGAACCTCCTGGGTGCCCACTGAAGCTCATCAGCTGTGTCTTATCTTAGTGATTAGCCATATACTTCTTTGATCTGACATGATCCAAGCATGACCAGGTCCCCACTGCAATGACACATTTTTCAGTAAGGAAAAGCTATGCCAAGATAGAGATCAGCAGATAGATGTCCACAGGTCTAGAAGAGATACATGGAGCTAACGAAGAAAAATTAGTTTAAGAGAGTCAATCCATTGTACAAATGCTGTTTTCATTATTTGGAAAAGCAGAAATTAACCTCCTCAAGAGGAACCCTAGAGAACGTCTGATCTAAATACAGCAAACACTTCTATTTATGACAAATGATTTTTAAGCTTGAAATGGAACAGAAAGGACTCTTGAAAAGGAAATACCTCCTCATGAATCCAGGGTCCTACTTAGCTGACCACATGTATCTGATGAATCCAAGGTCCTGTTTAGCTGATCACGTGACTCTGATCCCATACTCCCAGAGAGATGCAGATTTTCATTGGCAAACAGCACAGTCCTGAGGTCATCCAGACTTTATTCAGACAAAGCTCAGATGCCTGAGCTGGCCAGAATCTTATCTGGTGACGGATGGGCACTACTGCCACATGACTGGCCCTGTCTCTTCTGCTTCACATAATTTATCACACATGCACACTTCACACTTACTCTTGAGGCAAACAGCTCCATGGTCTTCATCTTAAAGATGATGGAATGGCACAGAGAGGTCAATGACTTGTTAGGAATGCACAGTCATCAGACAATGCAGATACAGGTGTCCCATAAGTACACAAACCCTAGAAGCTCACTCAGATCACTTATCTGATTATATCAGAGATATTTGATATCTATATCTATGACAGAGGTAAAAATGAATCAAACCAAAGCAAACAAAACAATTGACTTGTCCTTCTGGTTCAATTTAAATATTTAAATTATTTTTATTTTATTTTATGTGTATGAGTGTTTTGCCAGCATGCATGTCTTTGTACCACACATATGCCTGATGTCTGTGGAGGTCAGACCAGGGCACTGGATCCTCTGAAACTTGGGTTACAGGAGGTTGTGAGCTGCCATGTGGGTGGTGAGAATTGAACCTGTGTCCTGAAAAAGAGCAACAAATGCTCTTAAACACTGAGCTGTCTCTCCAGAACCTAAATAGGATTTTGTCTCACTTCAGAAAAATATTATAATAACTAGGAAGGTGTCTACTGCATTGCATGTATATGTTCCATATAATTTATCCAGTGAGTAAACCCAGTGGAAAATAAAATTATCACTCAAAACTCAAAAAATGTTATTATAAAAACAGTTGTAGGATTTAAAAGAGAAATTAAGTCACATACATTATATATACATATACATGTATATATATAAAATGCTGTGTGTGTGTGTGTGTGTGTGTGTGTGTGTGTGTCCCTTTCCTCATTTGAAATCCAAGAAAGTATAAAGAAATACCTACTTTATGTCAGGAGTTAGCTATATATACATCTATATATACATCTATATATACATTTATGATTTTTTTTTTTTGCCAATTTTGACTTGTTTTTCCAGTGCACTTAGTCCACAACAACAGCAACCTTTATTTATAAAACCAAGAGGAGAGGTGGGGATAGCTATTGTTGGGGGGGAAAAAAAAGACAGGTACTGGAGAAAACAGAAGCAGATGGCAGCCTTTGTGGTGTAGAAGTCACAGAACCATCACAGTGGGAGACAACCCCTGCTCACAGGGCTGCCTGGCCACCACTTAGTGTTCTCCCTAGCAACCTGTTCATCCTCTGGTGATGTCACCAGGCTAAGTGGGTCCCAGGATTGGAGCTGTTATAAGCTGAACAGCCATTTCACTGTTTTCTTCATGTCTAAGTAGGTATCGATCGATTACAAATGACTTTGAGGGAAGGGAGTGTAGCTCTGAGGACATTGAGTTTGAAAAGAGTCAATAGCACAGGTGCTTCCCACTTCCCTTCTCAGCCTGTAACCAAATATGTGCAATCTGCAGTTTAACCTGTCCTCAGTCCGTGTGTCCTGCCCTCAGCCCTCAGTGTCCTCCTTTGAGTGTTTGCAGGTTATGTTGCTTACAAAACAATATATTTAAAAATTTTTGCTTATCTTATTTAAAATGTGTAACTGCAGGATTTTCCACCCAGGCAATTTGTTCCCAGAAATAATGACTCTGGGACTTTTTATATATGAATAAATGCCTGGGCCAATAGCTTTGGCTCGTTTCCACTAGTTCATAACTCAGTTATCCAGTTTAAACTACTCTTAAGTCATGCCACGTGGCTAGTGACCTCTCCTTCAGTTTCATGTAGCCATCATCCTCAGAGTTCGGGGTGGATCTCCAAGCCTGACCCTTTCCCAGAATTCTCTCTGCAGGCCAGGACTCCCACCTCCAATTTCCTGCCTACACTAACAATCCAACAGCTTTTTTATCAACAGGTGATGCCATACAGTACACAAGAGATTCTCTACAAAAATTTAGTTATTACAGAGTTATTCCCTGTATGAAAAACCTTCCCAAATCTGCTAAATGATATTTGTGATACAAATGTTATTCAGATTTAATAAAAGTAAAGAAGTAAAAGTTACAGTGCGCTGATCACCCTGGCAGCAGTCATAAAGTCTCTTTGCAAAGGACTCACCTATCCTACCCCAGTCACTTTCATCTCGTTCTTTCCCTTGTTTAATTTCTCATTGATACCCTTCTTTTCTGATACAAATTTTCTAAACATAAAGGCATAGAAGAAAATGACAAGTCTGATCATTCTCATCTCCCATGTTAACACTGAAAGCAAATACTCATTAAAAGCTAGTATATATTGATGACAAAAGTACAAGTGGGAACTGTTTTCCCAGCGTGTTCCTTCTTCAATATTTATAAAACCCAAGTAGGACAACAACAACAAAAATATACCAGCTTGCAACCTAGAAAATACAGGACAGACCAAATCAGGAAGCTATAATTCAAAAATAAAAAGAACCAATTAGGGAAATAAGAAGTTCCTTTGAAAACATGTAGATGTTTAAGCTACTATGTTCTGGATTAGTTCTGGATTTGTTGAAGTATGCAATAGTCAAAATCCTGTGATGGTCTTGTGTGACACAACGTAATGTGTAAGCTATAAGGTCATTGTCAACTCCAAGTGGGAACTGACAACCAGATCATCTGAAGGCAGGAGAGGAACAAGACAGCAGGGCTGCTCAGAGAATGTCAGGTCCTTGTGTTTTCTGAAGCGGTTCATGAATGCCTACAGGAATGGGTTTCAGGGCACAGAGCTGCACTGCCATGCAAGCAAATAAGATCCCCATGTGTGGCCTGTAGGCTTTTACTCATATCTCCTTTGACCACCACCCCCTTCCAAATATATATATTTGGCATATATATATTTGGAAGGGGGTTACCATAATTGAGAAAATGCCTCCATAAAATTGGTCTGTGGAAAATATGGAGCAGAGACAGAAGGAAAGGCCATCCAGACACTGCCCTACCTGGGGATCCATCCCCTATACAGTTGCCAAACCACTATTGGGATGCCAGGAAGTGCTTGCTGACAGGCGCCTGATATGGTTGTCTCCTGAGAGGCCTGCCAGAGCCTGACAAATACAGAGGTGGAAGTTCACAGTCAACCATTGGACTGAGTGTGGGGTCCCTGACGGAGGAGTTGGAGAAGGGACTGAAGGAGCTGAGGGGGTTTGTAGCCCCATGGGGCAGCAACAGTGTCAGCCAGCCAGACCCCCCTCCTTGGAGCTCCTGGGAACTGGACCACCAACCAAAGAGTACACATGGTAGGACCCATGGCTCCAGCTGCATATGTGGCAAAGGAGCCAGGGTGGGAAGGCAGGAGTGGGTGGGTGGTGGAGAGGCAAAGGGGGGAATGGGATAGGGGGTTCCAGAGGGGAGACCTGGAAAGGGGATAACATTTGAAATGTAAATAAAAAAATAGCCAATAAAATTTTTTTACAAAAAGAAAAGAAAAAAACGATTGGCCTGTGGCAACTCTATGGGCTATTGTCTTGATTAATGATTATTGTCAGGGGGTTAGATCATTGTTTCGGGATTATCCCTGGACAGGTGGCACTGGGTAATATAACAAATCAGACTTAAAAAGCCAAGCAGAATGAGCCAGCACTCCATCATGGTCTATGCTTCAGTACTGCGCTCTGTGTTTCTGCTTGAGTTCCTGTCCTGACTTTTCCTCATTATGAAGTATAACCTACAAGCTGAAAACTTTTCCTTCCTAAGTTGCTTTTGATCATGGTCTTTATCACAGCAATATAAATAAATAAATGCATAAATAAATATCAAACTAAGACATTTTCTGGAGCACTAAATAATTTACAATTACTTGCATGCAATATGTCAACATTTATGTCATGTAATACTAAGAGAACAAAGCTATGGGAACTCTTGACTCCTAATGCTGAGAGCTTACTTATAATAATATGTGAATGAGAGAAATAATTGTGAAGCTCGGGGAATGTCTTTTCCAAATCAATTAAACAATAATAAATGTGATTTTTAAACTTTTTTTCAAACTAGAAACCTTCTAAATCTAGTCTCTTTTATCATAGGGTGGATGGCTTAAACCAGTGTGGACCAGAGAGTGACACTATTAGTGGGTGTGGCCATGTTGGAGTAGATGTAGCCTTGTTGGAGGAAGTGCGTTACTTTGAGGGTAGCCTTTGAGACCCTCCTCCTAGCTGTCTGGAAGTCAGTCTTCTATTGGCCTTCAGATGAAGATGTAGAACTCTCATCTCCTCTAGTACCATGCCTGCCTGGACACTACAATGCTTCCTGCCTTGAAGATAATGGACTAAACCTCTGAACCTGTAACCAGCCTCAGTTAAATGTTTGATTTTATAAGACACCATGACACCAAGATCATGGTGTCTCTTCACAGCAATAAAAACCTGAGTAAGACAGTAGGGAAAACAAACCCTTCATTCCACCTCTCTACTGTCTATGTTTCTTTTTCACCAGGATGAACTGGCCCCTATTCTGTTTAATAAACAGTAGAATTCACTACAGTGTCCCTACCTCACAGGGCTGCATACCCAATTGGAGTGTAGACTGAACCCTCCAGTGATGCTCACTGTCTTTAGTGCCCATAGTGCCTAGTGGTACATGTCTCACTTATAGTTTTAATAGTTTTATTTAGTCTTTGATAATTTCACACTTATCACAACTCATATTGATCATATCCAGTGCCCCTCTAATTTTCCCCCAACCCTTAGCATATCCCCTTCCCACCTCTGTGTCCTTCAAAATTTTTTTTATAATTCACTGTCTTAGTTACTGTTCTGATGCTGTAAAGAGTCACCATGACCAGAGCTATTTATAAAAGAAAACATTTAGTTGACTTGCTTTTAGTTTCAGAGTGTGAATCCACGATCATCTTCATAGGGAACGTGACCACTGGCAGGAAGACATAGTACTGGAACAGTAGCTGAGAGCTCACATCTGATGTGCACCTTGCAGCAGAGAGGGAGTGTGGGAGAGCGATGGGCTTTGGGAACTTAAAAGTTTCACTAACTGGGGAACAAGCATTCAAACATGTGAGCCTACGAGGGCCAGATGACCACACCTGCTTAGTCCAATTAACATGGGTGGCTTACTAGTAGTCACACTCCTAGAGAAAAGTGACTCTCCTTCCCCTAGTCGCAATCAATTGTAGTTAGACATGCCCCCCCCCAGAGCTACTTTCCCCATCTGTGCTGCAAATTCACAAGTCCTGAGCATCTATCTGCAGCTGCTCTGAGGTCATGACTGCACAGCACTCCTCCCATCCTCCAGCTCCTGCAGTCTGTCTGTCCCTTCTTTCAATGTTCACTGCCCTCTGTGGAGGTTGAACTAGATATCCCATGTCAGGCTGAGTGATAAGCAGCCAGTTCTTCTCTGTATTTGACCAGTTATGAGCAGAAAGACACTACTCTGATCAAAGTTGAGAGCAGTGCTGATCTACAAGAATGAACCTAAACACTGAAGAGGCAGTTTGACAATAAGTCTCTTTATGAAAATGACAGGAGTAGGTTCTCCTGACCCCTGAGCTTGTAAGCTCTCCAGTTATGAGCTTTTGAACAGGTTAAAGTCCCAGGCACGGCTTCCCTTGTAAGTAGTAGGCCTCACATTTAATCATGAAACAGTTGGCTACTTCCATCGATGTCTCTTTGCCATCCTACCAGTGGGTACATCTTATCTTGCAGGTCAGCATCACAGCAGGCTATGTCCACCAACAGGAAGTAGACTGATGCCTTTGCTCATCCAGGGACTTACGTAGCACCTTTGATCCCAAGAAATCTAGGCAGCAGAAAGAAGTTTCCAGATCATTTCCAACTTGATTCTCCTATACCCTGCTGCACAGGCTTAGAGAAGCATCATCGTATTTTCTTATTGATCCAACCGGATGGAGCAAACAAATGCAAGCTTTTGGTGAGTCTGTGAAGATTTCCAATCCAACATCCAATCCAAATGGCTCAGTCTGAGCCACAGAGTGCCAGCAACAAGGCTCATTGTTATGACAATTCCCTTGGGGAGAAATGAGTTATTTCTTCAGGAAGGGAAGAAATTATTGCGTCTGTAACAGGATTAGGAATTTCATGACATGGGAAAGTATAAATCTGAACCACAAATCAACTTAGTTTCATTTGTTATGCTAAAAATGAGACAAATCAGTTCCTCTTGACATAATACAGATTATTTTTTTTTTTTTTGTCATGAAGTACAAGATTTGAGTGAAAGCCTTCTACTGAAGTGATCATGGCTTCGGCACAAAGGAAAAATTAGTTTTGTATCTCCCAAGTCTTACTCAGTGAAAGAGACAGTAAATGAGTTTTTGTCATTCCTAATTTTTCAGAACTCATAATTTAATACATTTGCTCAAATTTAGGAAGGAATTGCTGATGAGCTTTTGCTTAACCGATCCTGGCCACCAGGGAAACTGATTAGTCCACAGGGCCCCAAGGCAGGTATTAGTACTAGATACCGAGAACACGTGACAGGAAGACTGAGCCATTGTGACCTTCCTGTTATAACTCACTATGAGGTTAAAATGAATCCATGTTGTGTTATCCAAACCAATACTCATAAAGGTGCCAGAATCTTTACCACCTCATGCAGCTCAGCTGTTTTTAAAATTCTCTTTCCAGTTACACGAGATGACGGCTAGAATAAAACAAAGGCCTTTGTTGGGGGCTGGTCTCCTGACTTTAGTGCAATTTTTAATACAGACACCTTAGGATTGCTAATGCTTTCCTGAAATCAAACCTATGACATATTTGAAATGCACCATGTATTCCACAAAGCCATTATGCAAAACTCTTGAGTGATAATCAACAAAATGTACAGATTTTAAACCGTGCAGCAATTGGAAAACACGGAAGCTGCGGGAGATTGCAAAGCAGCACAAACAGAAGTGGTTTATGGTTCCCAGATTCTCCTGCCTGTAGAAATGCTTTCGTAATAAATACAGAAGCTGAAAACTGCAGTTTGCATAACTGCCTCTTGTCAGGTTTCCTGGTTCCAACTCTACCTCTTTTTAAACACCCTGCATCCCTAGAAAGAAACGTATAATTCAAACGTTATTTTAAAGTGTGCTACAAAACTGCAGGGAACCAGCCTCTCTTTTCAGCTCTCCTCCTACTTTCAAGGCCAGCTCTCCCAAACCATCAAAATTCCACGCTGTGTCTCTGATCTCCAGGGAAGCAGTCACATTGCATTTGCCATGCATCCCTAGAAATAACCAGTGTCTAGCAGGGAGCACCACAGTGCTCTGTGAACCTCAGTGTGATGGTTGTCCTGGAAGAAATGCTGCATTCATTTCCTAACATTCATTTCCTGCATTCATTTCCACCTCTGTCCTGACAGAGTACCACATATTGACTACCTTAAAACTTACAATCTGGAGGTTTCAAGCTCAAAATCAAGGTGTCAGCAGGCCCATACTCCCTCAGAAACCTGGAGGAAGAATCATTTTTCTTATTTCTTTCCTCACATTGCATGGTCATGATCAGCCTCGGTGTTCCACAGCTAGCAAACTTACCCTCCAATTTCTGCCCCAATCATCACAAGTCCCTCACCTCTCTGTTTTTGTGTGTGTGGAGTGGGGGTAATAATGTTTCTTCTCTTATAAAGATGCTTGGTTATATTGACTTCAGTCCTTTCTAAGAACCTCACTGAAATTTGAATGCATTTTCAAAGACTGTTTTCAAACAAAGTCTGTGGCTCTTGCAACATTTGTGTGTGTGTGTGTGTGTGTGAATACAATTCAACTGGTAATACAAGGCACTCTTCATCTCATTATTTTTGTAATTCTCTTTGCACCTAAGAATGTGCTCAGGATCTACTACACACAGGAAACGTGGTGACTAAATGCTGCATCTATAAATTGTTTAAAGTTTTAAATCTTTGGTAGCTAAAATTCAAAGGAAAGTCTGTGTTGTTCACATCACAGACTAGATCATCCACATCCCAGCTGCACTATTGGCAGCAGAACAAGTCACTGAGAGATAAAATAAAGCACATGGAGGCAATATGGCAACATAACATGCTCTGAGACTTCCAATCAGGGATCTAGCAGAGAGAACAAACTTAATGACAAGGTCAAATGTCCAGTGGCAGCTAGACTAGAGAGGCAGCATCCTCTCTCTCATGGTGCCTTTCTAAAGATCTATAGGCAACCTTCCTATTCCCCTCTTCCCTCTCTACCTCTCCTCTCTGTTCTCTCTTCTTTCTTCTCTTCTTTCCCTCCCACCATACTTTTCTGCCAAAAGTTCAGACACCACCCACCTACCTCCATGTAAGCTGCTAGGTTCCAGTGGTATCGAGCTGGACTAAGAAGCACTTGTCTACTCCAAAGGGCCTGATTACTATAGGAGAGAGCTTCTATGGGTTAGACTATATTATCAATGACATCAATGGCTCAGCTTGCTCTATTCTTGTATAATACTCAGAAGGGTTCCCCACATAAGACAGAATGTCTGGTTCTCTGTAGACCTTATCTGAAGACCTCATTCTGACACTTTCCTTGCCTCCCTATCTTGGCATCAAATGGGACATTTCAGGGACGTAGTGTTAAGTGTCTTTTTTTAGGGTCACTGAAGGATCTAAAAACATTGTCCCTGTTGGTTCTATTGCTGTAATGAAGACTATGGACAAATGTAACTTTGGAGGAGAAGGTTTATTTGGCTTACATGTCCCGGGTCGTACAGTCCATTGAGGGAATCCAAGGCAGGAACTCAAGAAAACCCATGGCGGAATGCTGCTTACTGGCTTGCTCCCTTGACATTGATCAGTTTGCTCTTGTATACCACCCAGGTAGGCCTGCCCAGAGGTGTGCCAAATACAGTGAACTGGCCCATCCCATATCAATCATGAATCAAGAAAATGGCCTATAGTTTGGTCATGCCGATGGTGGCATTTTATCAATTGGAGTTCTTCTTCCAAGATAACTCTGGCTGGTGTTCCAGTTGACAAAATTAATTGGAATGGAAGCTAAAGCAGAAATCTATAAGCATAAACAAAAACAGAGACCATGGATGAGTGTTGCTTACTAGCTTGCTTCCCATAAATGCCCAGCCTGCTTTCTTACACAACTCAGAACCACCTGCCCAGTGGTGGCACTGTCTACCAGGGGCTGGGCTTCCCTACCACCATTATCAATCCAGAAATACCCAAAGGATGGGCACATGCCAGTCAAATGGAGGCAATTCCTCAATTGAATTTCTCCCTTCCAAAACATTTTACTTTGCGTCAATATGACAACACTAAGGGACATAACATTGAAGCAGAAGAAAGTCTAGAGCCTTGGCCTCAATTTCTTAGGATGACAGATACAGTTTAACCAGATTTTTCCCCAAAGAAATTTTCTAACCATGGAAAAATAACTTTCTCATGTTTTCTTAGAATCCCCTTCCTCTGAATTCTGGAGATACAGTAAAGTATGGTTTAGAGGTGAGAGGAAACAGGGTGTGGCCATAAAATTTACCAAACTTCTGATCCCAAAGTGAACTAAACCCATGACCTGGGCTAGTAGATTACCTGCCTGTCAACGCTTCATACCCTGGAGTCTTTCGTGTCTACAGCTTTTGGTAAGTAAAATTCTGATTATTCATCTTGATTGCCTCCCTGATTGAATCAAGAGGCACTGAGATTATGAAGCACTACTGTGTCCATGAGATGTGCTTCCAGAAACAGCCAGATAAAGAGGGCTCTGGTCCAACCAGTGATGTTTCTTCATTGGGTTTGGTTTGGTATTTGTTTGGGGAGCACATGTACTGTTTGTGTGTGTATGTGTGTGTGTGTGTGTGTGTGTGTGTGTGTGTGTGTGTGTGTGTACATTGGCAGTTGGGGTAAAGCAGAGCCTAGGTCATCTGCGTTTTCTAATTGGGTATCTTCGAAAGAAAAGTAAACTGTCACAGATCTTCCTGTGCATAGGAGCTTTCCCAGAAGCAAAGTGCTTTGCTAAACTCTGATTCCCACTCTTCCAAGGCCACTGGAAGAGAAGACTCTGCTTTAATCTTTTTATTATATTTCAAAAGGTGAAGCCAAAGTCCTAGAGAGCCATTCTTCAACCGTGAAACTGATGAGATGCATTTTATTAAATTACATTACAAAGTGATGTAGAAATAATTTATAATTAGATTTTAAAGCCAACACTCTAAGGAAATGCAAATCAGGAGGGGGTGGAGACTTGAGGGTTGTCATCAGCAGCAGTGTGTTCCAGCTCTTTAAGGTGCTGGGGGTTTTCCTTTCTGCTTTGAGTGATTGCTCTGGTTAGAAGAAGACTTCAGTTTATATTTTTCCCTCAGAACAATGAGTGGTGTGTCTAACATATAATAAGAAAAAGAAGATATGTTGCTATATATACAAGAATGTATCCATACACAATATATTCTATTATCTATGTATACATGAATGTATGCATCTATCTGTCATCCATATCTTCTATGACCATCAGTGCAAGAACTATCTAGGCAAAAATTAGAATAACAATAGGCATCTAGTTTTGGTCTTGTTTTAGCCTCTTTTTCCTCTACTCCCTAAAGAGGCCAAAGCAAGATGGTAGCAAAATCAGTATTGATTACTTCTAACATTTCATAATTGAATATGATTATTTTCTTTCACATTCTTAAGATTCTAGAGAGACTTACAGCACTGCTTTAGTAATGATATCTGAACAGAAAATAATGACACTGCAATGCAGAGTAATTATAAGATAATACAAGATAACCACTTCTTAACTGGGTAGATGATAATAAAAACTGAAAGACATCAAAAAAAAAAAAAAAAAAAAAAAAAACAAGAGCTGACATGCATGAAAATTTTGCAAGGTCACATAGATAAAATAGTGCCATGAATTTCATATATATAAAAACCTCAAAGATTCATAAAAACATTTCAAAAGTGTAGACTGCTGACATCTGTTGGATTGAGCTAAAACATAGTCACTTACTAATTCATCTTACAGAAAATTTTCAGATGCTTGGTCTTGTGCTCCAAGTTTTTGTAGTTTTCTTTAAGCATGAAAATTTCCCACATTTGTGTTGATCTTGTATTCTGGCTACTTGCCTTATTACATACATAGGCTGGGTAGGCTTTACACCTACGTCTTCAGGGGCATCAGTCAAATCTGTTACCACTTGTATATAAAACACAAGGGACACACTCCATTGTTTATAAATGTGTCTCATAAGACATTCCATACTCATTCTTAATTCCACAAGTCTATAATAAAGACTCAAACAGTCCCATATGAAGCTTGCAGCAGAGAGAAAAGGAGGCCTAAAATCAGTCCCAGCTCTGGTCTGGGAGCTCAGACAGATGGTTTTTCTTACTTGGAGTATCAGGTGCCTCCTCTAGAAAATGAGAACTGCAACATATATTGGCTATGGATTTGCATTAACACATAGCATAACATATCTGTATTATCATCAAAAAGTTGCACTGTTTTTGTTTTCTGTTTGTTTTCACACTTAGAAATGTGAGCTAAGAGGGTTCGAAGTATTTGCAGAAAGTGTTTGGACTAGAAGGAACTTACCTTGATCTATATCTCCCTACAGACAAGCTTTCTCCCTTATACACAGTGTGTCTGAGCTACCTTAGTTATAGACATCAGCACATTTGGTTACTTACAAAGATCACCAGCTCTGCCCAGTAAATGTTTCTGTAAAATTCTGAGGTGAGAATTCCAACTTTAAGAATTCTAATTCTTAAAATACTCACTGTTCCTCCACCCTGCAGCCAATGAGTGGGCTTCCTAGATAGAAGTTGGGGAAGTTTCCTTAGGGGGTAAACAGCAGACTCCTGGGAAAATGTCAGGGTTCACTGATTTTTGAGGGCAGTTAGTGCATGCCAACAAAATATCGAGAAGAGGAGACCCACAGTGGAGACATCCTTCCTCCTAGAAATCCTCAAAGAATGGCTGCAGTAGAATTCGAATAATCTTTGTTGTATCTTCAGAATAACCTTAAAATCAGCCAAAAATGTTCCTCTAGTTAAATTCCTCTGAGCTGACCACCAATACAGAAAAAGAAAAATTTAAAAAAAAAAAAAAAAGGTCACATCTGATGCCTACAATATCCCTTCATTGATGTTCAGAGAGATTAGTATGATGAAACTTACTCATTATATATTTTGAAACACACATAAGGCAGAGCAGTCACATAGAATGAGAATCTATGTGCCAGACCCTGGACTTTTGCTACAAACACTCTATCTTGGTTAACTGAAGATGGTGATGTGAACACAGCATGAATGCTATGCAGCACTCCAGGCTGGGAGCACCCTGACCATGATAGAAAACAGCAGGAGGACTCTAGCATGCTAAGATTTTAAACAGTGCTTTGATGGTGGTGGTTGCCAAGCTCCTTTACCTGGCCATTAAATTGAAATAACAACAACACCAACAACAAAATAACACCAACAACAAAAAAAAAGAGCATACAGAGCACTCCATAAGCCAGACACTGAGAACACTGTGAATAAAAGCAGACACTGCTAGGGATTTTCATCCCACAGTACTGCTGAGCTGGAAGAAGTGGATGCCAGCTCTAACACCCAGACCTTCAGACAGAAGTTCAGGCTAATGGCTGAGACTATGAAGTGCTGACCTCAGAGTATGCTATGACATCATGAATTCAGAAGACAAAATATGAAATTCAGTGTTTCTAAATCTGATTAAGAACTGAGAATGCTGCTGGAATTATTTGAAGGCCACTTAGGGTTCTTTTTGTTTTGTTGGTTGGTTGATTTGGTTTTTGTTTTTGCCTTAAATGATAGAAATTTTAGTGTGGCTTCTAGAGAAAACAGACACAAGGAACAAGTACAGTCTCCTCAGAAACAACTTACTTCATCTAGTAGTAGAAAAAAGCAATTTAATTGTATAAAATGAATAATGCAGAATAGAGGAAGCAGCCTGTTGAAGATTGCAAGAACCATTATTATTGTTCAGCCAATATAACCGGTCCTCTTCCTTAAAGCCAAGCTTGGAACTGATGATACAGACACAAGAAACACTGGTTTTAAAACTAAGAATCATTGAAGATGTAGTGTTGGGCAAGTGTTTTCATTTTGTAAAGAAATATATGATGAGATATAACTATGGGCATGCAGACACGACTGCTGTATGTACGATGACAATATGTGGTGCATTATAGTATACTATCTAAGAAGTGCAATATGCTATACTTATTATGCATACAACTGTAAATACACCATGTACTTAACACATAAAATTTTTATCAACACATATCCATCATCTATCTATAACTTATTTTTTTCTTAATCACCTGTCTGCCATCTATCTATACATTATTTGCCAATTATCTATCTGCCATCAATTTATTCATCTATCACCATGTTAACTTCTTATTTATCATCTATCTACTATCATCTAATATCTACAATCAATCTATCAAATCTGTTATCCATGAATAACTTACCAATCTACCTATCACCTGTATTTTTCTGTCTCATCTATCATCCATCTGTATGTTCAACCATCCATCTAAGTATCTACCTATTTATATCTGTCTGTCTGTCTGTCTGTCTGTCTATCCATCTATCTCCAAAATATAACTTAGGAAGTTTAACATCCAAATCCATATTTAAGTCTCTTATCCTACTTGCTTTCTGCAAAGAATCATTATCATGAGCTCTATGAGTTTTTTTTTTTACTTTGCAAATAAACAATCAAAACAACTTAAATGTGTTTTAACAGACATTTTTAAATTATAGCCTACAAAAGAACACAAATAATCTCCCATTTTAAAAAAAAACAGAAAAGAAAAGACTCCCCTTCCACCCCTCACTTGGTCCTTGTGGCTGAGAGAGACACCTAGCTGGTCTGCCCCCCTGAAGACACCATATCCTGAGACATCATAGAGGAGCCACTGCACTCAGAGCAGTGAACACCTAGCTGGTCTGTTCCTATGAAGACATTATATCCTGAGACATTCTAGAGGAGACACTGCACCCAGAGCAGCTGGAGTTCAGGATCACAGGATCACAGGATCACAGGATCACAGAGAAATCTGGACCCTGAGGAGTTCTGACACAAGCAAGATAATTGGAAAGACAGGCTCCAGGCAGAAACAGTGAGTGCAGGTAGCATTAGAGTTAACCAGATGGTGAAAAGCAAGCACAAAAATATAAGCAACAGAAACCAAAGTTATTTGGCATCATCACAACCCAGTTCTCCCAACATAGCAAGCCCTGGCCACCCCATCAAACCGGAAAAGCAGGATTCGGAATTAAAATCACTTCTCATGATGATGATAGAGGACTTGAAGAAGGACATAAATAACTCCCTTAAAGAAGTACAGGAGAACACAGGTAAACAGGTAGAAGCACTTCAAGAGGAAACACAAAAATTCCTTAAAGAATTACAAGAAACCACAACCAAACAGGTGAAGGAATGAAACAAAACCATCCAGGATCTAAAAATGGAAGTAGAAACAATAAAGAAATCTCAAAGGGAAACTACCCTGGAGACAGAAAACCTAGGAAAGAGATCAGGAGTCATAGACACAAGCATCACCAACAGAATACTAGAGATAAAAGAGAGAATCTAATGTGCAGAAAATACCATGGAAAACATTGACACAACTGTCAAAGAAAATGCAAAATGCAAAAAGCTCCTAACCCAAAACATCCAGGAAATCCAGGACACAATGAGAAGACCAAAACTAAGGATAATAGGTATAGAAGAGGGTGAAGACTCCCAACTTAAAGGGCCAGTAAATATCTTCAACAAAATTATAGAGGAAAACTTCCCTAACAGCAGAAAGAGATGTCCATAAATATAAAAGAAGCCTACAGAACTCCAAATAGACTAGACCAGAAAAGAAATACCTCCCATCACATAATAATCAAAACATAAAATGTACAAAACACAGAAAAAAATACTAAAAGCAGTAAGGGGAAAAGGTAAAGTAACACATAAAGGCAGACCTATAAGAATTACACCAGACTTCTCACTAGAGACTATAACAGCCAGAAGATCCTGGACTGCTGTCATACAGACCCTAAAAGAACACAAATGCCAGCCCAGACAACTATACCCAGCAAAATTTTCAATCACTATTGATGGAGAAACCAAGATATTCCATGACAAAACCAAATTCACACAATATCTTCCCACAAATCCAAGACTCCAAAGGATAATTGATGGAAAACTTCAACACAAGGAGGGAAACTACAAACTAAAAAAAGAAAGTAAGTAATCTTCTAACAACCCCCCAAAAAGATAGTTACACAAACATAATTCCACCTCTAATAACAAAAATAACAGGAAGCAACAATCATTTTTCCTTAATATCTCTTAATATCAATGGACTCAATTCTTTCATTAAAAAATGTAGACTATCAGATTGGAAACATAAACAGGACCCAGAATTTTGCTTCATACGAGAAACACACCTCAGTGAAAAAGATGGACACTACCTCAGAGTAAAAGGATGGAAAACAATATTCCAAGCAAATGGTCCCAAAGAACAAGCTGGAGTAGCCATTCTAATATCAAATAAAATTGACTTTCAACCAAAAGTAATCAAAAAAGATAAGCAAGGAAACTTCATACTCATCAAAGAAAAAATATACCAAGATGAGCTCTCAATTCTGAACATCTATGCCCCAAATGCAAGGGCACCCAGATATATAAAAGAAACTTTACTAAAGCTCAAAGCATACATTGCACCTCACACAATAATAGTGGGGGACTTCAACACCTGACTCTCAGCAATGGACAGATCATGGAAACAGAAACTAAACCGAGACACAATGAAACTAACAGAAGTTATGAACCAAGTGGATTTAACTGATATCTATAGAACATTTTATCCTAAAACAAAAGAATATACCTTTTTCTCAGAACCTCATGGTACCTTCTCCAAAATAGACCATATAATTGGTCACAAAACAGGCCTCAACAGACACAAAAAGATTGAAATAATCCCTTGTGCCCTATCAGACCACCATGGATTAAGGCTGGTCTTTAATAATGACAACAACAATGGAAAGCCCACATACATGTGGAAACTGAACAATGCTCTACTCAATGATGACTTGGTCAAGGAAGAAATAAAGAAAGAAATTAAAGACTTTTTAGAATTTAATGAAAATAAGGACACATTATACCAAAACTTGTGGGACTCCATGAAAGCAGTACTAAGAGGAAAACTCATAGCTCTAAGTGCCTACAAAAAGAAACTGGAGAGAGCATACACTAACAACTTGACAGCACACCTGAAAGCTTTAGAACAAAAAGAAGCAAATACACCCAATAGGAGTAGACAGCAGGAAATAATCAAACTCAGGGCAGAAATCAACCAAGTAGAAACAGAAAGAACTATACAAAATATCAACAAAACCAGGAGCTGGTACTTTGAGAAAATCAACAAGATAGATAAACCCTGCCGGGCGGTGGTGGCACACGCCTTTAATCCCAGCACTTGGGAGGCAGAGGCAGGCAGATTTCTGAGTTCAAGGCCAGCCTGGTCTACAGAGTGAGTTCCAGGACAGCCAAGGTTACACAGAGAAACCCTGTCTCAAAAAACCAAAAAAAAAAAAAAAAAAGATAGATAAATCCTTAGCCAGACTAACCAAAGGGCACAGAATCAGTATCCAAATTAATAAAAATCAGAATTGAAAAGGGAGACTTAACAACAGAAACTGAGGAAATTTTTTAAAAAATTCCTCAGATCCTACTACAAAGGCCTATACTCAACAAAATTGGAAAATCTGGATCAAATGAACAATTTTCTAGACAGATACCAGGTACCAAAATTAAATCAGGAGCAGATAAACCATCTAAACAGTCCTGTAACCCCTAAAGAAATAGAAGCAGTCATTAAAAGTTTCCCTACCAAAAAAAGTCCAGGACCAGACAGTTTTACTGCAGAATTCTATCAGACCTTTAAGGAAGATTTAATACCAATTCTCCTCAAATTATTCCACAGAATAGAAACAGAAGGAACACTACCCAATTCGTTCTATGAAGCTACAATCACGCTCATAACTAAACCTCACAAAGACCCAACAAAGAAAAAAATTTCAGACCAATCTCTCTTATGAATATTGATGCAAAAACAATGATTAAAATTCTCACAAACTGCCCCTCACCTGGGCCTTGTGGCTGGAGCAGACACCTGGCTGGTCTGCTCTTGTGTGGACACCATATCCCAAGACATCCTAGAGGGGCCACTGAACTCAGATCGGCAGGTAAGAACAGTCACCCACTGCCCTACGCCCACCCCAGAGCTACAACTAGGAGAAAGGAGTGCTCAGGACCCACCAGATACCCAAACCCTGCCCCTGTGAAATACCACTCCCCTTCCACCCCTTGCCTGGGCCTTGTGTCTGGAGCAGACACCAGGCTGGTCTGCTCCCATGTGGACACCGTATCCCAAGACATCCTAGAAGGGTCACTGAACTCAGATTGGCAGACATCATAGCCCGAGACATACTGGGAATGCAAGGATGGTTCAATATTCGAAAAATCCATCAATGTAATCAACTACATAAACAAACTCAAAGAAAAAAAACCACATGACCAAGCAAGTGACAGATTTGTATGACAAGAAGTTCAAGTCTCTGAAGAAAGAAATAGAAGATCACTATATAAACAAACTCAAAGGAAAAAAACACATGATCATCTCACTAGATGCTGAGAAGGCATTTGACAAAATTCAGCATCCCTTCATGTTAAAAGTCTTGGAAAGATCAGGAATTCAAGGCCCATACCTAAACATAGTAAAAGCAATATACAGCAAGCCAGTAGCCAACATCAAACTAAATGGAAAGAAATTGGAAGCAATCCCACTACGATCAAAAACTAGACAAGGCTGCCCACTCTCTCCCTACTAATATAGTACTGGAAGTCCTAGCTAGAGCAATTAGACAACAAAAGAAAGTCAAAGGGATACAAATAGGAAAAGAAGACGTCAAAATTTTACTATTTGCAGATGATATAATAGTATACTTAAGTGACCCTAAAACTTCCACCAGAGAACTCCTAAAGCTGATAAACAACTTCAGCAAAGTAGCTGGATCTAAAATCAACTCAAATAAATCAGTAGCCTTCCTCTATTCAAAGGATAAACAGGATGAGAAAGAAATTAGGGAAATGACACCCTTCACAATAGTTACAAACAATATAAAATACCTTGGAGTGAATCTGACCAAGCAAGTAAAAGATCTGTATAACAAGAACTTCAAGTCTCTGAAGAAAGAAATAGAAGAAGAGCTCAGAAGATGGAAAGATCCCCCATGCTCCTGGATTGGCAGGATTAATTTAGTAAAAATGGCCATCATGCCAAAAGCAATCTACAGATTCAATGCAATCCCATCAAAATTCCAAATCAATTCTTCATAGAGATAGAAAGAGCAATTTGCAAATTCATTTGGAATAACAAAACACCCAGGAAATCGAGAACTATTCTCAACAATAAAGAACTTCTGGGGGAATCAACATCCCTGACCTCAAACTGTACTACAGAGCAATAGTGATTAAAAAAAAAACAAAACAAAAAAAAAAAAAAACAAACAAAAAAAAAAAACCCTGCATACTATTGGTACAGAGACAGGCAGGAAGATCAGTGGAATAAAATTAAAGACCCAGAAGTGAACCCACACACCTATGATCACTTGATCTTTGACAAAGGAGCTAAAACTGTCCAGTGGAAAAAGGACAGCATTTTTAACAAATGGTGCTGGTTCAACTGGAGGTCAGCATGTAGAAGAATGCAAATCAATCCATTCTTATCTCCTTGTACAAAGCTCAAGTCCAAGTGGATAAAGGACCTTCACATCAAACCAGATACACTGAAACTAATAGAAGAGAAGGTGAGGAAGACCCTTGAATACCTAGGCACAGGGGAAAAGTTCCTGAACAGAACACCAATGGCTTATGGTCTAAGATCAAGAATTGACAAATAGGACCTCATAAAATTACAAAGCTTCTGTAAGGCAAAGGACACTGTCAATAGGACAAAACGGCACCCAAAGGATTGGGAAAAGATCATTATCAATCCTACATTCAATAGAGGGCTAGTATCCAATATATACAAAGAATTCAAGAAATTAGACTCCAGATAATCAAATAACCCTATTAAAAATGGGGTACAGAGCAAAACAAGGAATTCTCAACAGAGGAAACTCGAATGGCTGAGAAGCACCTTAAGAAATGCTCAACATCCTTAGTCATCAGGGAAACGCAAATCAAAACAACCCTGAGATACCACCTCACAACAGTCAGAATGGCTAAGATCAAAAACTCAGGTGATAATAGATGCTGGCGAAGATGTAGAGAAAGAGGAACACTCTTCCATTGTTGGTGGGATTGCAAGCTGGTACAACCACTCTGGAAATCAGTCTGGCAGTTCCTCAGAAAATTGGACATAACGTTACCTGAGGACCCAGCTATACCACTCCTTGGCATATACCCAGAAGATGCTCCAACATATAACAAGGACATAAGCTCCACTATGTTTATGGCAGCCTTATTTATAATAGCCATAAAATGGAAAGAACTCAGATATTCTTCAACAGAAGAATGGATACAGAAAATGTGGTACATTCACACAATAAAGTACTACTCAGCTATTAAAAACAATGAATTCGAGAAATTCTTAGGTAAATGAATGAAACTAAAAAATATCATCCTGAGTGAGGTAACCCAATCACAAAAGAACACACATGGTATTTACTCACTGATAAGTGGATATGAGCACAAAGGCTTGAAATAGCCAAGATTCAACTCACAGACCACAAAAAGCCCATGAAGAAGGAAGACCATGTGTCGGTGCCTTGGTCCTACTTAAAGGAGTAACAAAATACTCAAGAGAGCAAATATGGAGACAAAGTGTGGGACAGAAACTGAAGGAGTGGCCATCTGGAGACCATTCCATTGGGTATCCATCCCATGTGCAGTCACCAAAGGTAGACGCTGATGTGGATGTCAGGAAGTGCATGCTAACAAGAACCTAATATAGCTGTCTCCTTAGAGGTCTTCCAGAGTCTGACATATTCAGAGGCGGATGCTCACAGCTAACCATTGATCTGATCAAGG
>JANHMN010000014.1:66558279-66584166 GCA_030674055.1 Rhabdomys pumilio
CAAACTGCCCCTCACCTGGGCCTTGTGGCTGGAGCAGACACCTGGCTGGTCTGCTCTTGTGTGGACACCATATCCCAAGACATCCTAGAGGGGCCACTGAACTCAGATCGGCAGGTAAGAACAGTCACCCACTGCCCTACGCCCACCCCAGAGCTACAACTAGGAGAAAGGAGTGCTCAGGACCCACCAGATACCCAAACCCTGCCCCTGTGAAATACCACTCCCCTTCCACCCCTTGCCTGGGCCTTGTGTCTGGAGCAGACACCAGGCTGGTCTGCTCCCATGTGGACACCGTATCCCAAGACATCCTAGAAGGGTCACTGAACTCAGATTGGCAGACATCATAGCCCGAGACATACTGGGAATGCAAGGATGGTTCAATATTCGAAAAATCCATCAATGTAATCAACTACATAAACAAACTCAAAGAAAAAAAACCACATGACCAAGCAAGTGACAGATTTGTATGACAAGAAGTTCAAGTCTCTGGAGAAAGAAATAGAAGATCACTATATAAACAAACTCAAAGGAAAAAAACACATGATCATCTCACTAGATGCTGAGAAAGCATTTGACAAAATTCAGCATCCCTTCATGTTAAAAGTCTTGGAAAGATCAGGAATTCAAGGCCCATACCTAAACATAGTAAAAGCAATATACAGCAAGCCAGTAGCCAACATCAAACTAAATGGAAAGAAATTGGAAGCAATCCCACTACGATCAAAAACTAGACAAGGCTGCCCACTCTCTCCCTACTAATATAGTACTGGAAGTCCTAGCTAGAGCAATTAGACAACAAAAGAAAGTCAAAGGGATACAAATAGGAAAAGAAGACGTCAAAATTTTACTATTTGCAGATGATATAATAGTATACTTAAGTGACCCTAAAACTTCCACCAGAGAACTCCTAAAGCTGATAAACAACTTCAGCAAAGTAGCTGGATCTAAAATCAACTCAAATAAATCAGTAGCCTTCCTCTATTCAAAGGATAAACAGGATGAGAAAGAAATTAGGGAAATGACACCCTTCACAATAGTTACAAACAATATAAAATACCTTGGAGTGAATCTGACCAAGCAAGTAAAAGATCTGTATAACAAGAACTTCAAGTCTCTGAAGAAAGAAATAGAAGAAGAGCTCAGAAGATGGAAAGATCCCCCATGCTCCTGGATTGGCAGGATTAATTTAGTAAAAATGGCCATCATGCCAAAAGCAATCTACAGATTCAATGCAATCCCCATCAAAATTCCAAATCAATTCTTCATAGAGATAGAAAGAGCAATTTGCAAATTCATTTGGAATAACAAAACACCCAGGAAATCGAGAACAATTCTCAACAATAAAAGAACTTCTGGGGGAATCATCATCCCTGACCTCAAACTGTACTACAGGGCAATAGTGATTTAAAAAAAAACAAAACAAAACAAACAAAAAAAAAACCTGCATACTATTGGTACAGAGACAGGCAGGAAGATCAGTGGAATAAAATTAAAGACCCAGAAGTGAACCCACACACCTATGATCACTTGATCTTTGACAAAGGAGCTAAAACTGTCCAGTGGAAAAAGGACAGCATTTTTAACAAATGGTGCTGGTTCAACTGGAGGTCAGCATGTAGAAGAATGCAAATCAATCCATTCTTATCTCCTTGTACAAAGCTCAAGTCCAAGTGGATAAAGGACCTTCACATCAAACCAGATACACTGAAACTAATAGAAGAGAAGGTGAGGAAGACCCTTGAATACCTAGGCACAGGGGAAAAGTTCCTGAACAGAACACCAATGGCTTATGGTCTAAGATCAAGAATTGACAAATAGGACCTCATAAAATTACAAAGCTTCTGTAAGGCAAAGGACACTGTCAATAGGACAAAACGGCACCCAAAGGATTGGGAAAAGATCATTATCAATCCTACATTCAATAGAGGGCTAGTATCCAATATATACAAAGAATTCAAGAAATTAGACTCCAGATAATCAAATAACCCTATTAAAAATGGGGTACAGAGCAAAACAAGGAATTCTCAACAGAGGAAACTCGAATGGCTGAGAAGCACCTTAAGAAATGCTCAACATCCTTAGTCATCAGGGAAACGCAAATCAAAACAACCCTGAGATACCACCTCACAACAGTCAGAATGGCTAAGATCAAAAACTCAGGTGATAATAGATGCTGGCGAAGATGTAGAGAAAGAGGAACACTCTTCCATTGTTGGTGGGATTGCAAGCTGGTACAACCACTCTGGAAATCAGTCTGGCAGTTCCTCAGAAAATTGGACATAACGTTACCTGAGGACCCAGCTATACCACTCCTTGGCATATACCCAGAAGATGCTCCAACATATAACAAGGACATAAGCTCCACTATGTTTATGGCAGCCTTATTTATAATAGCCATAAAATGGAAAGAACTCAGATATTCTTCAACAGAAGAATGGATACAGAAAATGTGGTACATTCACACAATAAAGTGCTACTGAGCTATTAAAAACAATGAATTCGAGAAATTCTTAGGTAAATGAATGAAACTAAAAAATATCATCCTGAGTGAGTTAACCCAATCACAAAAGAACACACATGGTATTTACTCACTGATAAGTGGATATGAGCACAAAGGCTTGAAATAGCCAAGATTCAACTCACAGACCACAAAAAGCCCATGAAGAAGGAAGACCAAGTGTCGGTGCCTTGGTCCTACTTAAAGGAGTAACAAAATACTCAAGAAAGCAAATATGGAGACAAAGTGTGGGACAGAAACTGAAGGAGTGGCCATCTGGAGACCATTCCATTGGGTATCCATCCCATGTGCAGTCACCAAAGGTAGACGCTGATGTGGATGTCAGGAAGTGCATGCTAACAAGAACCTAATATAGCTGTCTTCTTAGAGGTCTTCCAGAGTCTGACATATTCAGAGGCGGATGCTCACAGCTAACCATTGATCTGATCAAGGGGTTCCCAATGGAGGAGTTAGAGAGAAGACTGAAGGAGCTGAAAGGGTTTGTGGCCCCACAAGGAGAGCAACAATACCAACTAACCAGAGCTCCCAGGGTCTAAACCACTAGCCTGGTAGCACATAGGGAGGGACCCATGGTTCCAGCTGTAGACATAGGGGAGGATGGCCTTGTTGGGCATAGGTGAGAGAGGAGATCCTTGGTCCCCTAAAGGCTGGACACTAAGTGGGGGGGGGAGATTTGAGGATGGAGAGGTGGGGGTGGGGAGGTAGGTGGAGGCACATCCTTATAGAGGCAGGGGGGGGGGGGAAGGGATAGGGGCTTCCTGGGTGGGGAGGGGAAATGGTGTAAGGGGATAAAATCTGAAATGTAAATATAATATCCAATAAAAAAAATTTTAAAAAAAAGTAACTTCTTCATGCAGTGTATCCTGTTAGTGTTTTAAGTTGCTAGGGTTGTCACAATAAAGTACCACAATTTAGTGCCACCTGCCTTCCTGCCTGCCTGTTGCCATTCTCCCTGCTATGATGGTTATGGACTTTAACCCTCTAAAACTGTGAACCACTACCAAAACCTTTCTTCTATAAGTTGCCTGGGTCATCCTGTCTTATCACAGCAACGGAACTAAGACATCTAGTCTTGTATATTATCAGCAACAGTATGTTTCCCATAAGCTGTTTCTCAGAGACCAAAACTATACTCAGTTTTCTTGTCTTCCCACCCCCCATATGGAGCCCTTTAAACTCTGCCCTAACAGTTCAGCTGTTCATATGCTGACAGATTTTACCGTCAGTCTCTGCACTTTTCTCTTCAATGACTCAGAACCAGGGCAGCTGCTACTTCAGCCATAGGAACTCTTGCCATGTGATCTGGCCAAAGCATTTTAAGACATGTACTTGGGATCCTTCTGCCGCCCTTGGTGGTGATCCTTGAGATGTCTCTAATGTCTAGAACTACTCCTTCCTTCTCTCAAAGCTCTTGGATGGCATTCGTCAGTATCTACATTGAGGATGGGGTGAATGCTTCGGTGTACAACATGTAACTCAGAAGCAGCTGCGGTTTTCCTTGAGATGACGACAGAGTTAGAGGAGTTTTGTAGAAAGGAGTATCAGTAACAATGTGGGGAAGTTGTAAGGGAAAGCGTGTCAGTCTATAATTCAGGAACTCTAGTGTCTCTGCAACAAGGTCTTCAAAAATGTAATGTTTGGCATTTGGCTCTTCCCCTCAGTGCTGAATGTTTGTTCGATTCCAATGAACTAATTGTGCGGGAGCACTGCCGCAGCCCAGGTTCCTGTCTTTAGCAACTCACAGCATAGCTCATAGCACACTCACCATACAGGGTCAGGGATGTGTCCTCAACTCCACTGGTTTTAATGCTGTATGGGGAACACTAGCATTGGGACTCATTAGAATCATATAAAAACATGAGGACAAGTATTTTTAGATAGCCTTCCTTTTCTCAAATTAATGAAATTGTTAATACAGTAAAAGTATAATATATTTTGATAGAGGAGATCCAGCTATGAGGAAGATTGTTTTCTGTATATTTAATGTGGTCTTATATTCTCAGAAAATGGATTTAAAATATGTATTATACCACGCTGAGAAAGGAAATCTACTTGTCTGTCAGTGATATACATTCTTGGTACTTGCCAGACAGATTCTTGGGAACAAATGATAATACATTCAGGCAGGCAAAATCACATTAAATAATTCTACCAAATAATTGCAATGAATTTATAGCAGATTAGAATCAAGAATCACATTAGCTGAAACATTAAATTATGACGCAGGCTCCATTTTACTTAATACTCATTTGAACAGAAAAAGAATTCAGTTACTGGGATCTTAAAATAACATCAGCTTGTCTGGTTTGGAGATGTACAGAAATAATGAATGTGCCTGTTTTTGTCCTTTCTACTTAAGTTTGTATTAGATTAAATTTCCATTTGACCTATTCTATCAGTAAATGCATAAATCCAGAGATACTTCCCATGGACAGCCATTAGGCTGGATTCCTTAATTCAAAATGTTGACTAAGATAAATAGGAAAGAAAGAAAAGAGGATATATGTTATTCTCCCTCAAGCAAGTCACAAAATGGAGAAAGGCTGGAACTTCTCAGGGAAAAACAGGGCTCAGTTAAGTGTCCACTCCACAGTGCACCGCATCTTCAGGGAAGATGGGATGCCCATCCAGTGTTCATTCTACAGTGCTAACGACAGGACAGCTGGGTGATGCTAGTCTTAATTTTAATCTATTTTGTTGCTGCTAACTGAGAGCATAGTATTTGTGTGTATGTTTACTCGTGCATGTGCCAAAATGAATATGAGTGATTTTAATTCTATGAGTGTGGGAGAAGGGGCTGGGAAGAAAGAGGAAGACAGAAAGAGAGAGAGAGAAAGACTATGATATGTACATAGAATTATATACAGAATTCAGGGTTTTGTGCATGGCCTCAGAGACTTAGAAAGGGATTCTGCTGCTGCAACAAAATACAATGACCAAAAAGCAAGTTGGGGAGGAAATGATTTATTCAGCTTACACTTTCAGAACATAGTCCATCACTGAAGGAAGTCAGAACAGGAATTCAAACAAGGGTGGAACTTGGAGGCAGGAACTGATGCAGAGGCCATAGATGCGTTACTGTATATAGCTTGCTTCCCTTGGCTTGCTCAGCCTGCTTTCTTATAGAATGCAGAACTACCTGCTCAGGAATGGAATCACCCACAATAGGCTGGGTCCTCCTCTATTGATCACCAACTGAGAAAATGCCTTACAGCTGGATCTCATGGAGGCATTTCCTCAACTGAGGTACTTTCCTCTTTGATGACTTTCACTTGTGTCAAGTTGACACGCAAACCCAGCCAGTAATGGAAACCTATCTTTGGTTTACATTTTTCCATCTTAAAATATATGCATTAGGAAACTTTCATTTTTCTTTTTAACTAGCCTTCCAAATTCCTTTGTTTTAAACCTTAGGAATGAAAAGCAAATGAGAGGCAATGACAGGAGATCTCAGGCAGCAGCTAGTTGATCTCTATCCAGTTATAAATTGTAATACTTAATTGATTGCAAACAGATTTTTATTTGAGTATTATTTAAAATTATAATCAGTCCTATTCATTCTCAATAGCAACTTAGTTTCAAATATTCCATCAGTTACTTTGATAGACACTGATACAGAGGCTTCTAGGGAGCAGTGGTGTGAATCTTTCCTAAACTGGGAGCAATTTAAAATATTCTCATTAATCTCTATACACTCATTTCTCACTCTGTACTAGAAATTCTCAAATAGTTATTCACGAAAAATGTAGTTCTGTCATGCAACTGATGGGCTTTATAAAACAAGAGCCCTTGATGACAGTTTTGCCTGTAAAGAATTTTAAAAATCATTTGCTCGTAGAAACCAATATGAAACTAACCAACTCAACACATTAAGGTGCACTTTACTTACTTAGACCAATATGTCCTATGCTTAGGAACTTAAATGTCCTGTGTAGTTTGTTCCTACTGACTCCAGAGATATACTGAAGCTTTACAACCTGACTCTTCTTCTACCATTACCGTTCTTGGTGAAGCAGTCAAACTCTTATTGCTGTAGAGATGACATGCTCTATGATGTCCACCAGAATGCCTTAGATCTTTGGTTATTTCCCAGGATATACTGTCTTTTTAAATTAATCTCTCCCCTTGTTTCTCTACAAGAATACAGAAAGTATTAATGAGTGTTTCTGATACCCAGACATAGAGTGAGGTGTGTATATGCAGTGGAGTCAAAAGTGAATAAAACTGGGTTTGTAACCTCCAGGAAGCCACAGACAGTTAAAGCAGACAGGCACGTGGGACTGTCAACATCACAGGGGATGACACATGTGTAGTGGGAGCTACTTGGTAACTGAGTGATGAACAAGCTATGGGGCTGAATCCTTGATAGTAAACAGCTGCCCATGTGACCAGAAGAAACGAGGAGACAAAAGGTGTTGCTAATTCTAGAAACTATTGACTCCCCTTCCCCCCCTCTCTCTTTCTCTCTCCTTTCCCTTTCTCCTTCCCAGTCTCCATCCCATTCAGGAATCAAGGGAAACCTATCAATGTAGAATGTAGTGACCACAAACCACATATTCTCAGAACTGTGTTGGAAACTGCTCTTTTTTAAAACAGTAGTAACCAAAATACATCTGTAGCTTTCTGTGGCCAAACTCTTTATGAATCACTTCAAGTTGCTACTGGTTTATTAACTGTCAATATTGGAGAATTTAGAAATTCTCTCCAACATTGGCAATTAGTAATGAGTTGGTTCTGGTCAACCCTGCCTCATCCCTACCCTAGAACACCTACTTCATCGTCAGACATATGAACCCTCACCTCCAGTTTGAGTGCTTTTCTCCAAAGCTTTTGACAGTGATCAGGGGTTGGCTACTTTACCACATCAGGATTTCTAGTTGAGAATAGTGGAGTCTCCTGGAAATTGATTGATGTGGTGACAGCAAAAGGTTCACAGATCTGGCATTTAAATCATAGAGAACAAAACCCTTTCCCCTGCTTTGATGAGTTCAATGACATTGCTGATTAGAACAAAGACCGGTAAGCTCATGCAAAATAGATTATTAGATGTGGACTGGGAAAAAAAAAAACACATGGAGATGGCAAAGGCCACCCTCTGTGACAGCTTCCTCCACAGCCTAAAGCAGATAGGACAGGATGATGCAGGCAGAGAGAAAACCCTTCCCAGAGAAGAAGACATGGGCTAGGAAGCTGGCAGTACAAGATGTAAACAGCTTCCAAAAACCTGTATGCAGAGAAGCCAGAGAGCCTGTTAGAGTAATTAATCCCTAAGAATATAATTACTCTAAATCTTATCCTGGAGAACAGGTACCTGCACTGATATTTGCATCTGCAAAGAAATCAATGCTAAGCCTGGAGCTTCTGAGATAATTAGGGACCAAAACATAGTGCTGGTTTCAAACCTCAACCCCAGGTGCTCACTCTCTTACTGCAGAAACTAACTGGAGATGAGATTTCAGTAAAGGGAGATCGATCGTTAATCACAGTTGAGTTTGAGTTGTAACAGGGTTCAAATACTATTGGGCAAAGTATGTACAAAAACAACTTTTCTGTGTGCTTTTCTTGAAAGAACTAAGGTAAGGCATCAAAGTTCTGATGCTCCAACACCAAGGACAAGCTGGAGATGCAGACTGAGAAAAGGAAATACAGCAAGTGTGTGAACAATTCCAAACCATGCACAGCAAAGTACGTAACTGACTGACTTAAAGCCAACCCAAACTAGTAGCTCAACGAAGGCAACAGAGCTGAGTGTGTTCCTAGCAGTCATGCCAGTGGGACAGAGACAAAAAACTGGTGCCAGTAGTGGAAGGAAAGAGGAAGCAAAGGAACAGAAGAAAAGGGAATGAGCAGCAGTTATGAGAAGGAGTAGGGTTGAGGGAGGCAGGCCAGTGGCTGGAGAGACTGCTGAGAAGGCAAGAGAATGTGGACTCAGTTCTTCTAAACCAGAGAGAAAGGCACTTCTTGGCCTCAGAGAGAAAATGAGTACCAAGTAGATATTGAAGAATTCAGAAAAAAAAGAGATAAAGATGGAAGATTGATAATAGATGAGTGGAAGACAGGTACATAGATGATAGATAGATACACATAAGGATGGTTGAATTTGAAGAGCCAAGTTTTGACATTTTGGAGTTCTGGGGAGACCTACTAGGGACCAAGGTATAAGTCACAGCTGGATTACAGAAGCATCTAAAAAACAGTCCCCTTTCTTGGGAGGAAGTAAGTCTTTGCTCTATCAGTGTTTTTGCCTGTTTGAATGAAACTCGCCCACATAACTCAAATGCCACAAATTTAAATGCTAGTCTCTTATGGATGGATGGATAGATAGATAGATAGATAGATAGATAGATAGATAGATAGATAGATAGATAGATAGATAGATAAAGTATATAAGAAAATACCACCTTCAGAGTAACATGATACTAAAAGTCTGGTGGCACCCAAGCTGCAATGTGGCATTAATTATTACGCTGCTCCCACATAGAACTCTAAGCATTAAAATGCAGAAGAGACAGACAGCTTGGGACTTGGTAAACATGAGAGAAGAAAATGAAAGGAAGTTATGTCATGTCACAGGAGAGGTGATGTTTGAAACCTGGAAGCCAATATGTGACACTGTTACACAAAGCAATTCTTCTGCATATAACATATGACAGGAAGTTATCAATTCTCAATGAGGAACTTAAATTATGAATTTGGAATGAAAAAGCAAATAGGATGAAATTTCAGGGAGAGATGATAAAGAACTTTAGTCAATATATAAGCTTAATTCTGTATTTAAAAATCTATGAAGACTGAAAGGGCTCATTAAAGTGATTAGTTTAGGCAGGGGCAGATTTAGGGAACTTTCAGAAGGCCAGTGGGTACATTTTTCTTCCCGTTCTCAGTCTGAAATCTCCTGAATACAAATTTAGTAGCTTTCAAGTTTGAAATCGATGCTTCCCTTGTTCCTCCTCCTCTTATTCATATACACCCATCCCAACATTCTTAATATTTCATGGAGAAAGAATTTTTCAAGTCACAGTCAGGACTCCCTGTTCTCAAACAAGGGCCCACTTCTAATGAACCAAACACACTGGGCGGAAGCTCCCAAGTGTGGAGAGACATGAACATAAGAGATCCAAAGCAAGAATATAGAGTCAGATGCTGAGAAGTCTCCTCATTCTTACTGAAGAGTCAAGAGGGGCTGAAAGAAGCTGTAGATGTCCTACCATCATTTTGCCTCTTAAGGGTAAAATTGTCCATGCAATTTTCTGTGATGTATTTACCTACCATGTCCTATGTCAAGTCACTAGGCTAGAAAGCATTAGAACATCTGCCAACTGGCCCATGAAAGTGGTCCAAGCTGATCCCAAGAGAGTACAGGCATCAAAGCTTATTATGCCAAAGACACCCTGGAGTAGTCTCTACAGGAAGCTGCACCCACTGTTCAGGAAGACCTGAATTGATGGAGGAAGTCACAGTACAGGAAGCTGCGTATGTAGCACAGGTCACCCCATATCCTCTTGAGATTCTCATATATTGACCTTAGACCTGCTGATCCTGAGATGCCCAGCCATCATTGCACCAGAGTCTCACTCTGAGCCTCAGTTCAAAGAATAGTCCTTAGGATTTCTATCAAGCATTACAGAAGTGATTTGACCACATCCTGAATTGTTTTTACAAGAAATCCAGGGCAAATAATTACATTTCCCATGTGCCTGGTTATTCCAAACACATTTCAGACTACTTCTCTGTCTGATTCAGGTATCCTTGGTAGATTAGTATCCATGGAAACACCAAGTTTTACATCTGCAAATAGTCTCTTTAAGCAGCTAAAGTAGCAAAGATTGTTGGAACCTGTCCGATCCACTGGTCATAAATATTTGCAGTTTGGTCATATTTGAAGAGTGTTTTGGATTTATGAAAATGTGTGAACTAAATTGCTTTTGGATTAAAACCAAACGTTACAGACTTTATCTAAAAAGATTTGAGTGTAGAGAAAGAAAATTTAAAACTGGAACAGGAAATAAAAATATAGCTATGTGGGTTTTAAAATTAAAGTATCAGTTGTACTGAAAATACCTAGTCTATTGCTCTGTCTCTATAGCTCGGTGTGAACATGGTGTCTCTGCCATACCCACCCAGCTTCTAGATTGTGGGAGCTCAATAGAAAACTAATAGTACAGTTTGATTGACTGTAGCTGCTATGGCCACTGGACCACAAGCATGCACCGTAGGGTGCACGTGTGTCTTTTACCTCCTCCTTCACTTGGTTTGTCTTCAAAGTTCATTTGTACTGTAGGATGTGCATAGACTCATTCATTTTTGTTTTTCTTTTGAGTAAATAGTCCACATTTTACTTGCTTCTTATCATCAATTTATGATAACCAATGAAGGATGGTGTTTTCATAACATTACTAAGATATACTGTTATCTGGAGTTTGTCTAAACACATATACACAACCTGGCAACTCTGCATAGTATCATTTGTGTGTATGTTTTCAGGGTTGAACATTTGGTCATTTTGTCTTCAGATGTTTCAATTGTAAACATATAAATCTGGAAATACATGAGGAAGGACAATTCTAACTTATCCCAAGTGACATATTTCTGTAAATAAAAGTAGAGTTGCCTCTGAAAAGTGGCAAAAAAAAAAAAAAAACCCCACTCCTCTTTAATATATTTTAAATTTATTCCTAACAAAAATAAACTACTGAAAGACAATGTTTAATTTATGCTGATGAAACTCACTTTGCATGAGCGCAAGTTACAAGGTGATAAGTTTAAGTGGCAGAATTAGATTTTTCTTCTCAGGTATTTGGTACAAGCTTTCTCCAGAATTTAGAAATCTTCAGGCATACATTATATTCTCATTTGAAATTTACCATATAATGAGAATTCAATCATGGAGAGGAAAGAGGACTCACTTTCTTATTTTCCCTTCACAGAGGCAGGCCGAGAGAACATAGCTGGAGAGAGCTCCTTTCATACAATAGAGGTGGTACTGACACAACAGGACCCAAACTATCCATAGATTCCTGCTGAGGAGACCCCACTTTGCTCTCAACGGGAAACAGGCCAATCCCAAACACTAGTGTGACTTAACAAAGGCCTGCACCAGGTACGGTGTCTTGACCCCCATCCCTCCCCACACACATAACAATCAGCTTGCACACATGTAGGTGCTGCCCCTGTACCTGATTCAGAGCATCCATGGTGTCCACATCTGGATTCTACCTGTACCATTTTGCTCGGCAATTCCAGACTACCCAGTTCCCATCCATCATTATCCTAGGTAGATAGAATGAATCACAGATCCATAAATCTGCCTTTTGCTGACGGGAATAAGACTACCAAGTGTCTCAATTTTTTGACTGTGACTACACTGGGATAAACATGCTGCATCGTTCTCACGATCATCCAGGGAGGGTGTTACTAGCCTCACATTAGGGAATAGAAGTTTACATAAAATTCTACAATTCTAGGGAATGGGGATTTTTCAGAAAACATTCTGATTTGGGGCTTTCCTTTACATCATGACTTCCCTCAGTACACTCACTTCCCCGATCCTCAGGCACCTTAGACCTCTCTACCTCTAACTCTCCCTGCGTGATTTATTAGTGTTCTTTGTCTGCTCTAAAGCAAGGTTCAAGCGCAGTTCCTCCCTTTGGGGGCACTTACTGCTGGCCAAAGTTCCAACAGCTTAGCTCCACATGGGACTTAAAGACCCTCCATTGCAAAAACCTTCCAGGGCCTGCTCACTACTCTGCAAAGAAATCATAAATACCTCAGCCTGAGTTTCAGTATTAAGCCCCTTTCTAAGTGTCTTGGACATCTCAAGGCTCCAAAGAGGCTCAGGCAGAGTTGGCAGCCTTCTGACTTCTCATAGTCTTTCCTGACCTTCAGATCCGGCCCATCCCTTCAAGGTGAATCGTAAACTCCACATCATCATGCCATTTTCCTGATCTCCTTGAAAGCACTGGACTCTGCTATATTCCAAAGCCCTTGGCTATTAACCTGGCATCACTTCTGGGATCTATCGCTCTTAGGTGGAACTTTCTGCCTCATTAACTGTCCTGCAGTGTGATTATAACACAGGCTCTAGGAGGCTTCTGGCACAATTCTTTGAACTTCATTAACACTCACACACTTTGTTGTATAAACTGATATTTGGTCTTTTGCTCTCTGAGCTAAATATTATTTGATCTCTTTCCGGGGTTTCTCACTTGGTGCTGCCAACAGGGAGCTGCGGAGAAGGGAACAGCCAGGACCCTGCAGGTGTCCTCTCAGTGGGCATGTCCTCCTACCTCCAGCTTCACTGGTCAAGATGCTTTATTTGCAGCCATTGCTTTTCAATGCCAGGCTCTAAACTTCAGAAATCCATCGCCCAGCTCCTTCCACACTGTTGCTTCCTGAAATGTCCACTACCCACACAATCAGGTCTCTGTGCTTTTCAATGCTGAGGTTCTTCTCACCTGTGGTTAGATTCTTATTGATTACAGCCTTGAAAACTCCAGGCTCGTTGCCTCAAAGTAGAGAGGCCAATGGGAGAAGTGGTAGAGCCAGGGAGAAAGTGGCAAGATTGGTCCAGTCTACCAATATTACTTCCTGTGCTTAGGACAACTCAATTCACATCATTTCTGGCCCCTGTGGTCATTGAGTGCCCACCTGTTATCAGAAACTACCATCCTGCTGTTTACTGTGTGGCCACTACTTTAATTTCTGCTGTCTTTGGCAGAGACTCCTTCTGAGGTCAATCTACAGTACTTTTTCTAGCTTGAACTTATAGCTAGAAATTCATTTTGAGACATAGCAAATGAAATAGAGACTACTCTGGCAAGAGTCTGGTTAGCAAGAATGCCATCCTTGCATCTGTCCTCAGGCTTTGTCTCCAGATTCCTGCAAGGATGAGCTAAGGGTGAGCACAGAGGTATTGAGTGTCTATAATACAGAAGCAAAGAATTTCAGTTAGAGCTGCCTTTATCCCATCCCCCATCCTCATTTTGTTTCTGAAAAGACCCTTCCTCCTCCTGTGTCTTGCACCTGTGTCTCCCTGACATTCTGTGTGATGTTGTCCCAAACATATCCCATCAGAAATGTAACTGCCCATCAAAATGTTGGACAAGACACAAGCCACACTAAAACAAAGAAGGTTGATTATTTTACTTTAGAGAGCCTAACTGGTTATCAATCAAAGTCATAAAATTAACTAAATCCCACTCCATATACCATTGGACTGCAAAAATTATGTTCTCCATGGATCTAGAATGTTCTGTCACTGCTTGAGAACTTACATGCATGGCATGACCTCAAGATGGGCTACTCAATTGTACACACTCCTGGCCTTGGAATTCAATTCAGAACCAAACTTCTCATTTTTCTGAAAGCTTGCTCACTTGGGAAGAAGAAAAATATTTATGGCCATGTATCTTCCAGACGCATTGATAACCCAGTGTCCTTGTTCAGACACTGCTGTCTCTCTAGGGCCAACTCTTCCTCCTTCTATCCTGGCAGAAGTACAAATCTACTGATGAGAAAGGCAGAACTTACATCCTCTTCCGCTCTGCCCCTTCCCATGGGAGGATGACCTTCTCTGACTTGCATTACACTAACCTATAATGGTTTTACTGCTCTAAGTCCTCAGGGTGGTAAGTGTGTCCTTTAATAGAAGATGTTTCTATGGAGTAAGAATAAGTGGTCCACATTTTGCTTTCTTTAACATTTCTAAGGAGAAGTTATGAAGGGACTTGGCAAAGTGTCTCTAAGAGCATCACCTGGCCATAATACTGTCGCCTGCCTACATAGTTTGTAGGTTGAGGAAAGAGGGAAAGGCATGGAAAGGAAATAGACTACAAGGGAAGCAGAAAGAACAACAGTCAAATTGCAAGTGAGTTAAGGGACACTTACAGTGATCCATGAATCAGGCTGCAAAAACCACTGAAGAAAGACAAAATGCAGACGTTCTAAATGTGGGAATGGGGAACACAGAAAATAGCAAGTTAAAAGTGTCACCAAAGCAAGACCCAGTCATGCATGAAATCCAGTCTCCAGTGGCAGAAATACTCACTCAACCGAGAGCCCAGAGGCCACTAGAGATGTTGAGTTCAGCCTCAAACAATGTTCATAAGGAAAAGAAGAGAGGACTGGGTGATGGGCCTTACTGGACTTCTGTTGGTAATAGGCTGGGACATGTCATGTTACAGACATGAACAGCTTATCTTTTGCCTACCATAAACGTGTGCATCATAAATGTTCAATAGTTTACATCAAATGATGGTATGGATAAAGTTATTTCTATGTTCTATGTTTTGCACATGTTCATGTGGTGTGTGTGTGTTCACAAGTGTGGGGGCATATTTTTGTATATAGATCCACTGGCATGAATGAGCACATGTTCTGAAAGCCCAATGTTGATATTAAGTGTCTTTCTGAATGCTTCTCCACCTTATATATTGAAGCAGGAACTCTCTCTTTTTTTTGGGGGGGGTGGTTCGAGACAGGGTTTCTCTGTATAGCCCTGGCTGTCCTTGAACTCACTCTGTAGACCAGGCTGGCCTTGAACTCAGAAGTCCACCTGCCTCTGCCTCCCAAGTACTGGGACTAAAGGTGTGTGCCACCACTGCCAGGCTAGCAGGGACTCTCAATAACCTTAAGTTTGCAGTTATGGCTAGTCTGGAGAGCCAGCTTGCTCTGGAGACTTGCTATCTCTGCCACCTGTGTACTAGAATTATAGGTGTGTGGCAACATCCACTGGACTTTTATATGGGTTCTGGGGATCTGAACTCTGGTCCTCAGACTTGCATACACATTGTTTACCTGCTGAGCCATTTAGAGTGTAAATTCAAAGTTTCTTATGTTTGGTTAGGATAGGCCTACATTTGGGGGGGTATTGAGCTTTTCCCATAAACAGTGATAGTAAGAAACATATTGGAAATGCTCATGCTATATGTAATTTCTTGCACATGAATTCTCTCTTCAATGAAGACAAATATATTTTACTCCTATGCTAGTCAGCCAGAATCCAAGAAAGTAAGAAGACCGGTCTGCAGAGCATGGGCTGTGTGTGCTCTTCCTCTCGATGAGCTGGTTTTGAATACTGTTGGGTACTTAGAACTCTTTATGTTAATGCAAGAAAATATTTTTTAAAAGATAAAAGGAGGGAAACAACTACAAAGTCATTAAAAAGTGTCTAGCATGCGATCTCAGTGCAGCAATGGAACCTGACAGCTGAACTTTATAAAAAAGAATGAGCAAACGTTACCTGGTGAAGTTATTGCTTATAAAGGTTGATTCAGCTAAAAATCCTTTATCAAAATGGCAGTCGATAAGGTTGTAATATCAAAAATAAATTAAGAAATAATCTCTGTTCTTTAAAGGAAATGGCTGAACCAGAGTCTAACCCCCACATGTGATTATTTCTCATGAGGAATCCTCTCCTACTTTTTGCATTATATCCCGAGGAACCCGAGGAGGTGTTTTCTTGGTGACATGAAAACACCCCAAGTTGGTGGGGTAAGAGTCGCTGTCCACCTGAGGGCAACCCAGACATTCAAGGCCTGAGAACAGGAGCTGAGAAAGAACAGTCGGTGACCTCAGAACATACACACTTGTCTAGATAACGCCTGCAGTTTTCCTCACTCAGGTAAAGTGATAAAAAGTGCACAGAGTATTATTTCCATGCCTGAAAACATCACAGAAACACTGTCCCATAGTCCAGTTCTGGGCACCTCTTCATGAAGCATAGACACTACAGCCACAGAAGTTAGAAGAACCCATCCTGTGGCCGGTGGGTAGGAAACTGCTGAGTTTTAGAACTTTACTGTAGACTCTTCCAATGAGCGCACACATTTTGCTGAGTGCATGGCACATGTTGATTACAGCACAATGAGACATCAAGTCAATACTAACCACGGAGTTAACTCCCTGCTGATTAGCTCTTGTTTTTCAAATCATCAACAGTTTTACAAAGCTGTGAACTCTGAACTGCAAGAATGTTGTGGGATTACTGAGCTGCTTTTTGTAATGGCCTTTTGAGAATTTGGGTAACCTGAGATACTTATTCTCAGTTTATCACATCCTTAGAATGAATTTTAAACTATTGAAATGTCTTGAAACATAAATGCCATTTTCTGTTTCCCCCTTCATTTTTATTTAAAAATATAGACTCCACACAATGTACTTGTCTTTGGCTACTTTGTGGGTTCTTATTTTTCCATCCGTCTCCACCCTTTTTCCACCCTTTCAAACCCCTAACACTAGATAAGATAGAAAATGGACAGAGAGGAAAGCAAAGATATCTCTAAATAAAGTTAGGTGTCAGAAAGTTGACAACATTATCATTAGATTACTTACTGCCAAGTAGGGGTGTCAAGTTCCTTGGGGCAAGTTTGATCTTTGCCATTAAGATATCTAATATCTTCTTGTTTCTTCTTTGTGCACAAATTCTTAACAAATTGAAACCAACAACAAACAACCAACAACCCATAAACCCATACTGCCTCTTGAAGTCTTAGCATTTATATACCCTCTGAAATGTTCCCAGAATTTCAAACATCACACGATTGCAGAAACTATCTGCCACTGCAAAATCATGCCCATACCAGAGCATGAGGCAGATCCTAGTCAGCTGCTGTGGACAGTCTTGACCAACCCCATATTCTACACCTGGGATTAAAACAAAAACATTCCTATATTATTTCTGTGGTTTTTAGAGGAACCAAAATTCCTAAATTGTCACTACAACCCAATGTAAAGATATAACCCATGGCTATAACATTCTCCACTACAATGATCAGTTGAACCGTTTATAAAAAAAAAAAACATGTATTAGAAATGGAGAGGTAATTCCAATGTTAGGAGTATTAGCTGCTTTCCCAGAGGACCCAGATTTGATTCCCATAACCCATATTATAGTTCATAATTGTCCATAACTACAGTTCCCAGAAGATCAGATGCCCTCTTCTGGCCTCCATGGACACCAGGAATGCAATGATGCACAGATAAACATGCAGGCAAAATATCATACAGATAAAATAAAAATACATACACCTATAAAACTTGAATTTATTGATATTTCATCTGTTGGTATTTTTAATTAATATTCATATGTATGCCATTATTGTTCTATCTTAGGAATTACTCTTCCACCACAAGCTTTGTCTGCTCCCCAGTGTTCTCCAGCCTTCTGCTGTCTGCAATTGTGCTGTGCACAGGTCCTGTACTATTAGTTACTTTCTCTTATTTCGAATGCTTAGATACAAGGATGCCATTTTTAAAGGCCACAGTGCTTACAACTTGGGGAACTGTGCTTGAGCCCTAACAGGTGAGACAGCATATCTGACTACTAGGGGATCTTAGAACATGTACAGTGGATCCTACGATCAGAAACTTGAATTGTTGAGTAATATTCGTTCCTGGGTATCTAAATTCTTTATAGAAAATCCATAGATGTTGAATTAGAATTCAGTTTAATTACTTTCAGAAGTACAGGATGCAATTTTAGGTTTATTGAGGATAGCAAATACTTTCTCTACAATATGATAATCTAACTGAAAGGTGATGGCTTTGGTACAAAATTCATGCCCTCTAGACTTCAGTCCTCTGGGTGCTTTTTGCTGCAGTGTCTCTACTGTGAGTTGGGTCTCATATGACAAGGGTCTCTTTTTTTTTTTCAATAGTAGTATTTATCAGCTGTCAAAAAATAGGCTACTCCTTTAGCATGAAGAATAAGGGTTTTAGACTGAATCCATCCAATTATCACCACTGTATGCTCAAATCTCTCAAAGGAAAAAAAAAATAACTAAACGATTTGTCTGCCCCAGCACCCTTGATGGATTTAAGAAACCACCTGCTCTAAATTAAATCCTGTGGCAACAGAGCAAATATTGCCTCATATTAAAGTGGAAGAGATAACCAAAAGAGCTTTAGAATCTCCACTTAGAAAAGTTTAAGGAGATAAATTATATATTCACAAAATCCCCAAATGATTGAAACACCAAGAATCCAGGCTAAAAGATGATCTTTATAACTTACCAGTGCCCAAGCAGTTATAACGGGTCCTTAAAAAAATCATTCCACAATTCTGGACAGTTAGAGTTTGCCACTTTCTTAGATGAAAATCTCCAACTAAACCCATCTCTTATTTCCTTTTTGGATTAGTGGCATTTAGCATAGACTATAATTATCCTTTGTTTTCTGTTCTTTCCACTATAACTCACCTTAATATCACTTGTGAAAAACAGTAATTAACATCTGTTCTATGGATTTACTCAGAAGGAATTCACTGAGTATCATGGTGAGAAACATCAGATGACATTAGATTTGGACAAGAAGGGCATTTCCCCGGTCATTCCTAATTCCAAGTTAATGAAGAAAAAAAACTTCTTCAATTCCTTTAATGCAAAGTTCTGTTTATAAATGGTGGAGTATATACGAATGATGCTCTGTGCTGGCCCAGTGAAGAAATATGCTGGGAATATGTGCAGTTATAAGAAAAGTACAATGAAATATGTGCATGAAAATACCATAATGAAAACCATTATTTTATATACAACTTAAAATAGTAATAAATAATGAATACCCTTTCCATTATAACAGATAATAAAGAAAGTGAGAGAGGTAGAGAGTGATAGGGTGGGAAAGAGGGAGACAGTAGGATAGAAGCAAAGGTAGACAGACACAGGGGTGGGGATGAGAGACAGAGACAGAGAGACAGAGACAGAGAGACAGAGAGCATATCCACAATCCATTGCCCCATTAGGTTAGTATGGTCTGTAGAGTAAACTACACTAGAAGATATTTTTACAAGATTTTGAATCTAATGAGAATATTGATTTTTGACTGACTTATGATCATGTTTCATCTATTATTTTCTCCATTAAGATTTAGAAATGTCCATACCTGGCCTTAAAATAAAGTACAAACTGTAAAGAAGACAAACTGCGTCCTGACCCTTCATGTATACATTCCTTTTGCCTTTTTACTATCCCTGTTTCTCTAACAAACTCTCAACCCAAAGGTTAGTAGTTCTATAGCTTGCACTGTCTTCAAAATGAGATCTCAGCAAGCAGGAAAAAACACTCTTTTGAAGTCTGCTAAGTGCTAGTGCCCATCCAGGCCATGCAGATAGTCCTCAAGACAGCTTTGCTTGCAGTTTTAGGACAGTTCTGGAAATCACATGGTTGAAGCAATGAGAGATTCTTAACATCAGTAAGCCAGAAAGACTTGGAGGAAGGACAACACATTCTTCTGAGGACCTTAGAATGACATCAAGGAAATGGGTGCTGGACACAGGACCAGCCCAGACACATGGGTGTGGCATTCCTTATCTTTGGGCCAGCCTCCAACTATGAAACCACGGTGGAGAAAGCAGAGCATAGAGTCTGTGATACTCTGTTCAGAATGAATCACAGGCTTCAGTCTCTGCTGGGAGAAGCGTCAGACTTTGCAGACAGTCTCTGTAGTTAGAGGAAAGAAAGGAAGAAAATGAAGCCAGAGATGTATTGACATTCATGAATTTAAGTCTCCTAGAGATTGATTTGCAATTTCTCATTTTCATCAAGCAAAACAGCTCCAGGTTTTTGTATAAACCACACTTTACTCTCTCAAGAGAATAATGATGTTTGTTTAGCTCCGTGATAAATTCCCCACTTGAGAAAGACTATAGTTAATTTTAACTGCAATTCATAAATTCTTTGGAATGTACATTCAAGCACAATGAAGGATGTTTGAAATGCTATAAATTTTATGTGCATTGTTCTCTCCTCTTGTAGGAGAATAGCTTACATTAGAAAAACACAACCACAAGATATAACTGCCTACGATGTATAGTGTATTTCATGATATTTAATGTATAATGATAGTCCCCTACACACTCGGGAAAACAGAAGCTGGGAACGTGATAACCTGTACATCGGATCACAATTCCCTGAGGCAAGAGGGAGGCCAAATGGTAGCGCTCAGGCGTGGCACTTTACAACACTCTCTTTTATGTGTGTTTCAAACGTAGAATACTAAACATGTTTTGTAGAAGCAGGTTGTTCTGCGCAAGGGTGCAACTCCTCACCAGTATGTATTTGTATATTTTGCCATTTTGAAATATCTGTAAGCCATATAAAAGTTGATTCTAAATGATAATGTTTTCCTGAGTTTAATTGTTTAGGAATTTACGATGGTTAAAGTCAGACAGTTGTGTAGATTTCCTGCTAATATCTCATTTTGTGATTTCCTGATCTAGTGCCTATTCTTTCCATATTGTGAAAGCCTTGACTTTCTTGTAAAAACTACATTTGCTCAAGAAAAACATGTGATTTTTTTTTTTTTACAAGTTACTGAAGAAATCTTACTCAAAAATAGGACAGTTTAGTCTCTTGCAAAGTCAGTAAATTCCAGGCAAAAGGCTTCTAGCCTTTTGGAATTTGCTAAATGCTGAATGCTTGGTATTCATCTGTTACTTATGGACCAAGCACTGCACCACACAGTGACAAGCAGTAACAGGGCTAGCAAACTCTAGATGGAGACAGTGACCACCACCCTGGATCTCTGGCTTGAAACTGTTCATGCTTTCCTAAGTTCTCCACCCACCTGGGTACCTCCTCTTCCCTGTGTAGAATGGTTTTAATGACCCGCCTTCTACTCTCCTGTTTGAATAACTTCCTGCCAGTGACTTCAGTGAAGCTTTCCCTATGAAAGTTTTAAAATCATCTCTGCTCTCACTCCGTCTGCTGCCTTCAGGAACAGTAGCACTGTGAACATCTTCCACTGTCTAGACTTGACACAACAGAAAGAATGTAAGAAATAAGAAAGAAATTCTGCTTCTATTCTTGCAACAAAAAGCACTCTGCTTACAAAAGCAAATAGCTAACTAATAAAAGAGGAACCACTCGGTGCTGAAGAATGCATGATGTAAGGACAGCTGATGCCCTGAACCTGAAGGGCCTCTGCTGGCCACGTGACTTGTTATTCTGGGCACCCTGCCATTTCTTCCTAAATAATTTCTTATAAGTAATTTCTATCCCTAACTTACTACTCTGAGCAGAATGGAACTCATCAGTGACTTGAAGTACCGATGTCTATTGCTGTTTTAGGGGTACCGTTGCTACCTCTGCCCCACTGAAGGGCCTGCCACTTGGATAGACTCTGCTCCTAGATGTCTCTCCATAGAAAAACCTTTCACCTAGGTTGTTCCACAAAAAAACAGTTCTCTGTAATGTGCCATAAAGCAAGGGACCCATTGAATGTGAAGAACAACAAACATCACGTTTGTTTCTTGGAAGTTGAAAGTCCATTACTTTATTAATATCTAACTTATAATACATTCTTTGTTAAGTAGTTTCCCATAAAGGGAGATGGAATTATATGTTAATATTCTAATAAAGCAATACTCTCTAGAATTAATAGAGACAACCCTAACCAAATAAATGTATACAATGAATCTATAAGAAGGAATGTAAGGCAGAGAATGCACACAGTGGAGCTATTACTGCACTCAGCCATGAGGGCTTCCCTGAAGAGCATTTTTAACAGCATTTGCTGTTGGAGAGCCAGGCCAAGTGATTACTTGTCATTGTCTCTCTAGTATGGCATTCCATACCCCATCTTTGCTCAAGTTCTTGAGATTATGGTGGAGTATTTGACCTATATCTTAAGTCAGTTTCAAAATATACTGATGAATTTTTAATGGCCAATGAATTGATAATAAACTAAATTGAGTGAATCCCCAAAATGAGAATCATGTTTTTTCCTACTTTGACAGAGTGGGTTGTTTACCCAACACTATCCTACTAGAGTTTCTCCTACATGTACTGTGTAAATAACTATATACATATACCACATATACTACACATCCTACATATACTCTATAAATATAAATGTATAATGTACATTGTGTGTATGTTATTAGCACACTCAAACACAACAGCCACAGCAAACAGAAATCATGAAAGAGAGCTAGAAGATGACCTGAGCTACATAAGAAGACTCACACCTGAAACTCTCATGAAAATAAACAGCAGTAGCAAAAACAAAGACACATTGCAAAACATAAACACTGTGAAAGTCATAACTCTTGAGGAATGTTCAAAGAAGTGGAAAATGTACGCATAATGTACAGGATTTCTCTGATAGGAGAGATCCTAGAAATGTGTGGTACTCTTTCCTACCAAATACAAATGATTATGAACTTAAAATTCAGATTTTTCTCACAACCCCTTAACCAGAATGGGAATTTACATCCAATCACAAGGCCCTGCCCTGCTGTTGGTAGACTGGAGGCTACTCTCTAGTAGACATAATGTGGGGAGTGCCTGCAACAAGTTCTCATAGGATTTGGCCAAATAACTTACACTAATCAAAGGAATCCATGACCCTGATGATTCAGAGGCTCTGAATGTACTTGTGGAGATTGCTGTCACTGGTAGGTAATTGCTATCCACTGTAAACAAAGGCAAGCGTCAGGTAACTCTGCCAGCTTCACCTGTGCTCCAGAAAGAAGACATGGGAAGCAGGGCCTGAGACTTCTGATGTCTCAGCTCCTTATCCAGCTGGGTTTAGGCCACAACATCCTAACACAGCAAACCTGAGGGCACAGAATACTTGAAAAGAACTGAGACATAATTCCACTTTAAATTTTATTTTAAATAGGACATTACAATGTCAAAAATTAGAGCTTCAGAAATGGCTCAGAGTTCAAGAAAATGGACGTCTCTTCCAGAAACCCAAATTTGTTTCACAGCACCAAAACTGGGTTGTTTGCAGTCACCTATAACACCAGCTCCAGGAGATATGGGGTTTTCTGACATCCATGGGTGCCTGCACTCATGTGCCTAAGCCTATATACATACACAGGCTCATATCCATGACTAAATATAAATGAATGAAACAAATTTAAAATTGTACATACAAATGTGGTATACTTTGACATCTTGGTATTTTATATATTGTTTAAAGTTTAAATCAGGCAAAAATATCTATATCATTAAATATCTTGTGTTTATAGTAAAAAAAATTAAATCTTTTTTTCTAATTTTTTTAAAACATAGTAAGTTTTGTCTTACACACACCAAATAGCTAATACAATAGCTAACTTATTATAGAGAATTTTATGAAATTTAATACATTGATGGCCAGAGGAGATTAGATGAATCTTCGACCATGGATTTCTGATAGGAGGTTGGGATTGTGCTATTCTGAAGGCATAATCCGATCCCATGGAGAAAGGACACATTTCTGCCCGGGGTAAGGTGATTATAAACTAAACATTAAGCAGTGAGCCATCGTTTAAGCCTCATGAAAAACATTTCTGCTGGAACCTTCCACCCAATGTAAGCCTTTATATGATTACAGCTTCAGGAACTTTCTGACGCCAACTCAACATTGTAAGAGATTGAGCTTCCCAGCAGATAACTATACAAGCAACTAAGGATTCAATTGAGCTGTGAATGAGATGTGGATGAAGAATATAAGGCCTACATCAGCAACCTGGATGATAGAAGTGCTTTCTTCTTACTCATGAAAGACCTTTATACAACAATGACCATCAGGCCTGCATTCCAAGTAGCCAGACTTTTATTTATCATGACACACCCTAACTCCTTAGCATTTGGGGATTACATTAGTTTTTTACTAAGACTTTATTGAACTAATAAGTAGCTCTAACTTTTATGAGAGGGCCCCAATGGTATAAAATCTATAAGTATAAACCTATTTTGTCTATGCATTTAAATTTCTATTATAATGTTATACAGAAATAGTTTCCAAGTATAAACATGAATATGTGTTTTCATTGAAACTTGGAGGGAAACACACACACACACATACACATATACACATATTTGATACATAATATATATGGCTTTTTAAAAACTTTTCTTATAACAATGGTCTCCTGCCTTAGTATTGTCTATGAAAAAAGTTGAATATATGAGACAATACAACATTCGATGATACAGCTTGTTTTGCTGAATTTACTCAGCACTGAGTGGGCGACTGTTATGATCTGTAGAGAACCCAGGGAAGCATACAGATTATCACATAGTTGTATATATGATATTTTTAATAATTCTTGAAATTTTTACGCAATGTATATTTACTGCTATCTTGCCCACCTTAACTCCTATCTACTACACCTCCCCACTAGCTCCCAACTCTGTGTGTTCCTTCTCATAAGTAACCAACTGAGTCTAATTTGTGTTGCTCAGATACCCATGGCTGTAGGCCCTGAGGAGGAGTTAAGGTAACCTACCTGAAGCCACAACCTTAACGAAACTTTCTCTCGCTCCTCCAGAAGCCATCAACTGTCCTTCACTCTTCATCTAAGGGTGGGACTCATGAGCCTCTCCCTCCATGACAGAAAGCTGATAAGCTTGATCTTGGGTAGGTCTTATGCAGGAAGCCACAGCTGCCACAAGTTTGAGTGCAGAGCTCCTAACATGTCCAGAAGAAATTGTTTTATATCATCCTTCTGATTTCTTATTTTTACAATCATTCTGCCCCTCCCCCACAACAATGGAACCTGAACCTCCCTCTCTCTCTCTCTCTCTCTCTCTCTCTCTCTCTCTCTCTCTCTCTCTCTCTCTCTCTGTGTGTGTGTGTGTGTGTGTGTGCGCGCGCGCGCGCGCGTATGTGTGTGTATGCGCGCGTGTGTGTCTGTGTGTGCCCGCGCATGCATGTATGTGAATGTGTGTGTGTTAGACTTATCATGTTTGTGGCTGAGCACGTTACTTCAGCTACTTGTGAGTCTGCATTACTGTGCCCTCCAGTGTGCAAAGAAACTTCTCTGATGAGGGCAGACAAATTATCCTGAGCAAAGATTGTTTCCTTTCATCTTCGGTTTGGGGAAGTCACATCAATAGATTAACGTTCCTCTGTGTATACAACATCCCAATGAAAACTAGTAAAACATCTGAGTATGTGGTTTAGTTTTTAATGAAAGCAAGCCCTTTATTTGCTTGATGTCAGCTCTGAAGCAAATGACTCAGTGCCATATTGAAGAGGACATTCAAATTATCTAGCAGGTAGCAGTCTTGTGATAAATGTAGCATATTAACATGAGATGATGACAATAATGTTTGATTGAGTTTGAATCTCATGCAATTTCCATCAATAATTAATATGCTGTTGGGTCAATAGAAACGTTGGATCGTGATCAATATTACATCATAAAAAAGTAATTGCTTACTCTTTCAATTCTTTCCTTTGAAATTCAAAATGGATTATCATTTTATTTCACTAAGGAGCCATGTCAGCATTCTGCTAAAGGGGTGGAGTTGTTAATGGGAACAATACTTTGCTTAGGACAGGAAAGAAAGTTAATAGCAAAAGTGGGAATAAAGTCCTCAGCTTCACGTGTTGTGTTGTGTTGTGTTGTGTTGTGTTGTGTTGTGTTGTGTTGT
>JANHMN010000014.1:66584176-66615813 GCA_030674055.1 Rhabdomys pumilio
TTGTGTTGTGTTGTGTTGTGTTGTGTTGTGTTGTGTTGTGTTGTGTTTGGTCTACAGAGTCATCTCCTCCAAGTTGCTCGGATTCTTAACTGTTCGCTTATGTCAGACTCTGAAGGGCTGACAATGACAATTCATAGGAAGCAATGAAACCTCTAGAGAACAAGAGGCTGCTTTCTGCCCAGTGCTTCTGTCAGCTCTTGAAACACCACATTTTCTTTCCCAGGAAATAACCTTTGCAGTTCTAGCTGCTTCAAGCCTAAGTATGGAGGCAGCAAGGTCGTTCTATTTTTCCCTCTTTCTGATGCTGCCGCAAAGGTCATTGTGACCTAGAGACAAGTCATATGTCACACACAGAATTATGTTATGTTTGACTAAAATAAAGAAACACAGGAAACTGTGTGGGAATCACTAGTAGCCTAATAGAATTCACCTGGAGGAAAGTGAAGGTAGACACAATACACATGAAAAGACAACTGTGTGTTAGCCAGGTGAAGGACAGCAGAGACAGGCCTAGATAGAAGGAAGATCTAACAGATGGGAGGTAATGGTGGTCCTTCAAGAAACAGAAGAGACATATTTATGTTCTGGGGTAAGTGGCAGAATGATAGAGCCAAAAAATGAAGAAATGGATGGAGCCACTAATCGACCAAAAAGATCATGATCTTGGGCTTGATTTTCTGAAAAAAAACCATTAGGCAGAAATTGGAAAGAAAGGGAACAATCAGTCTATGGTTAGATTGGTTTTTCTGGTGTTAATTTGTATGTTGTGTAAAATTTGCCTTAGGGAAAACAATAAAGACGGGATGATCAGGTAAAAGATAATGACATGAATCCAAGTGAAAGGCAACAGTTGTTTGGACCTGGGAGACACTGGTAATTAAGAAGAAGTTCACAGACGGAGGAAAAGCCAAGAGTAAAATCAGAAGGGCTTCTGAAGTTAGAAATAAGGAGGCTTAAAGGTCATATGGATATTCTCATCTTTTAACTTATTTCACTGAGGTTCTGAAATAGAAGAAGATTTGTTCAAATAGTTAGAGTCAACCCACTGCACATGTAAAAAACATCACCATTACCACGTTGGTCTTTCTGTGTTTGGATTACCTCACTCAGGATGATCTTTTCTAGTTCTACCCATTCACCTGCTAATTTCATGATGTCATTGTTTTTATCAGTTGAATTATGTAGATATTAGCTGTTAAGTAAAGAATAATCATACTGTACTCCACAGACCCACAGAGGCTAAATAGAAAGGTAAGCTCAAGGAGGGATGAATGGATGCAGGGAGAATAGAATAGATTTGGCAGAAGGTGGGAGAGATGGAGGGACAAAGTATTGGGACAGACAACTGGAATTGAAGGGAGTATTTGGGGGTGGTGACAGAAACCTAGTGCAGTGGAAACACCCCAGAATCTACAAAAGTAACTCTGGGGAAGTCTTCTAGTAATGGGGGACATGGAGCCTAAACTGGCCATCTTCTATAACTAACCAGGTAAGGCTCCTAGCAGTGGGACTAGATATCATCCCAGCCACAAAACTGTCAACCTACAATCTATTCTGCCTTCAAGATGTGCTGGGTCAATGATGGCACAGAACTTGTGGGAGTTGCCAACCAGTGATTGGTTTGACTTTAGGTCCCTAACAGAGAGGTCCAATGCCTGACACTGCCTGTGTATTCAGAAACCAATAGCAGAACAGCCCAGAGACCCAGAATATAACCAAATATAACTGTCAGGAAAAGTAAAAATTCCTAATGATATTTTGCTATACTCATCAATCAGTGCCTAATCCAGTTGTCAGCAGACATGGCTGTTGTCCATCACCCAGTGACTATGGGAGCAGGTGCACAGACCCACAGTCAAACACTAGGCAGAGCCAGAGGAACCCCATAGAAGGTAGTGAAGAAGAGTTATAGGAGCCAGAGGAATTAGGTCTCCATGTGAACCCTCAAATAGCCCTTAATTTTAGTTGTTGCTCCCTGTATTCCCTCCCTCGTTCCCTCTTCCCTCCCCCTGCATGTTGGTTCATCCCATTCCTGACCACCCCCACCCATCAATAACTATTCTATTTCCCTTTCCTGGGGAAATCCAACCCTCTCCCATATCTTTTACTATATATCTGACCTCTGTGGTTTTATAAATTGTAGCTTACTTATCAGCGATAACATAGCTCAATAGCTAACATCCATATATAAGAAAATACAGACCACAAGTCCCATAAATTTTAAATGCTGCTGTTTTATATTATACCTTAATCATAGAAATGTGACATTATGCATGGATCAAAAACAATAGTACTATAGGCTGTATTTTCTATCAGGCTCCTGAGACATAAAACAAAATCAGGTGACTAGTTAGAAGTATACAGAACTGTTGGGAGAGCATGTCAAAGCTGTACCAAAACACACTCTATCAGAGATTGTCCACTTGAGATAAGTATTCAAAAAGAAAATATAGGAGGTGTTTTGTGGGTCCTAGGAAAACAGGACCACAAATGGCCATCAATTCCAGAGAGAGAGAGAGTCCTCCTGTGTAAAGCAGTAACATGAAAATGTGATTTCATCTGCTCGGGTGACAATTCTGTGGCATGGCCAACCAGCAGACCGCTCTTGGGTGGCAGGAGCCAACAAATGGCCCCTTTGTTCGTAAATGGGAGCAGACGATAGATAAAGAAAAGCATCAGGCCTACCTGACACTGTAGTTCTAATAAGTCAGACTCAGACACTTCTCCATGTGTCTGCCTCTGTGTCAAATGCCTTCTCACAGCCTTGAAACAGTTTCTTGTGGGAGATATTTCCATGTTACAGGCTTTTTTTTGAGAGCCTACTATCATAAAAGTAGAATGTTGGTCCTGGGTCACTGTGACAGGAAACCCTTAGTGAAGCTGTTCCCACATGAGACTAGTTCTCCAGAAAGGGAAAGGATGGCACTGAAGATCATCCAGTGACCCAAGCAGCGTGAGTCAACAAATGCATCTGTGCTGACCCAAGCAGCACTAGTCAACGAATGCATCTGTGTTGACCCAAGCAGCATGAGTCAACGAATGCATCGGTGTTGATTCAAGCAGCGTGAGTCAACAAATGCATCTGTGTATTTCTGAGAAAAGCACTGGTTCTCCCAGCTGCCCAGGGACAGCAGAACTATGAGAAACTAGCTACATTTCAAGGTGGAGAAAAATCAGAATGGCAGTTTGGTTGTTTCCAGGAGAGTTAGCATTCATGATACATCTTCATAACACTTTGTAATGACATCTTCTATCCAGGAGACTGAGGCGTCAATTACAAATTTATTTAGAAAGTAGAAGAATCAAGACTGGAAGACAGCATTGCTCTTTAAGGAATTTCTCATTAGTCCAAGAAAGCTATGTGTCCAGAGAAGCAGTATAATGTTTCTAGAGAGGCTGATGAGAAGGATCATTGGGAAGATGCTTTCCACCATTTGATGATCTGGATTCAATTCTTCAGACTCTCATACTGGGAGAAAAGTCCAGAAGACTGTCCTCTGACTTCTGCAAGCATATCTCCAAGTATGCTATGGCATGAAAACATTCATACACACACACACACACACACACACACACACACTCACAGCACAGCACACACACATGTACACGCACATGCACGCACACCTATTAAATTAAATCCACAGAATCAAATCCTCATTTATCTGTAGTGAAACTGATAAAACTGATAATTTTAAGACACTCTAAAACAATGTATTCAAATTGCATCATAAAGTCACAACACATTGTATTAGGGTTGCTATTGCTATGACAAAACAATGTGACCAAAAGTAAGTTGAGGAGGAAGGAGTTTATTTGGCTTACATGATAATAAGAGGTCAGGACAGGAACTCAAACAGGCCCAGAAGCTGAAGGCAGGAGTTGATGCAGAGGCCAGAGAGAGGTTCTTTTTACCGGCCAGCCCCACCCTGGCTTGCTCAGTTTTCTTCTTGGGATCATCAGTCCAGGGATGGCACTACCCACAATGGGCTGGACCCACTCTCATGGAACACTAAATAAGAAAATATTCCTTGGGCTCACCTACAGCCTGACCTTATGGAGGGTCTCTCCTTTCAGATGACTTTAGCTTGCATCAAATTCACATAAAACTATCCAACACACATCCCATGAACTAAACAGTGTTGTAGCCACAATCTGAGATCATTGTCCTCTATAATCTACATCTGTTAATGACCTTGAGTGTGACGGAACTGTTAGAGGACACCTGGCTTATGTGATTCGGATGCATCATTTGGCTGAATGGGTAGATTTTTAATTCTCTCATTAGGTTATATTAGAAAATAAAAGGAATGGTTTTGACAAGATCCTAGTTTCTAAGTGAGCTGAAGTTTTAAATTTAGCAAAATAGAGGTGATTTTGCAAAGACTTCTCAGAGTCGAATAAAGTCTGTGGAAAGGAAAGCAAGAGGTTTTTTTGTTTTTTTGTTTTTTTTTTTAAAAGAAATAGAAGTTTTCATGCAGGCCTAGGACAAACTGTCATGTTAGAAATATCTAAGAAACCTCCATGACCTCAAGATAGACCCCAGGTAACAACCAATAGGAAGCAAATGTCCTAAGCTATCAAGTTCAAGAAGATAAACTATGCATTCTGAATGAGAGTCACTAAAGTTCTCCCCTAGAAAGACCCCCAGGTGAGAATGCAGCCCAGCTGGCATCAGAGTTATACTCCAGAGAGACACTAGTAAAATAATCCAGCCATACGCCATTTGTAATAACAGACTGTGTCAAGAGAAACATAATACAAGAATACAATAGATTAAACACGAACACAATCCTGTGCTCAAGACTGAATTAGAATAGTAACCGTTCTGTAAAATTATTTCTAGCACTGGTTATAAAAGTAAGGTACATTTAGACAATGAAAAATGAGATCATGAAAAGTGAACGTAAGACTGCTACCCACAACAGTAATGGAGGAATCACACAAACACTACATCAAGCAAGTAAACCCACTCCCAGAGTCCATATCTTTAAGTTTCTCTGTAAGGATAGATTTCTCTGTAGGCAGATGTAGATTTCTACTCGCCTGAGTTTCAGAGGTAAGTTGTACGTCTTCTAAGCATCCCTCCAAACCTCAGTACACCTTCTGAGTGACACATCTATGCAAAGCAGAGGGAGTAATGATAAGATCTTCACTAATGTGTGTCCACTATCATCTCAGAGTGCAAACGAAGAAGCAGGCAACACGACAATAGTGCTGCCGCCAAGACTGCTCAGCAGTCCACCAGAAGCTTACCTCTTGAACCATCGAAACTCGGGTTTCTGATTCCTTTTCTGCTGTTTATTTGAAGAACTATCATTTATTTTGCACTTAGATGAGGTTTGAATGGATTCTAAAAACACGGGGATGAACAAAATGAAGTAATAATGATTCTCTCAGAGTAGCAGCACGAGGCCCTGCAGGAATGGTGGGTGGGTCACCACACACACTTAAACCTATCTGTTACCAGTGCACAGTAGCAGGGTCTTCTGTGTACACTCCCGCTAGAATCCAAACAAGCACGAAGGACATTAAGGAAGACTCCTGGGATACATACATTTCCATGATTGAACTGTAGAGAATATCTAATGCTTCGTGTTCCACTGCTAGTGAGCCTTAAGAACATCCCAGGGAGTTTCGTATGATGCTTGTGAATTGTATTTCCCATAGAAACAGTCCCGGGGAAAAAGCCCAAGGCAATTAAAAGTCAAATTATCCTTGACCCAACAATTTTGGGACTCAACTGACTATGCTGGCCAAAAACCATGAATGTGCACTGTCCTGCCCATGCTACACACGTAGTGCTTGTGTTTGCTCGTTTTCCCCAAGCCCTGGACATGAGAAACATACAGAAATGGGTTTAACACACATGTTCACCAAAGGACGAGCAGCGGCATGCTCACTAGAACTCCATTTGTGATAACAATAAAGTGAGTGTTCAAATGGAAGCATAAACTAAGGTCCGGTCACACAGTGCACATCACACGGCAATGACAAGTCACCAGAGTACTTCCGTTTGCAACAGTAATAGAAGAACCACGGGAATATTTGTGCCAAAGAAACCATCCCCAAGAGTTCCTATCACGGGAGTCTATCTCTTTAAGTACTTCTATGGTGGTAGATTTCAGAACAGTAGTCAGTTTTAGACAAGAAAGGATGATGATTCAGAAGAGTCTGTTCTGAAGAGCTAGACATATCCACTGTGGAACTTAAAGCTAGCTACACAATAGAGTTTATTTTATCAAGAAAGCCTTAAAATGTACAATCATTATCTGTGATCACTTAAAAAGAAATTAAGATCTGGGTGAATATGTACCCTCTCCCTGCTGGGGGCTAAGTGAAAAGATGGAACATATGTGAGGGCATACTGAATCCTAGCACTGACCAATTTTCTATCTGGTCTAGTGATGGCTGGACTGCTATAGCCAAGTTGGAAGCATGAACAGTAAAAACTTCAACTTGAAGAAGCCCAGGAGGCAATGACCTAAGCATCTTCTTGGGATAGCCTGGGCAAGGCTGACAGAACCAGGATGCCAAGCACAGATCCTCTGCCCAAAATGACCAGTCAAAGTATCACTCAGTATCTTACTCTAAGCAGAATGTTTAAAAACTGAATCCCTTAAAAAAAAAACCTCAGTATTTAAACATTATGATACGGAGAGGCCTCAATGTACTTTAGAGAGCTGGGTAAGAGTTATTGGCATATGTTTTATGTAATAAGCCAAGATAAGCTAGGTTATAAGGGATATGGCAAGAGATTTATTAAAAACTAAATTATGTATGATAAGCAGTCATGGAAAAACACTGGCACTTACTAAAGTCTGGAGTTGGTCTTCCAATGCAGAATGGCAGTTTTATTTGGAGAACAAAGAAAATATGGCCAGATTGCCAGATTATGTCTGGGAGGAACAAACTGAGTGGGCAACTACAGCATAGCCATGTTGAGACCCCCCACATACACACTTCATTGTTGGAAAAGAGCTACCTCTGCTGCAGCCAGCCCTAGAGCCATCCTCATCACTGTAGCTAGACTTAAAGCTACTTTATGGGTTCCTTTCTCTACCATCCTTCTCCCTCCCAAACCCCCAAACACTAGTTAGGAGAGAAAGAACATTGAGGGGGAGGGGCATAGATCTCATTAGAGTTCCTTGGAGGCAAGTTTGATCTAGAGTGTTAGGATATCTCCAACCAACAACCAATGAAAACCAAACAGCAGCAGCAGGGGCAGTGACAGCAGAAGGAGCAGCAGCAGCAGGGGGAGTAGTAGCAGAAGGAGGAGCAGCAGCAGCAGAGGGAGCAGCCGCCACCACCCCTCTACCATTTTTATACCCTCTCAAAAATCTCCAGGATCCCAAATGTCATAAACGTGCAGAAACTGCAGGTGGCAGAATCACACTCCTGCTGGAGCACAAGGCAAGTCACAGTCAGTTACTGTGGATAATATGAAGTACCACCGTATCCCACACCTGGAATTAGAGCAAAAACATATTCGCATAACATAACTGGGTTTTTTAAAAAACTAATAATAATAACCAAATTCTTACTACACATCACAGTACACCAGGATCCCAGCTTCTCCCAAGAACACCAGTCCTCCTTCAAAGGGAAGGTTCTAGAAATTTCTTTCAGAGAGTTTAAGGCAAGCAATGCAGATTCAAGGTGAGGCAAGTGGTACTTTTCTGAGAACAACGTTGCCTTATCATCTCTCCCAAGCCACCTTCAACAGGACCTTTCCTCCTTTGATATTATAGCCTAGAATCAGAGATTACCCAACGATTCAAGATATGCTACACATGGCAGATGCTCACCGCTCTGCTTTTCTTGAAATAGCAATAACAGTTAGCCAGGATTTACATTAACTCACACTGGGCAGCAGGTTGTAGAACCCTTGACACATTCATCATGTCTCCTGGAAGAGCTATTCTGGCATTTGCCTATAGAAAACTGCCTTGTAGTTTGGAAGGACAATAGGACTGGGATTTTAAGACCTCTGTGTACCAGTGTGGTACTAGTTGATACATAACTGGTTTCTACTATGAAACAGGCCCTGCCATTATCCAGCAGATATGTGCCTAAAAAAGTTCTCCACAGCAGCTATGCCTTTTAGCTTCAGATGCAGGCTCATTCATTTCAGGTGCCCAAAACCTAGTCCTGGGGACAATCCCTGAAGAGCCAATATTAGCTTCAGCAGGTCATATTTGTGTTAGGAATTAAGCAACATATATCTAAGGTGGTGAATATGAATCTCCTCTATTCAGTGAGAGGATCCAGGATCACTGAAGTGAACCAATATATACAGTGGCAAAGACTGAGTTTGAAAACAGCAAGGCACATGCGATATGGATGCAGTTTACAAATCATTAAGCTTGTTTATCCTACAAGCCCATGCAATTCAGTCAGTGTAATTAATCTTAAAGAGACAATTAGCTACAACACACTGATAATATTGAGGTAGCCGAGCACTTAAAGATACCACTGAAAGGAGAATAAAATACAGTAGAGATGAAAAGGAATATATAATCTATGGATTTGCTGCAAGGAGAAGTAGTTTGTATGTTCATAATGGGATGGCACTGTCTTTTGACATGCCCTTCCCCTTTCCTGCCCCGTCTCCCTCTGAATGAACCCTCGTACCTGCCTCTGTCAAGCACCACTCTAGTGTCTGCAGCCATGGATTTAACCTTATAAAGATTCTTCACTTAAATGAGCTCGTGAAGCATTTAGGGTTATGTTTTCAGGCTATTTCCTTTAACATGTTTTTATCCAGGGATCATCCATAATGGCCAAATTGCCATAATGTCCTCTCTTAAGGCTCTATAATATCCCTACTCTTTCTCTCTTATACACACCCACGTGCTCACACCTTCTTATCCTTCCATTTCTTTATAGACACTTACGTTGTTTTCATGCCTTGTGTATTTTGACCATTGTTGCAATTTCTATGCCATGCACATGCATCTCTCCAACAGACTGGGCTGATCGTAGTTACATATTTAGGAACACACACAGACATCAAGTAAAGAAGAAGGAAGCCATATATTTCAGAGGGAATAAAAGGCAGTACATGGGGAGGGACTACAGGGAGGAAAGGGAAGGGAAGGGTGAGATTATGAAATTATGTTTTTCAATTTTAAAGATTTAAAAATGCTTTTATGAAATAATTTGAAGCAATTTAATGAATTTTTCTTTTGCCTGAGATCCAGAAATTTCAATCCTTACATGGAGTCCAAAGAGTGATTATCTGTTCAGACACTGCTGCCCACTAGAACTCAAGAGACCCTTGTGGAACTTTGTTGTGCCCATACCAAGGACACTCTTCTCATTCTATGCTTTCCACAGCCACCAATGCTATAGTTTTTGCTACCACCTCAGACATGCACACACATGTACACACATGCATACACATACATGCACATGCACACATTCATACACATATACTTTCATGCACAATTCATTCACACATACATGCATATATACAACCACACACATATACACATATATTTACCCATACATGCATCACATATGTGTATATACGCATACATACACAAACATATACATACACATATATACACATATACATGTGTATACACATATATCCTCATGCATACATGCACACACATGCACATGAACATATGCACACACATTCGTGTGTACACATGCAAACATGTATATCTACATGCATGGACACAGGCACACACATACATGTGTACACACATTTTGTGTTCATCTCTGTTTAGTCAGTTGTGAATCTTTCCTTCTCTTCCATTTCCAGGCATCTGCAGATGGAATTCTGTTTCTGTATGCCTTCTATTCAAGGTGTCTTCAGAGTGACAGTTGGTTCTCAGTCTCTCAAAGCAGAAGTCAGTGCTCTCTGAACTAACCATAAAGGTCATCCTGTCTGCAATACTGCTGTCATCAGGAGTAACGAAGCAATATGTTTACCCATCTCTTACATTGTGCACTTGGTGATGCCAGTGCAGCCATGGGTATCACAGAGACCTGGGAGAAGGTTAAAGGAAGACAGGAACACACAACTCTGGCTTCACTTGAAGAATGAACAATTTTATTTGTTACACTGCTGCTTATACACTGTTTAGCTACTAGAAGAAACTACAAGCATAACTTTAGCACGGAGTATCTTTGACACCATCCCCCCTCACTGAATACTTCCTTCTGTACTTTCCTGTTCTTGTGGCCTTGATTGGCTAGGGAGGATATTCCTTCTAGGCATTGTCTAACACATGAACTTTTCTGCAGCAGTAGGGGCTACATCTGGGTCAGAGTTTGTACTTGAGAAAGAAACTGGAGGCCACCTGAATCCCAACATTCACCAAGTACAGAGCATATTTAACCCTGATGCCACTATGAACCTAGATAGTTATTCTCACATTGCCTTGTTCCCCATCGTGGCTGGGTCCTGCCTTTTAGGACTGGCAGAGATGTGACCACACATCTGTAGTCTGTGTTCTTGCCACATACTTCCAAGAACTTCTTAAGTAACACATAGACATGCCCCTCTATGTGTTTCATTAAGTACCACACATGAACCAATTGCATGGAGAGAGTCCCCCACCATGTGTTTTATATGATAGTCCTACAATAGTCTAACATTACAAAACACGGTGGAATATCTCTTAAGCCTTCCGGTTTTTATCATCTTTTGTCTCTTAAGGCATCTGCAAAGGTCTCAGAGCAGGGGACTAAGTCTTCGTACACATCCCAACTCCAAAGTGTCTATGAGCTGTAAAACATTTTTTAAAAACTAGCAAGACCTTATATTTTACCCCAAAGTTGTTCGTCTTTTGATGGATTAGCATATATTCTGTTCTCTTTTGCCCATCTTTATACACTATGTCTTCTGGCATATTATTTTTGTTTCCATGATTTAGTAACAGCTTTTTCTTGCCATTTTCTTCAACATGAAAAATTAACATCTTTGAGTCTTCATAAAGAGATCAACTTTTTCTCAACAAAGAAATATGTGTCAGAAAGAAAACTCAAAATGTGCTCAACCAATCTCAAGGCTCTAGTCAGATGATAAAAGTTGATATAGAGGCCAAGAACTCTGAGCAAGCCAATGTCCCATTATGATTCTAAGATGGCTCTGTAGATTCTCATCTGCCCTTTCTTCTTCTAAACAAAGGAAGAGAAAAAGAGAGAGCTGTTTTTGAAACACAGCAAAGTTTGCAAAGAAGTAAGAAACATTAAAACAAAAAAGATTGCTATCTCATACCATTTCAAAACCTTCAACTTATTAAATGAAGTCCTTCTTAAGAGAAATAAGAGCCAGCCTTTCTTATATTATTTTAGTTTCCCATTATCACATGTCATGAAAATAATTCATGGCAGTACTTAGATATTTGGTCATAGGCAAGTAATTATAATCTAAGTAAAGAAAATCTTATATTTCTGGTAATTGTCTTGCTAAGGCAACTAATTTGCTGGAAGTTTGAAAAGCTAGCAAATGTGGAGCCTCCTTCCAAAATTATTTTTAATGAACTAACAGAGTATTCTTTGGCCTCTCAGAAAGCCTGATAATCACTTTGATCTATGCCTTTGTTTTATGATTTGACACAAGCAAGAGCTACCTGGGAAAACGACCGTCAATTGAGAAGATGCTCCATCAGTTTGCCTTTAAGTAAGTTATTGAGGTATTTTTCCTGAATGATGATTGATGTGGGAGGTCCCAACCCACTGTGAGCAGTGCCACCACCCTGGGCATATGGTCTAGATTGGGGAACAAGCAAGTAAGCAGCACTCCTCCATGGGCTCTGCTACAGTTCCTGACTCCATGTTCCTTCCTGCCTTGAGTTCCTGCCCTGACTTCTCTTCATCATGGAGTATGACTGGGATATGTAAGTCAAATAAACCCTTTTCTGCATACATTGCTTTTTGGTCATGGTATTAACCACAGCAAGAGAAACCTAACTAGTACAAAGATAAGTACCACCGAGTACAGTATTGCTGTATCAAACATCAGCCTGTTTAGGAGGGTTGTGGAAGGAGCTTTAAGAAGAAAAAAAAGAAAAGAAGGAAAAGAAAAACTTGCTTCTCCAAGTAACTTTTGGTCATGGTATTTTTCACAGCAATAGAAACATAAGTAAATGTTGGAGACATGAATCAGGAAAGGGAGATTATTATTGGTCTCAGGCAAAGGTGAATGAAAAGTTACAAAAGCAGGAGAATGAGAAGGACGCACAACACAGAACAAAAATTACAATCTTTCACACATGGTTAAGGTTAAACTAAGACTTTCAAGTGTGCATCTTTAAATTGGGGGAAAAATGGCTGAAAAGTGCAACAGGAATGTTTGAGGAGCAGACAGCTGGGGAACATTCATACGGACAAACACCTGTGTAGAACTAAGGATCATGTTTCTATATCCTGACTTAGTTGGCTTTTCTGAAATATTGTCTCCCAGTGGCCAAACATCACAAGGGTAGCAGCTCGCTACCAACTCCCTTCCTCCCACTAATTACATAAATGGCTCCCTAATATAGCCTCTCTTTATCTGCAGGGTCCAGGTGGCAGACAGTTAATCCTCCAGTTATTCCAAATGTAGACTTGTTATACCGATGGCTAAAGGATGAAAAAGCACACAGGTTAGCTCTAGCTGCATAGAGGAGCTACTGTCCCCACCATGAGGACAATCAGAGGCATCTAGACAGAGCTAGAATTGCATTAGGTTCTGTCTAAGGAAAGCTGGGACCTTGAATATCAGGGCTTCCCTGCAAGAACTAGAGCAAAAGGATGTGGCTACTACTGGAAATACTCAAAAGCAGAAAGTGGGAAATGTTTCTTTTCCTTTTGTACCAAGTGTGAGGCCAGCACCTCCCTTTGATAATACCAAAGAGAAGACCAAGGTCCCAGAAAAAAAAAAGTCAGCTATGATCATCCTACCTCTAACAGAATAAAAGAATAGAGAGGAAAAGATCTGAGGTCAGTGTAGCATGCAGTCAGGGAGTCTCTTGAGAACCTGCTTGTATAGCTAGGGAAGCAGAACATACTTGTGTTCGGGGAACAAGGTTATCACTAGAACAAGTGCTTGTCTGTTGCAGTATACAAGCATATCAACCTATTTCCTACACGTTAGAGTTTGTGTGTGAATGTGTGTATTCAGACACATATGTATGCACATGCGTGTGGAAGCCACAGGTCAGCTTCAGCAGTCATAGCCACCCACACTGCTTTTTGAAACAGAGGCTCTTTTTGGAAATCTGAGTGTCTCCAATTTTCATCATCCCAGATAGCCATCCAGGAATCTCCTAAAATCTGTCTCTTTTTCGACAGCACAAAGATTGGAAACAAAAGCCACAACGTCCTGAGTTTGAGATATTTTTATGAGGGTGTGGGGCATGGACCTCAGGTCCACATACATGTTCCTAATTGAACTATCTCCCCAGTCCCACGTTATAGTTTATTAAAATTATGTATTCTTGTTACAGCGGTTGATAATGTTTTTAGGAAGACCATACTCTTGCAGGCTGAAAAGCACTCCATGATACTACATTTGTTTTCCAGTTTTATGACAATTTTTCTCAACTTGATTCCCTGGGCCTGAGTGTATTATGTGCTGGCTTAGAAAACAAAAGACAAAGAAGGATAAAAAGAAAATGTTGCAACTTCATCAGCTGAGCAATTTCATTCATTCTTAGGTGTACTCACACCAGTCGCATCCTAGGAAAAGGCTATTCATTCGTGTGTCCCCCTACACATCAACAATAGTGCTTGCAAATACAGGTTAGCTAATAACAAGACCTTTCCGAACGTTTCAGTTTCAATCTGAAGACTAAGAATCAGAATAAGAGCCCACTACTTTGTTGTCTCAGAACACTAAAGTGAAAAGGCTATTAATATAAAAAAAAATGAAATTGTGACTCTTAGAAACCTTATTAATAAAGCACACCAAGTCCAAGAAATTTCTGCACTATATTTAAATAATAAAATGGCATTATGTAAAAATAAAAAATATTAAATTTTCAACATTTCACAGTGAAAAATTTTGTGTCACATCTACTAATTTTATCCCCCAAATTTGTCAAAGTTGGAAAACATTAGTCAGATTCAGTTTTTCAGATCCATTTTGCCTAGTATAATTTCCTAAGTAAACTGGAAGCATATATTCTCAAGTGTCTATGGAGTTTTCCTCTGCATGTTTCTGTGTTACACTCATGTTCTTGCATGCAGATTATTTGTTCCTGTATTGTGATAATATGCTAAAGTTTACAGATCCATTCCCTGTTGATGAAGACCTAGTATGACGATATACAGTGTGTTTTCAATTAGTTCTTTGAGAATTTCATATATAAGTATTTTGTTTATATTTACTTTCCTCTTCCTGCTCTGATCAGATGCCAACCAATCTCCCCTCCCCACTCACCTTTGTGTGCTATCTTTTACTTCACCCACCAAGTCTGGTTTGTACTGTCCATACCCACAGTATGTGGAGCAAGTGGAACTGAGTCACCAGACAAAAACTGGAAAGGTTGAACAGATTCATAAATCCGGTATTCTCATATCTAAGACCTGTAGGCATTTCATTTTTGCCCACTTGATTCCCGTCCTGGAACACGTGACCACGACACCCCACATAAAGATCATGACCACTAGTCAAGTAGCACAGAGTTTTTCATGCCAATGAAGTATCTAAATGGGACAGTCCCAAGGGTTTAGTCAATATAAGCTTCCCTTCCTAGACATTCCTTCCTACAAAAGGTATTTGAACTCTGGTCCACCCTGAGTAAGTTGTATGCACCCATTTTTCACCACCAATAAACAATTTGGATAAGCAAGGATTGTGACTCTCATCAAGAACCTGGAGGCGAAGGGGTGGGGGGAGTAGGGAGGGTCCTCATACAGAGCTGCCCTGTCTAGACACTCACCCCATCTAAGCCGGAGTTCCCCTCCTTCCTTGTTCCACCAAGTTTCCAGCTGTGACTGTATGCCTCATTTCTTAGCGAGGCTGGGGGCCCCATCTTAGGGTACATTCATAGCCTAACACCTCCCATTTCCTCTGTCCCAGCAGAGTTCATGCACCCTAGCAGCAAGACAAACAAGGAACCATAGTAGTGTTCTACTGATGCACCGTAAACTCGTTTAAAATAGCCACCTTTTTAAAGGAAATTGAGTTTTTCTCTCCCAATAACTATCAATTAGCAATAGCTCCTCAGCTAGGGATAGAACATGATACCTACCTCTCCTCTCCATACTGGGATTTGTCTTTTAAGTTAGGCAGCTGAAGCTGCTGAACTTGTGAACATTTGGAAAGTACTTTCTCTGAACATGCTTTTTATCTTCCAAATAAATAATTAGGACCAGAATGACTAAGACACAGAAACACTAGATGTTTGGGTTTAAAAAGAAGCATCAGAGTATGTCGCGGTGTAAGCAGATGCATGTACATGTGCATGGATCTCACTTGTAGGAAGCCGTGCTGCTTGCTGCCTCTGCCCTTCAACATTGATCTGATGTTTGCTTTTAGTTTATGTAGATTGTTTATAAAGGTTAGAGTGTTTTATTCGTAGGTTGTTGAGATTTTTTTTCATTAATGCATCAAATAATTTTTCTCTACTAATTGATATGGTAATGTAGTTTTGTTTACATCATTTTTATGGAAAATTGCATCCATCAACTCTTCATAACCTCCCACTTGGTGGCAGTAACCAACACAAAGGTTAGCTGGTTAGTTGGCTAACACTTTTTGTCATGATTAATTACTTTGTTTATTTATTTATTTACTTTACTTTACATCCTGATTGCAGCCCCCACTCCCTCCTCTCCTACCAGTCATACCCTTACACTGCCTTCCCCCATTCCTACCTTCTTTTCTTCACAGAGAAGAAAAGCTCCCCCGTGCACCTCTCCCCCATGGGTACCAACCCACCCTGTAAATCACTTCACAGCAGGACTAAGCACATACCACTGAGGCCAGACAAGTCAGCCCAGAGAGGGATCCAAAGGCAGGCAACAGAGTCAGAGACAACCTCCACTCCAGTTGTTATGGAACCCACATGAAGACCAAGCTGCAAATCTGCTACATAAGTATAGGGGGCTTAGTCCAGCCCCTGTGTGCTCTTTGGATGGTTTTCAGTCTCTGTGAGTTCCCATGGGCCCAGGTTAGTTGACTCTGTAGGCATTCTTGAGGTGTTTTTGGCCTCTCTGGCTCCCTCCATCCTTCATCCTTCTTCCACAAGACTCCCCAAGCTCCACTTAATGTTTGATTCTGAGTCTCTGCATCTATTTCCATCAGCTGCTGGATTAAGTCTCTCAGAAGACAGTTATGCTAAGCGCCTGTGTGCAAGCATAGCAGAAGCTCCTTAATAGTATCAGGAGTGGGCTCTTTCCCATGGGATGGGTCTCAGGTGGGGCCAGTCATTAGTTGTCCATTCTCTCAGTCTCTGCTCTGTCTTTATCCCTGAACTTTTTGTAGGCAGGACAAATTTTGCGTTGAAAGGTGAAGGTTTTGTGAGTCAGTTGGTGTCCCTCTCTCTCTGGTGGAAGTCCCACCTGGCTATAGGAGATGGCCACTTCAGACTCCATATCCTCCTCACTTCTAGGAGACTCAGCAAGAGTCACCCACAGGAGTCTCCCCATCCCAGGTCTCTAGCTAGTCTTGGAAATGTTTCCCCAACCCCCCATCAATTTCCACTCTCCCAGGTTTCCCACTCGAAACTCTCCCTACACCTTATCTCCACTCCTGTTCCCTTCTCTGCTTCTCCCACTTAGTTTTCTCCCCCTATTCATCTCTGATGTTTATTTTATTCTATCATAGTTAATCTTGATTGTGAACTTAATTAAGTTAACAATAAACTAAGAAAGAGGTTTCCCAGAGGATCTGTGAGCAAAATTCCAGGAAGGTCAACTGAGAAGGCAGGTTCTTCCTTACAGAGCAAATTCCAGATACAAAGAGGTCCACAGAAATGGTGGAGCCTCTTGACTTTCTATCTTTGCCTCATGCTCTTGACTGTTTCTGCTATGCCATCTTTTCCTGACACCAGAACCTAACTCCTTTATTTAGCCTTTCATTGTGGGCAGAAAACCAAAGACTCTAGGAATCTTCTAAGCCTTCAGCATGAGATTGGACTAAGAAGCTACTGTGTCTCCAGTCTCTCCAGTGTGCAGATGACCACTATTGAGCTACCCAACCCTACAGTATAAGTCAACCCAACAAATCCTCTTTTACAATACATATGTAGACTCTCTCCATTTTCTGCTTCTAGAGCACTCTAATATATCTTGTTCACTTTTATTGAGGATGCTTGTGTGCATGTTTCTAGGAATACTGGGTTATAATCTCCTTCTTTCTTAGCAAGGACATTATTTGATTTGGATGCTGAAAGCCCTGAACTCTGACTTTATTTCATGCTGCTTGTGTTTTCAGGGAGTGACCCTGTAGAGTTATTTCGTCTTTGGTGAAATCACCTGTCTGTTTTATATGTTTATTTTGTGTTGACTGCTTCAGGTTTATTTAGCTCTTATTTTTCTTTCTAGCAGGTTACATTATTGATTTAAGATCTCTTGTCATTCTTAAGTAGTATGTCTTTATCATGTTTAGTACAATTTACTTGTATTTTATATACGTAGATAAATTGTTCTTTCAGTTCCATTCAGTTTGATATATCGCATTATTTTCTTTGCAACTTCTTTGACTGATATACTACTAAATATATGTTGTCTAATTTCCTAGTATTTGTTTTTGTTTTATCATTTTAAAACTCTATGTCTAAATAAATTGCATTTGAACTAAAGAATATATTTTATAATTTGTAATATTTTAAGTATATGTGTCTTAGTTAGGGTTTCACTGCTGTGAACAGACACCATGACCAAGGCAAGTCTTACAAGTACAACATTAATTGGGGCTGGCTTACAGGTTCAGAGATTCAATCCATTATCCTCAAGGCTGGAGCATGGCAAAGTCCAGGCATGTATGGTGTTGAAGGAGCTGAGAGTTCTACATCTTGTTCCAAAGACAAACAGGAGAAGATTAATTTCTAGGCTGCTAAGATGTGGGTCTTAAAGCCCACACCCATAATGATACACTTCCTCCAACAAGGCCACACCTCCTAATAGTGCCACTCCCTGGGCCAACCATATTCAAACCACCAGAGAAAACTTCTTTTATGACTTTGTAAATCTTTTGTAATGAATAAACTTGCATACTTAGAAACAATGTATATTCTGTAATTTCTAATGGGATGGTCTACGATACCCATTTATTGTGCTATTCTGAACTTTTGTGAACCTTCTCTCTAATGGTTATAGCAACCTCAGAAGGGACTTCCTAATGTGCCCAACTATAATTTGGGATATGACTATTTTTCTTTCATTCCTGTTTCTTCTTTCAGTTTGTTTTGACAAGTTATAAACATGTATAATTAGGCACATGGTGATAAACACAGATATTTGTACCTGTGACTACACCTACCAACTACCATCAATACTTATGTTATTTCTTCTGCCCAGTGCAATATTGGCTCCATGACCAACATCTACCATTCCACTCCTGCTTCAGCCTCAAGTGACCGCCATCATGTTTGCTGCTCCTGTAAGAATGCATAGTTGGGTTCATAGAATTAAAGGCATGCTCATGTATTTTGAATTTTGGTTAGATCTTCTTGGTAGATAGTAACATTCTAAGGAATAATCATAAAATAAATAAAAAACAAATTGGATTGTGACAAAACAACTAAACAAAAAAGAGTGTCAAACATAAAGCACATAAAGCATATATAGATGCAGAGACTTACATGCTCACACACAGGAATCCCACAGAAACACAAAATTGGAACCACTATATATACACAGAGGACCCATAAGGTAAAAAAAATAAAATTTTGATTTTTTATATTAGTATTTTAAAAGCTTTTGACAATCCCACAGGTTTGTACAATGTATTGAGACCATATTTGTCTCCCATTACCTTCTCTTATCTTTCTCCTGCTAACTCCATTCCAGTTCCCAAATAATCCCCACCACCACTACGTTCCTGTACAGCTAATGCAGGCCTTCTGTGGATGTTCATGTCTGCTTCATTTTCCTGATTGCCAGAGCCATATCTGTCCCGTGGGCAGCATTTCACGGCATTCTTTTCTGTCCTCTTGACTCTTTCTGTCATCACACTTCTCTCTTGATGGTCATTAGTGCTATCTTTTTGTTCCCCTGGAATACTTTTCTAAAATACAGTAATTCTCACATTAAGACATCCTCTTAGGTTTTGCTCACTTGTTGCTTGTATGCCATACCTGTTTCGACTCTTTCACTTATATATGTCTTTATACTGAGGAGGAGTTTCAGGGCTGAGGTTCTAGGCTCACCCAAAAGAGCTTACCCATGTATGTATAAAGGTCTGGGTTTTATCTTCAGCACTGAAATTATTTTAAGTGGCGTGTAGTTGATTTACTAAGTTCTTTCATTTATTCTGACAACCGAGGTGCTTTAGACTATTTGTATTAAATACAGTTATTGGTGTGCCAGCATTTGTGTCTGCTATCTTATTGATACTTCCTGTTGACGGGGATCAAACTGAGGGCCTCATACTTCCTAGACTTGAATCACTAGCTTCTATGGTCAAGATCTGTCAATCAATCCAGGATACATATTAATTGAATTAAAATATTTAAAATGGTGAAGAAACATATCCCTGTGTAAATCTTTTACAGCTTAGAAATGGAATATTATGTAATGAGTACAGTTTGAATAAAAACTGGTGTGCTGATGATGGGTATAAGATTTTTTAAATACATAACAAAAACATTCGTTACGTTTGCGATCAACATTTATGAGGCGGTGGGCCATGAGAGGGAGCCTAGTAAGCTCGCGCTAAGGCTAGAAACCCTGGAGATCCTGAATGGACAGTAGGAGCTTTGCCTGCTCCCAGCATCAGGCCTCTGTCACATAGACACAATCCCCCTGTAGAGAGATTTGTGGCTGTCAGTCATATAAGGCAACACCCCCAAGCCCTTCCACATGTACATGAGGTAGCCCTATCCTCTCAGACCAAGCCAATAGGAAGCATCTACTGTCAGACCGCAACCCACACAAAATCTGTATATAAAGATCCTATCCAAAAGGAATAAAGGTGTGTGAGAATTACTCCATTGTCGTCCAAGAGTGTCTGTCATAAGAGCTGGAACACTGCTGCCAGGGAAGAGAAGTACTCTTCCAAAAGGTCACCAGGAGCTCCCTTCACCCCCTCACTGGCTAGTTAGCCTCAACTCAGACAGTGCAGCGTCTCAAAGCAACAGCAGTGGCGGTACTTCCCCCTGAGGTACCAGCCATATGATGATAGTATGGGATAGAGTTTATTTAGGGCATGGGTAGGGGAATTGAGGAGGTAGTCAAGACAGAGAAAGGCAGAGAGAGAGAAAGGAGAGAGAGAAGAGAGAGCAGAGGGAGGACAAGGAGAGAGAGAGGAGAGGCAGGCCAGGAGAGAGGGGAGAGGGGAGAGGGGAATGAGACAAGACAGAGAGGGTAAGAGAGTTGGTGAGTAAGAGAGTGAAAAGGTGGCATAGCAGACCTTTTTATAGTGAGTCACCATACCTGACTGTTGCCAGGTAACTGTGAGGTGGAGCCTAGAAGGAATGCTACCCTGAGGAACAATATCCCTCCAGGATGAAACTCTACTTTCTGTTTTTGCCTTGAATTCCTCTCCAGACTTCCCTCATTGGTGGATTGTGACCTGAAATAGGAAATAAACTCTTTTATGGTGGTTTGAATGAGAATTGTCCCTCACAGGACCAGGCATTTGAACTCTCGGTCTCCAGTCAGTGGTACTATTTGGAGAGGTTATAGGGAGGTGTGGCTGCGCAGAAAGAAGCACATTACCGAAGGTGGGCTTTGAGATTTAGAAAGCCTTAACCCATTTTCCTGTCCTATCTCTGTTTTATACCTGTGGTATAGATGTCATCTCTCTAGAGAGGAGTAAAAAAAATCTATAAAATATTAATACTTATCGCTTATACCTCAAGGATTATACTTAATATTTCTTCAGGTTATGTTTTTGCTTAAAAGTTTTGAAAATGAGTCTACTTTTACTGAGACACATTAGCAATGTTCCATAAACAATGAAGACATGGCCAACATGATTAATATGTCACAGTAAATCAGTGTTTATGGCTCATTTGCCATTTTAATTTTAAATAAGACTTCTCATTGAAAATAATGGAGTGGGATAGAAATTATAAATAAGTTTTATTTCAATGTATCCCTCTCATGAATTTAACTACTTAATTTTAAATTGTGAAATCTTATTGAGACATCAGCCATATTTCTTGTTCAGTTTTAATTTTGCTTTTTTTTTTTTTTTTTTTACATTTTGAGGCATTCATTTTCTCATATCTGGATTTAATTTAGTTTGGAATTCATAGACAAACTGTATAACTATATATAAACTATGTACTCCACTTCACAGAAGAGGAATCTCTGGTACATAAGTGATATATGGAAGTATTTCCAACTTTTATTTGCAAGTTCATCTGAGAAATGATTTCTTATTCATTATTTTTGCAAAAGTTGAAAGGTCTGACCATAGCATTGAAGATCCCCAAACTCAGGAGACCCTTACTCAAGTCTCAGGAAGTCGCGGCCATTCACAAACTCCAAGACACCGTACCTGGATGCAATTAGCAGAGGTTTATTAGGGAAGAGAGCTGGCAGCCAGCGGTCAAACTGCATTCTCGAATAGGAGTAGAGTTTGACCCTGAGTGGTGGGCTAAGGAGCCTTTTAAAGAGGAAAACCACAAACCAGGGGAGGAGGGGGTGAGGGGTTACCAAGGATACATAACATAAAAATAGTGGGACATTCCAGAGGAGCCCAAACCTAAATGATACAGGATCATGTGGAAAGCACTCTGCACACCCATTCCTCACAAAAATGTGGTCTTGTCATGTCACTTGTCCAATTATTTCTCAGTTGTTACCCTGTCACTCGACCTGTCATCATGGCGCTACTAGCTTCCCAGCCCCACCTAGATGACTTGCATCTTTTTTTGGTCAGGAATGTGTCTTCCTGCTTTGGGCCTTCCCCACCCACAGGTGGGTTCTTTTCCCTGAGGCTTGAGGAATGTTAATACTCTTCCCGGGATGTATCCCAGGGCAGTGAAGGCCTGAAATCCTACATTCAGTTGTTCCGCCTTCTTGGAACTAGTGAGCCTGTATATTTATAAAATGGTCTTTATAATTTTTCACTCTACAGCATCAGTGAGAATGTAAAGGATTTTAGGAGTATAACTGGCGCTAAACCCAAGACAAACACATTTTCCCTACCCTAGCCTACCTGTTCAGTGAATGAATCCTGCACATGTGTACAAAAGTGCATGCACAGAAATAGTCATTAAAGCATTGTTTATAAAAGAAAATTCAACGGAAAATCAAGGACGACTAATTTACTACTATATTGAGTTATCTTCGCAATATAAGGCTGCCATGTAGTTAAATTAAAACAAGCATTTGTAAAGGTTTTAGAGTAGATTGCAAAAACCAGTAGAATAAAACAGACCTTAGATTCTCTGGGATGGCTGAATGAGAGGGAAAAACTGTAGGTGAGACAGTTTAATAACTGCTTGGACAAGGACAAGAATTTCTAGATTTGAGATTTCAAGATGCAAGAGGCTAGGAGATGCAATTGTTTCCCCAACACAACTCAATACTAAGCTATATAAGGACAAGTTCCTGATTGGTTTTCCTGTAACAAAGAGAAAGCTCAAAAATATTCCAAACAGTAAAACGAGGTTGAGAAAAAAAATATTCCCAATATAGAACTTTATAGCAATTGTAACTGAAATTCAAATGTAAAAAATGTACTTTAAAATAGACAAATTGCCAAAATTCTGCATTCTCCCATTCTAGGAATTTAAGATAAAACAAACTCAATAGAATCCAGGGGTCAGAGGTCAGACCCAAGAAAAGATTGAAGGACAAAGAAGTTCCAGAAATCCAACTTCTACTATTAAGATCGGTGAGAGAATTCCCAAGAGGATATGGGGGTGTGGTCACAAGGTAAGCAGCTGGAGGGTGGGCCCGGAGAAAAAGCTACTCAGGCTAAGATTGTCAGAGGCTGGGAGATGTGTGGGAGAGTATGTCAGAAAATATTGCAAAAAGAAAAAAACATCACTGGAGAAGAGGCTGGGTTTAAACAATGACAAATAAAAACAAACCCTGTGTAAGAAGCAAACCTAGTCATAGCATTCTGTACAAACGTATCCGCGCAGCACATGTGTGGTGGTAACAATAGGTATATGAAATAGCAGGCTAAGAGGGAACAGGAAGATGAAACACAGGTAGGCAGAGAAAAGAGAGTCTAGGGCAAAGGATTTATACAGGAAAGTTAAGAGCACAAAAGGCTAACACATTAGTCACTGCAAAGCTAAAAACCAAATACTTCAGAGAGTTTGGACAGCAGTTAGCTTGGCAGGTAGAGGCACTTGTGTGCAAGTCTGACAACTTGAATTGATCCCACATCCCACAAGATGGCAGGAGAGAACCAATTCCTGAAAGCTGTTCTCTGACCTCCATGTAGCACCATGGCTACATGGACACACACACACACACACACATGCACACATACACATATACATGCACACACACATGCACACATACACACATGCATATATATGTACATACATATAGACACACACATGTGCACAGTCACACTGATACAGACACATACACACATGTTTTTTGAATAAGCAACTAGAAAAGTTAATTCTTAGTTACATGGAAGCAAATACCACAGAAATCACTTCAAAGACCTGAGTTCCTTTGTCTTTGGGGGGAACAGAATGAGAAAGAGTGATGATGGTGGGGACCTCACAGCTTCTGTAAAAACCATTTTTTTTTTTAGAAATATGTTGGCAATTTCAAATATTAAACTAAATTTAATTACCTAAACTAATTTTAATGCCCATAATGGATAAACAATTAAGTACAAAAATGCCTTAAGTGAACAAAAGTAAATATTTACATGTGAACTTCAATTTTAAAAATAAACCCTTAACTCCATGGGTAAAAGAACAGCGGCAGCCCCATCACCTGAGTCTCATCCCAGGACTCACTAAAAGGCATCAAGTCTCCAGCATACTGCAGGTCTTCTTCATCTCACATCTGAACTTTGCACACTCCCCTTCCCATCTGTGATGTCATCTCCACAGTGTGCTTTTATTCCTGTCCATGAAAAGCTCAGTGGTCCTGATGTAAACTTACTGCATCCCTCTTATCAGCAAGGTCTGTTATTCTGTTAGCCTTTCATCTCCAAGGCTGCCAGGCACTGGCTGGACCCATGTGATGCCTATCTCCTATCTGTTTCTGCCACTGAAAGTTACAAATAAAAGTACTTGGTCTTCCTTTTCTTTACAGCAGCTTCACCCAGACAATGAATATCCATCTATGGCTGCTTGTCAACAAGCCTTATTATTTTGTAAACTTGGAATAGACTATGTATAACCAAAATAGAAAAGTAACATGTTCAAATGTCACCATCTCTGCTTGGTAAAATGTTACCATCTTTCCAAAGGACCATGAATCCCAGGTCTACAGCAGAACACCATCCATCACCCATATCTGCATCAGAGGGATATGAATAATGATATTTACACTTGGATTCTTTAACATTACCATCCTTGTGAGAACTAGTGTGCATAAGAACAGCCCATTTTTCATATCCAGCATCATCTCTCCCTCTTTATACATCATAATTTCTATGAATGTTGGTGTGACTTACCATGACTCAATCATTCTACCCACACATACATAATAAAATCTTTCAGAGAAAAAAACTTGAAAAGAAGCTTAAGCTACATTGCTTTTAAAATTCTCCAACAAATAGTTTAACCAGAAAAAAAAACAGTCTAAATCCCCATGAGAATCCAGATCTAATTATGATATTGGAATGCTGAGAGGTGTAAAAATAAGCTCTCTTCTCCCATCTTGCTCCTCATCAGGACAAGTCAATGAAAAAGGTCAGGCCTTTTGGTCATTACCAGGGGGCTCACCCTGCACAAGTCTTAGCTTCTATCCCATCTTGTCACTTGTTCTCTCCTACTCTGCATAGTCACCGTGGTTATAATGAAGGGAACTGATCTCCCTTGTGCAGGCAACAACACCATTTTGTTTCACCAAATGAGGTAGGTATAAAGAAAAGTATGTTGAACAGACAGTATTTCTTTGGAAGGCCACAGTAAAACATAAGATGTCCTTGGACAATTAATCTGGCTGAATGAAGACATTTATCTCCCAGATGCCCTATTGCCTTATACCTAGCAGAATATGTAGCTGAACATGTGAATAGTGTTTCCTGTTACAGTAATATTTAAATAGGCTATTTCTTGGGCTGACTACCTAAGTGGTGACAGCTCTGCTTAGCTCTGCCACCATGTTCCCTGGTCAGAGGCCACATGTGCACACCACAGCTAGAAATGGCCAGCCAGAAACACTGGCCCTGGCACCCATGAGATGCCAACTTGGGAGGTGGCTCTGCCAATCTACCATGCTGTCTTCACAAGGCTGGGCTGAACCCAAACCATCCCACCATCCATGCGGTACCCAGTAAAAATGAGACTCTAATGGTTAAAGATTATCCAAAGACTTTACAAGTTTGGTAAAGCTCAATAAACAAGATGCCCACACAATTGGAAGTGTTAACCAATTAACTAACCTAGATATAAGTTGTTACCCAGGACTGTTCTTGGTACATGCGTGATTATCCATGGCTCCTACATACTTTTGGGAAAAATATGCCACTATAGTTTCCCACTGTTCAGAGGACTAGAGGGCTGTGTCCTGAAATGAAGAGTAAGGTCCCTTCCTACCTTCCACCTGGCTAGGTGATGATGACACTCAGATGTCACCTTTAAAGCCACCTGAAGCATTTTCGTCTGAATATTACAACCAAAACATTACAGAACCCTGGCCTCTAGGTAAAATGGAGCATATGAACACTTTAGAACTTGAGATAGCGTCTTCCTACCAAATTAAGACCATTTGGAGGTCCTAATGTAGTGGCAATTGATGTTCTAAGAAATGTCCAACTTGTACTGTGTCAAACTGATGACTTTATCATCCTCATACTAACCTTCTGGGTCAACTAGAATTCCTCAGCTCTGCTCCTTTTCTTAGTCCTAAGTGCAACTTAATATTGATGTTTTGCTGTATTCCTGTAATCTACATATAGAGGTTATTTTTAGAGATTCTAGTTCCCTTGACATTTTGTAAGCTTACTGAATCTCTAGTCCAAGTCAAAGAATCAAGAACAGTATTTATGACAAGCAACTAACCTTAACTCGGATGTTCCTAAACATACAATAAGGCTCATGCATAAATGAATACGGAATGTTAAATTTCATAAACTAAAAGGCTATTCTCTCTATGCACATACTATAATCCCAAACACAAATATAAAAATTCTGAAAAGGGTCCATTATCTAGGATAATCATATTAATTACTCAGAAAATATATTGTCACGTCAAACACTCCAAACCCTCTTCTGTGTTAAGTGAGGTTGGGCTTAGTGGGTTGTGTGTTAGGTGAGCTTGTGTATAGGGGTTAGTTTTCCTAATCTGCCATCTAAGAGGGAGAATAATTTTACCTCGCTACTATAGGAAAAAGTCTTTGTGGTGATTTGAATACAAATGAGCCCATAGGCTAAACATTTGAAAACTTGGTCAAGTTGGTTGCATTTTGGGAGAAGGCTCTGAAAACTTTATGAGGAGGAGCACACCTGGAGTTTTTTTCCAGGGGAAGTCTTTGAGGGTTAATAGTTTGGTTCTACTTCCTGTTTTTTTTTTCCTTTGTCTTAAGTTCCTGTGTGCAGGTAAAATGTGATCTCTCTGCTTTCTGACTACCAGACTAGTCTCAAACTCCTGCTGTCCTGCCTTCCTCTCCACGATGAACTATACCCTGAAAACGCCCTTTATCTAGGGTAATCATATTATTTATATATCCCTTCTGGAACTGGAAGAAAAATAACCCTTTTCTCTTCTAAGTGGATGCTCCTCATGGTAATTGTACCGATTAGTTTTTTGTTTGGTTGGGTTTTGTTGTTGCTCTTGTTGTTGTTGTTTTGTTCTGTTTTATTTGTTTGCTTGATTTCTTAACTTGATACAAATTAGAGTCATCTGGGAAGGGAGAAAACTCATTTAAGGAAACGCCTTCTACAATCAAATTGGTGGTAGGCAAGTCTGTAGGGTATTTTCTTGATTAATGGTTAATATGGGAGAGCTGAGATCATTTTGGGCAGGACCAACTCTGGGAAGATTGTTTTGGGATTTATAAAGAAAGTACCCTAGAGGCTTGAGAGAGAACCTAGCAGTTAAGAGCTCTTCCAGAAGATCCTGGTTCAATTCCTAGTACCTACATGGCAACTGACACTATCTATTATCTCCAGTTCCAGGGCATCTGATGCCTTTTTCTGACCACTATGAGTACCAGGCACACAAGTGGTACAAAGTCATACTTGCACACAAAAAGCTCACACACACACACACACACACACACACACACACACACACACAAAATTAGAAATATAAATATGAAAAAGAGACACGTAGCTGGACTTGAGACTGTGATTAGGTCAAAGAGCAGCTTTCCACAGTGTTTCTGGCCTCTCTGCTCCTACTTGAGTTCCTCCCATGGTCCCCATTCATTAAGTGTGATTGAGAAGTATAAGCCAAATAAGCCCTTTGCTCTCCAAGTGGCTTTGGTCATAGTATACAACACAACATAAGCAGCAAACTAGAACAATATTTCTACTGCTGTGGCAACAGAACACTGATTAATAGTCTTCCAAAGAAGACCAGATCTGTAGCCCATGCTGTGCTGTGGCTCCCCTGCAACTACTGATCAGTGAAGAACGGAACTCTAGAATGGGTATATATTTGGGCATCAATTCAAATTTACTTTATTTACACAAAAGTTTCTAATATCAAAATTATTTTTTGCCAATGAAAAAAGAACATAAAGCATTAAAATAAAAGGCAGAGATTCTTGAGCAGCTTCTAATACCTTAGGCATAGTACAAAAGTAACACAATTCAACAAATATCTGAGAAGCCAACATACATGCCTGGATCAATATTAATGGGAATATATGCTTCTGCAAGCCAGAAATGTTTAATTAAGTTGAACACAATGGGATATTGCACAATTTTTATATTCTACATTAGTTCAGCTTATATGAACAATCAAAATAAATAATGAGAATCTTTTTAGACGTCCATAACAAGGTTACAAATAAAAATGATGTATTTAATAAAAGTACTTACTAATTTTTCAGTTGATCAAAGTATTCTTTTCTTTTGTGATGTATTTACTGTCAGATAAATTAATCAAACATAAAATAGCACTTTTCCTGATCTATGTTAAAATACCATGGGATCCAGAGGATTTCACAGAGACATATTGTGATGTACTCAGAATATCCAGCATAGGTATATCTCTGAACACACACTGAATCGTTCCAGTTCTAGGGGCCAGTGGATAAGTGAATTCCTGCAGTACCTTCTGCATTTTTGTAAACACTTAAAGATGAATGCATTAACAATTGCACATCACAAATATTATTTTATTTTCTCAAATTTAGTAAATGTCAAGCCTTAAGGATTATTTAAAAGCTATAGAAATAGTTCATTTAATAGAATGTTAGCTTAGCATGCACAGAACCCTGGGGTTGGTGATGGACACCTACAATCTCAGCTCTTGGGAGGAGGAAACAAGGTCATCCTTGTCTTGAAGAATTTGAAGCCAAGCTAAGATAGATGAGACTTTGTCTTACAAATTAATTAATTAACCAAACAGCTAACAAGAGTGACAGCCCCTAACAAATCATAGCCAAACTTGTTACAATACACAATAATGGTGCCATAAATTCCCCCATTGTATGTATGTAAACAAGAAACTCTAACTCTCTGACTAACTCTATGTAAAAGCTGCTTACTTCTAGTACAAATATTCAAACAAGGCATATCATGTATGATGTCTGCTTTTAAACATGGCAACTTATACATATTAGACATCAATACTGCATCTACATCTGGTGTGTTGTCAAAATTTTTCTTCTTATTCAACTCAAAAGCTCTATCCAACTCTTACATCTAGTACCAGTAATTCCTGTAAACATTCTGGTGGCATAGTAGTCACTAGAATTGTCACATATGCAGACTGGCTACATCTGTCCATTAGGTTTACTTCTTGCTTCGTGTTTTTATTCACTTCCTACTTCAGAGAGTGAAGGACACCGTTCTTACAGCTACAAAGACAGTGTGACGATTAGTTAATGTTTCTCCTGCCATAAAGCTAAAGATTACAGTATGTTTGGTACAATAGACATTTAATAGCCCTGTTCAAGCTGTAAAGCTCGCCATAACCATTTATAATGAAAACATTTAATAATATCACCTATGGGTTTATGTATATGAAGGGTTTATTGCAAATGGCAACTGAGTTTTAAACTGAACACATTAGTTAATTCTTTGATATAAGAAGATGGGGGTTATCTCTGTTGTTTCTTTTTTAAGATTTATTTATTTATTTATTTATTTATTTATTTTTATGTATAGGAGTACACTGCAGCTGTCTTCATGCACACCATAAGAGAGTATCAGATCCCATTACAGATGGTTGTGAGCCACCATGTGGTTGCTGGGAATTGAACTCAGGACCTCTGGAAGAGCAGTCAGAGCTCATAACAACTAAGCAATCTCTCCAGCCCGTCACTGTTGTTTCTTAACAGTTGAAAATAACTGTCAGTCATGTGTAGGAGATTCCACTGGCAGAACAGGAGAAGGGTTATCTAGCTCTAGAAGTCCTTGGAGGGAACCTTGACCCTGCTTACTTTTTCAGGAAGGGATGCAGAAGTACCTGGAATGTTGGTGTCCTTCACAGACAGCTGTGTTGGTATAGTGTTGCTCTATACAGGTAGCTGTGGTTCATCATTCAGTACCAGTCACAGCACAACAGAAGAAAGATGCTACATATCACTTGCTAGGAACGTGAATACATAATAATTGAGCAAATAAATGAAGGAACATAGTGATAATTCTTGGACTCAATAAATACTTTTCAGTCAGCTTTTATAAAACATCTCTCTTATATAATAAAAATCACACAGGAAAACAGCAGATTTTTAATCAATAAACTTGAAATGTGGATATGAGAGTAATATGTGATACTTCTCATATAAACTATAAGAATATATTACTTACATGTTTTTAAAAATTCAGTGTTTTGTCAGGGATTGCTTGCTTGTGAGTGTACCTGAGGAGGCCAAAGTCTAATGTAGACCATTTTCTTTATCACTCCCCACCTTATATTTTGAGATACAGTCTCTTACTGAAACTGGACTTCATACATTATAGCTAGACTGGATGGCCAGGGACCCTCTTTACCTAGTCTCCTAGGGTTACAGATGCTTGCCACTACATTCAGCTTTTACATAGGTGTAGAAATCCAGATTCACTTTCCATGCTGTCATGGTGTCTTAGTTAGGGTTTCTATTGCTATGAAAAGGCATCATGACCATAACAACTCCTAATAATGAAAACATTTGATTTGGGCTGTCTTAGAGTTTCAGAGGTTTAGTCCGCTATCATCATGGCAGGAAGCATGATGCTATGCAGGCAGATGTGATGCTGGAGGAGGAGCCCAGAGTTCTACAACTAGATGGGCAGGCATCAGGAAGAGAGAAACTGACACTAGGCCTAGACTGAGCTTCTAAAAACTCAAAGCCACTCCCCCACCCCCAGTGACATACTTTCTCCAAGAAGTCCACACCTACTTCAACAAGGTCCAACCCCTAATAGTGCTACTACCTGTGAGCCTTTGGGAGCCATTTTCACTCAAACCACTGCACATACTCTTGTGAAGAAATTTTGTCTGAGATGAAACTGCTCATCTTAGAGGGAAGCTCATTAAGACACAGAATGTTCTGAAAGGAGAAGAAACATTCCATCCTGCAGGGAAGCTGGCAAAGCTTGGAAGTAAGCAACTCAGTAGCTTCAGGAAGTTCCTGAAACTAACTAGATTCACTACAACTTTCCTTTCCTTAACATTGATGAGCTATAAAGACTGCTGAAAGACAGTCTCAGACAATCTAAGTTGCCTAGAAGAGACTCAGACCTGTGCAGATGGCTGGAAAAAGCAAGGACCAGAGCATCTACCTTTATAAAGTAGAAACAAACCATGTTCCCTAAAAGAGACAGAAAAGGCCAAACTGCTGAAAGAGGCTGAGACCTACTGAGTTCCTGGGAAAGGTCACTAGTCAGCCTGTGGAGTTGCCTGCAGGTTGTGCATTACTCTACAGGTTTACAGGTTTCCTGTCACCCATGCTGGGATAGGCTTTGGTGATACACCTGTGTTTGAGTCATTTCTGCTCACTAACATTTCACCCAAATTCCCATTACTCCAATAAAACTAACTGGATCACAAAAGGGAATCTTCGTGGTATCTGTACTCTAGTCTATTGTCACTTTCCTACATAAGGTAAGGAGAAGTTTGTTCACACCTCCCCAGGAATAGTGTCACACAACACACACAGCACATAACCCATTTATCCATTCCTCTAGCCCAATTCACACCTCCCCAGGAACATGGTCACATAACACAACACACACACACACACACACACACACACACACACACACACACACACA
>JANHMN010000014.1:66615823-66728371 GCA_030674055.1 Rhabdomys pumilio
ACACACACACACACACACACACACACACACACACACACACACACACAAGCACTTTACCCACATATCCATCCCCTTGGCCCAAAACACAAATTTTCATTCATGTTACTTTCACTCTGTCAACACCACAAACCAGCAAACACATTATTTTTGCTTCAAATATTTGTTGGTTTGTTTTCATGTTCCATTTTTTTATTGTACAGGTTTAATAAGGCTCTGTTCATTCAAGAAGATAGTGTATTTTGAGCACATCCGCCATCGCCCACTACCTACACCTTTAAAGCATTGACTCTTCTGTTATCCAGATAATGACAGTCATTGTTATCACAGAATAGAACCTCTGAAGTCCTTTTTCTGTTGAAATAAGTGGATTGATGTCCCTGGCTCTGCCGTCTGTAGCTCTCTAGGCTCTTGTTGACACAGCTCCACTACTGATGTTCTTGGTGATCATCTCACAGTACTGGCATCTTCATAGGCTTTCTTCACTGTACCAAGTCTCAGATCTTCTGCATGACCCCTTTAGTGTAAACAACAACTGAGGCTGCACCTTCACCAATAGCTTCCACGCCTCTCACAGTGCAGAGCCTCGGCTGCTCTTCATGCCCCCTTCATGCCTTCAAAACCAGTACCACCTGGGTGACTCTTACACATTACCAAGTACAGCTGCAGCACGAGGTACAACCTTGGCTATCTCTGGAACACAGCTTCTTTGTGTTCCCAGAAAACACTTCTCAGAAGATGTCACCTCATTGATGCTGGTCTTTTCTTCATCACCATTGATTTCTTAGCTCCAGCCAACCAGCATCTATTGTCCCAGTAGCCTCCTTCTCCACTCAAATATAAAGCCAGATACATGACCACACTTTCTAATAGTGCCACTCCCTAGGTAGAGTGTATATAATCTATCACACTATCAAAAGTCACAAGTAAGAAAGAGACCCAGAAACGTTCCTGTGCAAAGGAAAGACAGGGACAAAAACTGGAGCAGAGACTGAAGGAAGGGCCATCTAGGGACCTGCCCACCTGCGGATCCATCCTGTCTACAGACACCAAACCCAGACTCTGTTGCTGTTGCCAAGAGGCACTTGCTGACAAAAACCTGGTGTGGCTGTTTCTTGGGAGGTTCTGCCAGCAACTGACCAATGCAGATGTGGATGCTTGGAGCCAACCATCAGACTGAGTTCCGGACCCTGGTGGGAGAGCTGGTAGAAGGACTGGAGGAGCAGAAAGGCATCACAACCTTATAGGAAGAACAATGTCATCTGGCTGGACCACCCAGTGATTCCAAAGGACTAGATCACCAACCAAGGAGTGTAGGGGGGGAGGGGGGAATCCATGGCTCCAAACACATATGTAGCAGAGGGTAGCCTTGTCTGACACCAATGACTGGGGAGGTCCTTGGTCCTGTAGATGTTTGATGCCCCAGCGTAAGAGATGCTGGATTGGTGAAGTGGTAAAGGGTGGGTGGGTGGAAAGCACCATCATAGAGATGAAGTAGGGGGGGAGATGGGATTGGGGGGCTTGAGGGGGGGTAACTGAGAAGTGGGATATCATTTGAGATGTAAATGAATAGAATGATTAAGAGAGAGATCAACATAAGCAAAGCTTAAAAGCAAAATATTTAAGAAAAAAAAAGACTAGTAAATACATGTGTCACCATACATAGCAAAGATAAGTTTGTGATACAGTTCAATCACCAGCCTGTCAGCTAACAGGCTGCAATTCCCCTTGAAGCTGTATCAGTTACTTTGTGTTGGATGAAAATAATATCAACCTTATCTACTTTTCAATAGAGAAAACAAGCCTGAAAGACAAGGAGAAAGAGAATAATCAATTTGGTAAATAAAGAGTAGCACCATAGATCTCCTTCCTCTCATTCCTTCATCCTTGAGTCTGGGCTGGTGCAGATTTACAAAGGTTATGAAGCCCTGAGGTTAAGGCTGCCCTTTGCTTACAGATCTGTTGCTGACTTTTCTACTGACTGGGAAGAAGGTCCAATTAGATGACCCCTCTCATTTCTGTCTCTTAGCTGCTGCATCCTTAGTCGTCCAGGAGTCTAGTAAGTCGGCTGGCCATATGTGGTTTCATTGTTCTCATCTGAACAGCGTTATTAGATAAAGGAGATCTTCCCACAGATTTCCTTCCCTTTTTATTTCTATTCCTGTAACCATCTGATATTCTGATATTGTGCTACCTCTGACTTATCTCAAATCTTCTCACTCTAACATTTAGACCTTACCGAGGGTACATGGTGCGGCAATGTGTTCTCTCTCTATAAATGCCTTCCCCCTTCTTTTGCTAGTTTCATTTGCTCAGAGTTGCTCAGTTCAGCTCAGAAGGCTATTTCAATGCCCACAAGGCATTCTTTATTTGAGCTTCAGTGCATAGCCTGGGGTGCTCTCAAAGTTCACTGCAGCCAAGAATGCCTTTTGATTTCCCCAAGCATTTCCGGAGTCTTTTCTTGGTGCTCAGGAAGATAAGAGCACCTTATATCCAGTACACACTTTCATATCAACCAGGGATTACTGCCAGACAAACCTAGTCACTTCTGTTTATATCAAAGCATTGACAGTTGCAGTGGAATGAGAAATTCAGAGGAAATGTAGACAATTATGGAATCAATCAGATTCTGAGAGGTATTATGAACCTGAAGACAGGGTCAGATGAGAGTAAGCCTGACCTGGCCTAGACAGGAAAGCAATTGAAGACTAGCAGGCCATGTGTGCACTTACAGGAAATACACAATAAAAATATTTTAGTAATTATATAGGTCTGTCTTTATAAAATAACTAAATACAAAAAATTACAGATATGACAGTGGATTTCCTAAATATACTGAAACCATCGTCAGATAGAAGTGAAAACAGAAGCATTACAGACCATAGTAACAATGAGATATCAAATGTGTACAAAAAATATTAATCAATAAAGCACAGACACACAGAGAAAATTGCTGTATTTTGCAGAGAGCAGTGAAATTCTCAGAGATGAGGAAAATGCTACATGGACATCATTTCTCTCTTGAGAAAGTATAATGTTTCATAGGCCCTCGAGAAGGTCTTAATGACATATTCTTTACTGCAGAAATTGATATGGAATTAAATCTAATTAATCTAGGAGTATGTAGTTTGGCTTTTTTATCACTGTGGAAAATACATGAGATCTGAGGAGGAAACATCTGCTTATTTACAGTCGCATAGGTTTTAATTCATGGTTGCTGGGTTTCGTAGTTTGGTCCTGGTAAAGAATACAGAGTAGAGCCAAGTTATTCCACAGAGAGGAAGATTATAAATGAAGGAGTCCGGGTCTCAATATACATTTACAAATGGATCCCTGGTGTCTTTCCATTTTCAGCTAGACCCCACATTGTAGTCCTCACCACTATCTGACACAATCAGCTCGGGACACCTCTTACCCAAATCTTTGGGAAATGCGTAAAGCCAAACCCCAACAAAGAGTTAAACTAATACTTTTAAAATGTATATTTATTGAAGATTATTCTATGCCAGTTTCTTGGCAGAGGAAGAGTAACACATGTACTAAAAGTTTCACATGTATACACCAAGTAGAAAATTTCTAAATTAGTACAGAAATCATTGATAGTTAAAGTTGACTCTGTAATAACTAGCTACTGAGAGAAATTAAAAGTATGTCTCAAAAATATTAAGTCAGGGTTATGCTTAATCTTGTCAGTTAGATGGGGTTTAGAATCCTAACGGAAACAAATCTCTAGGCACTGCAGTGGGGGCTAACTGAAGTGGGCACAGCTAGGTGAGCAGTGCCGTTTATTCCATGGGCTAGGGTTCCAGACCGAATCAAAAAGAAGAAACCAGAAGCCAGGCATGTGCCTTGAATCTTAGCACTCAAGAGAAGGCAAAGGCAGGCATATCTCTGAGTCCAAATCCAAACTTATCTACAGAGTGAGAACCAGGCCAGCTACAGTATGTAGTGAGGTCCTAGATACTAAAAACAAAACAAAGGAGGAAAACGAAAAAAGAAGAAAAGGGGGAGGAGGCAGCAGAGTCGGTAGCAGCTGAGCAGATGCCCGTATCTCTAATTTCAATTATAGGTAAACTCAGAGAGGCGACATTGGCCAAGTCATGCCCAAAGCTAGAGGAAAGGGGAGAAAGTGGATCCCAACCCAGGGATTTCACCTAAATGGACTCTATCATGGATCTTGGAGTCAGGTACCTGTTTCGGGAGATATTAGAAAAAAGGGCATCCAGCTAGCTCCCGGCCTGGCCGCCATGTTCCTGCTCTAAGCCCATTTGTCTCAGCAAGCTCTGCAAGCTTGTCCCAAGCTGGTTCCACCAGGTTGTTCTCTAGCTTGCTCCCTGTAGCAACTGGTTGCTGTGCTTCCAGCTCTGGTTCGCTTGTCCCTAGAACCGCTAGTTACTTCACAGCTATAACCACCTGGTTGTAGGTGGACCCACATTCCAGTAACCCAGTAAATCAAAACTCTAGTTGCTTAAAGTTAACCAATAGATTTATATATTATCAAATACTCAATACACGAGATGCCCCCAAAATTAAAATTGTTATCCCCATTACCTAACCTTGATATGAATAACTGCTGGAGACACGAGGGTAACATCTGCTGCCATCCTGCCTCTCCTCCCTCTCCTTTCTTTCTCCTCCCAAATCCTAGCTCTGCCTCCCTCTTCCCTGTCCAATGACAGAGCTCCGCTGCAAATACATTGGGCAGAAAATTCCTGCCTCAGGTACCTTTATGCCCAGTAAGTGTTTTAAAAGGTGCAAGGCTGATGAGGTGACTGTGCAGTTATGGACGCTGGCTGATCTTTCAGTCAACCTAGTGAGAGTCTCAGAACCTGGTCTGAATAGTATGAACTGTTATCACACTGCAGCTTTGACTTGCCCCTACTGTTTGTTTGTTTGTTTGCTTGTTCATTCATTTGTTTGTTTGCTGCGGCAAGATCTCTCTATATTATCTCTGGCTATCCTAGAACTCCCTCTATAGGCAAGGTTGGCCTTGAACTTGAAGCAATCTGCCTGCCTCTGCCTCCTGAATGTTGGAATTAAAGGATGCACCACCACACCCAGCTTCATCTTCTTGTGTGCTTGCATATGGTCTGTGAAGAAATGGCTGTAGCCTTTTGTCCATTTTTAAATTATGTTATTTTTGTTGCTTAATTTAGCAGTTCTTTATACATTCAGTATATTAACTGCTTAGCGTAGATATAATTTGCACGTATTATCCTCAGTTGTGTAGTTTTTATTTTCATTCTTTTTTGACTTATTCTTTAATCTTTCTTTACAGTCCAGAGGTTTTTTTCTCCTCCCGGTTCACCCTCCAACTGTTCCACATCCCACACGTCCTCCCCCCATCTCCAAGGGGATGCCCTCACTGCCCCCTGCCCCACCAGACCTCCCTACTCCCTGGGGCCTCCAGTCTCTTGAGGGTCAGGTGCATCTTCTCTGACTGAGTCCAGACCCACAGTCCTCTGCTGTTATATGTGTTAGGGGCCTCATATCCGCTGGTGTATGCTGCCTGGTTGGTGGCTCAGTGTCTGAGAGATCCTAGGTGTTCAGGTTAGTTGAGACTGCTGGTCCTCCTATAGGGTCGCCCTTCTCCTCAGCTTCTTCCAACTTTTCCCTAATTCAACCACAGGGGTCAACACCTTCTGTTCACTGGTTGGTTGTAAATATCTGCATCTGACACTTTCAGCTGCTTGTTGGGCCTTTCATGTGAGGCCCCTTTTTGTAAGCACACCATAGCATCAGTAATAGTGTCAGGCCTTGAAAACTCCCCCTGAGATAGATCCCAATTTGGGCCTGTCACTGGACCACCTTTTCCTCAGGCTCTTCTCCATTTTTGTCCCTGCAGTTTTTTCAGACAGGAACAATTATGGGTCTGAGTTTTTGACTGTGGGATGGCAACCCCATCCCTCACTTGATGCCCTGTCTTTTTACTGGAGGTGGACTCTACAAGTCCCTCTCCCCACTGTAGGGCATTTCATCTAAGGTCCCTCTATTTTCATTCTTTATAATGCCATTTTGCCATTTTATGCATTGGAGTTTTAAAATATGATGTTGAATACCTTATTATTTTCATTACTTGGAGGCCTCATACTTGCTACCCTTCTGCCACAGTCTTGGTGCTAGGATTTGAGGCATGTGTCACCACACTAGGAAGTCTATCCGAGACTCCTGCCTTCCTGCAAAGCAATTCAGAAACAAAGCCTTTCTGACAAACAATGCTAGAGTGACTGGACAGCTACAAACCCAGGCCAGAGCCGCAATGTAATTGCCAACTTTACACAAAATGTAATTCAAAATGGCTCATGACAATTAATGTAAAGTATATGCTTAGAAATTAAAGGGGATAGGAGAACATATTCAGGATTTAGGGCCTAGTGAAGATTTTTAAAATTTGCACCCAGAACACAATTCCTAGGTGTACTAACTATATTGGACATAACAATAACAAAAGTTTGTTTTGTTCAACGTGTGGTGAAGACAATACAAAGGCAAGCTGAAGACAGATATCCCTTATACAACAAAGTAATGCCCAACATTATTAAATAATATGGAAATACGATCAAATCACAAGTGGTGTCAGTAACCACAGTTTTAGAGTGGATAAGTATAAAATAAGAAGAACAAAAAATGCAGGGAGGAAATCGGAAAAGGAGGCTCATTAAAATGCTTGCTGGCACAACCATCTTTGATGACTGAATTTGAATCATGAAACTCTATATACAACTACCCATCAGCTGCATTCTGGGAGAATTTACCCTAGAAACATTAAATAAAAAGTCCTGTACATATGCACACAAAACCACAAACTTATAATCACTCATGATAGCCTTATTTGTAATAGCCAAAAATGAGCTTGACTTATTGAAACAGGTAAATGATTCATGAGGAAAGTAATGGACTATTATTCAATAAAGTAAAATAAAAATTGCTATTGCGGATTTCATTTAAAGTGGAATGAGAAGTCACTACAAATTTAGAAAGAAGTGGAGATAATTACAGTATATTAAACATCATTCCTCGTTTTTCCATGGTCTTGTAAACCTAACTGATCTGTTTCAGAGATGCCAAATTTGCAACTTCCTATGTGTTGCAAAGAAATCTGGCCTTGAGGGCAAAGGTTCTTAATCCTTATACATTCTCAGTGTAACCACCAATAATGCAAATTTCTCTCACGTCTCTGTCTCGTTTGTTATAGGGAAAACAGGAGGGGAAAGCCAGCTCCTTCTAAGTACAGCCACCTACTAGACAGGAAATACTAGACACAAGGTTAAACTAACCTTTCTACCAAATATACCATTGCGACCATGACCACAACCCATCACATTCTTTAGTATGATCATCACCATAAAAAATAGCTCACAACCTAGTGGACAGAAGGTCGACCACACAAGAGTGATCGCATGCTGGTAGTAAAACCTGGTTAAAATGCTGACTGAGGAAAAACTAGTGCATTGTTAAGTAGACATGATGTCAAACTTTCTTCTAAATACTCATATTTAATCTGTAGATGAGTGCTGCTCACAAATTGCATCAGAGAAAACTCTTTTTACAGGAGGCAGCAGTTATGAAAAGACTCATTACTCATCAAAGTGATGGGAACAAGTGACTGGAGTGCTCATCCCTAAACAGGACGTTTATAACACACATCTTCAAGGCTCTGAGGACATCACCAAAACGAGGACAGAGAATATAACAGCCAAAGGATGGGGAAGTGTAACTAAAATGATTTTTTTCTGAATATAACAATAATGCAAATCCCGCTCATGTATCCCTTGACCATCTCGTGTGTGTGTTATACAGAAAACGGGATAGCCAGTTTCTTCTAAATACAGCCATCTACTGGACAGACTGGTAGACTCATAAACTCACTGCTGCTGTGATTAAATGCCCAAGACTTTGACAAGATCAGAGCACTTAACATTTCTTCACGGGAGAGCGATGAGGACTATCATTTTCTTCAGTGACACAGCCACTGATAACTTGCACGTGCTCCAGTAAATAATTTCCCAATCATGCTCATGTGAGCAACTCCAAGTAAACTCAGTAACTTATGCTCCAAAATAAAAGATGTACAAGAAGAAAGGGGGCTTGCTGACTATGAGGCTTTCTCTGGTGAAAGGGTGATGAGAAAGGGTAGGTGGAGAGTAGTGAAAGGATGGAAATTCATCGTGCACATGTATGAAAATTTGTATCGGTTAATACTGCGTTCCTGTGATAAAACACCATGTCCAAGAGAAACTTTTGGAAGGAAGAGTTTGTTTTGGCTTAAGATTCTAGAGGGTTAGAGACTATCATGGTGCAGAGGCTATGAGATTTCAACACCCACCTCCAGTGACTACCCCTTCAGCAAGGTCATATCCCATAAGCCTCCCAGATAGTGCAGTCCAACTGGAAATCAAGTATTCAAAGACTTGTGCTGATTTAAATTATCATAAACTGTAATCAATAAAAAATAGTTTTAAAGCCCATAACCAGCCCTCTCAATAGTATCAGTTACAACCACCACAGGCTGCCCTACCACCAACAGCTGCAGCTCATTGTGGCTGATCATAATGTTGTCTCCATGGCCATCTTCACTAGGAACTATCACCCTCTATCTACAGCTTTCCTCATTATAAGTCACATAGATTGGTGCCTATTCTGCTATACCCATAGATTACCCATACTGCCTAGCCCAACCATCATCAGAGAGGCTTTCTCTGGCAGCTGCTGGGAGTAGAAGAAGGAGAGACTCACAGCTAAATGTTAGGGAGTGCTTGGGGAACTCTGTAAATGAGGAAGAAGGATTGTGGGAGCCAAGGGGTAAGGATACCAGGGAACATGCCCACAAAATCAACCAAGCGGGATTCACAGGGGCTCAAAGAGACGAAAGGGGCAGTCACAGAGCCTGCATGGGTCTTTATTAGGTCCTCTGCAAATATGCTGTGGTTGTTTTGCTTGGGGTTTTCATGGGACTCCCAATACTGGCCGTGGGACTGTTTCTGACTCTTTTGCCTGCTCTTGGGAGCCATTTTATCCTACTGGGTTGCCTCCTTCAACATGATATGAGCTTCTATGCCTACTATTACTGCATCTTTATATGCCATGTTCGTTTCATATCACTGGGAGACTTGCTCTTTTCTGAAGGGAAATCAAAAAACAGTGGATCTGCAGAAGGGAGGTGGGGAAAACTGGGTGGCAAAGAGAGAAGAGAGGCTGCTGTCAGGATGTATTGTAAGAAAAAGAAAGGAAAAGAAAAATGGGAAAAATAAGAAACAGAGATTTTTGACAACATACACCTATTGGTGCCTTTAAAAAAAAACTGGCAATAATTATTACTAAAGGTTTGAGTCATGTATATGGGTAATATCAAGTTAGTCATGAACACTGGGTGTCCCAGATGACTGTCAATGATGCTCCAGGTCAGCAGTTACCTTCCTGCCTTTGCTGTTTGTCTCACACTCCTGAAAGTAAACTACACAAAGCTGTTTAATCATGTGGAATTTATCTGGTTAAAGTTACTCCATTCCTTAAACTTCAGCTGCTGCAGCCATGTAAAAGAAATGATATGGCTGCACTTCTGAACAGCAAGCCCAACAGCAATGCTGTATTACAAAATGTTCTCCTGTCTGTGCTTTTTATCAAGCCAATTTACTGCTGGGAAGGGAAAGGTCAGAGATCCTCAGGGGTGAGAAACTTTCAATTTGGGGACTGTTGAAGCAGGGTTGAGAAATAACCTTGGGGAAAACTTAAAGTAGGCAGGTTCACAAAGCATTTCATCCAATATTATACCTACATTTAGCAAATGAAGCTCTTTCGTATATCCTGAAGCAGCTTAACCTAGCAAGAACAGCCTGGGGCAGCAAGACAGATAAGAGTCTAATTAAAAAGCCTGCCGAGAATGGGACACTGAGTTGTTCTGCAACGTCTTGAGGGACTTAGACCTGTGATAAGAACCAGGGAAAGTTCGAGGAGGTGACCCTAAGCAAGGCAATTCCTGTTTTCTTCATTTCACAAATGTATAAAAGGGTTTTGTAATTAGCAGTTTCATATTAAAGAATAATACACAGGGGATTACAAGATCTGGCTATGTCTAGTGTATTTTCACTATAAATGCCGTCCTCTTCCAGAGGACCTGAGGTATAAAGTCCATGTGATATAAAGGCCACAAGTGATAGGAGATAGGAGAGGCTTGACAGCGGTGGTTCTTCTCCTCTGGTAGCCCATGATGAGCATCAGGTGTTCATTTGTGCAAGTGCCCTGTTAACTACACACAACCCAGACTGTGTGAAATTGTAAAATGTCTGTTGAAGACTAAGCTGTATTCAAGGCTCTTCAGGTGGAAGAATAGGCCAGAGGCAGGCTGAATGCAGGCTCAGAGGTAGAGAGAGGTCCACACCAGAGCTTGTTCAACATTGTGATGACTATCAAAATACAAAGGACTAGGAGGAGGCTCTCTTGTATTAATTTACAACCTTAAGCGGACGCTAGAGCTTCCTCTTCGTTGCATTTCCAAATGGATTTCATGTTATTTCCTTTGAGTCACATGTACTTCAGGTGATTAATCCATGGTTTCTGTCACTGGGAAACGGGAATTTCACAGCTATTTAACAAGTGTGGAAAGGAGCAGTGAGGGAATCTACAAAAGAACAAAAGCAATACCTACCAGGAAGACCAAGCACCACCTACTAAAGTCTACTTCCTACACGCTCACAGCATCTCGGTCAGCATGAGTTATTCACCTGCTGCTTTTCTCTTCTACTAGAAAAGAGAAAATGTCTAGAGACTGATTATCTGTCTTGATATTAAAAACCACAACTTAAGTGTATACTCCCAATATAAACAACTAAATCTACCAAGGGTCCTAAACTAAGGACTGGGTGAACTTAAATCTCACAACTGTGAGAACAACCCTACAGAATCGGTGTTTGACAAATGTGTCTGCAACTATTTTTTTCTACATGACAAAGAGTAAGTCTGGGCTTTCTTTACATAACAAGTAAAAAATTACAATTCATATGTTTCATCTGTCCTCTGCCCTAAATAGGCAAGAGAATGGAACCCATGCCTTAGTAATCAGGTCCCTTTCCTGTACATTTCTTCTGTGGTTTGTTTGTTTGTTTTTTCTGATACCTCATCTTTTGCTCTACTTGCCTTACAACTCTTCCTAAGGATGTTCTCTCGCTCCTTCTCCCCTTTCTCTTCTCTATTTCTTCTTTTCCTTCAGTTTTTTAAACTGTTACTGATTCTGTGTGAGTTTCACATCATTCACTCCAGTCCTGCTCATCTCCCCACTGCATCCCCTCATGTTCACCTCTTGGCCCTTGCAACCTCCTCCTCAAAATAAAACACACACACACACACACACACACACACACACACACAGAGAGAGAGAGAGAGAGAGAGAGAGAGAGAGAGAGAGAGAGAAGCAGCAACAACAACAAAAAAAAGAAAACCAAAGCATAGAAAACACCTCACTGTGGAAGCCACAATATGTCACAGCGTGTCCCACAGAATACCCCTCTGTCCACATCTTCACTTGCAAATGTTCATTACAATGAGGCATTGGTCTGCTTCAAGGCCTCTGGCTTCTGTGATACTACATACTGGATCCTCACTGGGACTCCTCCCAGTTATCCTGTTGTTGTCCTGTGTCATGCACATCCTGCCTCTTTGGGACAACAGGACTGGCCCTTTCATACGTCGCAACCATTTGCAGAAGATAGAGATTTGGGGGTGTGTCATTTCAGAACCCTGGATCTGCACCTAGGTGGTACCTGAGCTCATCAGCCCTCCTGCTCTTACACCCTTGGGGCACACTCACCCATGTCTTTGCCATCAGGGTCAGCTCTACTGTGTTGCCAAGACATGTAGGATCTGCTCTCCAAAGTGCTAGTGCAAGTGAGAGATGAGGACCAATCTACAGAGTGCCACGTCCACTGATGGACAGGGCCAGTTCCAGTTCTGTACAGACCCTGGACATCCATGTGGTCTCTGGTGGCTGCCCCAAGCAGGGATGTCACCATGTTCTCGAGTGCTAATATGAGCCATATTAGGGCACCACCCCTGCCTGCCTAGCCATCTCTCAGACATGGCCCTCAGCTGCAGCTCATACAGGGACCTCACCATGGCCCCAGGTGTCAGAGTTCATCACTCACAACAGGCTACTTCTCTCTACCCTGGAGTCTGCAGTTCCATCTCTCACAGGTGGAATTTGATGAAGATGCCAGATTAAAAACAAGAGTCCTAGAAATTTAGAGAGCTCAAACCAACACTCTTGATGTTATAGACATAAACAGAGAGAATAGCAGCTAGTGAAACTGTCAGAAAATATATTGGAACTTTTATACTTGTGTCATCTGTTTCTTATATACTGATCTTGTTTTTGGTGCATTCAGTAAAAGTTCTTAGTATCACTCTAATTTAATTAACAGAAATTTCTGGAAAATGTCTACTCTATTTTCTTTATTGTTACCAATGGTATGTGTTTAAATCATTTCATCTTGTACAAATGACATTATTATAATTAAATATGCAGTGAACTAAAATCTCAGCACATTTGTGTTGGAGAAATGTTTAATGTTGGGATCAATGTATATGAGTAGGTTCACAGGAGAGGGTTTAACTTTGGTGAAACCACCCTACACAAGTCATGTGCTATTTAAGACTTTAGAGGCACTTATTTTTTTTAACTTGATTACATTTCCTGAAAGGCTTTTAGTTTAATTGATATCTTAGTCCTAACTGAGTTTCTATTGCTTCAGTGAAACATCATGACCAAAAAGTAAGTTGGGGAGGAGAGCATTTATTTGGCTTATACTTCCACATTGCAATCCATCACTGAAAGAAGTTAAGAGAGAAATTCAAACAGGGCAGAAACATGGAGGCAGGAGCTGATGCAAAAGGCATGGAAGAATGCTGTTTACTGGCTTATTCATCATACCTTGCTCAGCCTGCTTTCTTTTTTTTTTTTTAAACTTTTTTTTCTTTATTGAATATTTTATTTACATTTCAGATGCCATCCCGTTTCCCCATTTCCCCTCACTAGAAAGCCCCTATCCCATGCCCGCTTCTCCTTTTTGCTTTTATACTATTTTTTAAATGTTAATCAAAGGCTTTGTAAGTTTGGTAATGCTCAATAACAAGATGCCTATACAATCAGAAGTGTAACCCAATACCCAACCTACATATATCAACTATCTTTGACTGGAGGAGACACACAAACATCTGCCTCCATGTTCCCCCTCCCCCCCCCTTGTCACCTAGCTCCTCCTCTCCTTCCTCTCCTCCTCTCCTTACTTCTCCTCTTCCTCTCCTTACTCTTCCCACCTTAGCTCCTCCTACATATCATCCTTCCTGTTAAAATAAAATTTTTCTCTTAAAATACAATTAGAGCATAGCTATACCAATTTGTGTCAGTAAAGTACAAGATAGACCTAATACCCAATCCATCATTTTGTTAACTAAACAGAACCTCTGTCATCCCTCCTAACTAAAAGACTTAGTTCTGAACTGGCTTTTTTTTTTCTTGGTTTTAGAATGAATGTCAGCTGAAAATCGTCCTCTCAAATCTTTTCTCTCAAAGTAAAGAGCCAGGATTGGCTATGAGACTATAAGTCTTCAACCCCGTCAGAAATCCAGAATGACTGAGTTAACTGAAATTATGGGAAGCACAAAGCATAGCTTCTAAAACTTAGTCAAATTATAGAGACCGCTGAACACCTGGACAGTCCCTATACTACAAAACGTTGGAGCATCTGATCTTCAGCCTTCTGGCCCAGGATCATCTGACAGACTGAGTGATGCAGAATTATTAAGGTCAGCCTGCTTTCTTATAGAAGCCAGGATCACCTGCCTAGGGATAACACCATCGACAATAGGCTGTGCCCTCTCCCCTATCAATCACTAATTAAGAAAGTGCCTCCCAGCCAGATCTTATGGAGGCATTTTCTAAATTGAGGTTCTCCTTTTAGATGACTCTAGCTTATGTCAAGTTGGCATAAAACTAGCCAGCACAAACAGTTATTCTTTTTTGTCAATTTTTAAATTTAAATTTCTAATTTAAAAACACTAACTTTAGTATCAGAGGCTCAGGTATAGACAGAGTCATATACTAGAACCGACCATTTAACGTGTTCATAAATCTCCAGTTAAGGCCATGATAGTGTTTGAAAGACCTGAAATGAAATTAACATTTTTTTAAGTGAAAGCATTATATTTTTCTAGTTTTTAAAATGTAACAAGTGAAGCTTCTTCCATAGGCACAGGAAAGGCATCATTATGATACAATTTAGTATTGGAAAAGGAAGGTCATTCCAGATTAATCTCATCTATCAAAACCTTGCTGAGATACAAATTGCATTCATAAAATTCAATCATCTCATCCGGTATGATGGCAAATGATTATAATACCAGCATTTAGGAAGAGAAGGTAATAGAACCAGTTCAGGGCTAGCCTCTGCTACATAGTGATTTTTGAAAAGTCAGTCTGCACTTCTCAAGACCCTGTCTCAAAATAAGGCTGAAAAGAAAATCACTCATCTCCAGTAATCAGTTTTAGTAAGTCATTGAATTGCATGACAATCATTATTAAACTTTTCAGTAAGACTCCCTTTTCCCACATAAAGCAAACCCCCATTTCCACAGTCAGCCTAAGACAGCAGCTATTTTTTGCGTTTCAATAGATTTTTCATTCTAGACATCTTATGTAAGTATAATAAACAATAAGTTGTCTCCTGTATCTAGCTTCTTTCAATATTCTTAACATTCACCCATGTAGTAGACATCAGTACTAAGTAGTTGTCTAGATGGTTTTACCATCCTTTGTTTAAATATTTAATAATGACAAACATCTTGGCAACTTCCTTTTTGTAGGGTGACATGTTTGGGCATCAATTCTTTATTCCTGAGAGTTGTGTTATAATTGTGGATCTAATTATAGGGGCAACATATTAGTGTGTAGACAGTCCATTATGTGGTGCAGACACAAATTATGATGTTTTCTGAGGCTAATTTTGACACCACTCAGACTGATTGCCAATATGTCATGGCTTACAAGTTAAATTGTATGCTGAATCTCTAAATATGGATTTTAGTCATCATGAGAAGTCTATCTGTATAAACAACTCTCAACCTCTTTATTTCCATCGATTCAAAACAAATATTTAACTTAGAAGATAGTTAGGCTTAGAAATTGTCAGAATCACTAATTGGGAATCCCTAACTACATTACTGATGAAGCCAGAAATCCCATCCTTAACGTGTTAAGTAAAATTTGAGCACCTTATAATAAAGGTTTAAATTAATATATATGCTGACCTGTGACTACTTGAATCTGGAAGCAGAGGGGAATGTGAGGGGAATGTGCTGGGGACCTTCATGCCAGCTTTTCTTCACTGTCTATGACAGAAATTTCTAGAAATCTTAATACCCACTCTCCATCTCTTCTGTTTAGAGCAATAAAAATTTTAGCTGTAGCCATGTCCCTGGCTTCTATAAGAAAGCAGGCTGACCTTAATAATTCTGCATCACTCAGTCTGTCAGATGATCCTGGGCCAGAAGGCTGAAGATCAGATGCTCCAATAAATAAAAATAAATGTTTATTACATTTCCTCCCAGCCATTCAGTGAGAACACTCCAGGATCTCCATCCATGGCCTGCCATATACTTAGCCCATAACCTTGATCCACCTGCCACCCTTCTGGCCAACCTCTAGGGCCTTTCCTCTGGTCTCTAGCTCTGAGCCACCCACCTACTGTACTAAGAGGACCAGGAACCTGTGGCCCCCTACCTCTTAAATACTATGCTAAGCTTGCATCTTTGACCCTCCCCTGGGAATTAGCAGGTGCTGGCATATGGTCTGCCTTAGAAGGGCAGCAGTCCCCATGGGAAAGAAAAGCACTGGTAGCATGTGCCCAGCATAGGCTAAAGGAAGTCTTACTTCTCTCAAAGATGTGCTTAGCTAAGATCCTTGATGCCCAACGCAAAAATATGCTGTAGTCCACAGAGATTCAGTGAGGTCAGATGACATCATGAGTATATAAACAGCATATAAACAAAGCATATAAACAGCAAAGCAAACACAGGCTTGGAGGGAAAAGATTCAATTACTGCCTCTGATGGCTGTTCTGTGCAATGGGGCAAGGGGGGATGCTGGAATTATAACACTGATTTGTAAAAGCATAAAAAAATTTCTACCTCTATGAACTCACTATTGTACCTTGTGTACTTAAGCCATTTGAACTTTACATTTTGGATGCAGATAACTGAGCTAATCTTTATTGTGCAAATAAAGAAAAGACAATAAGTAACTTTCTTGACATTCATACAGTCTATGAGGGCATGCTGCCAAGGCTTGAGGCAGTGATAAGTGTGCCATTAGATAGATGGAAAAACTCTAGATAGATGGAGCTCTGCTCACTGATATGAGTGAGTGGGATACAGCACAGAAAACAGGGTGAGATACCCCCAAAGTCATAGGCTACCAGTCTAAGTCTTAGAAACAGCACCCCTTTTATGTGTTTAAAATTAGTAATGTTTGTGAAGTCCTGCCTCTCTTCCTCTGATAATGGAATAAGGCTCTTCATTGTCAGCCCTCTTCCCAGTCAGCCAGGGCCTCTGAACTGGATCACTGTGTCTCCTGCTTGCTGCCTCTTAAACAGTGATAATCTCATGCAAAGTTTATTTATTCTCATGAAGTTTATTCTTACTTCATGTTGTGTCGGCTCCTTGTAGCCCGCAGGTACAGGAGAGAGGAGAGCAGTACCGGTCCTGTTGGGTCTCTCCCAAGCTGAGCCGGATGTCACTGTTGACGACCCAAAAGAAACACACCAGTCTTGTTGAAGCAGGAACTCAACTTTATTGCATCAGCCTCTCGCTTATATAAAATTGAAGCATAGGGAGGGGGATTTTTGGTGGGGTGAGATGATGTAAGAGGCAGGAAAGAATGACAAAAAATATGGGGTGACTGACAGGGCCAATGGCAAAGCTCTACATTAGCAATGGCGGGACAGAGGCAGGGCCAAACAGGTCTTGCTGAGTCACCCTGGTATGGAAGTGACTAAAACAAGTCTCAAAACTGGAGCCAGGCTTAGACTCACCCACAAAACCACTAAAACTCGAGCCAGGCTTGGGTTTGTCCACAAGGCCCAAACCTGGGCAGAAATGGGGCCCAACAATGTAGTTTAGACAGTAGAACTTCTACTGAGATGGTAGAGCCTCCATCATGAGGAAGACTCCTTTGTGGCTGTATTTGGGAGTTGATCCTGCCTTGGTGATAGTATGGCTAACCTAATACATGCATGAGTATATCAAAGAACACGTGGGTGTTGAGACAAATACCACACCTGCTAAATGGTGTTTTAAATGGTTCAGAAAGCTACAGTTAATAAACTCCCCAAGTTTACTCAATCTTCATCAAAGTAATCAATATCATATTTTCAACATTTTCTTCCAGAAAGGATATTTTACAGAAATACAAACCAATTTTCACTTTGACATTTTCTTTATGAACTGATCATATATGTTGATCTCACTGTTATATTTCACCCTTTAAGGAAAACAAATTGCCTAGATAAAGTGTAACTAACTCAGTGACTGCAGGGGATTTAAGACAGAGCAAAAGCTCTTAGTGTCCCAGTAAAACCAGATTGTAGGTTCAGCTTTTTGCTCCCTTAAACACACCTAGCGGTGACAATGAATTCCACGTACTAAGGACCAAATACAGTGATTTCTGGCAGTGAAAAGAATTTCTCTACAGGATTTTGAATAAATTATTTTACTGAGCTGCTGGCAAATGTTTAAATGGGTTCTTACATTAATCTCTAACATTAAAAATTAATCATGATAAAAGAAGGTCTCATCACTGGACTGCAGGTGGACCATTTCATTAAAAAGTGGACAGTTTTAGGCCATTATTAACAGAGTTTCAAACGAAGGAAAACCATGGGGTTTGTTTGCAATGGGATTTTCCCACTTTATGTTTAAATTTAAGACCAGCGTCAGTGTATTTCCTTTTTAAAATTGTAATTGTGACTTGTAAAAACGTGTACTGTCTTCTGGAAACATCTGCAAGGAACCATTGGCTTGCTTAGATCTAGGGTGTTCCCTCAATGCTTTGTATAAACGGGTAAGTAGGAGAAAGCAGATTCAAATCTGAACACTCAGTTAAGTCCCAGACAGAGGAAAGCGTGCCTCGGCCGAGTTGGAAGCCTGCCTCAGAAAATTATCCAGGCCTGACTCTGGAAAGCTTCAGCAGCTGAATTTGTGAGGAATCTCAGTGTTAAGAGAAAGTGTGCACTCCCCTCTGTAAATTGTAAGACTCACGATGAAAACAGCAGAACCTCTCCCAAGCTTGGCCTCCTTTGGGAGAATTTCTCTGTGATTACAGAGAGCCCGTGAAAATATTTAAGGGAAAGAAAAGGATCAAAGCACACAGTTTATAAAGCAGCTTCACAGCCATGGGATACTGAAGGGTGTTGTAGACCCACACTACATACTTTTACCTTATTATCATGACTGTACTTTCTACCTTGATGTAAACGATGCCAGGAAGAGTAAACCTCCCAAAGGTGGGAACTTGCTCCTTACCGTAACAGTTACCTCAGAGCATACAACCCTAGATTAATCTGCCTGCTTATAAACTCCCAATGGCAGAGGCCCTTCTAATGAGTAACATCAGGGTAGAACATGCCACAAGGACAAACGCTATGAGATGCACTAGCAGAAAGTAAGGGATTCCACACAAGTGTAGTGCCCTGAGGAATAATTTTAATCCCCTGGAGGATGTTTAAAACAATACACAAAACTCTGACAAACACATCATTTACAGAGAGAAGGAGCCAAGACTATCAGTGCAGATAAAATTATAGAACTCAGTCATTCTGACGTCGCCCAAGGCAACTACGGAATCAAGAGTTCTGTGGGTGAATGGTCTATAAAGTGCCAGGATGTGCAAGTCAGCTGCTTCACAGAGCCTGAGACAATTAATCCAAGAGTAGAAACTCAGTCAATTTCAGTCTTGAGGGTGAAGGAAAAGTCTTCACTGCCTTTGGTAGTATTCATTTGTTTGCTCTTACAAAACAGTTTTCCCAATGCACAGGAAAGATGGCAGGCAGGTGCCTCAGATCAATAAGTGTTAGTAAGCAGGCATAAATCTGAAGCCTGAATCAACACCACTTAATTTTCCATTCTCAACTTAACCTTGCTTGTTGTCAGAGACAGATATGTACCTGGTTTTCAGAAAATAGTTCTCTCAATGCTCTGCCAGAGGCCCGTAGAGTGGGATCAGAAATAGCAGGAAATAGAGCAAAGTGTGTGGGGTCTGCTAAGCAGTCATCACTCTGAGGGTTGGTCTCCTATCCCTTTGGATTCTCGAAGAGATGATCCTCACTCTTACCATGGTCAGTCTCTGACTGTTTGAATTTGTAAATTCTTGGCATGTTTTTACCCATCAGTTGCCTTTGGACCTGAAGCCAGACTGTGATGTTCCTGATGCTCTCTTGAGCAAGAGCTGCTTAATAGGAACATCCAGAACTCCAGTGTCTGCTTGCAAGTGAGCAACATCACAGGAAGTAACTGGTTTGTGGATAGAACCACATGGACCACTAAAGAAGAAACTGATTCAAAGACAGTGACTATGAAACCAACCTCCAATGAGCCACAGGCAGGAGGCTGATGTGAAAACAAATGGAAGACAGACCTTCCACCGTGGTTCTCAACCTTCCTAATGCTGTGACCCTTTAATACAGTTCTTCATGCTATGGTGACTGTTAGCATTTTGTCTAAGCTCCGCCCCACAGTTACCTGGCAACAGCCAGGTATTCCTGACTCACTGTAAAAGGGACTGCTTGCCCCCTCTGCTCTCTCTGGCTCTTTTCTTCTTGCTCCTGCTCTGTCCTCTCACCCCTTACCCCCCTCTCTCCTCATCCCCTTCCTCCTGTCTCTAGGTGCTCATGGCCAGCCTCTACTTTTCTCCTCCTCCTCCTCTTCCTCCTCTTCCTCCTCTTCCTCCTCCTCCTCCTCCTCTTCCTCCTCCTCCTTCTTCTCTCTCTCTCTCTCTCTCTCTCTGTCTCTCTGTCTCTCTCTGTCTCTCTCTCTGTGTCTCCCTCTCTCTCTCCCTTTTTCTGACTCTACTATCCTCTCAACTCCCCACCCCATGCCCCAAATAAAGTCTATTCTATGCTATACCATGTGACTTGTTCCTCAGGTAGAAGGGATGCCTCAGCACAGGCCCACCAAGGCCCCTCCTTCCCCCATCCCTGAATACACATCCACTAAAACATATCCTCTCTCTCTTTATCTTTTTATAAACACTCTCTCTTTATCTTTTTATAAACACATCAGTGACCCCCACCATAAAATTATTTCATTGCTACTTCATAGCTGTAATGTTGCTACTGTCATGAATCGTAATGTAAATAACTGATATATGGGACACCCGATACATGACCCGAGTGGGGTCAATACCCACAGATTGAAAGCCACTGTTGTAGGCCAAGACAGCAGGCTACTGGATGTGAGACACAGTCATCTTCAGTACATGAAATCAGGAAGTGAGAATAAGGCACATGACGAAAAACAAGGCGACTATGATTGATCAGTGATAGGCGTTCTTTATTGATCAGTGACAGGCATTCCTATTAAAGACACTTCTCAACAGAAATGTCACACTATCCTTTCACTTGCTTGCTTTTATTTTCATTTTTGTGGTTTTGTGGTGTCTTTATTTTTCTTTTCTTTTCTTTTCTTTTTTTTCTTTAGAGAGAATGGAAAAAAGAACATAAAGTTGGGTGAGTAGGAGAGTGGAGAGGGTCTGAGACGAGTTTGGGGAAAAGATAATCAAAACATATCATATAAACATTTTACTAGAAAAGCCATCCATTCTTAAACATAATAGGCTGAGTTCCAGTTTCATCCCAAGACTCATTCCCTCCATACGTTGACACAGCATCGGTGAAAATGTCAGCCTGGTAGAAGCGCTCGGTGAGTAAAGTGTGGCTCCCTGCCACACCTGAGGACCTGAATTTGATTCCTAGAAACTATACGGTGAAAGAGGAGAACATATTCTGTTCTTTGACCTACACACATGTGCCATTGTGTATACATGTATACATGTACAAATAAATATAAAAATGTTTTAATAAAGAAAGAGAATGACCTGCCATCTCCACCTTTGTGGAATCTACTCAGTGTGAAGACTGATAGTTGAACACGTGTTTCTATGTCATTGCAAGGGTGAGAGATGTCTCGTGTTTCTTTCTGGGTACAGCATTAACTAAGTACTTCTTACCTCAGTTGCATCTTCAATATCCAGGACACACAAGGATTAGGTTTAGCACCACACAGAAGGAAGCACATTAAGTCAGAAAGTGATGGAACATATCATTTTATATACTCTCTTTAAAATGTACTGGGTTATACTTAGGACTCCTATGAAACAGATGACATGCAAAGTGCCCCAAATTATGTCTGTCATGTGCCCCGTATCAAGTGTGCACAGAGATATGTGGCCCACGTTAGGTGTCCACAGAGGACATTGTGCTCCGTTCCTTTGTTTTGTCTTCCAGGGTTGTAACTTTGCCAGACCTGCTTTGGCCTATAGACAAGAGAGGAAAAGATGACAAGGAAGGATGAGGTGCAGTATACACTTACCTTCAGACGACCTGTGAGTGTCAGCGTAGAAGAAAGAGCCATTGCTTTAGAAATAAAATTAGTCTGGAGTAAGGAGAGTAAGAGGGGCTTCTTTTCTGTTTATCAAAATTGTCAAGCAAATTGGTATTTATACCTATGGTTTTGCAGGGAGACTGTCACACAATCAGGGCTACAGAGTCTCTAGGCAAGTTTCCAGTATCACAGTGTGGCATACAGACTCTGATACGCTCAGTGTTTCCTGCCGAGAAGAACCCACTTCAGGAAATGCTGCAGGCAGCAGGCCCCACTCATGAATATGAATGACAGTTTTATTAAAATTGTCCCCAGCCTTCTTGCTGGAAAAAAAAAAAAAAAAACTGCGCCCAAGAAAGCATAGCTTTATCCTCCTTGTGAACTCACAAAGGCAGCAAAGGGGAATATATGATTTACAAATCAAAAACTAATGAGAAAATATCTAAGAGTTTTCCCAGGCAATATTGGAAAGGTACAGAGGTAAGACTCAGAGAGTAACAAATGTACTTTATTTTCTATTAGTGTGGTCAGTTTTCTTTCCTAGTCTCCTTCTTAACATGGACGTAGTTACCGGTACACTTGTGAAAGCTGACAAATGTATTTAAACAGTGGTTTGGGCTTTCGTTTTGCAAACTGCAGGATCTTCAAGGATGACAAAGCAAATGGGTAAGAATCATCATCCCTAGAAACAACGTCGAGAGCAACGGTCATGCTCAGACCGTCATCTTAGACGCACGGTACATGCACTCTCCAACTATATTTTGTATAGATTACGTAATTACAACGATGACTGCCGTGCTTTCTGCATCGCATGACTTAGCAATGTTCCTGCAGACTTCCGGGTGCCCTTAAAGCAGACACAGTGCAGACTGGCATCCCTTGTCAAAGAAAGCAGCAGTTCCTTGCGGCCACCTGCAAAGTCTAGAGGTCCTGCTCTTCATGAGTCGAGCCCCTCCCCCACCCCCACTGGTCCCGGAAAGAACTCTGGATCTCTTATAGCCATAGTCACACCTTCTCAACCTCTGATGTACTTTCTAGTTCAGACACTGGAGATTCAGCACTGGCCCATAGTGTTTTGCACTAGTTCACAAAAACTGAATTTAAAACCTGGGTGTCTTGAACAAAGTATTTTCTTATCACATAGTTCTGGATATCAGTCCTATCTTTCATATACTGACTATCCATTATCAAACTAGCTTTAAATATCTGAACATTTTCTCTCTTTTTTTATCCAGAAGCTAAAGCAATTTATGTATCATTCCTATAGAACTGGTATATTACACATTTGACTATATTTTATCTTTTTTTTTTCCGAGACAGGGTTTCTCTGTGTAGTCCTGGCTGGCCTCAAACTCAGAAATCGGCCTGCGTCTGCCTCCCAAGTGCTGGGATTAAAGGCGTGCGCCACCACCGCCCGGCTTGACTATATTTTTATCTTTAAAACAAGTTTAAATTTTTCATGTTGGCGGTTTTTAATTTCAATGTGAAGAACTCCTTTTAGCCTTCTTGCCTTGTGAGACCAAGTGGTGATGAACTCCTTACACCTGTTTTTCGGTCTGGAACAGTGTTTATTGCCTTTTTATTTCCAAGGGTCATATTTTCTAGACTGTGCCCTTTCTTGGTATTTTCTTTATTGTCACAATGTGGACTGTCCTTCCATGCTCCTCCTGTCTCTGGTTTGTACAAAGATATCTGCTGAGCGCCTAATGAGGAGCCCCTGATAAATGACTGGTCACTTGTTCATTCTGTTTTCAACAGTTTTCTCTTTGTGTTTAACTTCTGAAAAATGAAGGTAAGTGTATGTTGGGGGCGGGGGTTCCTGCATGTAGTTGGGGCTCTCTGGGCTCCATGTGTATGGATCCTAGTACCCTCTGTAAATTGCTAAAGAGAAGCCCCTGTTTAGGTTTTATTTAGATGCAGGTGATGGAAGTTCCCACAGGGAAGAAGAAATATAGCCAGAGGTATTAAAAATCAGTGTCCGGCTGGCTCCCACCTTAACCTCCATGTTCCTGGACTAAGCTCAACACTGGTTGGCTGTCTCAGTGGCGCCGGACCGGGTCGCTGCCTCCACCTGCCGCCAACCTCGACCTCCATGGCTCTAGGCCTGGCCCCTAGGCTAACCTCTCTGCCTCCACATAGCTAGGCTTAGCCCCGTTTAATAACCTATCGCCATCCTGGAGGTTAGCTATCACAATACCCAGCAACCCAGTAATATAAAACTCTTAATGCTTATAGTTAACCAAACAGATTTATATATCAGCAAATATTCAAATCTAAAGATGTCCACACAATTTAGACAAGTTATCCCAATTATCCTAACTTTTAGATTTCATATCTACCTGTGCTATTTAAAGTCCACATTCGCTTCTGTTTTCCCACGCCTCCTGTCTCCCCTCTCCCTCTCTCTCCCTCCCTCCCCACCTCTTGCTCCCCCACTCTTAGCTCTACCTCCCTGTTCTTTGTCCAATCGCAGGCCTCCTGATGCACTAATATTTAAAATAGACTGGGCAGGGAAATTTCTGCTACAGAGAAAACACTGCCAGCACCTGGACTTCTCCTTGTCTCACTTTTTACTTTGTTTGTCCCACGAATGTCCTTCAGATCCCCAAATTCTCTAGGTGAGGGACTCTAACCATCATGTCTTCTTCAAGGAAGGCTTTGAACAATGCTTTCCTCTCACCAGCCTGTCCCCTGACTCTATTACTAGTGTAATCAAATGAGGGCACATTGACCTCTCTGGCTAAAGTATTTCTTACTAAATTATTCTACCTTTCCACCTTATGGGAATCGACAAGTAGCAATTAAATCTACAGAAAACATTTTCACTTGCGATCTTAAGGGTACTCACATGACTGGTGTCAGACAGGTCCTGGAAGCTTTCAGCTCTAAAGTGTTGAGTTCACCATCGTGCAAATAAGTGTAAATTCCACCTTATAATCTCATTAAACCAGCAGTTAGTTGTTAAGCTCATCTTAAAAATTTTAAAGAGAGACACAGTTTTTAATTAGACCTGAAGAAGAGTTTTCATATCTAGTGACTTCTGTGAAAGGAAACAGACCACGGTATGTAGACAAAGAAAAGAGACCACGGTGTGCGAGATGAACGAAAGCAGGCTCTGACTGATAGAGACTGCTTCTGCTAAAGCTATAGTGTGTCCCTGGGTACACTTACATTTTTGATGAAAGTTGGGCCTTGGCTGTACAGAATTTGTTCTGAGGTTTCCTGCCACGAACCTGAAGACCAGAAATCACTCTTTGGTGGTAAACGCAGCAGATTTTTCTTAGGATTTCACATATACACACACTCACACACAAACATACTTTCACTCAAGCACAAACACACACACACACATATTCACACACTCACACATTTACACAAACCCACACTCACACACATACTATCACACACAAACACGTACACACTCATACCCAAAGTCATACCCATTTACATACACATTGACACACTCACACACATCCACATGTACTAACACACACTTAACAAACTTACATGCACTCTCAGACACACATGCTCACACAGACACACACACTCACCTCATACAAACATTCACACATACATGCACATATACACACTCACACATACACAGTCACACCCACACTCGCAAAGATACATATTCACATACACACACACAGAGCCATCACCTGCCAAGAAGATGCTTATTTATCAAGATAATTCAGGAACGTAACACAGTTGAGTTTGTGTCATTTTGTTGTTATTGACACAAGGAGATAATAGAAAAAAATGATAAATTTAAGGAAACAATAAGTACATATTACAAATTTATGTTTGGGATGCTGAGGGCTTATACTTGTTTTCAATATCCCAGATATGAATGGAGGAGCAAATCCAACCACTTTATTTTCTGCAAAAACTCAGAATTTATTCATATTCCCATGTGCCTTTGTTGATACAAACAAACAAACAAAAAACAGCTCTCACCTCAAAGGGGATAAGAGATTTTTCCTGAGTAACCAATACTCAGGTTATAATACTGACCTAAGAACACAGACTGAGGTTACCCCCAATTCCAACCTGAGGGCTGTTTGGTGAAATTTTTATAGTAACAGAACAAGAACAGTTATAAATTAAGGCACTTTTCAAAACCATTAAGTAGGCCAGTTAAAGAAAAAGTGGGAGGAGGAATAGCCTCATGTTATCTGATGGTATTCCTAGCCTTTTAGTTTGTAGAAACTACGGGTCTGTTCTGTTGATAACACAAAAGGTTTCTAATCTACTAATTGGAGGATGTTTGATCAGACACTTAGGTAGGCAAGGCTGACTATTTAGGGGATAAACATAGTCAAAGATAAAATGTAATTAGGCTCCATACCTGAGCATCCCCAGCTCTCCCCACAATCATCTTATAGTAGGCTAATCAGTCTCACAGGGTTCAGATGAAGGTGCCATTTCTTTCTGGAAATTTCCGAACATGTTATAACAAAGGGGACAGGGGAACTCTGGTATGCACCTCAGATGACATTTAACAGTATTTTAGCCCCTTGGTTAGGTGGGGACTGGAAGTCTATTTGGAGATTCCCAATGGTCACTTGCCCGGTGGTCACTGAGATATTGAGTCAGGTCCAGGGGAAGCAACAAAGGCTATTAAACTGACGAACAATACCCCAAAGATAATTAGGTTCTGGACCCAAAATAGTCCAATTCCTTGATATCACTAAAACATGAGCGATGCTAGGCCCAGTTGCAGATGTCCAATTACCTATTATAGGCAGTTAATTATATATTTTACTTAATGACCACATTTCAAAAGGATGGCTCCCAGGTCCTAGACAAAAACTTTGGTTTTCAAAGCAAGCAACAGTCCCCCATTTCACTCAGAAACTAAGATCTACATACATCTCAAAGAGACAGAGAGAAACCTCGCCATTAGATGGTTTTACAAGTAGATGCCCCAAGGAATGGGAAAGCCAGAAGTTTCTTTCCCTTAAATTCAATGGGGAGAACTGAGTCTCTAATTGTTATTCTGTATCTGCCTTCACATTGAGAAAGTGCTGTAGAAAATACCAAGTTCAATTTCAATTCATTTTAAGACGCTTAAAGCTAAACTGGAACTAAATCTCTTCTGCAGGTGACGTTTTAAGACCAGCCATTTATTCTGAGGAGGATTCCCACTAATCAGTTGCTAACCAGGTGGCGCATGCCTTTAATCCCAGCACTTGGGAAGCAGAGGCAGGCGGATTTCTGAGTTTGAGGCCAGCCTGGTCTACCGAGTGAGTTCCAGGACAGCCAGGGCTACACAGAGAAACCCTGTCTCAAAAAACAAAAAAACAAAAACAACGTAATGGGGACAAGAATTCAGCAGAAGATGAAGAGGCTCCTGTACTTATTCGCACTGTCCTAGGAATTAGCCAGCCTTAGTAGTTGATGACTAAACTGTTTTATTATGTTTAATAACATTTTTAAACACCTTAAAGCCATCATCCTTCTGGTGGGCAGACACAGAGGGCAGCTATAACTCAAGTTCAAAACCGTGAAACAAAGATCTAGGGTAACTCTCCAACCTCATGTGATGAACGAATGAATCTGAAGAGTAGAGAGTTCGGAGTCCGGTCACAGCTTCTCAGCTATTATTGTGGACACTGACTGCCTCCTGGTCTTCTGAAATGAGTTGTTAGAGAGGTATGATTAATTATGCAGAAGGCCCACAATGCCCTTTGCCATAATCATTAATAGATGCAAATTACATGGATTCAGAAAAATATGGTGATGGCTGCAAAGAAAGACAAGAACAATGGCTTCTTTCACTTTTTAATAGACTTGCATTAAAAGTAAAGAAACAGCATTAGGGATTTTCTCTTTTAAAATGCAACTTTTACAGTGTTGAACCCCTTGTGGAACTTGCCCATTTTTCTTTTCCTTTTTCTCTTTGCTTTATTTGAAAGAATAATTTCTTCATCAATAGTACTCAGATGAAAGCAGCTTTGAGCATTCAGAAGAGAACAGAACTGTTTCAAAGCCAAGCTGGTGCCGAGAATATACGATTATCACTCTATCATGAGAGGCCCCAGCTGAGCAGGGGCATTAGCCAAGGTCAAAACAGAAAGATGAGCATTCCTTAGAATTTCCTACAATAAAACCCATTTTAAATCATTCTCATAAGAATCTCATGTAAAATGTAAATCCGTGCTCATCTCTTCTTCAGGAGTTCTATCATGATCCACTTTCTATTATCTCGTCTGGTTTTGAACAAAATGTCAGTCTTCCCATACTATCAGAGAGAGGGAGTAGATGCAAAACTCCACATCCTAAGGTTACAGAGAATGTGAGCGTACACGGGAAGCCGGAGTTCATCTGCTCTTGTCATTTCATTTTCTTAGGATTTTTGCTGTTTGCCATCATCGACTTCAAATCTAAACAAAGGCCGTTAGAAAACTGTCAGGGAATATAATTAATGTACTAGACTTTTATGCTATTTATACAAATGTGTTTAACTTTATTTGGTTTAAAAAAATACCATGTCGGTGATTGAGACGCATCTTTAAATGGTGTTTTAATGTATACCATTTTGTGAAAATCTGTACAAATGAAAGAACCTTAATTCAACAAAACGCTTCCCCAATACACATGTCCCACTATTCATGGAGAACTATCGTCTGTTAATCCCACCAAAGAGTTATTCAAATGCTACTTTGTTCTACTACCTTATTTGGTTGAATAAACCATTCTTGTTACTTAAAAATACAAATATTTTAAATGTGTTTTTTCCCTAGACAGTAAAAACCTTAGTGATATAGTGAGCATTTAGAGAGGGTGCATATGTAATAAAATCGTAGTTATGTATATACATGTGCTATTTGTTTGTGGCTATATGCACATAAGAGCAGGTGCCCCTAAAGCCTAGACAAAAGTATCTGATCCCCATGGAAATGGAGTCACAGGTAGTTGTGAGTCCTCAGTATAGGAATGAATTTTCAGTACTCTAAAAGAAAAGTATGAGTACTTAAACATTGAACAATCTCTCCAGACTCTGAAATGACTTTTTAAGGAAATGGACATAATGTCTTTCATTTCCTGCCTTAAGTTCATGTGAAAATGAAAGAATGTTTTTCAAGTGTATAAGTGGGTTTACTCTATATAGACGGATACAGATTCTCTCTGATGTTTTCCCTTATCAGACAAAAAGCCCAGTACCAAGTTTGAAATATTGCCCTTTGATCAGGGATTCCCACAGATTCTCTCCCACAGACAAACAACAACAAAACCCAGAGTATTACCATTGTTGTGTGATGTCCACTGGAAGTAGATGGTAAGAAACTGTTGCTGAACACATCATATAGTTGAGTCCTAATGCACTGGAGATATCAAGTAGTTACTAAGTACAAACTTCCTTCCCACTTGCTAGCATTCATAGTGCCTAAAGTTGCTATACAAGAATAGTTATCAGCACTCTTACCCACTGTGAACCCTGCTAACTGCAATAATAATATAACTGGATATACTCACTGGTGTAATAGTGGCACGAATGTGATGGAGGTTAACCAACTACATTCTGTCTGGCCTTAAGACTTGCTCTACAGATTAATATTTATGCCTGTACTCAAATTTAGCCAACAATCCTGGGCTGCGGTGGTCATTGACTAGGGGAGAGCGTATCACCATTACTCTGTTAAACAGATTTAGTATCCAACAACCTTCTAAATACACATCTCTATATTCATGCATTGGTGCAAATCTCAACTCTCTTCAGCAACACTTCCTTTTAAGAACAGTTTATACATACTGAATATATATATGCATATATATATGAATATATATATGTATGTATATATATTCATATATATATATACATACATATACACACACACACACACACATATCTAAATGAATTCACAGGAACTTTATCTGAATGGACAAGACTTGCGCAAGATCAAGACAGTGAAAATTCCAGCATAACTAAGGAGCATTATTAGTTGGAGTCCAGTGGGCAGGGAAAGCCAGTTCTCTTTAGGGAAGTGACCTCTGGTAGATTACCTGTGTTCCATTGGATAACCCTATACCCACACTTGGGATCAGAACTGATGGCGCTCACTGGATTTTAAAGAAGTTACAATGTTATGAGGGTGATATAGTAGAGACACAGAGCAGAGAGTAAATACTTAATATGAGCAAAACACACTTGATGTGTTTGGATGAGATGTCTCTCGTAATCTTAGGCATTTGATTATTGGGTCTTCAGTTGGTCACAGTATTCAAGTAGGGTTTAAGTGGTCTATTACCTTACAGCAAGTCCCTGGAGTAAGCTTTGAGAGTTCAAAGACATGAGCTACTCCTGTATCACTCTTTGTGCTTGACACTTACAGTTTGAAGATAGAAAACCCCACTTCCTGCCATCACTCTTGTGCATCCACGCTTTCATCATAGACTCTTACCCATCCACAACAATAAGCATAAGTCAACCCTTCCTTCTATGCATTGCATTGGTGTAGTATTTTATCACAGAAATAGAAAAGTAATTTACACAGACATTGGTAGTAGGAATAGGCTCTTATGAAGAACCTAACCGTTGGTTTTTGAGGAATGTGGAAAACATTGAGACTTTGGACCAGAGAAACAGTTAAATGCTGTAAACAGAACTTAATAGGCCATCTTAGTCGAACCCAGAAGACAGCACTGCTAAAAAGCAATGTGGATCATGGGAGAAAAAAAATACAAAATTTACAATTTGGAGACAAAAAGAATGCTGGCAAGCTTAATGCTACAGCCAAAATTTTGCAAAAAGAGAGGCTGCAATACCTAAGGACATTATTGTCAAATGGCGAAGTCATATGTTTGGAACAGGAATACAAAGAAGAGTGCCCTCAGGACAAGATCCCACCCAGCTAAGCTTCCAACTTGTAAAGAAGATTATAAGGTATTTTCTGTCCGCAGAAAGCTGCAATGAATAGATACTGCTAATGCGATTCAAGGAGACCAGGGTCCACCCCAAGCTGTTTGCCTTTCATGGCAGAATGTCCACATAGCACTTGTTTTCTAGTATTGAAGGATACAAGAGGAAGACAGTCTTGGAAGTTACTGAGACCAGTTGATGTGTGACAGGAGAATTCCTGCATGAAGTACCTGAGAGGCCATCTGTGCAAAGCTATGAAAGTAAAAACTGGTTTTCAGTGGAGACCTCGAGATGTTGAGGATGCCAGAGCCATAAGACAAGCTGCCAGAGAGAGCTGAATGCAGGGAGTGAAACTAGCTAAAAAACAGAAGTATGTTCAAATCAGCAAAGTGAAAGGGAATCTAAATCTTTTTCCATGATGGGTTTTGGTCTTATTTTCTCATTATGCCCTCATTTCTTTTTTGGAATAGTAATACATATTATATACCATTGTGTGTTGGTAGTATACAATTTGCTGAAATGGAAAGTTAGTTATGTCAAATGATGTTTTGCTGGGGTACACAGGTGAAAGGATGCCTTGCTAAAGCAGATACATAAAAGAATGCTTTCCTGAGGCAGACACAGGTTAAAGGATGTTTTGATATATCAACCCAAACACATGAAAGGACCCCACAGACAGTGCAAGACGAGCACTGAGCACTGGATTAGCTTGCTTCGCCTATCCATCCTTTGCTAATGACATGCGTGTATTGGTTCACCTTACATCAAGTTACTGAGCTCAACTTGGGTAATGACACCATTGAGAGAAACTCACCCAAGTACTGTTTGTGAGGTTCCAGCAGCAGCGTGCATCTTCCATGACTTCACCTCAAGCTGGTTGGTGAGCCTTGCAGATTCTTCAGGATTGAAGTACAGCTTCTGGTTCGTGCCTGGTGTCTGCCTGGGGAAAGAACTGGATGGCAGCTGTCAATTTGTGAGTACTGTCTGCCTGCCTAGAGGACTGGTCTGCAGCTTCTAAGTCTTATTTGATATTTTCTACAGGACTGAACTGCTGAGAAAGAAAATCAAGCTCACCCCCAAAGAACTATGGCTTAACAGGTCCGCTTCCCTCGTACCTTAATAACTTTTCTCTTCCACTACCTCTGCTGGGTGGTGGGCTAGAGGCGAGGATGAACCCTTATTAAAAGTAGGTTGCCAAAAGTGTATTCCTACAATTTGCTTTTTAATTTTATAGGGAATTACAATTAAGAGGATCCTTTGAGTCTCAGAAGACACTTTGAAATTTAAAATAATATCCAGACTGTGGAACTTTGGGTGCTATTGAAGCTGGACTAAATGCAGTTTGAGTTATGATATGGCCACAAGCCTGTGGTAGATAGGAAGTGGAATCTGGTTGTTTAAATGAGATATCTCTCATAGTCTTGGGCATTTGATCCCTCAGTTCCAAAATGATAGTTACTATCTGGGAGCTTTGGAAATGAGTCACTGGGGGCAGGTTTTATGAGCTTAAAGACTCAAGAACTCCCATCTCAGTCTCTGCTTTCTGTTTTTGGTCCAAGATGTGACCTTTTAGCTTAGTACTGCAGATGCCATGCCTACCACTTCCCTGTGATGGTCATGGACCATCTGTCTGGAACCAAAAGCTCAAATTAGCTTTTCCTTCTTTAAATAATCATGATCATAATGTTTTATCATAACAATTCAAAAGTAACTAATAGATCATCTATGTCCTAGGAGTGATAATATTAAATATTAATTGTACCAAAATATTGCTTTCTGTTCCAAACCAAAATCTCCCAGAAGGGTCTCATTTTTATTTTCACTTTGTAAAATACAGCCTTGAACACATGTGGCAACCACTGCTGAGATTCATAGGCAGCAAGCAGGGGCATGTGAAACAAAGGACCTTCAAAAGACAAGCTTGGTAGTGATGGCTGCCAGCCAGAATCCTCAGAATAAAGGAAAATCGTTAATGTGTGAAGGTTCCGAGCTCCTGTAACAGCTGCTTTATATGTGGTCTTGGGATTTTTAAAAAGGCAGCCATTTATCAGAAGCCTGGAAAGTTAATCAATATTTAAGTGAATGTCTCTTTTCCTGAGTCCGAGTAGAAGGGAGAGAAGAGTGTTCCAAGCACACATCAAGCAGGATTGACATTGTTCATACAGAGAGACATGAAGGGTTATGGATAATTAGATGTTGGTCATGCAATTAAGGAGAACTGTATACAACAAACAGTGCTACGAAGTGGCAGGAAATAGGAATGCAGAGTAACGGTCCTTGCAATGAACGTTCGGTTTTCCATAATGACTCAGAACTTCATCTGAATACAACAGCACCACATGGTCAGCTATGACAATTTCAGGAGTTTAAAGACACATCTAATACAACTTGAGAACTCACGGAAATATGAATGCACAGAAAATAAGGCAAACACACAAGAACAAATCCACAAGTGATATGCCACAGTAAAAGTAGAGTATCCAAGAGAGAAACATTGTAAATGTGACTTAGAAAACCATTGATCAACAAAGGAACTATGCCCAGACGGTTAGATGTCAGTAGATTTCCCATAGAAATAAAATTGTCCAAGAAAGGCAGCTTTAATCAGAAACATCATGATTGGTAAATATACCAAATGTATATTTGCATAATACGTAAATATATGTATATGCATATACTTATGCATGTACTTATGCATGTACATATACACATACACATATACACATATACATAATATGGAAAGGGCTGGGGAGGTTAAGAATGACACCTCAAACACTAAACAACAATAGTATGCAAGTTAGGGAAAGGAAAATTCATTTAGTATTACTTAAGATTCTTATATTGGGAAAAATAAATTCAATATTGTATTTATTAATTAATAAATTATTTCATAGAAAAGAATTATAGGATTTCCAAGACAGTTGTGTGGAAGAAAGATGTTATATGCAAGAACATAATTTTATTAAATTATTTTATTTATAATTTAATTACAACATTTCTCCTTTCTCTTTTCTCCCTCCACACTCTCTTATATACCCCTTCTACTCTTCTTGAAATGCATGACCTTGTCTGGAGACCACTCTACCTTGGTATCTGCCCCATGTGCAGTCACCAAAGATAGATGCCGATATGGATGTCAGGAAGTGCATGCGGACAGGAGCCTGATGCAGCTGTCTCCTCAAAGGTCTGCCAGAGTCTAACATATCCAGAGGCAGATGCTCCCAGCTACCCATTGATCTGATCAAGGGTTCCCAATGAAGAAGTTAGAGGACTGAAGGAACTGAAAGGGTTGGTGGCCCCAAGAGGAGAGCAACAGTGCCAGCCAACCAGAGCTCCCCATGGTCTAAACCACCAGCCTGGGAGCAAATAGGGAGGGACCCATGATTTCAGCTGTATACTTAGGAGAGGATGGCCTTGTCAGGCATGGGTGGGAGAAGAGATCCTTGGTCCCATGAAGGCTGATCACCGAGCGGGGAGGAATTTGAGGGTGGGGAAGGAAGAGTGGGGGGTAGGTGGTTGCACACCCTTGTGGAGGCAGGAGGGGGGATGGGATAGGGGGTTCCTGGGGGGTGGGGAATGGGGTGAAATGTAAACATAATATCCAATAAAAATATTAAAAAAAAGAAATGCATGACTTTCTTCACTATATATTTGTATATAAATATAAATGTATATATAAACACATATAAACTTACATATATTTACATATCAATTTATATTTACATTATATTTATTATTATATAGTATATATTATACTTAATATATAAACTTATATGTATATATAATTATGTATATGATATATTTTTAAAATATCACTCCTAAAGATATACTATATATATTAAATATATATTAACATATATGCATTTAGATTTATATTTACATATATATGTAATTTTATATTTATATATAAATACATATGCATACATATACACATATATGTGCACATATACATATATATGTGCTTATATGTACATATATAAACATATAAATTTATATGTATAAGGATATACTTCTATATACAACCTAAGAATGCAATTTTTAAAACATCACTCCTAAAAAATAACTTAAAGGAATAAACCAATTTTTTTTAATTATAAAAAGAAAAAAAAAGAACAGATACAAAATAGAATGCAAAATCTTAGTAGTAAGTAAAATATTGTGGAATGTGTAACTGATATAAGTAGCTTAGAACTTCTATACAAAGATGTTTGTGTTAGATTAGGTCAGCAGTTATCAATACACACCACATTTCTTGAATCAGAAGTAAATAATTTGCTTAACACTATTTTTATACTAATTTTAAGGTGTCACTGTTTTTGTCCTGTTTCTCACAAATACACAGCTGAGTTCTATGGATACTTTTAATAACTGTAAAACATAAAATACAAATGTGGAAAAGGTAATCCATTGATCTTTTATTTAGATTCGGGAAAATAAGGGCAGCTAAATTGTCTCAGAAGAAAGATGTTATACACAAGGCTATAAAGTGAGTTGAAAGTAAAAAAAAGTAATGAGATTGTTGGATAGGTATTTCTTCAAATTGGACTATTCCTTCCTAGAGAGGAGAGGGAAGTGTTTATAAGACTGAAAAATCTAATTAAATTTATAAGCAAGGCACCTCTCCAAAGTGTGAAAAGTTTAAACAGCTGCAGGGCTGGGTGGACTCTCAGGTAGAAGCTACTGGCAAGTCTTACTGGAGCAGTAAGAATGCAGCTCCTGAAGCATTGCCCATGTGGGGACTGGCTTTACGATGGTATAGCTTCTTATATGTCACCATGCTCCTGTAAGTAACCTCAGCAAACTTGTGCATGTCTGTTTAGGAAGAGCCATGCAGCATGAATAAATATCTTAAAGATGAAAGTGAAATGGCCATACTAACTTCAAACAAAACGGTTAAAACTGCTCTTCCAGAGGTCCTGAGTTCAATTCTCAGCACATGGTGGTTCACAACCATCTGTAATGGGATCTGATGCCCTCTCCTGGTATGTCTGAAGACAGCAACAGTGTGCTTGATAAAAATAAAATTAAATTAAATTAAATTAAATACATGCTTTATGAGAGAGGGGGTGTATAAAATAATATAATTTATAAAGTAACAGAAAACTTTATTGCTGGCACATTTAAACAAATTCAAATTCCATACCAAAAAAAGAACAAAACATAAACATTAAAATAGTGGAGAATTGAGTATACTTCTTTCCATAATGGTGTAATACAGACATGTAGGCACCTAGCAGGTAAAGAGGAATCAACTCACCTTCAATGCAGACTGTTTCCTTCTTAGCAGAACAAACTATGGGCTGAGCCTTTAGAGAAAGACCTCAGCCAGGGAATCTAGAAGTAGTCAGTTCAACAGATGTGCAAATCACAAGAAAGAAACTTAAGAAATAGGAAATGGTTGAGCAATGACTCTTCCAGAGATCATAACTACTCTACTACTGAACTCAAGAATGATGAGTCAGGTAAGATGCCAGGTGACGACTTGTAAAGGTTTCTGGTAAAAATAAGGAATGACCTCAAAGAGAACACAGGCAATCAGATGAACTCAGTCCAGGCCACTGGGGGAAAAATTATCAAGATAGATAGAAAGTCAAAAAATACGCACTATTAAATATCTAATGAGTTCAGGAGGAAACAGTAATGCTAACTTTAATAAGAACTCAATCATAAAAATAAATCACAAATCAAAATTATTGTAAGATAGTAAAAGAGGTTCTAAGAAGGAAATGCAACGTTTTAAATGCTTGTGTTAGAAAGTCTGGTAAAGACGTAACTATGTGTGTCTTAAGTCAAACTGAAAACCAGTGTAACCAAAGAAAAACGGAAGAAATTGAAAACAGCAAAGTAACTCTGAAGTAGGGAACAAAGATATTGTTGATAGAGAGGATGAATATATTCAAAAGAACATTCTTTTAAAGATGGAAGAAACAAACTAAATCCTATACACATCAGGAAAATTCCAAAATAATATCAAATATGATATATTTAGCAATGAAAACAATTTTCAAACACAGTATGAACAATACTATGTATATAGACATGTACATATTTCAGGATGAGAAATCAGAGGTTAATCAGGACTTTCTTCACAGAAGCCTTTCTGTGGTGGAGGTCCCCAGGGTTACTGTTGGTTTGCTACGAGGGCACACAGGGCTCAGGGTATTTTGCCATGCTCCTGTCTCACAGTCAACAGTCAGCAGAAGAAGAAGGTAGCTGGAAGAAAGCTCAGGAAGGACTTCAAGGCCTCTTTCTCAGTCACAGAAGACATATTTATTCCCTCTAGGGATAAGCAAAAATGGTGCATGAGAGGTTTAGAGTACCACAGAAATGTCTCACGTTATTTCGCTTAAAAAAAAAAACAAATGAGCCAGAACAGTTTCTAGCTACATTCTACCCCAACTGCTACCAGCAAGTCACTTAAGTCTGCAAATTCTTTAAAATTACCTATCAGCATGTAAGAGGCAATGTTCTTAAAATCTACAATAACTGAATTGACGGCCTCTGTCTCTTTGGATGCATGTTATTTGTAACACTTATAAATGTTATTCTTACCTTAATAGACTTAAAAAAGAAAGCAACGTCAGTAGACAAGACTAGTTTTTTTCTTTGGAAAAAAATATAATTTTTATGCTTTATGAAACAGAATATAATTGCTATACTCTAAGAACAAAAATAAATCTATTTGTCTAACAAAAATCTATCAGAAATACACTGCAAGAATCATCGTTAGTGGGTATTTTATGACTGTCCTTAGAATCAGAAATAAGTGAGAGGAAGGGGGGCGTTCTGTTTTGTTTTTCTATCTCTGTGATAAAACAGAGAGACAAAAGCAACTTGAGGAGGAAAGTGTTTGTTTTGTTTATACATTCCAGTGCCTCACGGAGGGAAATCCAGTCAGGAACTGGAGGTGTGAACCTGGAAGCATTAGCTAAAGCAGAGACCACAGAAGGGTGCTGCACTCTGGCTTGTTCTTTATGGATTTATCAGCTTTCTCTCTTATACCATCCAGGGCCTAGGGCCTAGGGTTGGCAGTGGACAGTAGGATTTGCCTTCTTACCTTAATCATTGATCAGGAACCTCAGCTGAGGTTCACTCTTCCCAGGTGATCCAAGTTTGTAGCAAATTGACAAAAAACAACCAACAACTAACCAGTACAAGAATAGTATGAGATCATCAAAGAAATAAAAAGATAGGCATATTTTCTATTGCTTCTTAGAACCAGTGTCATTTTTTTTTTAAAGTACCACGTGATTCTGGATGATGAAAAGCAGAAAACAAGGAATGTGAAGAATGGAAAACAAGAAATACAGCACATATTTATAGGCTTTTTCCTATAAAACATTAGAATTTATGAACAGGTATAGCAAGTTTACTAGATACACAAGAGTAATACAGGAAAAAACGTTATGTTTATGTGCACTAGTAATTATGATTTAGAACATGTAACTTAAAAGACACATTATAAAATCAATGGGAGATATTTTATATCTAGGAATAAAATTAACCAAAAATATATAATCTTACATTAAAATGTAAAAGTTTATTGAAAGACATTAAAAATCTATATAAACGGAGAGCAATAAGTTGCTCAAGGATAGAAAGTTGTAAAAAAATGATAGGATTTTAATTCTATGAAAATTGATTTATTAATTCAATATAACAATCAAACTTCTATAACTGTTCTCTACAAAAGCTGAGGAGCTAATACTAAATTGTATATTGAAGAACAAAGAACCAAGAACTGCCAAGATATTTCTGAAACAAAAGACATTATTTCTGACCTAATACAAAAAGATCCCTAAATATATCCATGAGGAAGGCACAAGTAATTATGTCCATAATTGAGTGTCTTAGCACCTAGGTTTTAAAAACAATCTGATACTGCCAAGATGTTTAGTAACGAGAGAAATTATTCAAGGCTTTTATATAGATTTGACTGGAATCTAAATTGGAAGAGGCACTTTAAAAAATATATAATGTTCTCTTATATATGTAAACATTAGTGCTACTAATAACCCGGCAACTCTACTATAAGGAACACATTATAGAATTTCACAGGCGCTCACACAAGCACACACACAAGAATGAATACATATATGTATACATAGATATCTACATATTTACAAATACCAGGAGACTGTATACAAACACACATATGAAATGACACAGTCTACAAAGGAGACAGGAAACAAAACCTTATGTGCATACTCAATAGAAAGATATTGCATGCAAATGTGCATGTACTAACAGTTCTAAATAAATGCATCATTAACACAAGTTAAATTATTATACACAACATAAACTATTAAACACAACTGTCTAGAAGATTCTTGAGTGCAGTGTGAAATTTAATAGTCCACTATGAGTTAACTTGTGAACACTCAAGTCTTCTGTAGGATCAGGGTTAAGGAGCATGTTCCTGAGAAGAAACAGCATGTCTTCCTGACACAGACATCTAGATGGGATGGAATAATGTCCATAAAGGGGAGTGGCTAAATGTCGAGAGAAGTGTCCAGAATTAAGTACAATGAGAACGTATCCACGTGAAAGATCTCCTGGCATGTATACCAGCAGTGATGGCATGTGGACATGTGCCTTGCTTCGCATGTTCAAACCTGAGCTTCAAGAAGAAGGCCTTTTTGTATTACCAGATCTTTTCACTGAGATACCCGGAAACAGTGACACCCCAAATTATGAGTATGTTTCAATCCCAAATTTGGTTTATAACATCATTCTCCAGTAAAGACAACCAGGGCGTATTGGCTAAATGGCTAATATCTTGGCAGCTTTAAGACTTCAGTATAGAAGAATTTCAAACATTATTTTGAGCCAAAAATTAATAAAAGAAAGGATGAATTGAGAATTCTAGTGTGTTAAAAAGATAAAAGTTCCAGCATGAATGATCTTTCCCTGAACAAACCCAGAACAATTTAAACATTGAAATCATGGAGGGCAGCCTGGTCTACAGGACCAGGACAGCCAGAGCTATACAGAGAAACCCTGTCTCAAAAAAACAAAACACAAAACAAAAACAAAAAACAAAAAAACAAAAAAAAAAAAAAAACATCAATGATGGAATGATGGATGTAATAAATGTAATAGATGAATATAAGAAATGAATTAAAGAAAGCTATCAGTGTAATTAACAAAGGTTCATGGGTCATATTCTGGATACATGATTTTGAAGGCCCTCTATACAAAATTACATTAATCACAAAAGAGAATAAATAACCCTACAGCAGAATCCTGGTGGGGACCATTTTAATCATGTGATTAAAATTAATATTGCCAGGCCTAGAAGCAACTGAAGTCATTTCTTACATAATGGAATGCATTGTGAACACGGAGAGCACTTTGTGAAATGTCTGCCAAAGTTCCTTACTCGGGAGGGAACATAAACTGAGAACACTTAGACAAAACTCCAAGTCAAACCTTTTAAAGAGTCATCACAAAAGCTAAGAAAACACCAAGGACCAATAGAAGACAAAAGGGAAAACCTGCATGCACTGTGGCATTTGAATTCACCACTTTCACTCGAGGGCATTATTACAATAATCTGTAAGGCAGAATGAAGACCACCTATTAGATGGGAATAGTGTATCTGCTGTAGTTTAATGATTTTGATGGTCACATAGCACTTAGGAATGGCACCCTTCTTCTGTTAAATACATACTAACACATTCAGAGATGATGGGACCTTAAGTTCACAAATCATTTTCACGTGGCCAGAAGAAAGTCCTTTGTGCTGGTCCTGTACTTTGCCCTGTAAATGTGAAACGCCTTTTAGTTACGTCAAGAAAAGAAGCAAGGATGTCACAAGCATAATACTGGTTTCTCTTGGGATTGAAACACAAGGAAAGAGAAACCATAACAAAGCTAACAAGCCTCCCCAACATTAAGTCTCAAAGCTAATTTGCAGGTGTACCTTTTGTGTTATAGTTTGCCCAGGTATTCTGACTATATAAAATACTCGTAATGATGATAAATTCGTTGTTCATAGACCACTGACTGAGAGAAAAGCAAATCTAAGCAGATGTTCAGCTGTTCCACTTAATATCCACATGGTCTTGGGAAAGATGATTGAACTTTCAAGACTTGAGTTTCCTCATACACAAAATGAAAGCTATGGTACCCACATCTGACCGTTAAGTAGGCAATGTACATGTCAACAAACAAAATTTTAATTGAAGCCTTTTCTTTTAGTTTTAAATACTAGTGAATAAAACAATAATAATTATCACCAATTATTGCATGTGATTACCTATTATTAGATGATTCAGTTTTACTGTTTGCTATGTTAAAAAATGAATCCTGATATAGAAACTTGCCTGTGGAAATGTTACCAAAATGGAGAAAGGGCAAATTAGGTCTGAGAGAAATGGCCTGTTGGAAAACTAAAAGTGGCGCCTATTGGGAAACAAAATAAGACACATTGGAACCTACTGCTGAAGAAGCTTACACACACACACACACACACACACACAATTTTTTATTGAACTAGAACTTTGTGCTTTCCAAAAACTTGCAACTTATCATCTGTACTGTTGTAGTTTTAAAACCTTAAAACAAACTTTCCACCATCATTTATCCAAACAGAATCTGAGACTGATCTCTAGTTCTTTGTCTCCACAACTGGGCTATTGAATCTCCCACTCAGAGTTACATAGCTTTAGACCCATGCTGTCACAGATTTTCTTCATGTAAGATGCTACCGAGAGACCAGAGTTTCGATTCAGACTCCCATCTTAGAGAACCTGAGGTAAGGTTGAACTTAAATTAACCAACAAGCCAACACTTAACACCAGTTTCCAGGTTATTCCCCCACAAGCCTGCAACAAGCACCAGTTTCCAGGTTATTCCCCCACAAGCCTGCATCAAGCACCAGTTTCCAGGTTACTCTCTAATACGCCTGCCTCTGGCATTTCACTTCCTAACAACCAATTAGGAAGAAAGCAGAGATTAAGTTTATGATTTTGCTCCCAGCACCAAATTATTATTTTTAAGGTCAACAAAAGTCCATAATAGCCCCCCAATCAGATGTGTGCTAGGCTAGAAACCCCCTTGATTGTTTGCTTACCTCTATAAATGCTTGCTTGAAACTGGGCTCAGGGCTTCACCTTTCTGTCTTGCTGAGTCAGGGTCAGCGGTGAACCCAAGCTTGAGCCTGAATAAAAGACCCTAGTGCTGAACTTGAATAGAAAGACCCTAGTGCGATTGCATCAGAGTCAGCTCCTTGGTGGTATTTTGGAGTTCTTGAATGGGCATAACATTACCAAGATAGCCAAGGGACAGGGTAGGGGGTGGAGGAATCAAGCAAAATCTTTGATCCTTATAATGGCTATCTACCAGGGCATTTTCAACACAAATGATTGAGCCCTTGCCTTCAGTTCCCTCCCATGGACCCAGGTATAATCTTTCTTATATTAAAGTCTTGTGATAGGGAATAGAGATAGTGCCCTATGTCAAGGATGTCAAAAGACAGCAGACAGCTCAAGCTGAAGCTTGAAACATCTCATAAGTAGATAATGATTCCCAAATGTTCACGTTTCTGCATGAACGTACCATGGGGGCCTTAAGAGCTGAGTGTAATAAAAAGTCTTTTGGTTCAGACAGGTGACTTCCTAGAATGGTGTTTCTCATAGGGTTCTAGAGTCATTCTACAATTCAATGATTGTAATAACATGATTCTGCTAAATACTTCATATTTTAATGTTTTAAATATGAAGCCATTATTAAATAATAGTCACCTGATATAGACACAATATAATATTTCTATATTTCTGATAAATTTCAAAGAAATGGTGGACATTATTGTTTGGCCCTGGGTTGGTTAACTTTTATTCTGTATATAAAGTCACACAGAGGTGCTAAGACATAGGAGAACTATAGGGAACACTATAACAGGGTAACTCAACAAGGAACACCAGGGTGAAGCATTGCTGTTGTACTTGGATGTAATGGAATCTAGGTAACATTTATCTACATTATGATAACAAACCAATCACCAAAACCCAGAGAACTAGTATAAATTTCTTATCCATGCTCCATATCAACTGCAAGTCAGCACTGGGCTCCACACTGGTTATTCAGAGACACAAAGAGACAGAAGCTATGCCAGCTATGACTCAGGAACCTGCAGTTCACTCTGGCTACTACAGAAGTGTTAGAGGGTTATGAATGGCCTCTGAATGTCAAAATCACCTGGGCATAGCAGTCTTCTTGACCTCACACAGAAGAGGGTAAAGAAAGGAAAGAAGGCCATGGGTGTCCCAAGCAAAAGCAAAGACATTTGAATGATGCCCAGGGACTTCTCCTAACACAGGGAAGTCTGAACAGAGACAAAGTAACTGAAGAAACTATAAAGATACTTGGAGATGATATTTGCCTTTTAAAACTGTGGCACTGGTTTGTTTGCTATTTGTTTTTAGTGAACCATACCTATGTAGCGATTCTACATATCGAAATTCTAGTTCACTATTTTCACAGACACTTTTACAGACACTCCAATTGCTCCTAAGAGCTTTGCTTGAGTCACCTCTCTAATGTTGCATCCTTCAATACTAATCTGGATTGGTTAAGGTCATAGTTCAAAGACTGACAAGCTCATTCTTCATTGAACACTAAGCCACATTTCCAGAGACTTCATCCTCTATCGTATTCATATATTAGTAGTATTTTCTTATATATTTAAATTTCAGTATTATAAATGATACAAAGCCTCTGGTTATTACCTTAAGTATTTAAAATACAACTCATAGAGAAGCATGAGATAAAAGATTCATTACAATTTAACGTTTTCATAAATATTACTTTTGCAAGTTTGATTAAAAGTTAGATATGCTTTTTATTTGTCTGTCTTTTACCAGGAAATCAAATACTGTTTTATACACCCTACAGCTAGTCAGCACAGTGTAGTCATAAATATTTTTGCAACTTACTTTTAATAAAGGTTCAACCTCTCCTCTAGCCCCCCCACCCACCAGAGGTAGTAGAAAAGAAAAGTTATTAGGATATGAGGGAAGTGGACCTGTTCAGAAATAGTTCTTTGGGGATATGCTTGATCTTCTCTGTCAGCACTTCAGTCTCATGGCAAACACCAAATATGACTCAGCAGAGGCATACAAGTCATCCATGCAGGCAGACACCAAGCAGGAACATCTGAGGAGAGACCACAGATTCAGCAAGCTGCCACAGGAGCCTCGTGAGCTATTCATGGGTGAGTTTCTTTCAATGGCAGCATTATCACAAGTTGAGCTCAACAATGCTATGTCAGGTAAACCAATACACGTGTGGTATGAGTGAAGAATAGCAAGATGGAGCAAACCAAACCAATGTTCAGTGCTCGTTTCCCTCCGTCTGTGGGGTCAGACTTCTTCATCAAAGGTCCTTTCACATGTTTGCTATATCAAAACATCTTTTCACCTGTGTCTCCTTCAAAAAAAAAAAAAAAACATTCTTTTACATGTCTGCTTTAGCAAGACATCCTTTCTCCTGTGGGCCCCAGCAAAACATCATTTGACATAACTTCCCAAAGAAACTAGAAGCTTCTGCTTGAGCACAGACTTTCAGCTAAGTTCTCACGGCAGCAAAAAAAATCAGACAGAATCCACATTAGTATCCCGTCTACTGTTGTGGCTCCATCTGGGCATCAAAGAAGACAAGTGATTGTGCCAGCTCCAGCTCCTTGCATATGATTTAAGCAAGAAACACATCTACCTGCAGTTATGAGAAATTCATTTACTATAGAACTTGTTTATATATTTCATAGGCTATTTTACACTTGCCCAGAAATATATTTTAAAAATTTAGGCACACCACACCAACCAAACTGTCATCAGTAATACTGACAAATAAAAATTCAAAGCATACATATTTCTAGTTTCATAAAACATGAACTTCATAAACACCACCTTACTAAAATGTCTTTGATGATAACTCTAGAGAGAGTTTTATTAATATGTAGCTGAGTATGCTCTGTGTAACATTTAAAAAGTGACCCAAACTTTAATATATTATGAAGGGAATATCTATCTCATGGAAATTCCAATTACTTTACATGATTAAAATATTTTTGGCAGCTTAAATTCCCGCAGGTTGAATATGTTTTTGTCACTCTTAGCATTTATGTTTGCATGCTAATGCCTTTGTAAAGATGGATGTAGACATGGACCCCCTCTGAACTAGTGTCAAGGGCTCTACAAGTTTTATAAGAAGTAAAATTCCCAGATGTTGATGCACTGAGCCTGTCTCTCTGCAAAGGGACCCTTAGGCCATAGGGGGATTCAGTGGGTCACTAATACAGAAAACATTTAACATCACGTTAGACAGATCAAAGAAGAGGTTCTTTTTGTTTAGGATTTATGAATCTCTTCCAACCAAATATATATCCTTCAGGGTGTGTGTGTGTGTGTGTGTGTGTGTGTGTGTGTGTGTGTGCACATGCACATACTTGCACCTTAAAAATGTTTTCAATATGTTTAAACGATTCTTTTTGTCCCTTACATTCTGGTAATGTGACCAAGTGTGCTCAAAGATTTGATAATTTTTGTAATGTAAAATAGTTGGTACAAAACGTGGGACAGAAACTGAAGAAGGGGTGTTGAGGCCCACACTGCCCGGCTTTTGGACCACTGTGTCCTCACCTGAGCTGCTGCTCCAGTCCACTGGTCAGGGTCTAGCAAGAGAGAGAGTGGGAATGGAGGGGCAAGAGATGCGAATGAAGACAAGACAGGGTATGTGATCAAGTCCCAAGTCTCCTTTATTGAAAGGAAATCCTGGGTATTTATAAGCACAAGCAGGAGAACACAGGTGAAGACACTTTACCACATGCACCTTGCAGCTGGGGGCACTAAACAACAAAACAAGATATGTGGGGAAAAAAGATGTTTATCAGAGTGTGCTCAGCTGTTGTAAGCTGTTGAAAACAAGTCTCTTGTCAGGGTACATAGTCCAAGATGGTTGCAAAGATGATAGCCATTTTCTGCTAGGAGTCAGCTCCCAACAGGTCCCCCTTTTTAATTTTTTTTTCAAAAGGGAAGGTTGGGAAAACTTATGGAAACCATGCCTGCCTTAGGTCAGAACAAAAGACCCCAGCCTCCCTTTCCCACCTTTGGATACTCAACAACTATTGGTTGAGCTCCTGTCTTAGGATGGTGAGGCCTCCCAGTTAGAGGCAAGGGTCTTGAGATGTTCTCTTACTCGTCATTGACTATCTGGCTTAACGCATGCATAAGTTAGGGGTTAATCCTCATCAGTCTTGATGACAGAGGTTTTAGAGTCCCCTACTTCCAGCCTGTAATAGCAGACCTGTATGGGTTTCATTTGAATAGCGTCTATCTGTTATTGTACAAAAGCCATCAGTTTGTTAAACAGCATGGAACCAAGAGACAAGAGACTTAATGCCTAAATGGTTGGTATAAAAGCAACACTCTTCTTTAAGGATAGTACACAAGCCCCCTGTTGGAGAAGTAAAAGGTCTTAGCCTTGTACCTACAAATTTTGAATTAAAATTGAGCTAATAGAAGAAATTTTACCAATGAAACTCTTGAATTTTCATCAGCTTGTAAACAATTATACAGATTTCTGTAAAAAACCTGAGCTGCCCTACCTTAGGGGCCAAACTGTAAAAACCCTGTGCTAACTGTAAAGGACCACTCTTGCCCACGTTTGGGGGCCAAACTATAGTGGCCCGCTCTGTTCCGCAGGTCCGGGTTTAGCAAGAGAGAGAGTGGGGGAAAGAAGGGGAAGAGCCAAGAAGAACAGAGACAAGCCAGAGGATCTGTAGTAAAGTCTTCTTTACTGTCTCCACCATACACACACCACTACACCTACTACTACTACACCACACACACACACACACACCAAGGAAATCCTGGGTATTTATAGGCTTTTGCCACTTGCCTTGTAGGTGCATGGATACCATGTGCCTTGCAGGTGTGGATATGACATAAGCCTTACAGGCGTGGACAGCACGTGCGCCTTACAGGCATATATGGCATAGATAACATGTGGATAACACATGCACCATGCACCGCATGCCTTGTAGGCGTGGATACCACGTGCTCCTTGCAGCTGGGGGCACTAAACAGCAAAACAAGCTATGTGGGATATCAGAGTGTGCTTCAGCTGTTGTAGGCTGTTGAAAACCAAGTCTCATGTCAGGGTATATGGCTCAAGATGGCTGCAAAGCTGATAGCTGCTTTCTAGCCGCTTTCTGCTTAAAGTCGGCTCCCAACAGATTTCTACCAATAGATTATGGCTGTGTAATCAATTTTAGCTCTTACTTCCTGTTTCAACAAAACCATTTTTTTTCCTAGAAAGACAGCCTAATATTAACCACCTCAGTCCCCAAGTCCAGGGAATTGGGGCACTGACTCTTCATTAACTTCTTCAAGATGAATATGGGCATTAAGATATTAGAAGAGGGATGAGGGGAAGGGTAAATTGATAAGCCTCTGTCTGTCTTAACTGCATCCAGCTGGAAGTCCAGGACATCAGTGGACATGCAGGTAACAAGAAGATTCATTCACCAAGGCTGTGTATTCTGTAATATACAAATCTCAAAACAAATTTTAGTATCAAGATAATTGGTTTGATGATCTTCTGGAATCTAGTCTTCTGGAGGCCTACCTCTGTCATGTCTGATCCATATAATTCTGGAAGATACAACTACTACCTTAATGACCTCTTCAGAAAACACATAGAAAAACCTTTTTTCCCAAATCTGCCATTCCTTGAGCCAGTAACCAGAAAAGCCTTTACATTGACCTTTTATCCAGAGGAAAAATATAACTACACAACTCAGAATCACACCCATTTAGAAAGTTAAATCAATCTAATACAAGTGATTAACACTATCTTTCTGTCAGCTCTCTGCCTAGAGCAACCTTCTATTTATGTTTGGCTCTTTTGACTCAGAGAAGCCTGCAGTATACTCTTTGAGTCTTTAAAGCCTTTTTCATCTGTTTCTTCTCACTTATTTCTTGCCCCATTTTTCTTACTATGATCTACTGGTCTCTCTGAAATCACCTTTGTTTTACTTCTGAATTCTCAGCAGACCCTTCTTCCAGAAACGTCCCTCACTGGATCTCTCATTCTTGCTGTCTCACATTAACTGCCACTGCCAAGCCAGCTTAGTCAGTCGACAGGTTCTCCAGCACAGGAGTGAGAATGACCACTTCCAATTCCCATGGTGTCCTTCACTGTATCCCACTTACTTAATGCCAATGCCTTTCTTTCTGGTGTTTGAGCCACACCATATGGATTCACTTTGGTTCTCAATGGAGTTCAACCAGTTTTGTGGTAGCTAATATCATTTAAAATGGCTCACCATAAAACTCAGTGTTAGCATTTCTTCTAGACTCTGCCCCACAATTACCTTTTAGCCTTTCTGACAGAGATTCTCTCTGCTCAGGGTCACTGGTGGCTTTAAGTTTCCCAGTACAACATTGATAGCATTGTATCCAGTTGACTACAGGGCTTTTATAAACCCCCTTCTTAGCTTTGAACTGTTCAAGCTACTGGCAAGGGCAAGTTTTAAACTACCATAGTTGACATCCTGGTGACTTCCAGGTTATCATTTTGTACTAAAGCTCTGCTAGCTACTGTAGCCTTAGTTGTCAGAAACCATCAAACTAAATTGATTTAGAAGATAAAGCTTCTTGTGTTTTATATACCTTTTGGTAACTTTTTTTGTTTTGTTTTGTTTTGTTGTTGTTGTTGTTGTTGTTTTTCAAGACAGGGTTTCTCTGTATAGCCTTGGCTGTCCTGCAACTCAGTCTGTAGACCAGGCTGGCCTTGAACTCAGAAATCCGCCTGCCTCTGCCTCCCAAGTGCTGAGATTAAAGACGTGCGCCACCACTGCCTAGCTTCCTTTTGGTAACTTTTGCAGAGATCAGGTTTATGGTGAAGGGACTCGACAAGACATCTCAATAGTGTGTGTGCATCTTTCAAACCCCAATCTTTCCCAGCGCTTTCTATTTCTTGGCATCATTTTATAAATTTTTTTGTCAATAAACTAGCAATTTATAAACAATTTCCCATCCCACCCCAATCATTTTCAATAGGCCAACAGCTTAACACTTAATGCCAATGCCTTTCTTTCTGGTGTTTGAGCCACACCATATGGATTCACTTTGGTTGTTAATGGAGTTCAACCAGTTTTGTGGTAGCTAATATTATTTAAAATGACTCACCACAAAACTCAGTGTTGGCATTTATTCTAGGCTCTGCCCCACAATTACCTGCAAACAGCCAAGTGTGCCTGACTCACTATAAAAAGAGCTGCTTGCTCCTTCCTCTCCTCACTCTCTTGCTCTCTTACCCTCTTCTCCCTTTGTCACTTCTCTCCCAATTCCCCTCCTCAGCCCTGCTCTCCACATGTTCATGGCCGGCCTCTACTCCCCCCAACCCCTCTCTCTGCCTTTCTCTGTCTCTATTACCCACCTCAACTCCCTTCCCCATAGCCTAAATAAACTCTATTCTTTACTATAAGGTCATGTGGCTGGTACCTCAGGCTAAAGGGATACCTCAGCATGGCCAGCAGATGCACCCCCTTCCCCCACACCATATCATGCCTCCAACCAAACATATTCCTGGCATATATATATATATATATATATATATATATATATATATATATATATATCACAACACTCAGTATTTCATCAAATACTGATCTAGATGCTAATCAGTAGATATTTTACAATATATTAACATTTAAATCAGTAAACTTAGTAATTTGTATTATCAACCATAATCTAGGTAGGCCTCACACAGTCACTGAAGGCATTAAGAAAAATGGGTGATATTCACCAGGCAGAAGAGACATTTGCTTGCAGACTACATTCAGACTTGAGAATGCAATCTCAGTCATCTGTGTGTATTCATCTGATTTACCTTTAAGATTAATGCCTTTCATTTCCCCAAACTCACTGTTGCAGGTCTTGAAAATAAAATTGTCTATTTTTTTTATTTATATGCGTTAATGTACACACAACCTATTGATCTCTCTCAGGAGAGCACTAGCCAATGTAAGTGTAAGCCAATAATTGCTTTAAGACATTAACACATTTCAAAACTATGCAGCAGTTTATTTTTTGTCAGTTAGAATCATTATTGAGTAATTATTTTATAATTTATAAAGACTATTATTTATATCAGAAATAATGGTGACATGGATATTAGAGGTTAAACTTGATCTTATTTTTGCTAACAGTTTTAAAACTATTTACCAAAGAATATTTTGTTATCTTAATAAAACCCCATAATACAGAGGAAATAAATACCTCTATAAATAAATAAATGCTAAGCCTCTCAACTGGGGCTCAGCATTGGAAAGCATACTATAAAAAATAAGTTTCATATGGAATAGACATAGTAGAAAAAAATGTAGGTAGTAAGCTTATTAAAGCAAACACGTAACTGCACAGACTCACCATTGTTATGAGAAAAACTGTATTCTCATAAATTCACATACAAAAGGAGGAGAAATTGCTCAGGGGTTAAGAACACTTGTTGCTCTTACAAAGAACCCAAGTTAAGAGTCTCAGGACTCAGTGAGGTAACTCACAGCTGCCTGCAACTCCAGCCTCTTCTGGACTCCATGAATACCTACACTCACATGGATAACACCCACACATAAATATATACTTAACTACAAATGAAAGTCTCGAAAATCCTGTTTTAAAAATGTACATGGTAAAGCCTGAGACACTGTGCCTCAGAACATGATATTTGAGGACAATGTTTTCATAAAAGAAGAAGACACAATACAGACGCTATCAAAGATGAAGGCAGAGGTCACATGTTGCTCTTAGGAAATCATGAAATACTATACACAGTACAGAGGCTATCAAAGATGAAGGGAGAGGTCACATGTTGCTCTTAGGAAATCATGAAATACTGTGGATGCCAGTAAACCATCAAGAGCGAGAGAGAAGCTTGGGACAGATTCATTGTGATACAGCTTGATTCCCAAGATGCCAAATTCTGACATAATTCATTCCCATACTTGAACCTGTGGTACGTGATTATGGCAGTCTTCGCAAAGTAATTCAATTGTACTAATTGATTTTTCTTTAACAAAAATAATGAGGAAATATTATACAATTCCTATTTATTCACTAACCTTATAAGCATTATTTAATAACTACATTTTCTGTTCATTATTTTTTGAATAATTAGTCAGTTATTGGAAACAATGATGATGGTGGTGCTTACCTCCAAGAGATCATTTATAACTTTACAGGCACTGCTTCAAGGGCTATCTGTACTAACTCAGTGATAATACACCACTTCCTCCAGTTTACAGAACAAACCACAGAGCAGAGAAAAGCAAGCAGTGTAAGTGTACAGCTTTCCCTAGGTGTAAACAAGTATTGTTATTCTGAAGTCAGTAGCTAATTGAATATATTGGCTATACAACTAATAAAGACTTTGTTTACCTCGCCCCAAAGACTTCTCAGCCCCTAAGTACATCTGGGAACCTGTATTCACAGCAGATGCTTACATAATGCCTAGGTGTTAGCAGGAATGCTAAAACATAGTCATCAAACACTTGGGTCCCATAGTTCTGTTTATTCACATTCTTTCGTGTTATATACAGTATTGGGACTATTTACCTTATTTGGGATGTGTTTTAATGGAGGAAACATAGTAAGTCATTGTTTTTACCAATTGATTTTTATTAATATTTAAATTGTGTTTATTGGAGGGAAAAGACTTAAGTATATTCATGGGTATTTGTAAATAATCTCCATACTTGGCAGTCAAGGGTGTCGAATGGCATAGGTGATTGTATGTAATCTATTTGGTGTGTGCCACAACATGGAGCTTAGTAAGTACAAAACCATACATAGCAGCATACACACGTTCACAAACACACAGAGGCTCATGAGTTATACTTGATTATAAGCAATTAGTCCCATCCAAGCCAAGTGCAAAATGTCCATTTTGTTGTTATCTCCTCAGTTAAAGAGACCGGTAGGTTTACGTTAGTAAACATCACTGTAGCGGCTGTGATCTGAATGTTCACATCGATCCAAGTCACAGTTTGAAATCCAAACCTCCACAGTAATAAAATTGAGAGCTAAGACCTATAATATATATCCGTTTAAATTTAACTAATATTTATACCAATAAAGACATGGGTGGTGGGAACTGATGTAAAAACCTGCTAGCTCAACGAGGTAAGTGTATTCTCTTAATTATATACAAAATATCCAACTACAAGTCTCATCCTACACTGCTGACTCTTTAGGAATTTCTTTCTCTGTGTGTCAATCTACTAAGCTAGTCTATCTTTCTCTTGAGCGCCTCCAAACCCAAGAGAACTTCTTAGCTGTTTCCTACAATACTGTCTTACCTGTGTCCCCCCAGCTGCCGCTTTGTTGTTCCGGCAAGCCCCTCCCCCCTTCCCCAAAATGCCCATCTTATACCCAGAGCTCCTTTCTTGTAGGCTTTTCTGAGCAGAGAGAGGGAGAGAGGGGGAGAGGGAGAAAAGGAATGGAAGGGAGGGAGAAAAGGAATGGAAGGGAGGGAGGGAGGGAGGAAGGGAGGGAGGGAGGGAGGGAGGGAGGGAGGGAGGGAGGGAGGGAAGGAGGGAGGGAGGGAAGGAGGGAGGGAGGGAGGGAGGGAGTCTCCTAGACCCTTGGCAGGCTGGGCTGAACCACATCACTACCATGGTGGGGGAGCTCTAAACCAAGTCAGTAGGCGCCAAACCATCTGTACAGTGGGGTAGCTCAAGCCCCTTCGCTGACTTTGCCTCAGGCCACAGTACAAAGACCACAGGACTCAACTTGCCTTAAAATAGGCAGGAACTTTCCACTCTTTAGCATTCTTATCCGCGGAGGCTTTTAGAGGCACACCCAACTACATCTCCTCTGGGCACTCCTAACTGCAGCTGACAAATGTAATATCTATCAAAGCATGTATATTTGGCTGACAATCAGTCTTTCTAGACACAATAATCAAATATCCTGTAACGGAGACCCTTGGTATGCGATTAGTTCATGAAAAATGGAATTTTCTTATATGGAATTGTTGCCTTCTAAGAGAGAGAGAGGTCAGAGACTCTTTCATGTGGAGAACAGAAGAAACCACTTAAAACCTCAAAGCGAGCTTTTACTAGACATTGGATCTGCCTAGAACTTCTACTTTTTCAAATGAAAAACAAACCTGTATTGCCTGAGATATCTATCTTTTGGTATTTTGTTAGAGATGCCCAACCAGACAAGGATACAGAAGTTTTCTTAAGATCAAATTTGTAGTCTCTCATTCTACAGTGCGATAACTTGGCTGAGATCTCTTACTGATGGGGATGTCTACTTCAAAGGGGGGATTTTCAGATCCATGGTCTTATCATTTCCCCAGATCTGTGTTCCTTCCTTCCTTCCTTCCTTCCCTCCCTCCCTCCTTCTTCCTTCCCTCCCTCCTTCCTTCCTTCTTTCCTTCCTTTCTTTCTTCCCCTACTGCACAGTCAAATTTCCCCTCAAACCTCTTTCATTCCTGTAATTTGATTATCTCCTATATCTTGTCACCACAATAGAAAACACATACAGAAGAAACTGACAATTGCTGTATGTTATTTGAGGTTTAGTGTCTTAGTCACTTGTACATGTTATCTAATCAAATCAGTAATATAGTCCACGCTTGATAATTTTAGGGTGAGGTTACTTTGGAAAATACGTAAAGTGTAGTTATAAAAAAGGAATAAAGTTCCATTCTTACACCCAAAAGGAAATAAGACATTAGTATATTTTTAAAAATTAATGGTAGAAAAAAATGACAAATCTTATTATAACACTCATCATGACCCCTGTTCTCAACTTCATTCAATCACTTGCTGATCGTCCCATATTCCTCTAAGGGAAGTACCAACACAAAATTAGATATTCTGTGACTCAAAATCAGATTTTTTTTTCTGTGTAGGAACTTTGGTTAGGGGCAAATGCACTTGCTTAGGTGTGTACCTGCATTGTTCTATGCCCCAACATTTTAATCAGTTGAGAATCATCTTTACATACTTCTGTGAGAATAACTGAAAAGCAATCCCTAACTTAAAATGAAGACATGCAACATGCTTTGACTACATGGTACTTGAGAAAACAGAATTGGTATTTCGGAGCTAGAATGTGAAGTTGGGTGTCTAAGTTCAGAATGAGCACCACGCTTGTTTGCACAATGGAAAAAAAAAAAGAAAAATTTATCAGAATTAAGAAAAAATGGTTTCACAAGTCTTTAACAACTCAAAAAAAAACCACTGGTTTTTCTATATTAAATTGTTCTAACTTGTTAACTATTTGCAGAAAAAAAAAAACATTATTAGACTGTCCAAAATTGTCAAAGTAAACCCTGTTATCTGTCTTCTCTGATTCCTGATCTAATATTGATTCCTGATCTAATATCTTCTTATCCACTTACTTATCATCTATTTAAAGGACTTTTTTTTACTTCAGTGCTATCAAATTATTTTTTAATAAGGGAGACTTAAACTTTCCTAAATTCTCCTGGTTTGAAATGCTTTGAAGATGTGTGCCCAGGATGAAGCAGACTCTCTTCTGGTTTAAAATAATAGCCATTAATTTTCAAGTGTTCAGAGGTAATTTGCTTAAAGGGGCACAGCTCTCTGTGTGCTTAGCAAAGGCAGAAATAAATCCTCTTCATGGTGATGGGGTGCTCTGTGGAGTCCAGCTCCTCTGGGAGCTGAGCTGGTTGTAATTAGTTCCATTACAGCCAGGTTTTGTGACTGGTGAGCTGGCTGACGGTGGGGGGACACTCAGAGACTCCTTATGTTCCAAAGCTTGAATATATTCTTGGTATTGTCTTCTCCAGTGACATTTGCCAATGGAGACATTTAATAAATGGCCATGACAGAGACAAACAAGGAAGACTGGGATGAAATAAACTGGTCCAGAAAAAATCCTACAGCTTTAACACAAAGATGAGAAATGTCTACAAAATCCAAACAGTGACCAAGAACTGGCTGGCCATGCTAACAAATGTGTCACTCTGCTCACTGGAGCAAACACAGGATTGAATGCTACGCTTCTAACTCACGATGTTTGATCTGGTTAGTGGGTCATGATGAAGTCAAAGCATGATAAGCAATTAATATGATGTGATTTTAAAAAAATAATGATCTCTTCCAAACTCTCAGGTCTCACTTGACCTTGCCTGAGGTTATTGGACAGATATTAGTCAGGGTATGGGCTATTCAGATGCTTTCTGTCACTGTCCCAGAAGTTTTGTTTTGAAGAGATGAACTCATTGTGCTATGAACCAGGCATATGAGGCACTCAGTGCTTGCCACCCCCACATTATCCAAGACAGTTAGTTTATAGTCTTCATTTACAGATGACCACAAACTGAGGGTCAAGAAAGGCCAATACTGGCAAGGCTCCACAGGGAGCTATCCTCTTAAAAGTTACTTGGAAATAGAGCAGATTGCAGGTCTTATAGACCTCTTCCACTTCAGGTCTGAGATGATAACAGACACCATCATCACAGCCTAGATAATCTCTTGGGCATCCACTATTTAAAAGGAATTCTTTTACCACTACATGGTGACTTGTGATAGATTTCCCTGGAAAGCGGAAAATGGGCTTGAAAGATGTTCACAGAGACTTTTGTGCCTATTAGACACATGCAAAGGATGAAGAGGTTGGAATTACTAAGCCCCAAGTACAAGAATATATGATAAAAAAAATCTTTATGTCTGGTCAAGGGCACTAAAGGACCTATTAGCCTGGTGTGAAAGACAGAGTAGGATCATCTTTATTAAGCTACACGTGTTTGAGAATCAAGGAGCCAGAGAACCCCATGAAGAGATGAAAGCTCTTATTTGTAAGTCAATTTAAAAATATATGTTTTGTTTGGGCAAGTTTATGGAATGGAATCCAGAGCTTGATACATAAAGCCTAGCTATGTAACCCTTTCACTATGTGTAAATCACATAAAATGCGTGACCTCGAACTTTACACTCCAAATTAAAAATGGCTGAATGAGCACTTTTTTTTTTTTTACAATTACCTCTTTCTTCAGACTAACATCATGAAGGTAAAGGGTCAAACTTAGGTACACTCAATTACACAGATAGCTATAGCATTAAGCATGAAACTGACACAAATAAGGGATGCCATATTCTACAGATTTTCTGTGTATAATATAGAAATGTGTCATCATTGATATATCTGCTCCAGGGAGTGATGAAATGCCAACTTCCAAAGATCAATTCTAAGAATAAATCCTGATTTTTCACTTTTAATGTTCCTGGCACAACTACGACATCCCGTCTCCCTTTCCACTGTGCTACAGACTAACATATAAGTCATATTGTCAACCTATTAATAAAAAGATTGAGTTTGTGTTTCCAAAACTTTCCTTCAAATTTCTTCAGTATTTTTTCAGCAAATGTCATGGCACAGTCAATCACTTAATACCCCAGGTTAGGAAATTGTCTCTATGTGCTCCACTTTCTCTCTACCCAAGACCCAAGCCAGGTGTCTAGGCTCGCAACTACTTCTTTCCTCCAGAGTGGGACTCAAACTCCAAGCTCAGAACACGGTGTTTCAGGTGAACGCTGAGGGGAGGGTTTAGTAAGACACTATAGCAGTCTTCCATTTAATACTTAGTTTGCAAATAATTTAGGTCTTCAACTAAGTTACTTACAGTGTCTTTGGATACTAGTTAATGTATCCAAAGGTTAAAAATTCAAATAAAAATAAAGACACGATCTTACTTTATAGCCCAGGCTGCCCTTGAACTCACGGCAATCCTATTGCTATCAAGCGCTGGGGAAAATTAATCTTTCATTCAAATGTTTCCCTGTACTCATAAATTACCAATGATGTTTTAGGTTAACTCATTAAACATTTGTTTCTAATTTTAAAAGCAAAATGAATAAACATAACTCATATTAAGTAATTTTATAACTTACTCTTAAGAGGATGCAGTAAAGAAAACTGCACCCATCCACAGACAGCAAATCTCACTAGTCTCTTCCTGCTTTTTAGTCTCCGATTTCTCAATGCTATGGTTTTCTACAAATTTTGGATTTTTTTCTGAATAATTTCAGAGGTTTTATTTTATATCACTCTTTTGAAAGTAATATTGCAAAACAAAATCTTGACTCCTTTTTTACGTATGGGTGTTTAATCAAAACATACAATTCTATACATGTATGTAGGTACACACACACATATGACATTATCATGAAGGCAAACCTATTCATGCCTGATTTTAGCCCTTTTTGGCCAACACATCTTCTGTCCCTCTTCAGCATTAAAAATTACATGCAAAATCACCTACATATCTCTTTGATATCCACTTTTGTTAGAGATTCAAGGATAATGTCTGTTTTATGATTTCCTTGAGTTACAACGAGTACAAATCAGATTCAGTGCAAATTGCATTTTAACAAGAAGCATATTTTAAATGTTCACTTTACACTTTTAGATAAAAGCAGGAATATCATCTTCAGCTTCTTCTTTTTACACAATGGAAACTTTCCCCTGCTGTACTGTGCCTTTAAGTGTAGACCTGAGGTTGCCGTCCCCAGGCTCAATTAGAGGTATAGATCATGTCTCTGCTTCTTGCTGTCCTTGAAGAAGGATTAATATTCTGTTGGCATAGTTTCTAGAGGCTCTGTCTTTGAAGGCACAGAGCTTCCTGATTCCACAATGGCCACCCCTCACTCACAGGTAGAAACTACCAAAAAGGTATGTGAAATGTAGCTACATTCCCAAGTGTTGGTCTTCTTGAATTCTTTGAATATTCTTCCACCCCACCTCCCCTTTTATTTCTTTGAGTACCTACTTTCTGGACAATCAGATATCTGTAAACAGCTTTCGTTTCTTCACTTACTCTGTTATAATTCTAGAATCAGACCTTTCTCTAAAGAATTTTGTACTGGAGATCAGCACTCAGAAACCAAGATCCAGGACTTTGTGTCTACTATTCCTAGTTGCCAGTGGCTTTGGTTCTTCTTTTCAGTGGACAGAGATTCGATATACCCCAAATTGGATATACACACTCATTTGTTGATTTCTAGATGGAAAGCTACGTAGAAACAAACTGGTATGTGTGTACCTGCATACGTGTATGGAATTATCTTTGGATTGAATGAGCATGACATGTATCCTGGTTTTCACTGTTGTTTGCTTTGTTCCCATGTCACAGACTCAAAGGCCTATCCTTTGTCATTTTTAAAATATATTTTACTGAAACATAAAATGTGCTGTTTGGGAGGCTGGAGAGATGGCTCAGTGGTTAAGAGCACTGACTCCTCTTCCAGAGGTCCTGTAGTTACCCAGTATATAAAAACTCACTCAATGGTTCTCAACCGTTTCATGCAGTTTCTCATGTTGTAGTGACCCTCCCTCACCATAAAATATTTTCTGTTGCTACTTCATAACTGTAATTTTGCTACTGTTGTGAATCATAATGTCAATATCTAATACACAGAATATATGATATGTGACCCCTGTGAAAGGTTCATTTGACCACGAAAGCAGTCATGACCGGTAGGTTGAGAAGCACTGACTTAAAGTTTCAATACGCTTTAATACACACTTTAGACTAGAACTGTAGGGGAATTCAAAGCAATGCATATCTAGCAACAGAGAGCTGCCAAAACATATTTCTAATTAGTTATGGAAATTTTGTATTTACATCCCATGAATAAGAGTTCTTAGCCCATATTGTATCTACCAGTTAGTCATTCTCTCTCTCTCCCTCCCTCTCTCTCTCCCTCTCTCTCTGTCTCTCTCTCTCTCACACACACACATCATAATCATTCTGTATTTGAATTTTATAAAATATGTCCCATTACTTCAAAACATAAAATTATTTTGATTAATGTGTGATATTTCCATGGACTTGTAAACTTCAACCTTTTGTCTTGATTCATGAATACATTAATACATTAAGCAGTCACCAACTCAGGGAATTCAGCATGTTCATTGCCTTGAAAATTATACAATGTCTCAAAAGAAAGTATTTTCAAATTCCTCTCTGTTTTGAAACATATAATGTATGTTATTATTCAGTATATTGACTGTAATGTACAAAAGATGAGAACTTTTCTTTTTTTTCTTTTATTTTATTTTATACTTATTTATTTGGGGGGTTTTTCTAAGACAAGGTTTCTCTGTGTAATAGTGCTGCCTGTCCTGGACTTGCTTTGTAGACCATGCTGGCCTGGAACTCACAGAGATCCTCCTGCCTCTGCCTCTCTAGTGCTAGGATTAAAGGCACGTACTACCATGCCTACTGAGAATGTTCTTGTCTTAATCAATCACAGTTGATTCTCACTTGCATTCCTAACCATCATTCTACCCAGCTTCTTGGAATCACTATGCTTCTATCAACTTCTTAAACATCTTGTGTTCCAACTCTGAGTGGAAAAATTAGATATCTGTGCTTCTGATTTATTTCATTTACTATTTCTGGGGCCATCATATTGTCACAAGTGACACAAGTCTCATGCTATCTTTACCAAAATAGCATTTCTCTGTGTGTGAGAGAGACAGAGACAGGGAGAGAAAGAGAGACAGAGAGACAGAGACACATGCACAGAGATAAAAAGACATAAAGACAGAGACTTTTTGAAATATCTGCTCAATGGCTCAGGAGTGTTAGTTGATTTAATAGTCTGGCTATTGTGAATAGTTCTGTAGTGAGCGCAGGAGTGCAGCTATGCCTTCCTATACTACGGCTCTTCAGAGAGACACAACTGATACACTATTGTATGTATATGTGGGGCTTATTAGAGCGGCTTTCAGACTATGGTCCAACTAGTCCAAAAGTGGCTGTCTCCCAACAAAAAAGCCAAGAGTCTGGCAGACGCTCACTCCGTGTGGCTGGGTGTCTTCAGTGCACCTGGAATTCTGAAGAAGTAGGTTCTAAGTAGAGGAGGACGCAGCAGGAGGAAGATGAACACAAGAGCAAGTGCAAACAAGCAATAAGCAAAAGCCTCCTTCCACGTCCTTTTATATGAGCAGCTACCAAAAGGTGTGGCCCAGATTTGGGGTGGATATTCCTAAATCAAATAATCCAATCAACAAAGTCCCTTGAAAGTGTGCCCAGCTGCTTAGGTTTCAGTTGATTTCAGATGTGGTCAAAAGTGAAAACCAAGGTTAGCCATCACTCACATTCTGATTCATTGCCTTTGGGACTTCCATGAACAAGTTATGTGATGGATTTTACAGTAGTTTTATTTTTAGGTCCTTTTCCTATAATTTTTAAAATCTATTTCAGTAAGCATGGGGCATACTTGATCTCACTCTGACATGTTTATGCATGCCCTATGGCATGTTGCTCGTACTCACTGCCCCTGTGCTCCTGCCTTCTTTCCAGGTATCCCTGTTCTCCCAGAAAATCCTCTTTCCTTCACATCCACCTACTCATGCCCATACATGTGGACAAGGACAGCTTGACATCAAGACTCCGTACATATTAGAGAACACGTGTGATACTTATCTTTACTTACCCATTACTCCTATTCCTCTCCCTTTAGCCTCCTCATCCTGTTATGTTCTATATACATAGTTATATGTTACATTATTATTATAATTATACATAGTATAATCTCACATGGTGCCAAGGACCAGCCCCGGCATGGAGTGGGGTTCTGAGAGAAGGGGTGTCTGGGAGCATCGAAAAGAATGACTCGAAGTCAAATAGTGGGTCCAAGCTGACCACCTGTGTTCTGTTTGATACAGCTTTTCCTATGCTTCTCTCTGTGTTTTGCTTTCTCTCTGGAGATTTCGCTGTCTCTATTCTGCTTGCTTGCTATTCCAAGAGATTTCTCTATCCATGTCCTGCTTGCCTGTATCAGTTCTCCAAGCATTTCTTTTTTCCTAAAAAATTCTCTGGATAATTCATCTCCTGTAGAACACATGTCCAGTCTTTTATTTTACATATCAATCTTGTCATTTACTCCAGGTTTCCCTTTTGATTATCTTGAGTCAGCATTTCCCCCAACCCCACCCCACTCCAAGACCTCAGCCCTTTGATTCTTAGGAGACAGCAAGGATACATTTTTTTCTTAACATTACAAAAGAATTCAGAGATCTGTCTGCCTTTGTTAAGCACAGAAGTTAAGATTGTTGGGTGGAACCCTGACTTGGAATGACCATTTCCACCATGCCTGCATCTGGACTTGCTGTGTCTCAGGCTGACCTTGAACTCAGGAATCTGCCTACATTTGTATCTGCTTATCTTTGTATTTTTCTGACAAGCTGGCTCATAGTGTAGCTACTTCTGTTCCTTTATGTGAAGCCCTTCATACAATTCATATTGCATCCTTATTAGCTGAGAAGTTACATAGTTTCAAAATCATGTATTTAGAGCTCTTTTGCATAACCGTAAGAGCTGTCCTGAAGGTCCCAGTGTTTACCATTTTGCTGAGACACAGCCACACAACCTCCAGTCTTGGACTCTGTTTCTAATTATCATAGAGTTATTAACATTAACAGGGAGGCCATTTTATGGAAGGAAAGAGTCCTCTGCTGCTAGTGGGTCCAGAAAATATGTATATTTCACAAACAGCTCTTACACCCACAGCAGCCTCACACTGGGGCCATGTCCCAAGGTCCCAAGGGCAGGAATCATGTTACTCTGTCTGCACCAGGGCCACATCAGGCTCCACAGCATAATATATTTTTTTTATATAAAACTAGATTCTACATGAGAGAAAATATATTCTTTCTGAGTCCAGATTATTTCCTTAACAGTGACTTTCCATGCAAAGGTCATGATTTCATTATTTTTAGCTGCTGAATAAAATTTCATTCTGTATATGTAACTTATTTTTTAATCTGTCCATCTGTAGATGGACATCTAGCCTGGCTCCACATCCATGGCTACTGTGAGTAGTATAGCATTTTAAACTGTAGGTACAAGTAGCTCTGTGATATGCTGCCTTTAATTTCTTCAGGTGTCCATCCAGAAGAATATCTGGGTAATATGGTGACTGCTTTGATTTTATTCAGAAACATCTATACAATTCTCTGTGTTTATGATAATTTACTTTCCATGTAAAGCTTCCTCTGTCTCTACATCTAACCTATAACTGATTATTTTTCTCGTTGATAGCTATTCTCACTGGGGTAAAATAATATCTTAAAGTGGCTTCCATTTGCATTTCCCTAATGATTAATGATTCTGAACATTTTTTCATATAGCTCTTGGGTAACTTTTGTCTTGTGAAAAACATCTACTCAGTTTTTTATTTTATTAGATCATTTGTTCAATTTTATAAGATTATCTGTTCCCATGCTACTGAATTATTAGTCTTTGGTCTGGAAATTGACGTCTTCTTAGATGCAGAGTTTGTATATACTTTCTCCCGTCCTTTCTCCAAGGTTGCCTCTTGGCTCTGTTGTTTCTTTTGCCATGTGGCAGCTTTTTAGCTTCAAGTAGTTGACTTTATGAATGTCTGTATGGCCATGTGGTGAGTGGTCTCAGTGATATTCATTCTCACCACAGGAGGGCATCTGTGCACAGGCTACAAAGCGATGGGACCAGATGAGCATAAACTGGAAACTGCCAGCCACTCCCCTTTGATAGTCATGAGCTGATTGTCTCGGGAACTTCTTAGTAACATTAATAGTAACATTAATTCTCTCCTACCTACCCAAGTTGAAAACTGAAGTCTACAGTGAAATTTTAAATTATTAGAGTTCTTTTATAAACATTGTTCATGATAAACAGAATGTCTAAATAACCTTGTTTCCCTCCCAGAGTCAAGAAGTCTATAAAGTGTGATCTCCTTTTCTGAGTACCTTGTAAAATAAGTGTCATGCCCCATGGCTTATTAACATTTATAAGATGACAGTAACACCAGACAATATAATGAATGGTGCATGCTGGGATATGTCACAGGTTCCTGCAAGATGTTTCTTTACCTAATATTGTTTACTTGGGGAGAATAGATTTTCTTTTTAATATCCTATAAATAGGCTTTCTTCAGGGTAGAGTTTTTACTAATTCCCCCACCACTACCACCTGAAAAGAGCAGATTATAAAAATTCACTAATACCCATCATGGCAAAAAATGACAAATAAAGTTTTGATTAAGATGATATAGATGAAAAATATTTATTTTAATCAAAATGCATCACTATCTGGATTCTCTGGAACGTTGTTATCTTTCCAGTTATGCTCACAAAATTCATTAGATGGGAATGGAGAGACAGATGGGTCACTGGTTAGGAGCACTGCATGCTCTTTCAAAACAAATTGAGCCCAGTTCCCAACACCTATATGGCAATTCTCAACTACCTACAAGGCAAGAACCCCATACATACACTCATGAATCTTAAAGAAAATTTAAAAGCTAATAAAAAAACAGAAGCTAATATTGGTTAACAAATGTTTTCCAAGTGACAAGACTAGAGCCAGGGAAAGGGTGTTGTTTTAGTAAGAGTTTCAATTCCTGCACAAATACTATGATCATGAAACAAGTTGGGGAGGAAAGGGTTTATTCAGCTTACATTTCCACATTGCTGTTCATCACCAAAGGAAGTCAGGACTGGAACTCAAGTAGGTCAGGAAGCAGGAGCTGATGCAGAGGCCATGGAGAGATGTTACTGGATTGCTTCCTCTGGCATGACACTTATTCTTATAGAATCCAGGACTACCAGCCCAAAGATGGCACTACCCACAATGGACACTCCCACACTTGATCACTAATTGAGAAAATGTCTTACAGATAAATCTCATGGAGGCATTTCCTCAAGGGAGGCTCCTTTCTCTGTGATAACTCCAGCTTGTGTCAGGTTGACACACAGAAACCAGTCAGTACAGGGTTATGTTGAAGTGAGCAAGAGAATGAGTAAGACACGTATGCTTGTCTTGCTCAATGACCAGGTTAGCCACTCCATCATGGGCTGCAATCTCCCCTTTTCTCTACTCATATAAAGGCTAAATGATCCTTCCTCATCCTCTACCAAAAGAAACTTCCTTGGCATTTCTGTCTGCCTAAAGTGAGAAAGGATTCTACCTAGGTTCAGGGGGAGAGCTTACTTGATCTTTGAGATAGTTTTCTTTCCTCTCACAAACCTGAGAAGCCAGGGGGCAACAATTTCTTTTATGACCCTGAATAATTGAAATTTAGAAGTATTCAGAATGATGACCTCATGTTTGTTGTCTTCATAAAGTAATGTTTTAGATGAAATTTGGACCAAGACATTTTCAAATCTCCATTCTATCCGGTTGCACCTTTATGAGACCTCATTCTGTAGTTTTGCTTTCTCTGTAAGTAACTCAAGCATCCCGGTAGAAATTAAAGCATGATCTTGAGGACATGCATGCCTGGTACCTAGGCCCATGGAGAAATCTATTACTGATATTCCGCCAAATGGGCACGTAGTTAAATAGTCTTCTAAACATTTATCTTTGTAGACTATTATAGGTCTCATTCTTGGTAAGAAAAACATCTTTTGGCAATGTGTTATGATTAAAACAGGGACTCACAAACTGATAAGGAAAATTCTGAGGAAAGTGACTGCCAAATGCTAATTCCCAAACAGGACATCACACCTTCTAAGGTCCCTGGGACATCAAGAAAGAGGGATAGAGGATTTGGGGAATTGAAGAATGAGAGATGATGCACAGCTGGGCACTGACTTCTGGATATGACATGACCCAGCAATCACCCACACCCATGCCTGTGACCGCCCACATGAAGTCTGCAAAAAAGGGAGTGGAGCAAGGTGGTGCAGGCCTTTGATACCAGAACTTCGAAGGAAGAGGCAGGCAGTTTTCTATGAATTTAACACCACCCTGATGTACATACTAAGATCCTGTCTCAAAAAAAAAAAAGGAGGAGAAAAAGGAGGGGGAGGAGGAGAAGGAAGGAAGGAAGGAAGGAAAGGAGGAAGGAAGAGAAGGAAAAGAGAAACTCAAGGGTAGAAAAGGAACTACATATAACTTGATAAGAAGGGGGTCAGTAAGGAGTGTGGGGACTGAGAAACAGTAGTGGCATTTAATGCAGTAACAGTGAACTGCATGCATGTATGATACTACCAACAATTTTTAAATTCAGGCTAGGTCCCATGCTCAGGAATAAATGGGCAACCTAAATTGGACTCCATGGATTTAGTGACTTATTTCGTTTTTTCCTTTTGATCGGAGAAAGAAAATGAAATTGGGTGGGTAGAGAAGGAGTAAGGATCTGGGAGAAGTTAGGATATGAAAAAGAATATGATTAAAAATATGCTATAGCCGGGCAGTGGTGGCACATGCCTTTAATCCCAGCACTTAGGAGGCAGAGGCAGGCGGATTTCTGAGCTCGAGGCCAGCCTGGTCTACAGAGTGAGTCCCAGGACAGCCAGGACTACACAGAGAAACCCTGTCTTGAAAAAAACCAAAAAAAAAAAAAATCAAAAAAAAAAAAAACCCCAAGCCCCCCCCAAAAAAAGATGCTATATGAAATCTCAAAGAATAGATTTATAAGGGAAAAATTTTAAATTAAAAGCAAACATTTTTATAACTGCCATGCATAAACCTGTGAAAAACTACAATATTCTGCTTATTTGAAATATTACTAACATTGAAGAGGTAAATAACAGTGAAATAAATACAGGAAGCTGACATTTAGGAAACCATATAAGAAACTCATCTGTCAGCCCTGAAACAAAATAAGTTGCACAGGCCAAGATCAGATTTCCTGTAGGGAGCCGACTTTAAGCAGAAAGCGGCTAGAAAGCAGTGATCATCTTTGCAGCCATCTGGAACCATTTACCCTGATAGAGACTTGGTTTTTCAGCAGCCTACAACAGCTGAGCACACTCTAACAAATATCTTGTTTATCCCACATAGCTTATTTTGCTGTTTAGTGACCCCAGCTGCATAGTGCACATGGTAAAATGTTTTCACCTGTGTTCTCCTGCATGTGCTTATAAATACCCAGGATTTCCTTGTAAGAATATATACAGTCAATAGGGTTAAGAGGATATATATACAGTCAATACAGACAAGAGGAGTCGAAGAGGGAAATAAAGGAGGAACCAGACTTGACTACGCGCACACTCTGGCTTCTGGCTTGCCTCCATTCTTCGAGACCCTGACCCCTTGACCAGAACAGCAGCTCAGTCCTCAACAGTTTGGCGCCAAGCGTGGGGCAGAATGGTCTGCAACAACTTCCCATGCACTTGAAAGCTAGATGAACCTTGTGTAAGGAGATAGAATTTAATTATGAGGAAAATATTGAGGAAAATCTAAACTGGAATGAAGATGGAAATGATACTGAAAAGTAAGTGGGAAATCTCAGGGGAAAGTCTCACCAACAGAGCACAGCATATGGAGAAGAGAGTATCAGAGCACGGAGACAAGGAAGAAGAATTAGATAATTGAGTCATGGATCACAATACCCTTAACTACGTGAATAGAACATACAAGTTGCTCTTGCTCTCTTGCCCTCTCTTGCTCTTGCCTTCCTGCTTTCACTCTCTCCCTATTCCCCTCCCCCTCTATCCACGTGCTCATGGCAGCCTCTACCTCTCTACTCTCTCTGCCTTTCTCTGCCTCTATTACCCTCTTGACTCCCCTCCCCATGTCCTGAATAATCTCTATTTTATACTTTAAAAAAATGAACATATGACTTAGGTAGGACACCATGAAAAGACCAAATCTATAAATTACAAGCATTCAAAAAAAAAATCATTCCAAGACACAGAGAATATTTTTAATAAAAGGCACAGAAGAAATTTTCCAGAATCTAACGAAAGGCACACCCAGGTAGAAGAAGTCTATAGAACACTCAACAGGACCACATCATATTACAGTTGAGTCACCATATGCAGTACAAAGAATGTGTTGAAACTGGAAGAAAGAAGGATAAAAAATCACATAAAAGGCAGTGACATTTGATTAACAGTTTCCGTTTGCAACGGAAACCCTAAGCAGCAGAAGGCATGGGAAGATGTATCTCCAGTTCTGAAAGTCTATTACCACTGCCAACCAGATGACTATGCCCTCCAAAATCATCTACCAAAATTTAATAACAAAAAATAACATGTCATAATAAAAAAAACACACAAAAGGAGTTTATGGTCACCAAGTGAGTTCTGCAGATAAACAATGTAAAAGAATACTGTACACTGAAGAGAAAGATAAACACAACCATGAGACTACAGAGAAATTGTGTTTACCATGACTAGTCGTGAAGCAGCAGATGACTTAGAAAATGAAGCATTGCCTAAAGAATGACAGCAACTGAAATACACAATAATACCTCTGAATATGAATGGTCTCAAGTCCTCAATCAAAATCACAGCCTTGAAGGATGCATTAGAAAACAAGACTTCTATTTTGCTGCCTAGAAAAAAATACACCTTACCATCAAAACACATATTCTCTTAAAGTGAAGGAAAAAAATGAACAAAAGTATTCCAAGTCCATGTATCAGGAATTAAGAAAGAGGCACCACTATTCTAATGACTCACGAAAACAGATGTAAAAGCAAAATTTCTGAGAAGAGATAAAGAAGGCATTTAACACTAAGGAAAGATAAGTGAGGAGGACATATAATTCTAAACATATACATACTGAACGCACTGGCTCTCAGCTTCATAAAATGAATACTACTGGATATAAAGCCACATTTTAATATACGAAGTAAAATTCGGTGACTTCAATAGCCTACTCTTACTGGAGACATGTCATCTAGATCCAAAGAACAGAGAGACATCAGAGTTAAATTATTTCTTAGATCAAATGAATTTAACAGCCATCTACAAAGTATTTCACTCAAATGCTACAGAATACATATTTTAAAAGCAGTCCACAAGATCATCTTAGTTACTTTTCCTGTTGTTGAAATAAATTATTCTAAAAAAAAAAATCAGTTTAAAAGGAAAAGAACTTACTCTGGCTCACAATTTGAGAGTACAGCCTATGATGGCAGAAATGTCATAGAAGCAAGAGATTGAGGAGCTGGCCACATTACTGTTATGTAGCAAAGTTGCTGAGATAGAATTGCCCATCTTGAAGGATACTGATATTCTGCAGAAAGGTAAAACATACCATTCTATGAAGGAATTGGTTAAGCTCAGGAAATGACAACTCAAAGGCTGAGAGGCGAAATAGTCTCTCCCTCCCCAAGAATATACAAACAACATCACCTGCTAAGAGCCACTCACAGACAAGCCGAGCTGCCTGGAAGAGCTCAGACCAACTAGGCCTACTGAACTGACTACAGGTTGGTTCAGTGCACGCTAGGTTTCCATATTTAATGAGCTGTTATGAGTACTACTGGGGTGGGCTTTGATGATGCACCTGCCTTTGAGTTATTTCTACACCTATAAGCAACCCCTCATCCAGATTTCTGATGACAACACCAAACATTCAGTGATTCACAAAATTGGACTTTGGGACTTATTCTTACTTTGATCGATCATGAGTTCCCTTATTTGGAATAAGTAGACACATGCTTGCATATCTCCAGAAATATTGCTACCCGATAATCCGACAGTAGAAAACAATGAATACCAGTGCCCAGCTCATCTTCTCCACTTACACAATCCAGACTTCATCTCAGGGACTCTGCCATCCGCGTTGAGGCTGGGTCTTCTCAGGCAAGTTAATAAAGAAAATTTATCATAGACCTGACCACAGGATAGCATAATTTAGATTAGCCTTTATAAAGACTCTTTTCCCAAGTGACTAAAGATCCTATCAAGTTAAAAAATCAATACTAATCATCACAGTAACTTACTCCAAAATGGCTCCCAAATGAAAGAGAAATTAAATTTCAACAAATATAAGAAAATTGGAAAACCTTCCTGCATTTCTGACTCATCACAATGGAATAAGGCTAGACAGCAACGTGAAATGAAACTGCAGAAAATACATGAACTCACAGAGACAAAACAACTCTATTGAGTAAAAAAAATGAGTCTCTGAAGAAATCAAGAAGGAAATAAAAGTCTTTGAAAACAGAATGAAAGTTAAGGTGCAACATATTAAACGCTGTGGGATACAGTGAAGACAGTCCTGAGAGGGGAATCTCATAGGTTTATGTGTCCACATTGCAAACTCAGTGTGATTTCATACATAAATAACTCAATGACACACCATAAAGCCTTGGATAAACAAGAACAAGCCAAATCCAAGTGCAGTAGCTGAAAAGAAATAATCAAAATCTGGGCAGAATTTAACAAAATAGAAGCACACAATAATAGAAACTAACAAGAAGCAATGAAATAGAAGAGTTGGCTCCTCAAAAATATTGAAAAACCCTTAGCTGAGTTAATTAAAATAGATACAAAGTTCTAAATATGATTTTTAAAAAGTGAAGCATTACAGTACATACCAATGAATCAGAGGATCATAACAACCTATCTTTTAAAAACAACCTACCTTCTCAGTTACTTTTCCTATTACTGCAACAAAGTACCCAACAAGAAAACGAACCCTTTATTTTAGTTAGTGAGACCATAGCAGCAGGAACTGGTCCCGTGTGCATCTGTAGTCAAGAAGGGGGTTACAAATGTTTATGCTCAGGCTTCCCACTCCTTTTGTATTCAGCCTAGTGTCCTGGTTGTCCTACCCACAGCTGTGTCCTATCCACAGAAGTGTCCTTCTCACATCAACTAGAATGATCAAGATAATCCCTGGCACATTCTCCAAGACTAACTAACCTTAGTCTAGATCACTGCTCACAGTGATTCTGGAGGCTTGTGACATTGTTGAATCCAGAGCCTGTAGATCCTCGCTTGGTATTAACCGTCACACCTATATTGATATTATCACACCTATATTTCACTATGATGTCATTGTGTCCATAGGCAGAATGCAATGCCCTACACATCTGCCTTTCTCAGTCTGGTGTTCTTTGCACCAAAGGTGGGTTTTCCAACCTCAAATAACATAACCTAGGTGGGTTTTCCAACTTCAGATAACATAACCTAGATAATTCTTCACAGGCCCATCAAGAGGCTTTTCTGTGAGATTCTAATCTAGACCTGTCAGTTTGACATTAGCCACCACAGGTAGTTAATGCAGACTGAGATTCATCAAAGGCTTATGGCATTATTTATATCTGTAGGATTTCTCAACAACGACAAAGTCATTTGCTGTTAAGGTTTAAGCAGTAAATATTTAATGAAGCTTCCATGCTATATGAATGTGAAAGTTTTCTCTCACATGAAAGTTTTGATGTTTCATAAGTATAAGACCTTTGGGAAACTGTCACATTCTTGGTCTTGCAAGGTTTCTTTCCAAAGTGAATCTTTTGGTATAGAGTAATGCTTGAATAATCATTAAAGGTTTTGCCTAAATCCTTTTTTTCTAAGGTTTCTCTCAATAATTAATTCTTTGATAGTGAATAAGACTTGAACAATTGCCAAGGGCAGTGCCACAATCTTTACATCTGTACAGTTTCACTCGAGCATCAAATTTTTTATGTCTAATTTGGGCTGAATAATTAGTAAAGTTTTACAACATTCTTTACAACTGTAAAGTTTGAATCCAATATGAATTCTGATGTCACGTATAAGCTGAGTAAAAGCTAATGGCTTTGCTACATCCCTAGTGTGAGTAGGGACTCCCACCAGAAACCTTATTTGTAAGTTTTCCAGTCAAAATGTTACAATCACATGTAAAGTGTGTGTGTGTGTGTGTGTGTGTGTGTGTGTGTGCACGTGTGTGTGTGTGTGGTGAAAGGGGGGTGTCCCGAGTGTGTATGAGTGAAGGTGCTCACAGAGTTCAGAAGAGGGGGTTGGATCCCTTGGAGCTGGAGTTGCAGGTGTTTGTAATCCATCTGACCTGGATACTGAGAAATAAAGTTGGGTTCTCTGGTAGAACAGTGCATGCTCTTAACGGTAGAATCATCTCTCTCGCTCCAGATATGAGGCTTTACCTTATAAAGAACAACCAGAACTAACACATGAATTTAATGGCTAGTACTGTCAATGGGTTAAAACATGTCAGCTTATACTATTAACCTGGAATTTAAAAAGCCAAAGTATCTGGTTCATGTGAGTGCAGGGTTATATGTGCTCTGGGGTACATATGGAGGTCATGAGGGACTATGACAGGTCAAAGGAAGAAGTCATAATGAATAAATAAAGAGGTCATAATGAATAGAAACCAAAAGGCCACTATGTTTTACTGCTCAGTAATGACTAGTCAGTAAATACATCCTGTCTGTTCCTATCTTGTTAGCAACAAGACAGTTTGAATATATAAATAAATACCTGATATATATATATATACATACATATATATGTGTATGTGTGTACATATATATATATATATATATATATATACATATGATGTATTTGACATATGATGTATTTGTAGAAATATATATCTGATATATATACTATATATATTATGATGTTTGGGAGAGATGGCTTTAGGAAGAGAGATGGTCTTTTGTTACAAACTCCAATCCAAGGCAATATGAAACACAGAAAGTTGCTTTGTGACAAGGGTAGCAATAAAAATACACTTTTACTTTACTTTGATCCACTATAGATCATGAGTACAGCAGAATAAAGCTTCTCAATGATGTCACTCCACAGTGTGGCTAACAATACCCTACAGTGAAAAGGTCTTAAGATGTAACTTCCTTGAATTACAAGCAGATTTTAGATTTTACTTAATAAAGTAAAAAAGGGTCATAGTTACAAATGCCCTAAATGAAATTTCTGTATTAAAATAGATTTAATAAATGTTTAAAATAAAATTTTACTGTATTTGTGATTTCAGTCTTCCCTTGAGATTAAAATTTTATACTAAAAAGCAGTAATTAGGTATTGTTGTGTTAATCAGTACTGACACAAGTCAGACTGCTGATTACAACATGAAAACTTAAACAAGACCATTGTGTGGGGGGGGGTAGAGCATACAGCATACAAAACCATAAGTAGTATGGTTTTGTGGAGCTGTAGCCATTCACTGTCCTCCAGTGGCAGCAAAGCCTGGGCCCTTAGATGTTCTTAATGTCTTCCATTTATCTTGTCTTCATTCTCCCCTTTGGAATTCCATGCCCTTATAATTAAATACCCAGTACAAGTTCTTTGATCCTGGAGAGTTGAAGAAAGTAATCAGAGTGAGAAAATCCTGGAGAATATAAATCTTGGTTTCTAGTCATTAAATTAGACCTTTCTCCTTATCACCATAACTCCATTCTTGGCCTCCTAATTTTTTGTAAACAGATTTAGTTAAGCCAAAATGGATCAGCCAATGTTTACTATATTGACAAAAATGTATTTGAAGGAGAGTTACTAGAACATAGATAGTAAATGAAAATGGAACTCAGTTCCCCGAGATGGTAGCTTCTTGTTTCCAGAAGATATTTCAAGGAAGAATGATGGGAAACATGAGAGTAGGCATCTAAACAGGATCAACAGGGGAGCAGAAAGGACTCAAAGTTACTATAAAAGGCTCAAGCCACACACTGATTTTTTGGCACCTCCTGTGAGTAGGGACAACAGTCACTTTTGGTGACTGGATCTTCTTTCTTTACCAAATGGTCAATTCTTGGCCCATTCCAAGCAATAAGTTTAGCAATCCCATAGGTAATCCCTGGCACCCTCATTAAATATTGATTTAATAGACCTTAAACTGTATTTAGCTCTTTCTGTTTTGTTTTGTTTTGTTTTGTTTTGTTTTTCGAGACAGGATTTCTCTGTGTAAGCCTGGCCATCCTGGACTCACTCTGTAGACCAGGCTGGCCTTGAACTCAGAAATTCACCTGCCTCTGCCTCCCAAGTGCTGGGATTAAAGGCGTGTGCCACCACTGCCCGCTAGCTATTTCTTTAAAAAAAGAGAAAAAAAGAATGAAAATAATTGGTATGACTTTGGATATAGTCAAAATAAAGTTGTGTCCCTTTACGAACATAAGCACATGAATCTTTAATGAAACACTACACTATTAAACCATATTTAAAAATATTTCAAACAGATTACCCAGCATGTTAGGAAGGAGAACATTTTTCTGGCATAAAAGGTTAATTTAACTTAAGTCACTCAGTTACCTAACATAAGTAGAATCAAGGTGAAAACCAATGGCCACATAGATAAGTGCAAGAAAGAGCACTGACAAAAGTTGAGCATAATTTCTTGGCCAATCCTATCAGGAAAAAAATATGTACAGAAAAAAATTCCAATATTTTGTGGGCATTTACACATTTAAAAACTGCAGCTAACATCAAAATCAGTAGTCAAGGGACACCATCTTTTCCTCAATGATCCCATAAGAGATGGGAATGGCCACTCTCTCTCCTTTTATTCTACGTACGGCTGAAGTACTATATTAACTATTTCTAGATGAAATGATCCCAAAGACTCCCTCCCCCCGCCCCCAGTTTAACTCAGTGAAGGTTCAAGACATAGAAATCAGCATTTAAACTTGTAAGATTCAGAGTCTGGTAAGCAAGCTCACAGGCAGAGAATCAGTAATGATCACGCAGAAGACCCGAGTTTCGTTTGCAGACTTCATCTCAAGTGGCTCACCACTTACAACTCAGGCTCAGTGGGAACCCAGTGTCCCTAGTCTGCATACCTCCACTCACATGCACATGCCCATATACAGACACATGCACACAACTAAAAATAAAGAACTATTTAAACATGTGAAAATTCAACTGCACTTCTTTACAGAAATTGTCATCTGTCTGGATAAGAAATCATCTTATTTATAACTACGTCAGGAAAAATAACAGGAATAAATTGAACCAAGAAAATGACAATGGCTGGATGAAAATTTAAAACGTTGATAAAGGAAATCAAAGAGAATATTAAGGAATCGTACGGCATTCTTTGTTCATAAATTGAAATAATAGTGTCAAAATTTCCACAGTTCCGAAAAGCAATCTACAGCCACAATGCAATACCAATCAAAACACCAATGGCATCATCCACGAAGTGAAATTTGCTCAACATGAGGAGAGAAATGAACCCATTATATCTGGAGATCAAGGAAGATATTGCCTGTGGCATAGCTGGAGCCTGACATGCAAGAGTTGGGTGAGGAGATGTCAGAGGGAAAATGGTTGAGCAAATCCTTCTAGAAGGCCTGCCTGTGCTGCTAGGTTTCATAGAGCAAAAGAGATGTAGGGTTAGCAAGGGTGCATACAGATGTATGCATGACTGCCACAGGGAGGTAAAGTCCTAAATAGCTATTTATCAAATTTTCCATATATATTATATTATTACATATAATATATTATATGTATTATTATATTATATTATTACATATACTATATAAGATATATATAAAGTATATGTATTCTATGTATCTTCATCCCACCTTCTTACCTACAAAACTGACTTAAATTTTGATAACATTACATTGTCTGAAATATCCTATTATTACAGTCAATTAAATACGCTTTAGAAACTAGGAGAGCTTCAGGACTCTGACGGGTGTGTACCTCGTGAACCTCAGTCTGTCTGTCTCGCATCACATCCAGCTCTAGCTTTGGAGAACAGCCTTTAAAAATATCAAACAGTATAACAGTCGGGTCCCCTTTACACACGCAAAGTCTCTGACAACCCTCCACGCATCTCTAAAATAAGCAAAGTCAGTCTTAAATTCCAAAGTCTCAAAAATTATCCAGTCTCTCAACTGAGAGTTCCCGTAAAAATCAAAAACAAATTGAGTATTTTCTGATACCTAGAGTAAGGAATCAAGACACGGTCACAATCAAATCAGAGCAAACCCCAAATTCAGCAGAGTAAAATAACAATGTTTGATGTCTGTAACTGACAGTCTTCTGGGCTCCAAACAGCCTGGCCTTTCCCTGACTCTACCTACATAGCAAAGCCTACTTGTCTTATAATCTCTGGATGGCTCCTGTTCCCCAGTTGCCTAGTGCTCATCCCATGGTACTGGCATCCATGAAATGCAAGAGCCTGTACTGCCAATGTCTGAACATCCACCAATAGCCTCTCTTGGCTCTCTTCAGAGACCTAGACACTGCCACATAGTGCCAAGCCTCCATTTTTATGACCCCCTTCAATCCTGGGTTTTTTTTAGTACAACTGAGGCTGCAGTTTCACCAATCGCCTCTCCTAACCCCTCATAATGGCAAGGCTCAGCTACTCTCCATATCCCCTTTATTCCTTCAAAACCAGTACTATCCAGGAAACTCGCACACTACCACATTCAGCTGCCAATACAAGGTACCTGTACTGACTTCTTCCATACGTTTCCCAGAAACCCATGACCTACGGAGCTGTCTTAGTTGTCACCTATAAAAATTGATTCAGTAAATTTATGATTATTAAGATGTACCTTATCAAACAAATGAGAACAAGTAAAAAAAAATGACTTAAATTGTGTTGAAAATATATAAGGATGCAAGACAATGTATATGCATATAGAAAAACCCAGGGATTAAAATTTCAAAGTAATTTCTGAAAACCATTAAATAACAACAAGATATTCTTAAAAGCACATAGCTGGCCAAATAACATTTTGTGGACTTTGACAATATATTAGGTGATATATGATTTCTCATATGAGAATCAGCATCAAGAGACATAAAGCCAGTATCATGCCACTTTGTAGAAATTTCCACATAGTCAAGTGTGTGTGTGGCATGTATGAGTGTATGGGTTGTGGGGGTGGCTGAGTGTGTGTGGTTTGTATCTGTCTTTTTCAGGAAATGGTATGGTTAACAGTTTCCTATGTAGTATCAACTATTTACCCTTTTTTACTCCAACAATTACTTTCTTCTTACAACCTGAGAATCAACTAGCCAGTTTCTACCTCCCTTCACTGATCAGTCAAGTAACACCCAAATTAAGAGTGAAAGACAAAAATTAAAAATTAAATGATAAAAAACAGATTTATTCAATGTAGCCACACTGAGAAAAGGGAAAAAGAGATACAATAACTTGCCAGTCCATCTTCAGAATCCTATCACAATGTGAGGGTATTATATAAATATAATACATTTACATGTAATATGTATATAATAAATATAAAAATAAATATAATAAAATACAATAAATAGAAGGGAAAAGGGACACACAACTAAGCAGTCCAACCAAGACGTGGTCTACTGCCCACCACAGTCACAGCCGCACATCTCTCCTTCAAGATCAGTCTTTCCAGCTATTATATAAACTAAGTCTCCAAAAGGCACGGCCCTCCTATGGATGCCCCAAGGCTTTTTCTTCTCCCAAAAGGGTCTTAGAGAAATTCTAATTTCTTGAGGGCCACTGTAGCAATAGCTTGAAAGGAGCGTGCTTCTATGAGAATCTAGCAATTCCTGCCAGCCAGGCCAGGTACAGTTTATAAACATGTACATACACAATGGTGCTTCAGATGTTCTCTTAATTCCTAATGTTTATTTGATTGTAAAAGTAGGATATTTCAGTCAATGTAGTAAATATCAAAATTTGAGTGGCTTTTATAGGTCAAAAGGTGGTATGTGTAATGTAATATATATATATTCCATAATATAAGTGGAATATATATATATTCCATAATGTCTATATAGCAAGTAGCCATGCCACCATTTTCAAATATGTATATATGCATTTAGTAAAAACCGATAAACAGTAATACAATTCAAGATTCAGAAAGCTAAGGTATAATTACCCACCTAAAACTACTTAATTCCTAGTTACCACACGAAGGGGATGAACAAGTGTGTAACGTATTGGAATAATATCCTCCAAACACTTTGAAAGACACTGGCATCTGGGATACAGTGATCATTTATTCAAATAATTCTCAGCAGTATACATCTAAAACCTGACATCTACCTCCTTTAGTAAGGTAGAATATTTTGACGTTTATGATAAAATAATGTCCCACAATAAAAACATATACACTACATTATGAACTATTCAAATTTATTTAAAAACGTAAGTTTTACACACAACCTCTATTTTATATCTACTCTATTGCCTCTGAGGAAAAAGAACTATACTAAAATCAATTAGGAACTGGTGTTGTTCTTTTGACCTAGTCTGAGGATTGTGCTAACTTGTTTTCAAACATGAATATGTAAATTTACATAGTAACTAAGGTTTTATCAATAAATTGATATCATTACTGAGTTGTGTGTGATTCTGATGTCTATGATGATTCATTTCTATCACATCTCATAATGTTCCATAACTTATAAGCAATATTTACTTCATTTTTACATCAGTCCATATACTTACGAGATTTGTCACCTACGGTAACTCTCATATTCATTAAGATCTGAGGTATAAGCTTTACTACATTCTATGCTTGAATATACATAATGTCTTCCAGAATAATTACTCTGCTCAAACATATTGAACAAAGTTCCTTCCAAAGTAAAAAAGTGGGTAAGATTTCTATGAAGCATGAGTTCACTGCTGAGGAGTGAGCAGTCAGTAAAAGCCTTCACATACTATCTGCATGTGTGTGCTTCCTCAGCACACATTCTCTGCGACCAATAAAACATGAAGAGGAGTTAAGAGAGCTGCAACACTATTTGAACTTGTATGCTTTCTTTCATGCATGATTTTTTACATTGTATATATGTATAGAACACTTAATAATTAGTCTCCTTTTTTTCATTTCCACAGTTTCTCACCAGTACAGTTTTTTGAGCTAAGCATTAGCTAAGTAATAACTAAAGGCCTTGCCAAACTCCTTGAATTTCTAGGGTTTCAATTCCAATGTGAACCCGTTGATGTCGAATAAGGCTTGAGCTATTATTAAAAGCTTTACCACACTCTTTGCATGCATAGGGTTTCTCTCCAGTGTGAATTCTTTGATGTTTAATTAGGGCTGAATGATTATTAAATGCTTTGTCACATTCCTTGCATTTATAAGGTTTTTCTCCAGTATGAATTCTCTGGTGTTGAGTGAAGGTTGAATAAATGCTAAAAGCTTTGCCACACTCTTCACACGTGTACGGTTTCTCACCGGTATGGATTCTCTGGTGCTTCCTCAGGTATGAAGAACAGATAAATGCCTGGCCACACTCTTCACATTTGTAGGGTTTTTCCCCAGTATGAATTCTTTGGTGTAGAATAAGACATGAAGATTTAGCAAAGGCTTTCCCACACTCTTTGCATGTGTAGGGTTTCTCTCCAGTATGAAGTCTCTGATGATACTTAAAATATGACGAACACCTAAAGGCCTTGCCACATTCTTTGCATTTGTATGGTTTCTCTCCAGTGTGAATTCTTTGGTGTACAAGAAGGCTTGAAGAATTAACAAAGGCCTTGCCACATTCTTTGCACGTGTAGGGTTTCTCTCCAGTGTGAAATCTCTGATGATTCCTAAGGTATGAGGATGATCTAAAGGTTTTGTCACATTCTCTGCATGTATAGGATTTCCCCGCAGTATGAAATCTCTGGTGATACTTAAGGTATGACGAACAGCTAAAGGCTTTACCACATTCTTTGCATTCATATAGTTTCTCAATAGCATGAATCTTCTGATGCTTATGTAGGTATGAAGAACAGATGAATGTCTGGCCACACTCCTCACATTTATAAGGTTTCTCTCCACTGTGAATTCTCCCATGCTGGTTAAGGTGAGATGAACAGTTAAAGGCTTTGCCACACTCTTTGCATTTGTAGGGTTTCTCTCCAGTGTGAATTCTCTGGTGTTGAGAAAGTGATGAGCGAAAAATAAAAGCCTTGCCACAATCTGTACACTTATAGGGTTTTTCTCCACTATGAATTTTTTGGTGCCGAGAAAGGGCTGAGCAATTATAAAAGGCTTTGCCACACTCTTCACATTTATAGGGCTTCTCTCCACTATGGATTCTTTGGTGTTGAGTAAGAGCTGAACAGTTATTAAAGGCTTTGCCACATTCCTCACATATGTAGCGTTTCTCCCCAGTGTGAATTCTACGGTGTTGGTTAAGACTGGAAGAACAGTTGAAAGCTTTGCTACACTCTTTACATTTGTAGGGTTTCTTTCCAGTGTGGATAATTCGGTGTTGTTTAAGATGTGAAGAACAGTTAAAGGCTTTGCCACATTCTTCACATTTGTAGGGTTTTTCTCCGGTGTGGATTCTCTGGTGCTGAGAAAGCGATGTGGGAAAATTGAAGGTCTTGCCGCATTCGGCACACTTGTAGGGCCTTTCTCCAGTATGGATTCTTTGGTGTCGTGTGCGGGCTGAGCAATTGTTAAAGGCTTTGCCACATTCTTCACACTTGTATGGTCTCTCTCCTGTGTGAGTTCTTTGGTGCTGAGTAAGAGCTGAAGAATTGTTAAAGGCTTTGCCACATTCACACTTGTAGGGTTTCTCCCCAGTGTGAATTCTATGGTGTTGGTTAAGGCTGGAAGAACAAGTAAAGGCTTTGCCACATTCTTTACACTTGTAGGGTTTCTCTCCAGTGTGAGTTCTATGGTGTTTATACAGTGTGGAGCGAACATTAAAGGACTTGCCACATTCATCACACTTGTAAACTTTTGCTCCAGGATGAATTTTATGGTGTTGAATAAGAAGTGGGTCCCAAGGAAAGGTTTTGCCACATTCTTTAAAGTTATAAGGTTTTATTCCTGTTGAGTAAAGGTGGACATATCAGTAGAAGATTAACCATAGAGCTATAATTATAAAGCTTATCTTTCATACAGATACTTATACCCCAAGATACAGTTCTGATACAGTTCTAAATGCAATTTACTCTTATATTAATGGGAAAATAGACTTGATTCCATAACTCTATTCATTGCACTATTAGTCTAAAAATAGATAATAAATGAAATAACACAAACTTCCACTGACAACAGTGGAACATTACTCAAAATTTTAAAAGTAATTACTTTAAAGTCAGGAAAATGGCTCAGATGATAAAGGTGTCTGATTCCCAGGGACCCGCATGGTGGAGGGAGCAAACTGAATCCTACACGTTGTCTTCTGTACTACAGATATAAACCAGAAACCCTTAGTAGACACACACACACACAAACATACACACTTTAGGTAGACAATAATGAAATATTTATGATAAGAACAACTCTGAAGGGCAGTATGCTAAATGATATAAACATATTATATAAGACAAATATCTGATTAGAAATACATAAAAATTCTAAAATAGAAAACCTTGTAGAACACAGATTTCAATGGTGACTAGACGAGATGCCCTCAAAAATACACAATTATTTTACTAACAATATGTTTGTTTTGGAGACTAAAGTATTCCTAAAAGATTTGTGGCATATAATTTGAATGTATTGAACAATGCCCAAAGACTGAAGACAGTAAATTTCATGTTACATGTTTTTTAATCTTAGTCAAAAAAAAAAAAAAAATAGATGCTGCTGAATGATTTTTAAAATTTCAAGTTTACCTTTAAATCACAGAAGTTTCAGTAGAGGCAACATATTTATCAATTGTTTATGAAATGATAATAACTTCTAGAAATATTCACTTAGCAGGACAAAATAAGTATTAAGTAACCAATGAGGAACAAATGCACACACCATGAAAACACAGAACTAATAATCAATATATAAAAATGAACATCAATTTTATTGGAACTGGTCACATGGCTTGTAGACATTTTATTATCTTGCGCTGTCCTGAAGAGCCACTACTAAAAACTGTCATCCAATCATAGTATAAAAGTTACATCTAAGAACGTTAGCAACAGACATGAGGGAGGCTTATACAAAAATAAACCACAGAAAATAGAACTGCAAATTAAGAAAAATTCTCAATGAATATTGGTGAGCTACTAAAAGTAGTCTTGTACCTGTGTATAAGTTTTTGCTCTCACATACAGAACAATGCATCATAAGTCATTGGCAATCCGTGTATGGCAGAAGATTGCACAGAAATATACTACAATAATTCATAGAGGAGTCTGGTAAGAGCTTTAATTACTGAGCCTGTAAGTGTAATTAGAAAAACTTATTTGTGGTGATACTGATATGAAGCCTTGACAAATAGGTCATTACAACTGTGTCCAGATTTCTGAGGAATAGGAAACAATGTTAAGTCCTGAATGATCTCTAGCCTACAAAAGGGCATTCTCTAGTCACTGTGCATGCATTCAGACATCACTAGAGAACAAGGAGAGATTTGAGGAAATAAAAGCATGATAAACATCTGTCAGAAAACATCCTATACTTTGAGAGATAATTGTTGAGGTTTGATCTATTGCTAGGCATTGCAAAGCTAAATTTTATACTCTAAGGTCTAGATCTACCAATGACTTCTCAGGTTTACAAGCTTCTGTTGTGCAAACCTTGTTCCTCGATTTAAAACAATTGGTTAAATCATATTGGCTGCAGCCAATCATTGGAGGGATTAGAGGTAGGTGGGTTTGGAGTGACCTGGTTAGAGGAGAGACCAGAAAAAACATGAGGAGGTAAAGGTGAAGGAGGGAGGAAAAGTTGCCATGGGTTAGGTGAGTCATGAAAATGTGGCCCTGAGGGCTGGCCAACTGGGTTAAGGGTAGCCAAAATAAAACACAGTAAGTAATAACTTGGGGCTCTTAATAGGAAAGTAGATTCTAGCAGCATGGGGGGGTAGATATCTACCCAGCTCTTATGCTGTTTAAGGCTTATTATAAATATAAAGGTTGTATGTGTGTTTTATCTGAGAACTGAATGATCAAGGCAGGGTAGAAATCCCTGATCAGGGTTATAAGTTTCTACAACGGGGCATTCTATGTCTGCTCTCTGTGGCACCTCTGGACCTCTCAGTTGTATGCTCCGATTTACTCACTCCCACATACCTGGGTATCCTGCTACTGTTGCTGGTTCCTTCACATTCCAGGGTTCTTTTCTTTGCTCCAGAAATGTGACCAAGTACGGCTTAGGGAAAGCAAGACCTAGTGGAAGGAAAGGAAAACGTGAAGATTGTGTTGTTCCCTAGGACTAATATGCATATTACTATTGTCTTTATAAGGAAAAAGAAAATAGAATAAAAGATGGCAGAAAATAGCTTTTTAAAATGTTTCCTTATAGATAAATCTAATACTTGAAGCTTTACCTCAGAAGGGGAGAGAAGAATCGGAGCTGAAGGGTAAAATATTTTACTTTAAGATGAATTCTCCACATGTGATGTCTCTCAGTTTCTAAAATTCCAAGCAGAAGGAAGGAGTCATACTACCAAAATAATAAAGTTAAAAACACAGTAAGAGCCGGGCGGTGGTGGCGCACGCCTTTAATCCCAGCACTTGGGAGGCAGAGGCAGGTGGATTTCTGAGTTCGGGGCCAGCCTGGTCTACAGAATGAGTTCCAGGACAGCCAGGGCCACACAGAGAAACCCTGTCTGGAAAAACCAAAAAACCAAAAAAAAAAAAAAAAAAAAAAAAAGAACTGTGACAAATTCATTCGCTGTACCCATGACTCCCACTAAGTTTTCCTTAAGAGCAGAAATCTGTGTGAAGGGAGTCGGCAGGATTTCCTTTTCTACTTTATGGAATAATTTAGGAAATATTATTCTTAGTTCCTCTTTAAAGTTTGGTAAACATATTAAGTAATCCATCTGCACATGGGCTTTTTGAAACTGGAGGTTCGCTTTCTTTTATTAACACTTCAATTTTATTGTTTGAGGGAGATCTGCTTAAATTATCTCTCTCACATTGCCCTAGTTTTGTTAGTATATATTATACGGATATCAAAACCAGATAAACGCACAAAAAAAGGAAGAAAATAAAAGCCCACTATCTCTGATGAACATTGGTCAAAATTTCTCAATACTTGTAAAACACTATGATCCTATGGTCATCATCTGAACACCATCCCTCACAGGTAGTGATAGCTCCACATATGTGAGTCAACGGATATAACTTACTACTGAACACCATCCCTCACAGGTAGTGATAGCTCAACACATGTGAGTCAACGGATATAACTTACTATAGAAACAGACTCAAAGACAGAAATTACCTAACTATCCCAATAAACAGTGCTATGTGCAGAAAATTTTACTCTAACTATAACGGACCTCAAGGACTCTTCCAGAAAACAAGTAGAGTTGAAAACTGCTCTCAGCAAAATGATAGAATATAAAAAAATCAGTGTCTTCCTAATGACTAAAAACAAACAGACTCAGAGAGAAAGAAAAATTGGCCATCTGCATGTATAAGAATGAAACTAAGTCCAGATAGACTAGGGATCTCAATTCAAGACCAGAAACTCCGAAAATGCCTGGGAAAAAAAAAAAAAGGGAGTGCTCTTTAATATAGGTCTTTCTGAACAGGACTCTGGTCACTAAAGAAGTCAGATCAACAACTAAAGAACTTGACCTCAGGAATTAAAAACAAACAAACAAACCCCTTCTGAACAGAAAAAAAAAAAAAACTATTAACTAAAACAATATGTGGGATAATGGATGGCAGACTACACCCTGAAGCTACACATCTGGCATTAAGTATCATGAGGAACACACCTGTAAAAAATAAACATCAAGAAAACAACATGATCAAATAACAGCCTCTGAAACTGAGCAGATCTCAGAAGATAAACTAGTGGATGATTTTTTTAAGTGTTTGTTATCCTTAACTATCAGAAAAAAAGTAGATTAAAACTACTTTGAGACGGTATCTTACCCAAATTGAGAAGTCTATCATCAAGAGAAAGAACACAGTGTGAAGAGATGCTGGGGTGTAAACGGCTGTATTCAGTATGAAAATCAGGGTGGAGGATTCTCAAAAACCTGAAAGTGAAACACCCACACCACCATACGACCCAGCTACATCACTCTAGGATATATACCCAAAAGATGCCATCTCCTACTACAGAGATACCTGCATATCCATGTCACTGCTGCTCTGCTCATAACCTCGAGGAAATTAAAGCAGCTTCCACATCCACAGAACAATGAATGGACAATAAAAAATGGAACTGTGCAATGTGCACGTAAATAAATGGATGAGTAAGGTCCATGAAAGCCAGGAAGACAAACGTCTGACGGAGCCGGCAAGCGTGGGTCAGCCTTCTGCGTCTGCCCTGAAGTACCGAAGAGGACTCGAAGGTAGAGAGGGGGCCATCGGAGAGGGACTATCTGAATAAAAGTTAATGGTACAATAGAGATAATGTTACAGCCAGGCAGTACTGGGAGTGGAAAGACTTAAGTGGAGACGGATGAGAGCAGTACCTGAGAGAGAGGATTAGCCAAAATTAAGGATGATAAAGCCATAGAGTATCCTATTACTTTGTAAACTAATTTAAATTATAATTTAAAGGTTTAATGGAATGTATCCTGCATGGATTGATATTACTGTTCTCAAAAGACATAGGGGTATTTGTTTGTTTGTTTTTTAAAGTCCAGCACAGTGGTAGAATATGAATTTTTGCTCAGGGAGTGCCAGAAAGCACCAAAGCAATGTAAACTTTTTCCATTCCTTTTGGCTGCCCAAAAGACTATACCATAATACCCCATAGCTGAAGACATCACCTACTCTAGGACGGAGAGTCATCAAGGTTTAACAGAGCTGGAATACTTCTTCTGGCTGGCCTGTAAAAACAGGCTGCAAGGTTATGTGGAAGCCACTTGGCTAGCAAAGTGCTAGCCAAGTGCTGTGAGCCCTGAAGCTCTAACACCAACCTACCAGGCAAGACATGTCCACGGGCAGAAATGTGCCATGACCATCAGGTGATAAGCAATCACTCATGCATGGTACTGTAAAACTGGCTAAAAGCCTGTGGTGGGGGATCACAGGCCCTCCAGAAATTATTTTACAAGATGAACATGATGTCGAACTGACATCTAAATATTTGTATTTATACATTTATGTTGTCCTCAGTGTTAATTGGCGCAGCTATGGCTTACAGTTGGTAACAGCTGATGTAAAGACATGATTATAACCGGCCAAAGTACTATGAGTAGGTTGACTATTGAGTGACCGACCCTTAATGGGCATCCGCAACAATCCTGAGACTCAGGAAACATCATGGCAAAGGGGCTGGAAAAAAATCTAAGCGTTGGAAGACTGGAAGGAGTGCTGCTGAGAATGCTCTTCTAGACACACACATTCAAATCAACCAAGGTCACTCACACAGGACCTTCACCATCAACATCCCACCATGGGTTGGGCAGGGGCTCAAAATTTCCCCTCCACTCCCCCAGGAGGTCAAGAATGTTCATGGCTGTGAGGAGAAAGGAGACATACTTCTGTGATCTAGCCAATTGGTAAGTTGTCGTGCGTAAGTAAATAACCCCCTACCCATTCTCAGGTAACCAGTCTTAACCAAATGCAGTGGACCAGAACAAAAATACATGGAAGTAAGGCAGGGATTTCATAGGTTGAAGAAACGGGTCAGTGGATAGTCAGAAGATAAGACTGAGTATAGTCAGCAGGCAGTGGTGGCGCACCCCTTTAATCCCAGGACTTGGGAGGCAGAGGCAGGCGGATTTTTGAGTTCGAGGCCGGACTGGTCTAGAGTGAGTTACAGGACAGCCAGGGCTACACAGAGAAACCCTTATTTCAAAAAAACAAACAAACAAACAAGATTGAGTGTCGTCAATGAACATTACATACATGTATAAAATTGTGAATAATTGTTATATCACAAGAATCTGAGACTTAGTGTTAGGAAACGCTAGCTCCATGAGTCCTCTCCATTCTACAAATGGAGTACACTGTTTATAGTGAATTAAGAATTCACACTGAGACCAACACTGAAAGCACACTCAACAGCCGTAAATTATACCCCAAACCCTGGGTTCCATTTCCTGCTCCACAACTCTACTTGCTTTCCTGAAAGCCTGTAGTCATCAGGGACCCCAGGTAAGCTCCTCCCTGCCCCAACTCCCCTGAAAAGTGCATCCAACAGCAGTATTACCTGCCCCCCATACCCTGGTACTGCGTTTCCCACATAACTCTGCCTGATTTCTTGGAGGCCTACTGGCACCAGGGACAACCAGGTAAGACCCTGCTGCAAGCCCCTGCTGGCCTGCCATATCCCCTTAAAACACACCCAAAAGTCTGAAACTTCACCCCACCCCATGGACTCCATTTTTCAGGCCACAACTCTACCTTTATCCCAGAGATTGCACACACATGGGATCCCAGGACACACTGGTACTGGGGACCTCAGAGGCAAGATTAGCACACCAAACTGCAGAAGCCACACAGGTCACAAAAATCCCAAGGGGAGACACCCTACTAGACTTGAAGACTTGCTAGTCAAACAGAACCCAAAACCACTCAGGCCAGAAGACAGAGAGGAAATGCAAACCAATGGGAAAAATACATTCTAAAAACCACCCATCCAACAAAGGTTAAACTCAGAAATTAGCAGCTAACCTATAATAACCACAAAAGCCAGATGGCTAAAGGCCAGCATAACGACAGAATCAACAACAGCCAGGGCAATATGACACCACCAGAGCCCAGCTATCCAATTATAGTAAGTCCTGAATATTCTAACACTGCTGAAGTACAGGAAAGTGACCTAAAACCCAACCTTATGATGATAGAGGCCTTTAGAGAGAACATGAATAAATTTTTTAAATAATACAGGGAAATACAATAAAAACTGTGAAGGAGGTGAATAAGACTGCTCGAGACCTAAAGCGGAAAGAGAAGCAATAAGGAAAACACAAACTGAGGGAGTCCTGGAGATGGAGAACTGAGGTAAGAAAGCAGTAACAACAGATGCCAGCATCACCAAGAGAATACAAGAGATGGAAGAGAGACTCTCAGGCATAGAAAATATGATAGAAGAAATCAAAACATCAAAGAAAATGTTACATCTATAAAGTTCCTGACACAAAACATCCAGGAAATCTGGGACACTATGAAAAGACCAAACTTAAGAATAATAGGAATAGAAGGAGAAGATTCCTAGTTCAAAGGTTCAGAAAATATTTTTAACAATATCATAGAAGAAAATTTTCCTAACCCAAAGAAAGAGATGTCTATACACATACAAGCAGCTTACAGAAAACATACCTCAGCATTCAAGATAGACACTACCTCTGAGTAAAGGGCTGGAAAAAGGGTTTTTCAAGCAAATGTACCCCAAGAAGCAAGCTGGAGTAGCCACTCTAATATCTAAAAAATAGACTTTAACTAAAATTAAAGAGATAGGGAAGGAGACTTCATACTCATCAAAGGAAAAGTCCACCAAGATAACAACTCAATTCTGAATGTATGAATATCTATGCCTCAAATGGAAAGGCACCCACATTAGTAAAAGAAACATTACTAAAGCATAAATCAACATCAAACCCCACCCATTAATAGTGGGAGACTTCAATACCAATTGACAGGTCATCCCAACAGAAAGTAAACAGAGAAATAATGAAACTAAAAGATGTCATTAATCAAATGGTCATAACAGATATCTACAAAATATTTAACCCAAACAAACGAACAAAAATTCTTTCTTCTCAGTACCTCATGGAACTTTCTCCATAATTGACCATACAAAGAAGTTTCAACAAAACAAAAGAATTAAACTAAATCCTGTATCTTATGAGAACACCATGGATTAAAGTTAGACTTCAACACCAACCAAAACAACATAAAGCCTACAAACTCCTGGAAACTGAACAACTCCCTATTCAATGACCACTGGGTCAAGAAATAAATACAGCAGAAAATTAAAGACTGAAGAATTCTATGAAAATGAAGGTGCAAGATACCCAAAACTTATGGATACTGTGAAAGCAATCTAAGAGGAAAGTTCATAGAACTAAGAGCCTTTGTAAAGAAATTGATAACATACTAGCAACTTAACAACACAACTGAAACCTCTAGAACAAAAAGAAGCAATTACATCTAACATAAGTAGATGGCAGGAAATAATCAAACTCAGGCGGAAATAAAAAATAAAATAAGCACAAAGAGAAAAATAATAATAAAAAAAAAAATCAACAAACCTAGAATTGGTTCTTCAAGAAAATCAGCAAGATAGACAAACCCCTTAGCCAAATTAACTAAAAGGCAGAAAATGAAAGAGAGAGAGAGAGAGAGAGAGAGAGAGAGAGAGAGAGAGAGAGAGAGAGATTACCATAGTAACAAAATCAGAAATGAAAAGGGGGAAAAAACAACTGACACTATGAAAACACAAAAAATCATTAGGTCTTACTTCAAAAACCTGTACTCCACAAAATTGGAAAAATCTAAACAAAATCCATTTTCTTGATAGATACAACTTACCAAAGTTAAATCAAGATAATATTTAAGGTAAATATTTGAAGTAAACTGATATCCCCTAAAGATATAGAAGTAGTCATTAAAAGGCTCTGAACAACAACAACAAAAAGCGCAAAGCCATATAATTTTAGCACAGAATTTTATGAGACTCTCAAAGAAATACTAATACCAATACACTTCAAACTATTTCACAAAACAGAAACAGGAAGAACATTGCTCAAACTCATTCTATGAGGCCACAGTTACTCCGATACCTAAACCACACCAAGATTCAACCAAGAAAGAAAATTTCAGACCGATTTGGACCTTATGAGCATTGATGCAAAAATACTCAATAAAACACCCACAAACCAAATCCAAGAACATATCACAAACATCATCTACCAAGATCAAACAGGCTTTACCCCAGAGATTTAAGGACCATTCAATATATGAAGATTCGTCAACATAATCCATCATATAAGCAAACTGAAAGAAAAAATCCATGTGACCATCTCATTATAAGTTGAAAATACCTTTGATAAAATCCAACACTTCTTTATGATAAAAGTTGGATATATCGGGGATAAATGGCACAAATTAAACACAGTATAGGCAGTAGATAGCAAGTCAATAACCAACATCAAATGAAATGGAGAGAAACTTAAAGCAATTCCAAAAAAAATAGGTAAAAGACAAAGCTGTCCACTTTCTCCATCCCTAGTCAATATGGCACTTGAGTTTTAGCTAGAGTAATGAAGAACTAATGGAGAGCAAGGCAATACAAACTGGAAAGGAAGAAGTCTAAGCATCTCTAGACGCAAACGATATATGAAAGTATACATATGTGACCCAAAAAATTCTACCACAAAACTCCTGCAGATAATAGACACTCCCAGCAAAGAGGCTGGATACAAAATTAACTAAAACGATTAGTAGCTCTCCTATATAAAAATGATAAAGATGCTGAGAAAGAAAGAAATTAGGGAAGCAACATCCTTCACAAGAGCAACAATCAAGCAAGTGAAAAACCTGTATGACAATGACTTCTAGCCTTTGAAGAAAGAAATTGAAGACATCACAAGATGGAAAGACATCTCATGTTCATGGATAGGTAGGATTAACACAGAAAAAATGCCCATGTTACAAAAAGCAACCTACAGATTCAACGCAATTCTCATCAAAATTCTAACACGATTCTTTACAGGTCTTGAAAGAACAATTCTGAACTTCACATGAAAAAACAAAACAGGCCAGTATAGCTAAAACAATTCTATACAATAAAAGAGCTTCTAGAGGTATCACTCACCATCTGTGATTTCAAGATGTATTATAAAGCAATAGTAATAAAAACTGCATGGTATTGGCATAAAGACACACAGGTTGATCAATGGTTGATCAATGGCATTAAATTGAAGACCTAGAAATAAGCCCACACACCTATGGACATTTGAGTTTGACCAAAACTATACAATGGAAAGAAGAAAGCATCTTCAACAAATGATGCTGGTCTAACTGGATGTCTGCGTGTAGAGGAACACAAAAGATCCATATCTACCACCTTACACAAAACTCAAGTCCAGCTGGATCAAGAATATCAACACAAAACCAGATACACTAAATCTGATAGAAGAGAAAGTGGGGGATAGCCTTGAAAACATTGGTACAGGAAACAACTTCCTGAATAGAACACCAACAACTCAGCAATTAATAACTGGGACCTCATGAAACTGAAAGTTTCTCTAAGGAAAAAGACACTGTCAAAAGAACAAAATGGCACCCTAGAGAATGGGAAAAGAGCTTTACTAACTCTACCTCCAAGAGAGGGATTATATCCAAAATATATAAAGAACTCAAGAAACTAGGCATCAACAAAACCAAATAACCCAATTAAAAAATAGGGTACAGATCTAAACAGAATTCTCAACAGAGGAATCTCTAATAGCTGGGAAGCACTTAAAGAAATGTTCAACATCCTTAGCCATCAGGGAAATGCAAATCAAAATGACTCTCTGACTCATCTGTCAGAATGGCTAAGACAAAAAACTCAAATGACAGCACATGCTGGGGAGGATGTGGAGAAAGTAGAACACTCCTCCATTGCTGGTGAGAGTACAAACTTGAACAACCACTCTGGAAATCAATTTGGCGATTTCAGAAAATTGGGAATAGTTCTATCTGTAGAGGCAGCTATGCCACTCCTGGGTACACACTTAAAAGATGTTCCACCACACCACAAAGACACGCTCTCAACTATGCTCAGAGCAGCTTTATCTGTAAAAGCCAGAAGCTGGAAACACTCTAGATGCCCCTCAACTGAAGAATGGATAAAGGAAAAGTGGTCTATTTTCATAATGGAATATAACTCAGCTTTTAAAAGTAATGGCATCATGAAGTTTGCAGGTAAATAGATGGAACTAGAAGCGGTTATCCTGAGTGAGGTAGCACAGATCCAGAAAGATAAACAGGTTATGTACTTACTTATGATATTAGCTATAAGGTACAGGATAAGCATGCTATAATTCACAGACCCAAAGAAGCTAAGCAAAAAGGACGGCCCTAGAGAGGATGAATCTCACTGAGTAAGGGAAATAGAATACCCATCAAAGGTAGATGGAGGGCGGGAACTGGGTGGGGGAAGGGCTGGGGAAGGGAGCAGGATGGAAGGAGAGAGAACTAGAATGGGGAAGGGGCATCTCAAGGATATCACAAAAAAAACCTGCAGAATCAGCTGACCTGGGCCCATAGGTCCGCACGGAGACTGAACCGGTAACCAGAGAGCATGTGTGGGATGGAACTAGGGCCTTGGCACATATGTGACAGATGGGCAGCTGGGGCTTCATGAGGGAAGCAGGGGCTGTCTCTGACTACACTGCCCACCTTTTGATCACGTTCCCTAACTGGACTGCCTTGTCTAGCCTCAACGGGAGAAGTTGTGTCTAATCCTACTGCAACTTGATGTGCCAAGGCAGATGGATATACATGAAAGGCCTCTCCACTTGTAAGAAAAGTGGGACTGGAGGACTGGGGGGAGGGGAAGTGAGAGGGAGGGACTGGGAGGAAAGAAGAGAGGGGAAGCTGTGATCAGGATATAAAGTAAAAATGGAAAGTGAAATTAAAAAAAAAAAAAGGAATTCACAGTGGAAGCAATCCTCACCCACGAACACAAGGTGGCTGTAATTCTCCAACATCACATCCCTGTACAGATTCCACTGGGCAGGCTCCAGACATTCCCTCTCTTCTGCAGAGAAATCAATGGCCACGTCCCTGAAGGACAGCAGTCCCTGATATAAAAATAAATGAACAGTATATGTTAATTGACAGCTTACTATCAATATGAAACTAAATATGTAATTAAAAACATTTTTCAGTTTTACACAAGATCAAAGAATAGTATAGTGAATGAGATTCTTTTACACAGTATCATATACACTCTCCATCTTCCAGGGAAGAGAATGGCACATGCCCTACTGAACACATATGGATATTATGTTTCATAATATACAAAACAGAATCCCAGTATTCCATGCACTGTGCTGGTACTGTATACATCTCTCACAGGATGTACCGTGTGCATCTCTCACAGGATGTACTGTGTGCATCTCTCACAGGACAGGTACACTGAGGTAGAGTGACACTTCTCAACTGTTACACATGAAATGAGAATGCAGATTCCGATACAACAGACCCTGCCTATGTCCTGAGTCTAGGAATATGTACCCTCTTCAGGACTGAGTACCCAAGGAGGCAACAATAAGGGAAGAATTTATAGATAAAAAGGAACTGGAAGATTTTTTTATACAATTAAAAAATATAAGTACAATGCTTTTTAAATATTTAAAACACATTAGATATCATTGTAAAGTTTTCTTTTGGTTTTTCTTCTTCCCCTCCTCACTCTGCCCCATCTAGACAAGTATTCATGTATGTGTTGGGGAGATACGGAAGGGATCAAAGAGTGCAATGTACAGAAGTCCCTAGGTTCTTTCTAGCTAGCAAGTCACCTCTCTACCACTGTAAAGTCAACCCAAGGCTAAACTGAAGCATCATAAGACATAGATACATAGACTCTGGAGCCGCCTGAGGGGAGAACCTGAGCCCATGGTTGTTCTGAATTAACACTGAGATCTCATCATCTCAGAGTATCCACCTTGTCATTCATAACATTGAGATCTCATCATCTCAGAGTATCCACCAAGTCACTCATAACACTGAGATCTCATCATCTAACAGTATCCACTATGTCATCCATAACACTGAGTTCTCATCATCTCACAGTATCCACCTTGTCATTCATAACACTGAGATCTCATCATCTCACAGTATCCACCTTGTCATTCATAACACTGAGATCTCATCATCTCACAATATCCACTATGTCATCCATAACTCTAAGCATGTCAACTATAAAAACAACTGAGGTACACTAGGTCAAGTGTACACCTTTATGGAATTCACTTCAGTCATGCCCTTTGAAAATATTTCTGCTTCATACTGTGCTAAAGAATACTCTGTACAGTTAATGTGCGCAGAGTCAGGAATTACAGAACAAACGTGTTCAACATGGCAAACAGTAAACGTTCGAATGAGAATGGCTCCTAAAAGTTCTTATGTCTGAATACCTGGTTCCCAGTTAGTTCTCCCTCTCTCTTCTTTCCTTCCTCTGTCTGTCTGTCTGTCTGTCTGTCTGTCTGTCTGTTGTGTCTTCAAGACGTTACTCTCAGCTAATGCTCCAGGACCATGTCTGCCCACCTGATGTCATGCTCCCTACCAGGATAGTCATGGACTCTGACCGTCTGAAACTATAAGCCCCAAATAAACCTTTGCTTCTACAAGCCGCATGGTCACAGTGTCTAATCACAGCAATAGAAAAAAAGACCCAAACTCAGAGATAGCTCTGTCGAGAGAGACAGAAACACTTGTGATTCAATTCAGACCAGGAGTTTTAGCCCTAGCACACATTCCCATCTCTGTAGCTCACAACGGACTCAATACCCACTTCTCTATAGTGAGAAGACCATTATAGTGCAACTTCTAACCATGCTTCCTTCGTGTTTTATTTTAATTGGATATTTTAGAGTACCATACAAAAATAATAGATTTTTATCATAGCATCCTCATATACAGGCCATGTGTTCACTGAATTCATTTTCCTTCCCAGTTCTTCAGTAAAAAATGTAAGTAGTTTTAAAGTTTTCTTATTCAAAATCTGAGTATCTTCAACTACTTAGCAAAGTTAAGCAGAAGGTACACAATCATCCATGCATGAGCCCATAGCTTATGCCACTACCGTGTAGATCAGAGTGGTTGTGGGGTACATTTACTACAGTGGCAAACCTATAGACTGATATGCCCAGCAGCCGTCCTGAATAACCTCCTTCTTTCCAACTGGCTCCCTTCCTTCCCCCAGTTAGTTCCCACTTATTTCACATTCTATATGTATTCCACCCATTGTGTATATAGATCACATTTCCTTTGGCCCTCTATGCTGAAATTATGTGGCTATGGCCAAGATTTGCCAGTCTTAGGACACAAAGAGCAGCAGGTTGGCACACCCATGCATCCAGCTCCCAGCTCAATTCACATGTGAAAGGAACTGAGCTGTGGGGAAGCACTGGAGAATGCAAAGTCTTAACACTGAGCCCAGTGTAGTCCACAGGTCCACCAGACAGTATCAGTCACTTCCCACTGTTCCTTGTCTTGTTTAAGAATGCTCAGTCCTAGCCGGGCAGTGGTGGCACACGCCTTTAATCCCAGCACTTGGGAGGCAGAGGCAGGCGGATTTCTGAGTTCGAGGCCAGCCTGGTCTACAGAGTGAGTTCCAGGACAGCCAGGGCTACTCAGAGAAACCCTGTCTCAAAAAACCAAAAAAAAAAAAAAAAAAAAAAGAATGCTCAGTCCTATACACTTACTATTTCCCAGCACCTATGTGATCTGTCTCCTCTCTATCTTTTTCACAGCAACAAAACAACTACTGCCAAGGCCATCAAGGTTTAGCTAAATAAACTGGTGCCAGAATAACTAGTTCTTGGTTGTGGTCCTTTTCAGTCAAAGCTTCATACAGATAGGACACATGACCCCTACAAGAAGACACTGAATTATTAATAAGGCTGAATTAATCTTCTAATTACACATGAGACTATTTCTGGTTGTCACAAATGAAACAGTTGGAATAATCAACAGTAAAAGATTACATACATACTTTTGAAGGAAGATGAACTTCATTGAATTAAGTCTCATGTACTTACAGTTTTCACCGTTTACCCAGTCCATGGTCTAGGACAGGGCTTTACTATAATCTATTAAGTTTAGACTATTTTCTCTATTTGATTGAGGGTACTTGATTAAGTTGGCTACAGCTGTCTTATCTTTTTGTTGTAGTAGAAATTTACTAATAGACACCACACTATGGTACTGTGATCTGAACTCAGAACACACAGAATTTTGTTAAAAACAACAACAACAACAAAAAAAAAAAACAATCAGTAACCGCATTTATGCCTCTGTGAGGTCCTGATGCAACGCCAAGGCCATCACTGTGGATAGAAACTCTAGAATTGGTCTGCTCAGAAAAGTGACGTCAATTAGTGTCTGACGCATGTGCTATTCTGACTTATTAATCTGGGCTTAAATAATTTAGGTTACATTTTTTTATCTCCAAAGTCACTTCAATCAAAACTTTTAATACAAAAATAAGATTATTAATCCTAGATGCCTGAAGTAATTTATAGGAGATTAACATGTTATGACTCTACATGGGGCTTCTTGTTTTATTACAGTTTTTCACAACTTCTTCACAGTGAAGTCACTGTCACTGACTGGAAGACTAAAGGTAAACTGGAGACTATGTGCAGAAAGGAGAATCTGAAGACTCTGGATCACAACCCTTTCCACTCATGAATCCACTGAGGAGAGAGAACTGCAAACATCTATGAAAACCCTGAGTGGGACTGTGACCATACACCTCCTAGTTCGAGGTAACAAAGCAGCAACAACTCAAAACATCCATGTTCCCAGCTCCCAGGTACACAGCCAGACTTTATGGAGCCATTTCCTCAATTGAGGTTTCTTAGTAACCCTTGGCATTCTAACCTGAGAGCCAAAATGCTACACAAAGATACAGCAAAGACACCCCTTTGAGAAAGTCACACCCATGCTTCCTGAGGTGCTGTATTCTTTCCCTGACTGCCCAACTCTCTGTTTTAATAAACTCCATCTCTGCTTCATACTGGATCATCCCAACATCATTTTCTATGACAAAGATCAAAGAATCATCTTTACGTGAGTGGAAGTCCCTAGTAGAGTAAGAAATGCCATCAGGCTATTGGTAGTAGTTCTTGGTTGTGTTACTTACTATGCCACAGATGAAACGAGTTACATTTCCCATCTCTAAGTACATTGACCATAAATACCTCTGCACATCAACAAACAATTTTAGCAGAATACAGTCAACACTAATGCTTCACTCCTGGGACACAGTAAAAATGTAAGAAATATCTCCATACTATATAGTTTATTCTGATCTTAACATTCCACTTGTATGCTTCCATCCCTATTATATGCCTTTCTTCTCAATATAAATTCTCTGGTTATGAGACAACTTAAGAAATCCAAGTTGGGTTGGGGATTTAGCTCAGTGGTAGAGTGCTTGCCTAGCAAGCACAAGGCCCTGGGTTCAGTCCTCAGCTCTGGAAAAAAAAAAAAAAAAAAAAAAAGGAATCTAACAGTTAATGCACAAACAACACCCACACACATTATAAATGTCACATGACACTGTGTCTTGATCAATATTGAGCTATGCAGCTCACTGATAATTACTTATAAATTAAAACACATAAATAAATGATCATCTCCAAATTTCTTTCCGACATCTCAAATTGTGTTTCCATACCCTGTGGAATTCTGCCACTTTCTAAACAAATTAGTAATTAGGTCCTGTCTTAACCAGTAAGTTAGGGTTTAACAGTCATCTGAAAGAATGGGGAAGGTTTAAGGGGCAAGTCACAAAGGAAGAAACAAAGTAACAGATGGCCATCTTCATAGGACACAGAGGAGTAAAGACACAGAACAGAAAAGTGAGCAAGGTTCTCCACACCTGTAAAGCCAACACAAAAAGTCCGGAGGAACAGAAGTTAAAGACACTGTCAGCTACATAGCCCGTTTCAGGGAAGCCTACACAAGAACCTGTCTCAAAACCCCCAAACAAACACAAAAGAATGGGAATACGTAGGGAGAAAAGGTAGCTATGGTTACCTGCATAACACCCAGATCAAGTCAGTGAAAACTTCAACACGGGAAGGGGGGGGGGGGGCTCACAAGGCCGCACCCTTAGCTAAGGAGCTGTTGGAGTTGATGACCACTGAAAAAGAGATTCGGGTTTTTTGCTTGGAGGTGTGGCCAGTGAGTGTCCATATTCTAGGGGATGTCCTGCACCTGCCCCCTATCCTCAGGCCCCATACACACAGGTATGCACACTAGAACAACACTAAGTAGACTCAGTGGGTTATAAAACAAACAAAAACAAAACCACCAAGACAGGAAATTGGGAGGGGAACATTTTGGGAGATACCTGGGACTGCTGAAGTGGGGGTAGTAGGGGTGGATTTGATCAAACTGCATTGTATATATATTTATTAAATTCCGGGTAACAGAAGGCATCGAGACAGTGTCAGCAGTGAGGGCATGCTTCCACACCTCCAGAACAGGCTGACAGCAGATGCACCCTGCCAGGCGCGATACTACACCTTCCACCCTTCTCCATTTCAAGGCTACCCAGCCAGCTCCCCTGGCCCAGAAGAGCAGGACAGGCTAGGGCAGCGGCAGCTTAACAGAGCGGCCACTCCCAGCTCCATCCTCATCACCCTGTCCAGCGCTAACCAGCACCGGAATGGCCCAGCCTCGGTCACCACAGCACCTCCCATTCAGCTTCTTCCCGCCTCCTACCAACCCCAGGTCCGCTCCCTCCATGGCGGACCCGCCCACGCCGCAACGTCCTCTGTCTGCGCTACATCCTGGGACCAACCTCCATGTCAGAGATGCTACCCGAGCGCCCACAGGACCCGACACTGGCCCAACTTTGGAGAAGGCGGCCAGAGAGCAGAGACACACAGGCGCAGAAGAAACACGGAAGCGCCCTTCCCAGACTCCCTGTTCGTGACGTCGCCGCGGGCGAGACTACATTTCCCACAATTCTCTGAGAGTTTCACGAAGTCACTGAAGGTAGTTTGAAACCTTCCAGAGTTACTATCAGGTCTTTTGCAGAAGAGAATGGGTAGAAACAAGCCACTTCAGCAGGTGGATAGCCACAGGGAGTCAGGATGCTGCGTTTAGCCGGGCAGTGGTGGTGCACACCTTTAATCCCAGCACTTGGGAGGCAGAGGCAGGTGGATTTCTGAGTTCGAGGCCAGCCTGGTCTTCAAAGTGAGTCCAGGACAGCCAGGGCTTTACAGAGAAACCCTGTCTCGAAAAACAAAAAAAAAAAAAAAAAAAAAAAAAAAAAAAAAAAAAAAAAAAAAAAAGAAAAGAAAAAGAAAGAAAGGAAGGAAGGAAGGAAGGAAGGAAGGAAAGAAGAAAAAAGAAAAGGATGCTGCATTTAAAATCTCATTTTCAAAATGAGATGTTTCAGTATGAGTTGAACCTTTGACAGCAGTTTTTATTAGGTGTACTGGATACTTTGGGTCCATATATTGTGATTTTAAAACTCGACCTGCTTACTACAAAATATTTTAAATATTAAAATTTTGTCCCGGGTTCTTTATACAGATATTCAGAGACATATTTAGTAAGATCCCGTCTTTTAATAATGATGGCCTTTAGCAGTGGGGAAGCTGAATTATCCAGCTGCATATCCAGCAATCTAGCAGCAACCCAACAGAACAAAGGAAATTTCATTTTTAGTATAGATCAGAGGGGAAACCTCGAGTTTATCAGATTAATGGCGGCTCTGGGCCTGATTTAAGGTTGTAATTTGGAATTCTACTGTACTACCTTACCTAGGTGATATTATACCTAGAAATTTAACAACTGAAAGATAAAATTAAAAAGCTGATAGCTGTTCAGGGACTCTGCTATCTGATTTGAAGTGCTGAGATCAGTCTATGCCTAATTAATAGTTACTCCATCTTGTGTAAAGAGGGGTTGTGAGGCTATGCTGTGCCCTAAGAGTCTTCAGGGTGGAGAAGGATGGACCAGAAGTGGACATGTGACATCTATCAGGCTGAATGTCCCTCCACATTAGACTTGATCTAGCATGGTCAATTCCCAGTATGTTCCCTGATCCTGTTGTGAGATCCAGCACTACTCAAACACCAGGTCAATGCAGATGACAAAAAATTATTGTAATCAAGCCACTTCTGATTGATCAGGGCCACAGAACAGACTGAAGAGCAGAACTGCACGCCCTCTCCCCCAGCCATAATGTTATCAATCTTTTAAGCTTGAAAACCATAAACATCTGTGCCAAGTTACGTTTTTACCACCAGTCAGGATTTAGGGATAGGAGACTTCTTGGGAATATGTGTTTGTGGTACACTAATCCTGTTTCCACTGGTTGGGTTATTCAACTGTAGTGGGACAATTTGCCTAGAATTCATATCTCAATTTACCAAGCAGGATGTCAGTTACCTAGGGAGGTCTTGGAAATTTAAACTTTCTTTGACATCTATTCAATATAGAAATTTTATTCAAAATAGCTTCATTTTGATTCTTTCTTACAATCCTGAAACCGATCTCTGTAATAGTGTTTTGAAAACCAAGGGTATCCCCTTTGAACTTCTCTTGCTACCCCCTATTCAGGACAGAGAAACAATTATACCTTGAATACAAAGCCTTCAGAATTATGTTCTTGAGAATATAAAATGGACTAGATGATGATCCAGGGGAGATGGTGGGGATTAGGCAGGCTGCCCTGGCCATTTAGGAGAAACCATCCCATTTATATCAGGGACTTGGCCACGGATGTTAAATATTGTACGGAGGACCCCCCAATGCAATAACAGTCACAAGACCCATCAAGACCATAGGAGGGTTCTGAGAGATCTTACTAGAGGAATTAAGGAGTCAGTCACCAGATACCAAATCATGAATAAGGTCATTGATATTTCACAGAGAAAGGAGGAAGATCTGACCAAATTCCTGGAAAGGCTGAGTAGGAAAAAAATCCAGTGACCGTGACCACCAAGATAGAAAAAGAATCAACTTAAAAATTCACAAGGAAGCACATAGTCCCTGAATAGCTGAAGAAACCTCTAGTAGAAGAAGCACTGTTGGAAGTGACACAGTGACAACCCCAACTTACGTTACAGAGACATAGTAACAAAGCCTGCAAGGCATATCACAGAGACAGACGTTTAAACCGGTGGAATAGATTACGAGACCTCAAAACAAATCAGATGGTGACAGTCCCAGTTTTTGACAAATCTATCAAAAACACGCACTAAGGAAAAATATCTCTTTAACAAATGACACTAAGAAACCTGGATTCCACAGACCAAATGCAAGTAGATCCACAGCTCTAACCCTGCTGAGAAAAATCAAACATCTTGTAATTTATTCCATCTGGTTAAAAGTCTGTTTCTGTGATATGCCTCGCAGGAGAGACCTGGCCAGAGCTGGCAGAAGATTATACCAGTTGGGCAGCCTTCTGTACTTGAGCTGAGGGGACAACGATGGCTTCCATAGACACGTGCTGGCCTGAGGAACCATGTAGACACACAGAAGTTCAAAGGGAATATTTCCCCCGAAGCTGCAATAGAACAAAAAGTCCTCCAAACCTATGAACTGGTAAGGTATTAAGTTTTAAACTGGTAATTTAAAGTCCTTAAGGAGAGAGTCAGAGATCAAAAGGAAACATATTTTCCATGTTAAAAGTGAGAGACACTACAGCAGAAGGTACCTGGACCTTGAATAGTCCCTGTTTTAGTTGGCATCATGGAACTGGTTACAGTATGTTCAGTCATGATCACAGCTTTCTGTGCCCTCTCTAAGAAAGTTCAGAACAGCTGGGCTGTGGTGGCACACGCCTTTAATCCCAGCACTTGGGAGACAGAGGCAGGTGGATTTCTGAGTTCGAGGCCAGTCTGGTCTACAGAGTGAGTTCCAGGATAGCCAAGACTACCTGAGAAACCCTGTCTTGAAAAACCAAAAAAAGAAAAAAAAAAAAAAAGTTCAGAACAAAGCAAGACTTAGGTAAGGACTGAGAGATAGAATGCTAAATTACAAGCAGTAACAGAAAAGGGCTCTTCCCAATAGGGAAAAGGAAACTGGTGGCAGCTGGAGCTCAGAGCTGATGGCTGTGAGATGTTTCTCAGCTCTTTCTGCTAAGGGCCCTCCAATACACCACTAGTCCCAAAACTTAAAATTTTCTTGATTCTTTGCTTGATTTTTTTTTGTTTGAAAGTTTTAGAAAGAACATTTTTCTTGTTTGGTATTACTAAGACAGAAGGGTTTTAAAGATTTCAAATAAATCCAGAATATCACTATAGTTCAAACTTGTTGTTTTCTTATAAAGAGTTCCAATGATTTGGAGTTGAGGTGCAGAAGTGGTGGTGGCATTCGCCGTTAACCCCAACACACAGGAGACAAAGGCAGGCAGATCTCGGTAAATTCTAGACAAAGTGGTCTACACGTTGAAGTCAGGGCAGGACCCACAACTGATAAGATACATCGATTACAAACAACAGTCTAAAATCCAAAACCACACATTTTTTTCCTTAAAAGTGCTATATATAGGTCTTTGCTTAGTAATAAATAATAATTTCCTTAGTGATCTAAAAGATAAATACACATCAATCTTAAGTTTACATAAAGAAAAGGAGGAATATAGCTTTATTTAATCCACATAAGGTATACTTATTTCAATTTGAAAGATAATGATTTTTCTGTTGCCAAAAAGAATGTTGCCCTAGGAGAGATATATTCTACTAGTCAATGTAAGGTCCACCGAGTTAGCGTTGGGACAGGGTTGTTTTGCTTTTATGCAACAAGAAGAGAAAAGCTATGTCTTCCAACGAAAATATTAGAAATAAGATATAACTGGAGAAGACCCCCTGAAGATTTTGGCTACGGAGAGACAGAGGGAGATTAGGAAGATCAATAACACATGTAATATATATGCTGATTCCTCTTCGTGTGAACAGCTTTGAGACTGGCTGAGCCATGAGTATCTATATACAGTCAATAGGTTGTATTGACTACAAAATCCTTTCGACTTATGCCATTCTCTTGAATGGCATAGATAAAAATTTATATTGCAAAGCTAGGTGCTTCCTCTCCCACTGAGGCTGGGCTGCCTTGTCTATCCTCAGTGAGAGAGGAACACCTAGCTTCACAGAGACTTGGAGAGGGGGGTGGATAACTAAGAGGGCCCACCCACTTAGAGGAGATGAGGAGAAGAAATGGAGGATGGGGGAAGAATTGTGGGAGGGGGTAATTGGGAGGGGGGGCAGTGAGCAGGATGTAAAGTGAATAAGTAAAAACATAAAATTATGGCTGGAGAAATGGCTCAGTGGTTAAGAGCATTGACTGCTCTTCCAGAGGTCCTGAGTTCAATTCCCAGCAACTACATGGTGGCTCACAACCATCTGTAATGGGATCCAATGCCCTCTTCTGGTGTCAGAAGACAGCAACAGTGTACTTATACATAAAATAAATAAATCTTTAAAAAAAAGTAAATTTAATTTAATTTAATTTAAAAAATAAACAAAATAAACACTTAAAAAATTATATTGCAATTTGCTTACAGTCCAAACTAGCTTAAGAAAAATACCTTTCACCTGCTCAAAGAACAAGGAATCTTCAGTAACTGATCTGTGGGCCTTGCACATTCCATACATATATTAATACAGAACTGTATATTACTTGTGAGACTTTTATGTCCACAAAAAAAAAAAAAAAAAAAATGACAACCAAAAACCCAGCCCTAACAAGATACCTCAGGGATGCTAGAGCACCTGAACCTGCCTCCGAGTGCCTCGATGCTGTTTCCTCAGGAGTCATACTCTGTAATAAGAATAATGAAGCTTCCAGAACAGCTTAAGGAAGATGTTGACCCCAAATGACCTCAGTTCATTTGGCCTTTCGGACTGATCCAGCCAGGACTTCAACTAAACCGGGCACTTTCCCATCCCACAGAGACTCAACAACAAATGATACAACTACTTCTCCCAGGACTTGGCCAATTTCACAATTTTCTTACGGTCTCCAATTTCTTAGAAGCCCTAGCCCCTAAACACTAGGAAGCAATTTTAAGAGAACAGAACATGCTGCCCCATTCTCAAGAGGTGGGATGGATGATTTTTGGTTGTTCTATGGAATGATAGATGCTTGTTGTAATACAAGTTATTAGATGGTGTTGGCTCAGGAACAAAACAATAGGTTAAACTCAGGGTTTCTCCCTCTTCTTTTCTCTATTCTTCTCTTTCCTATGTAGGGGGAGTGGGTTTGAAAAGAAAAAGAGGATATGGGAAATATCATAGGAAAGAGTGGGGATTTAGGAACATTATAGAAATAATAGGAGAAATAGATCATTGAATCTACTCTTAAACCGAAAAGCATTTTATAGCCATGTTGCACAAATATAGATCTTTGTATATTGGTTCAATATTGAGATAATATTTATGTTACACTGGTGTAGATCTTGTATGTGGATACAAAATTGGGGTTATATTTTGCTACAACATACTATATATATGTTTTCAACTTTTATTTGAGGTATTGTACCTAGGTGATTATTTAAAATGCAATATTAAGTTTGAGTTCTTTTAAAAACTGCTATTACAACACATTTAGGATATTTTAGAAATATAAGTTAATAGTCAAACTCACGGTCGTGTTCGGCACCAGACTAGTTCATCAAAATATATATATATATATATATATATATACTTCCTAGGTTGAACAGATAGTAAATAACTAAACACAATTTGCCTATTCAAATATGTTATTAGATAGATGGTCTTCAAAACCCTCAGAGATTACCGTATTGATTACAGAATACCGTAAAGTTGTTCTTACTAATTTAAGGCCTTTTTGACACCGAGACAGTCAGCTCTACGCAGTACCCCATTAGAATTGGAAGATGATGACGACCATTAAAGAACCTCCGTTTGGAGATGGCTTCAATTACAACAATCGAGCCACTGGGCAAAGAAAATGTGCTAAATTATCTGCAGACAGAATGCTGTTCAAAATGAATAATACTTGAGAGGCAGTTAAAGTCCATTGCCAAACCCTGCCAAGACAGGGCAAACAAGTCCTTCATAATTCCTGCTTCACAAATATGTTTGTCAGATAAACTGATCCAAAAGGATGAAGACAGATGCTCCATTACAGAGAATTTTGGTGACTGTCCTGCCAGCCAGCTACCTGACAGTTCTACAATTTTGAAAGTTGCTTACCTGTGCTTCCTGCATACTCAAGTGTCTGATGGGGCTGAAGACTAGATAATCATAACCTCACAACTAACTCACTTTATAAAGGATCTAAGAAAATGTTTTAGGGTCTAGGAAGATGTTTTGAAGTTGGTAATTGCATGTTATGAAAATTAGAGGATTTAAATGCTTACAGGGGTAATGAAAAAGATTTAAACACAGAACTCTGAACTCACCAAGATAGGATAGATAATAGAATACTGTCTGCTAAGTTGCCAAATACAAATGGACTGGACATTGTGAATGTAATTAAATTATTACACCACATATTTCAGAATTGTTTCATATTGTTCTGTACATAGTTTGTTATTTTAAGAGAAAGAACCTTTTTATTTAGGCAAAAAAAAAAGCAATGTTGGGGTTGGTCTGGTGCTGTTATGTATTCAAATGCTAAATACTGGCCCCCAAGATCTGGTTGCCCCATGATGAGCAAATTCTCACAAACATCACTTTTTTTGTGCAAACCTTACTTTCCGAGTTAATTGGTCAATAAAAGGCTAAAACCTATGATTGGGCAATAGAAAGGCAGGTCTTGAGGATAGACTGAGTGGTCTCAGTAGAGACCAGAAGAGAAGAAAGGTGATCAGGAGGAGACTGGCATGTGAGATGGACCATAAGCAAATGGTCAGGAGAAAAAGCAAGTAACAAGAAACATATGACTAAGATGTAAATTAGAATAGCTGAATACCTGCCCAATCTAGGTTCACAGCTTGTAAATAAAATATCAGGACTGTGTGTCTTTTATCTAGGCTATCTAGAACATATAATCATATGTTCTTTTACAAAATAGAAGTCAAAAAAGGGCATAACTTTATTTGTATAAAACACATGAAATAAAAGTAATTATAAGTGAATGAATGATATAACATTAAAGATAATATGCTACAAATTACCTGAAATACATTAACATTAGGAACAGACTAAATATCTCACAATAAGTAATTAAAGTAATAAGTAATTAAAATGCTGCCTAGGTCCTTTATGTTCTGATTTGTTTTTTTGCTTTGATAAACCCCATGGCCCAAAAACTACTTGGGGAAGAAAGGGTATATTTCATCATATACATTATCATTGAAAGAATCCAAGGCAGGTACTTTCAGAAACCTGAGCAACGATCATGGAGGAATGCTACTTTCTGGCTCATTCCTAGTCTCATTTCAGGGACCTTTCTTACACAGCACAGGTCCACAGCCTAGGGATGGTATCGTCCACAGTGGACTGGACCCTTCTACATCAATTGCACTCAAGAAAATGTAACAGTCTCACTCGCAGGCCATCTGATAGAGATGATTCTTCAGCTGAGGTTCCCTCTTCCTAGGTGTGTCAGGTGGACATCCAATATTAGCCTTCACACCTCACTACGGTAGTTTTTCTATCTTAGTTTAAAAAAAGAAAACTAAAAACTATGTAAAACAGTACAAAAAAAACTTAGTTAAAAAAAGAATGCAATACTAAACACAACACTGACAATACATTAAGAGCATCTTATTTTTATTTACAAAAGTTACTAAACTTCATATTCTAATAATGTATCTAGGATCTTTGGGGGAAAAAAGACTCTGAAACCTCAGGACTCAGTCTCCTTCTTCTGATAAAATCACTCGTTGTAGGTGATCTTATCACTTTTCAAAGTTGAGCTTATACTTTCAATTTATAACATATTGATGTCCTCACAAACTTTATCTCCACGATTCCAAAGTCTATAATGAGTTTTTATATCACACCAAACATTTCTTGCTAAGTCCAGAGTTCTGTATTAATTCTGTAGGGATTACTAAATGCTGTACAGCTCCTGGAATTTGTCTCTTATAATAGATAATTTTCTCACCTCTCTTAAGATCTACATAATGGGCAAAGTGTGGCAACACTGTTTCCACAGTGCTGTTTACTGTACCAGGTTAGTTTTCTCACTTCTATATATGTGTCAGTGTTCCTTCCCAAGTCATTTTGCATGTAGAACATTTGGGTATAATTCACTCATGGTTAATGAGCAGTTCCTGCATTACCTGCATTTGTAGAGTTTCTCAAAAAATGTTGATGTCATAGGTATAGAATGCTCAGCATGGCCATCTTCTTCACCATGACAAGGTCTCTCCAGTATGTAATGGTGGATATTGAATATGGGCTGAACTATCATTAAAGGTGTTCCCTTATTCCTTTCATTTCTAACGTTTTTCTTTTATATGAATTCTTTAGTGCTGAATTGTCAATGAACAATTATGGAAGCTTTGTATAAATCTGGATTAATCTAGAATGAATCTTGTAGTGTCGTGTAACGTTGGAACTATTTTTAAAGGCTTTCCCACATTGTTCACACTTATAGGGCTTCTCGCCAGTATGGAGTCTCCAGTGATATTTAAGATTTGAAGAAGAAGTAAAGGCCTTGCCACATACGTCACATTTGTAGGGTCTCTCTCCAGTGTGAATTCTTTCATGTTGAACAAGGGGTGAAGGATATTTAAAGGTCTTGTCACAGTGTTGGCATTTGTAGGGTTTCTCTCTAGTATGGATTATCTGATGTTTAGAGAATGTTGAATGAACATTAAACGTCTTTCCACATTCATCACATTTGTAAGGTTGCTCTCTAGTATGAATTCTCTGATGTTTAGAGAGCGATGTGTGAACACTAAAGGCCTTGCCACATTCTTCACATTTGTAGGGTTTCTCTCCAGTATGAACTCTTCGGTGAACAATGAGCCCCGAATAATTAGTAAAAGCTTTACCACATTCTTCACACCTGTAGCGTTTCTCTCCAGTATGGATTCTTTGATGCTTATGCAGATATGTAGAAAAGCTAAAAGCTTTGCCACACACTTCACATCTGTAGGGTTTCTCTCCAGTATGGATTCTTTGATGCTTAACCAAATAATCAGAACAGTTAAAAGCTTTGCCACACACTTCACATTTATATGGCTTCTCTCCAGTATGGATTCTTTTGTGTTGTTTAAGATGGGAAGAGTAATTAAAAGATTTGCCACATTCTTCACATACATAGGGTTTCACTCCAGTATGAATTCTTTGGTGTTGAACCAGATTATAACAATTAGTAAAGAGTTTCCCACAGTCTTTGCATTCATAGGGTTTTTCTCCACTATGTGTTCGCTGGTGATTCATAAACGTTGAGTAAATGGTAAAGGCTTTTCCACATTCACCACATTTATATGGTTTCTCTCCAGTATGAATTCTCTGGTGGTAAATAAGGTTTGCAGAACAGTTAAAGGCCTTGCCACATTCCTTGCATTTGTAGGGTTTCATGCCAGTATGGATTCGCTGATGCCTGTGCAGGTATGAAGAACAGCTAAAGGCCTTTCCACAGTCATCGCATTTGTAGAGTTTCTCTCCCCTATGAATTCGTTGGTGTTGTTGAAGGTTGGAAGAACAGCTGAATGCTTTGCCACATTCTTTACATTTGTAGGGTTTCTCTCCAGTATGGGTTCGCTGGTGCTTAGAAAGAATGCAGCGAACGTTAAAGGCCATGCCACATTCTTCACATTTGTAAGGTTTCTCTCCAGTGTGAATTCTTTGGTGCTGTTTAAGGCTGGAAGAATAGTTAAAAGATTTGCCACATTCTTCACATCTGTAGGGTCTCTCTCCAGTGTGAATTCTTTGATGTTGAATAAGGACTGAGTTCCTATCAAAGGCTTTCCCACACTCTTTACATTTATGGGCTTTTGATCCTGTTAAAAAAAATTGTTAACGTATCAGTAAAAGTATACCACCATACATTATATTTATACTGCTCATCCTAAATATAAATACTCTAAAATTGTGATTACATTATGACATAAAATGAAACATCATATAAAAGGGAAACTATAGATACTTGCACACCTATATTCCCAGTAGCCTTATTCAGATACTACATAGTCCACCACTGAACTTAGAATAGGAAGACAATGTGGAACAAACAAATACTGGGAAACTATGAAAGTTAAAAGCCAAACTTGATATAACACCTAAATAAAAAATACCTAGGGGCATTTTATTAAATGAAAGCAACCCTTATTTAAAGATGCATTGCTGGTCTTAGACGAAAATTCAAAGTTCGGAAACATATCAAACAGGAAGCCAATGTTGACTGTGATAAACTGGTTGGAAGTAGAAATACAGAAGATTTTGAATATACCATTTCAGTTTTCAAAGCTATAAAGTTGTGTAAGGATGTGCTGCATAACACTTTTAAATCGATACATGAGATCTTTAAGGCAGTGTTAGGTTTTACCAAAAATAATATGAATACCTTAAAAAATCAAATTATGAAAAATGTCTAGTTTACCTAGAAGGAGCATAAGTTCAGCTAAGGAAACTATGTCAATAAACACAAAAGTTACACAATTTCTAGGAATACTCATTTAGAAGGTTACAACAACTATTAAGTAACCAAGGAAGAAAGAAAATACATGTGTCTTGAAATTAGAAATAATATTTTTATAAGGAACGATAACATCACTTTTAACAGATCTATGACATCACTCTCTTAATATTTTATATTGTCCTTATAGGACACAGTAATCAATAGGGCACAGCTAAGCATGTTATCATATAATGGAAAAGAGTCTAGACTTAAAAAAAAAATCAAACAGAAAATAGAGTTGTAAACTAACAGAAAGAGATTAGATTTGGGAGCCATAAATTTTTGAAACACTACCAAAGATCTACTAAACAAGCTTATTTAAATGTGTACTTTTCAACTATGACTACACACTTATAAAAAAAAGCACAGCATTAGCCGGGCAGTGGTGGCGCATGCCTTTAATCCCAGCATTGGCAGAGGCAGACAGATTTCTGAGTTCAAGGCCAGCCTGGTCTATGGAGTGAGTTCCAGGACAGCCAAGGCTATACAGAGAAACCCTGTCTTGAAAAACAAAAACAAAAAACAAAAACAAAAAAGCACAACATTGTAACTGCCACTGAGTGGCATAAATAAATAAATAAATAAATAAATAAATAAATAAATAAAAAATACACCCAACCCTCATAAGATATATAGCAAGATTGCTCGGAGGGTAAGGCGCATTGATCTCCATCCCCACAACCCACAGGCTGGAAGGAGAAAATCAACCCTTTCGTTTGTCATCTGATCTCACAATGAGCAGCGTCATGTGCACACATATGCACACATGCACGCATGTACACACAGGAAAACTCTTATGAACCTAGGTTAGCTGATGAGCATGGAAATGAGGTGAGAGATGCTAACAACTGCGGTGTTACTGTGTCACTGAGAAGTGCTGCTAGAATTGTCACCCATTTTCTGAGTCATAGAAAGTAAAGCAAAGTATGTTGTAATTTAGATGCTTCCAGGAAAAATAAAAGGACTGCGACCATGGAGATGGCTCAGCAGTCAACATGCCTGCCACACAAGTTTGAAGACTGGAGTCTGTACAGCCAGAACCTTTATAAATGCAGAGTGGACAATGTAGCCGGCTTGTCATTCTAGGCTTGGAAGGTGAAGACAGGGAAATCCCTTGAGCAAATTGACTAAAAAGGCTAACTCTGAGTTTGACTGAGACATCCTGCCTCAATAAATAAGGTAAACCAGCCATCAAAGAGGATTCTCAACATCAACATTGGTCCTCCACAGGGACAATGTACATACCAGCCTGTATGTACACATGTAAATATGCATACAGCAAGAACATGACACACACAGACACAAGAGAACAAGTTAAATACAGGACTTTTGCAGACTCTGTAAACACATACAAAGCTTCTTGGAGAGAAAGGAAGGATTATCATGGTTAACATCATGCAGGAAAAGCCACTTGATAATCAGAGATTTCCACCAAAACATAACTTCTCAATACATATTTTACAAATTGACATGTCATTTGGGAGCTCTGCTCACTCACGTCTACACACCTAGATGGATGTCCGCTGATGCTTTTCTCTTCACACTCCACAGATCTGAATTCTGCTCCAAAAATGTGACCAGGTATGGCTTAGAGAAAGCAAGACCTGTTTGGGAAAGGAATAAGATGCTTGGCTGTATTTTTCTGGAAATTAACATTTACACCCAGTTCTGTTGCTTAAAAGGAAAAAGAAGATAAACAATTTTGTAAAATTCTATCTTTAAACATTTTCTGAAAGACAAGATGCCTAGGAGTGATATACAACCTACAGAATCTAAACCTCATTACAAGAAAAAGTATTAATGCTAACGTCGAGACACTTTAACACATGCATTCTGTGCCTCAAGCCACTGGGCTTCTACCACTGCCCCCCACAGGAAAATATTTTGAAAACAAATCTGTCAAAAACACAAGAAGAAAAAGAGTTTCTTAACTAATAACAATTCCCTAATTTTTCCTTTTAAAATAGGCACATGAAACTAATCAATAAGCTGGGCGGTGGTGGTGTATGCCTTTAATCCCAGCACTTAGGAGGCAGAGGGCAGGCGGATTTCATGGTCTGATGGCAGTCTGGTCTAAAGAGCAAGTTCCAGACAGCTACGGCAACACAGAGAAACCTTGTCTTGAAAACCCAAAAAAGAAAAGAAAGAAATCAAAAGCACAAGCTCCCACGAGATATCTTCAAAGGCAGGGAGGCAGTCACATGCTGACAGTGAATTAAGAGTTCACTATGGAAGCGATTCTCACCCAGGAACACAAGGTTGCTGTAATTCTCCAACATCACGTCCCTGTACAGAGTCCACTGAGCAGAGTCCAGACATTCACACTCCTCTGCAGAGAAATCAATGGCCACATCTGTAAATGACAAAAGGTCCTGAAATAAAAAGAAATGAATAGTATAAATTAAATAAATAGGACAATTAATGATATAACTACCAAAGTCAGTAAGCTTGCAGTCACCATTTGTCCAAGGTGAAGGGAGAGCTAGAAATGCTTCTGAAATTGGTATGTAATGTTAATTACATTCTTCAAAATCACCTCTACTCAGAAACCTCACCCTGAGAGTGAAGAGCAGTGAAGATGCAGACCCGATAACAGCTCTGGGCACTGGGTGGTAGTGGCGCACGCCTTTGATCCCAGCACTTGGGAGGCAGAGGCAGGCAGATTTCTGAGTTCGAGGCCAGTCTGGTCTGGTCTACAGAGTGAGTTCCAGGACAGCCAGGGCTACACAGAAAAACCCTGTCTCAAAAAAGCAAAAAAAAAAAAAAAAAAACAGCTCTGGGCTGAGGTTTCTGAGTGTGCACTCGCCCCCTGGTGGAGTGACACGTGCACTAAGGACAGGAGTTTGAGCAGCCAAGGGGAGACAGAATAAGGGAAGAACTCAGATGAAATTTAACTGAGGACACTAATATTTTTATTATTTATGGTAAGCTTATAAAAACAAAAATTTACTTATTAATGAAAGATTATATAACATTAGATAAGTCTTAGATATATACTTTGTAGGATAATGCTCCATATATACTTAGTATGATTTTTAAGTGGGTTTTACTTTTATATTGAAAATGCTCAAAAGCCTGTCCTCCAGACTTCTGAAATACACACTACAGGACCGTTACAGACAGCCTCAATTCTGTGTAATAGTATTCTACGTGTCATGCTCCTACCTAAATGCACTGTGCACACACCAGTCAAAACTTTGTGTGCTTTTCCCCAGCTCACTGGCCCACCTGTCTTCAACTCTGGTGAGAGCAAACTCTTTGGAGTATGTCTATGGCTGAGATCATATACTACTTGTCTTTCCAGGTCTGAAATAATAACCCTGTCTACACTGTCATAGATAGATCTCATGCTTTGAGGCTAAACAGGGCTGAACTGCACATATGTGCCGAGATCTATGCAGGAGGAACAATAAATGGTTTTAGAACTCATGGAATGTGGCCCACCAGTTAGCTCAACCACAGTGGATGTGTCTCAAGAGAGGTATGGTCCCAAGAACTACATGCCCTGAGGACTTCATGTCGTAAAGTTTTACTGTGCTTGTCGCCTTCATAGGCCTCTTAATTTTGTTGGGGTCTGGAATTCATCATATAAACCACCCTGACACCAATCTCGGTCAAACCATCACAGAAATAAATGATACAATTAAAAAATGAGCTAGGGATTTAAACAAGAGTTCTCAGTAGAAGAAACAAAAAATGACTAAAAATATACATCAAAAAGTGTTCATCATCCTTACCTGTTAGGGAAATCAAAACAACTTTGAGATTTCTTCTTACTACAGTCAGAAAGGCTAAGATCAACAAAACAACTGACAAGAAAATCCTGGCAAGGGGTAGAGAAAAGGAACCCCCAGTCACTGTGGGAAAAACTGCAAGCTGCTACAGCAGCTCTGGAAATCAATATGGAGAACCCACAAAAAGCTAAAACGTAAAGTCTACATAAGACTCAGCATATGTGCCGGGCAGTGGTGGCGCATGCCTTTAATCCCAGCACTTGGGAGACAGAGGCAGGCGGATTTCTGAGTTCGAGGCCAGCCTGGTCTACAAAGTGAGTTCCAGGACAGCCAGGGCTATACAGAGAAACCCTGTCTCAAAAAAAAATAAAATAAAATAAAACCAACTCAGCATATGCTCAAAGCACAGCCTACTTGGCAAAAACTAGATCAACCATGTTAGTTGTTTCTCTATTCATAATAGCCAGAAAATAGAAACAGTCTAATATTCCTTTAACTGACAAATGAATAATGAAAATATCACACACACACACACACACACACACACACACCATGGAGTAAGTACTACTATACTAAGCTGTAAGTAAAAATGAGCTGTGTACTTTGCAAGTGAATTTGTGGACCCAGGAAAGACTATGTTGACCCAAAATGACAAATGCCACAAGTCGTCTCTCATCAGTAGTTCCTAACTCCAAATTTTCAGATGTGAGTTATACAATGTGAAGTAACCATGGAAACCAGGAAAGTATAAAGGGAGCATTGGGGGAGGGGCATGAGAGGGGGGTAGCAGGGCACAGGTGCTCTGAAGTAGGAAAGGGAAAACCTGCAGGGGGCTTCAACTGGGAAGGGGAGGGAGGTAAGTACAGATGGAGGGGGGGTTGAGATAAGGAAAAATAACACCAATACTATACATTGTATGCATACATAGACAAAACCCACAAGAACTCTCAACCCCAGAGCTAACTCTCTAGGCCTCGTGATGTTTAATTTTTTGAAGTCATTTTTATTTTTTGAGCATAAGTATATGCCAGCTTGTACGCTGATGCACAGCCTGTTGCTTCTGGATTCCAGATGTTACTGGTTCCCTGGAACAGAAGTTAGACAACTGCGAACCACCACGTGTGTGCTGGGGACTGAACAGTGCGCCTCTGCTAGAGAGACAAGTGCTCCTGTTTTTCGAGGGAAAAGGAAAAAAGTTTCTCTGTTTTGTTTTGTTTCTGACAGTCTCATGTAGCACACCCGGCCTTGAACTTTCTATGAAGCAGGGAGGTACCCTGAACAACCCATTTCCTGCCTCCACCTCCCAGATGCAGATGTAACAGGGTACAGCACAGCGTACACTGGTGTTTTCTTTTTAATCATAGGTCTGTTTGATAAATATATTAAATACAAATGTCTGTGCGTGTGCATACATATATACACATATACATATATACACATATACATATATATATCAAATGTCTCTGTGCGTGTGCATACATATATACACATATACATATATACACATATACATATATATAT